>CM057048.1:59177906-59887073 GCA_029948455.1 Solanum rostratum
GTGAGGGATTATGCCCTCAAGTTCACGAAGCTTTCCAAATATGCTCCGTCCTTGGTGGCTGACCCCCGTGCCAGGATGCACAACTTTGTTTTGGATATCTCTGATTTGCTAGTGAAGGAATTTCATACTGCTATGATTATCCGAGACATGAATATTGCTCGACTCATGGGGTATGCAGAACATATCGAAGGGGAGAAACTCAAAGAGAAAATGGTTCACGATCCCAAGAGAGCTCGTTTTGATGGTAGATTCTCTCGTTCTCGAAATGTTGGTTTTGGTTGCTTCAAGCAGGGCCAAGGTTCGGGTGGTCGAGTACCTCTTCCTAGGGCACCAGTGGGTGACAGTCAAGGGTATCCTCTGTGTGGCAAGTGTGGGAGGCCCTAGACGGGTGTCTACCGGAAGGATTTGGAACTTTTCTTCGGATGTGGGTTTAAAGATTATAAGGTTGTTGATTGCCCTAAGAATGCCCGTAGGGGCCAAGGTCGGGTGGGACAGGACGGGCAAGGTCAACAAAGAGCTCCTCAGGGTGTTGCTCCAAGGAGCAATAGGTTCTATGCACTCCATGCTCGCCGGAACGTCGAGGAGGCTCCGGACATCATGACTGGTATGTTAAAAGTCTTTGATTTTGATGCTTATGTTTTGCTTGATCCTGGTGCGAATTTGTCTTTTGTGATTCCTCTGTTGGTTGTTAAGCTCGATTTGAGCCCCCAGATTTTGCAGGATCCTTTCTTAGTTTATACTCTCGTGGGTGAATCTGTCGTTGCACATAGAGTCTATCATGGTTTCCCTGTTTCTGTATTGCACAAAATCTTTTTGTGTGATCTTGATAAACTTGAGATGTTTGATTTTGATGTAATTCTTGGGATGGATTGGTTGCATGTATCATATGCTTCTATAAATTGTAGAACTCGAAAGGTCAATTTCCAACCTCCCGATGAGCCCATTCTTGAATGGAAGGGTGATGACTCCTCTATCAAAGGTCGATTTATTTCTTACCTGAAGGCGTGGAGGATTTCTAAGGGGTGCATTTATCATATTGTGAGGGCCAAGGATATGGAGTCTCAAGTGTCTACTCTTGAGTCGGTCCCTGTGGTGAATGAATTTTCAGATGTATTTCCCGAAGACTTACCGGGCATCCCTCCGGAGAGAGGTGGACTTCGGCATAGATTTGCTTCCATATAGTAAGCCTATTCTTATTCCTCCTAATCGTATGGCACCAGAAGAGTTGAAAGAATTAAAAGAGCTGTTAAAGGATTTATTGGAGAAGGGTTTCATTCGACCAGGTATATCGCCATGAGGTGCTTCCGTGTTGTTTGTAAGAAAGAAAGATGGGACTCTTCAGATGTGTATTGACTACCAGCAGCTGAATAAGGTGACTGTTAAGAATAAGTATTCGTTCCCCAGAATTGATGACTTGTTTGATCAACTTTAAGAGGCTACTCATTTCTCAAAGATTGATCTTTGTTTCTGGTATCATCAGTTGAAGGTTAGGGAATGTGATATTCCCAAAACAACTTTTTGGACCAGATATGGGAATTTTGAATTTGTGGTGATGTTGTGTGGCCTAACCAATGCTCTGGCCGTATTTATGGATCTAATGAATCGGGTGTTCCAACCATACCTCGACAGTTTTGTGGTGGTCTTCATTGATGATATTCTCATATACTCCTGAAGTGAGCAGGAGTAGGGGAACCACTTAAGAATGGTTCTCCAAACTCTGAAGGAAAAGAAATTGTACGCCAAGTTTACCAAGTGTGAATTTTTGATTGGGCCAAGTGGCTTTCCTTGGTTATGTGGTGTCCGTTGATGGTATCAAGGTGGACCCAAAGAAAACTGAGGCTATGAAGAATTGGCCTAGACCGTTGACTCCTTCGAATATTCACAGTTTCCTTGGGTTGGCGGGGTATTACAAAAGGTTTGTGGAATGATTCTCATATATTGCATCTCCATTGATCAAGTTAACCTGAAAGCAGGCTAAGTTTGTATGGTCAGATGAGTGCATGAAGAGTTTTCAAACTCTAAAGGATCGGCTTGCATCGGCTCCCTTCTTGACTCTACCAAATGGTTGGGAAGGATTTGGGGTGTATTGTGATGCCTCGCAGATTGGGTTGTGTGCTTATGCAGAATGGTAAGGTGATAGCGTATGCATCAAGGAAATTGAAGGTGCATGAATAGTTGTGTAACTATCCTATGCACGATCTTGAATTGGCAGCGGTGGTCTTTGCTTTAACGATTTGGAGACATTATTTGTATGGGGTGCATGTTGATGTGTCACCTATCAAAAGAATTTTCAATATGTATTCACTTAGTGGGATCTCAACTTGAGGCAAAGGAGGTGGTTGGAACTCCTCAAGGATTACGACATGAGTGTTCTATATCATTTGGGCAAGGCCAATGTTATAGCTGACGCTCTCAGCAGGTTGTCTATGGGGAGTGTGGTGCATGCTGGGGAAGAAAAGAAGGAGCTGGCAAGAGATGTTCACCGGTTGGCTAGATTGGGTATCAGGTTGGCTGATTCAAGCAATGGTAGTGTTCGTGTTCAAAGTGGGGCAGAATCCTTCGTAGTGAGTGATGTAAAGGCTAAGCAAGATTTGGACCCATCATTGCTTGAATTGAAGAAGTTGGTTGCTGAAAAGGAAATTGAGGTGTTTTCTCAAGGGGGAGATGGTGTACTTCGGTACCAGGACCGGCTTTGTGTTCCAGACGTGTACAATCTTAGAAGGGTGATCACGAGTGAGGCTCACAACTCTATCCACCCGGGGTCTACCAAAATGTGTCAGGATTTAAAAGAAGTGTATTGGTGGCATGGTATGAAGAAAGACATCGCAAAGTTTGTATCTAAATCCCCGAGTTTTGAATAGGTAAAGGTAGAACACCAAAGACCTGGTGGCTTGGCACAAGACATAGAGATTCCCATACGGAAATGGGAAGATGTGAAGATAGACTTTGTAATTGGGTTGCCTCGGACCCGAAGGCAATTTGATTCTATTTGGGTTGTTGTGGATCGGATAACGAAGTCGACTCATTTTCTACCGGTTAAGACTACCTTTAGCACCGACGATTACGCAAGGTTGTATATCCAAGAGTTGGTGAGGTTGCATGGTGTACCTAGGTCCATTATATCGGATAGAGGTACCCAATTTACCTCCCAATTTTGGAGGTCTTTTCAGGAAGGTCTGGGAACTAAGATTAAGTTGAGCATTGTCGTTCACCCTCAAACTGATGGCCAAGCGGAGAGAACTATTGAAACCTTGGAGGATATGTTGAGGGATTGTATGTTGGAGTGTAAAGGAAATTGGGATGACCATTTTCTACTTATTGAGTTTGCTTATAATAATAGCTTCTACGCTAGCAATGGTATGGCATTGTTTGAAGCCTTATATGGGAGAAGGTGTTGGTCACTGGTGGGGTGGTTTGCGTTGGGGGAGATGGCTCTAGTTGGCCCGGATTTGGTAATGGATGCCATGGAGAAGGTGAAGGAGATTAAGGAGAGATTGCGAGCGGCCCAAAGTCATCAAAAGTCCTTTTCGGATGTTAGGAGGAGGGATCTTGAATTTTGAGCTGGTGATTAGGTATACGTGAAGGTTTCGCCTATGAAGGTTGTGATGCATTTTGGGAAGAAGGGCAAGCTAAGCCCCCGATATGTTGGCCCTTATGAGATTGTTGAGCAAATTGGAGGTGTGGCTTATAAGTTGGAGTTACCTTTCGATTTGAGTTCCATTCATCCGGTCTTCCATGTGTCTATGTTGAGGAAGCTAATTGGTGATCCTAGCACCATTGTGTCCTTGGAAGGTATTGAGGTTGAGGAAAACTTCTCCTATGAGGAGGTACCGGTGGAAATCTTGGATAGGCAAGTAAAGCGGCTTCATAACAAAGATGTAGCTTCTGTGAAGGTGCTGTGGAGGAATCAACAAGTGGAGAGTGCTTCTTGGGTGGTGGAGCTAGACATGGTGAAAGGACACCCTCATCATTTCCAATCTACTCAAGCCTAAGGTACTAGGAATCTTCCTTGTCAAATGGTTCCATTTCTCACCTTCTTGAGTCTCATGACATAACATGCATACATGTGCACTAAAAGGTTTTTATAATTGTTTTGAGTGATTTGAATACAATCTTGATATGAGCTTAAAGGTCTTGAACTGTAGTTTTGCATAATGCTTTTGGTACAAATATTTTTGTAATGAATTATGCATTGTATCTTGTGCTGGATGTTTCTTGCCTAAATCAAGCCTTTCAAGCATTGTTTTTGCACATTCATGAACGAATGTTCCCAAGGGGGAGATGATGAAAGGACCCATATTCTTCTTAGTGGCATTTCTCCAATGTTCTGAAATTTTCCCCAATGAACTGCCAGGCATCACTCCATGGAGGAGCTTGCACGGCCCGTGTGAAGCCACACAGACCGTGTGGCCTCCCGTGGAAGTGACATTTAGGTCAGTTCACGGTTATGGCAAACTTTGGGACAAAAAGAGAAAATTGGCCAAGTGAAGGCACATGGGCGTTCACATGGTCTGTGTGATCCCACGTGGTCCGTGTGATCCTACATGGTCCGTGTGGCCTCCCATATGACTTACTATGTGGAAACATTTCAAAGTATAAAATTACTGTCTTATAACTTTGTCGTGCGAAATTTGTTTCAAGTATCGTGACACGGTCGGTGTCACGGCCCGTGTGGAAACACATGGACCGTGTAGCCGTCCATGTGACATTACTTAATTCTGTAAAATTATCCTTCAGTAGATCTTAAGTGTTGGTTCACGGCCGCTTATCACGGTCCATGTGACGTTACACGGACTGTGTATCGAGCCGTGTGATCCAGACGGACTAACTTCACGTTCGTTTCATCAAGGTTATTTATGTAATTTTAGTTTGTTTTAAACATGAAATATGACCTTTTACCTATTCTAAACCCTTAACACAACTGAAAACCCCTCCCCTCTTCATTCTTCACCTAAATTACTCTACCCCCACTCTAGAGCACTTCCCTATTCTTTCCAATTCTCCATTCTCAAGGATTCAAGCTAGGGTTCCAATTAGAGTCAATTCAAGCCTAATTTCTGCTCCTCTAATCAAGGTATGTGGGATCGATTCTTGGTCCCTTTCAACCAAGAAGACCTAAAATTCATTTCAATCTATTTCATGAATTCTAGTCACTTTAAACATGAAATTTCATTATTTGATTTTATTAAATCTAATTAGTGTACGGACGATATTTTACCTATTATTTCAATACATTTTGAATACTATTATGATGATTTACATTGAGTTTTGAAAATATGAACATGCATGTCCCCTTTAAAATTGATTTATGCATGGGTGGCTATTACTATGATTTAGATGTTGATTTAATGAAGGATTTCCTTGATTTCATATTTATATAGTTGATTTTACCTTATATCTATGTTGCCCATGCTATCCTCACATCATGCATTGTATTACATTCATGAGCATTGATATGTGTAAATTATGAAGTGGGTTAAACCCAATTATGTTTTATAAAATGATTATGGAATGATTTTGGTAAGGCAATGGCTATGACAAAAAGGTGATCACCGGTATATCTATGATTAATGCTCTTTGAGCATTATGGGTGCTTGCACCATTATGTATATTTGTAGATGAGTTATTCCTTGCTTGAGCATTATGATTATGATCTTATGATTTGACATTTGAGCCTAAATGTGCATTGAACGTTTTGAAATAGATATTGACTCTTCTAAAAGCACGTATATGTATAAGTATTCATGTGGGATATTGTTGACTTAGCACCGATAGATTCGGGCCTCAGGGATATCCCCAAGGTCTTTCTCCTTTTTCTTGAACTATGTGCCAACACAGGGATGTTATATGCGTATATGATTATGAAAACCCTTTCGAAAAAGTGATTCTCGTAAGAAAGGTGACCATCCTCCAAAAAGCGTGATCATAAAGTGTGATGTAGATTACCTTTGCAAGTAATCTTCCCCCTACCGGTGAGAGGTCCCAATCGATTTAATCCATGTAGTAGCTCACATCGTTTTGATTTGTCGGTTATAGTCCATCCCCGTTATATAGGAGCATTATCGCATTGCATGGATCACGAATTTCATGGCATCTTGTATACTACCCTTTTGTTGGATATATGATTCTTTTTATATTATGTGCCCTTGTCATTTAAAGTTGAAGTGCAAGATATTAATTCCATATGCATCGCATGCCCACATACTTAGTACATTTAAACGTACTAACACATACTCTATCCCTACATGATTTCACCATGTAGGGACCAAGCACTTTGAATACCAGGCTGTTGACAGATAGTCCACCCCTGGAATTATTGCGATGAGTCCTGTCTTCCGAGGGCGAGCCGGTGATCTTCTTTATTGTTACTTACGGATGTTTCTCTTTATTGATGGTGAGCCCGAAATTTGTCTTTGCCCCCGTTCCTTTGACTAGAAGCAAATTTAGGCACTATGTAAACTCTCTTTAGATTTGTTTGCTACAACTATCGTATTGATTTCGTGTTTTCGTTATGATTCCTGAAATAGGACTTGGCTATGACTGTGTGTGTTGTATGCAATTCTCGAACCGATGATGTGGTTATGGATACTTGAGGCTTGTTTAAGGGCTCTCGGGTCCCCAATCACCGTGTCACACCTAGGCCCCAACCCCGGGTCATGACGCCGAGAATATCCTATTGTTTTTATGTCTTATAGATGTTTAATTTTTTGTTGTCATGGATCATATAAATCTCACCTTGTTTTATCAAAGAAAGTCTCGATCTTATTATTGATAATTTTTATACTTTGTGGTATATCAAAGAGTACAAATTTACAAGATTAATGATGTATTTAATTCGATATATGTTGATTGCTTAGAATGCAAATCTTGATTGTTTCGTAAAGTTTTTGTATTGATGGTTCTACTAAGCCCGCTTGATTATGTTTTATCTCAGTTAAACTCCCTTATATATTTTCAACTATAATTGTCTTGGTCAAACTACTCAACCCTTGGAATTATATTGTAGGATATGTAGTTGTAGTATAATCTCTATTTAATTTAATAACAAGAAACAAGATTACAAGCCCAAAATCATTAATAAAATCTTCAAGAAAAGAATTGGAAAAATTGATAATTCTGCTAAGACAAAAATTGATTTGTATAAAGAAGAAGATATTACTATTATGTTCATTTATCAAGTGAATATTGTGGCTTATATGAGTGACCGATGATAGACTTTCGTATTACTAGGTATATTTGTGCTAATAAAAATAATATTATATCTTATACCCAAGTCAATAAAGGAGAAGAACTTGTATATCTTGGTGATTATATAGCTACTTTAGTTTTGGAAAAAGAAAAAATTTCTCTCAAATTTATGGTCTTTAGGAAGTTCCACAAATTATGAACCCACTCCTGAAACCTATTAGGGAAAGTCTCGGAAAAAAGGTCAGTGTATGAGGGGCATTATGGCATGTGATTATTTTTATGAGTCATCGAATGGTTTCATAAAAAGGGCTTCAAATTACTATCCTTAGAAGTTTTGATACGAGTTGGCAGAATGACTCGTGAAAGTGTTTATGGATCATAGGAGGACCCGAGGAAGTTGGACTTCAGGAAATTGGTTTAGCATTGGGGTAGGTATTACCGGTGTCATTATGAGTTGTATAAGTTTTCACGGCCCGTAAGGTAGTGTCGTCAAAATTGGACCAGGAATTCCAAGTCTCAAAACTTTTATGACAGACCAATAGAAGGGTCCATAGTTGTTTTCAGAACCCATAGAAAATGGATCAGTTTCGTAAATCAGAGATAAGGAATGGGAGGGGCTCCTACGAGCCGTAAAAAGGATTACAACTCATAGACCCTGTTGTGGTCACTATCCATTTAGTTTTAATGAAGGTCATTTTGGGTATTTTCTATCCTCTTAACCTCTAGACTACATCGTTTTGGTACTATAAAGCCCCTTATAACCGTTTTTGTTCATGAATATCACACCATTTCCAAATTATTCACCTAAATCCCAAATTCTCTATAAGTTTCTTCTTCTCCAAGGCTCCATTGAAGATCAAGCTAGGTTTCTTCTAGTTTCTTTATTTATTATCAAATTATTTCAAGGATTTTGATATAGGTATATGGGTATTGATTTATGGACTACTTTCATCCATGAAGTCCAAAGAATTCTCAACCTTTCCTATGAATTTCAGGTATGAAAATTTTAGATCTTTATGATTTATCATTGAATTCTGCAAATTATGTTTTATATCATGAATTTAAATGGAACTACGCATGAATTGATCTAATATTGATAATTTCAAGGTTTTTACATGCAATTCCTATTGAGTTTCATCTAGGGTTTTTAAAATTGATTATGGATTCTTTTAATTATGATTCAATCGATATGATTTTTATATTATATGCATGATTTCATTAAAATTACATGATTTTAAGCTGAATATGTGAACCCATGCTTTTACCCTAATTTTCATTACTATTTATGATCATGAATTGATAAGCTTCTCTAGAAAGTTTCATGATAAGTATGAATTAATATTTATGATGCTAATCAAGAAAAGTATGAATGACAGTGAGTTTACTCACCTAAGTATTTGATTCGTAACAGTGGAAGGCCTAACCCTTATTACATGAATCACTATGAAAATGAAATAATATATGATCAAGTTTATGAAAATGGATTGGTAGTTATCTAATTGGCTTTCCACATGTCAAGCTTTATGATTTATGATAAGTATTCTGTGAAATTTTGACTTAGTCCCAAGTGAACTTTGAGATGGGGGCTTGACCTATTAGGTCCCTAGTAGCAAGCTCTAGTCTCATAACTACGTATCGCAATAGGATTGTGTCTATTTAGACTTGCTAGTAGATCCACATATAGCCTATTTTCATGACATCCCTTTTTATGGGATAGAGACTATCTTGGAAAGTAGGCGCCCCTTTTTTCTATGTATGGAGAAACAGTGAAATTCCATGTAATAGCTAGCATGATCTTATTTTCGGTTATGGTTGCAATCCCACATATGTTATGACTATTTATGACTCATGTTCTTTATGAACTTTATTATGATTTTCTTATCATGCATTGGTCATACTTATTCTTTAAATCAACATTTCATCATGATTCATCATTTTGATCAATTGCATGTTATGATTTATAACATGTTGCATGACTCACATACTTTGTACATTCAAAGTACTAATACATACTTTCCTTGTTTATATTGTGTTATGATGTAGGATTAGATGAGCATCCCCATCCTCCTTGTGGCTAGTACGATCTTCAACTTCAGAGATTGGTGAATTGCCATGATTCGAGGACATCTTATGATCTATTTGTTTGGCTATCCTATTTCCTTTAGTTTATATTATACTTTGAGCTAGTTAGGGCATGTCCTATTAACTCATCCATAATTTTAGAGTCTTTTCAGATAAAGTGTAAAAGAGTCTATGTGGTCTTCTACTTTTGCTACCTTATGTTGAGATTGTTAAACTTATTTTACTTTTGAATTTTTATATTTATATACTTACCTTATGTATTCTTGATATGCTACGAGGCTTGGTTGGGGTCCTTTTGGGTTCTAATGCAATTAGAACTAAACAAAGGATGTATATTCGAGAATTGGTAAGGCTTCATGGTGTACCCTTGTCTATTATTTTGGATCATGGAACTTAATTCACTTCACACTTTTGGAAGTCTTTTCAAAATGGTGTTGGTACCAAAGTTGAGCTAAGTACCACTTTCACCCTAAAACCAAAGGAAAAGCCGAGAGAACAATTCAAACCTTAGAAGATATATTGAGTGCATATGTCCTTGATTCCAGGGGTAGTTGAGATGACCACCTACTACAATTTAGTTTGCTTACAATAATAGTTATCATTCTAGCATTGAGAGGCCCCCTTTTGAAGCTTTATATGATAGGAGATGAGATATTTTGAAGTGGGTGAAGTAACCTTGATAGGATTCGACTTGATGCTTGAAGCTATGAATAAGTGAGGCTTATTAGGGAAAGTCTAAAGGTGGCTAAAAGTCATCAAAAGTCTTATTGGGATGTAAGGACAAAGGAACATGAATTTAATATTGATGATTGGGTCTTACATGAGAACTTTTCAATGAAGGGTGTTATGCATTTTGAAAAAATGGGGAAGCGTATTCCCCGATATATGAGCCCATAAAAGATTCTAAGGCATATTGGTAAAGTGTCCTATGAGTTAGATTTGTTATTGGAGTTAACTCTGGTTCCTATGATATTCCATGTATCCTTGTTGAGGAAATGTGTTGGTAATCTTAGTTCTATAGTGCCATTGGAAAGTGTGAGTATTGAAGAAAATTTGACTTAGGAGAAAGTTTCAGTTGAAATTTTAGACCCACAAGTCTGAAAGTTGAGAAATAAAGAAACAACATACGATAAGGTCCTATGGAGGAACCAAGAGATTGAAAATGCTACATAGGAAGCAAAAGCGAAGGTGATGAAATGTTATCTTTACCTCTTTCCTTTCGTTTCAACCCAAATTACTTAGTTATTCATGGCCGAATCCTTCAAATACCTACGCTTCAGCTCTTCTATGTTATCTCATAGCATACATGGTCATGAAATAAATTTTAAGTGATCTTTTATGCAAAGGTCCAGGAATTTTATGGTTTGATGTTTAAATTGCATTATTACATTTATGTTGGATTGTTAAATATTTATTCTACTATACTAAAGCTAACTTTTATCCTATTTGAGGACAAATATTTCTAAGGGGGGATATTGAAATGTCTCGTAAGTTGAAAAGTTAGAATAAGAAAAAAATGCAGAATTGGTGCTGATGCAATGACCACAAGCCCACTCTATGGATTGTAGATAGTTCTACAAGCCGTAGATGGGTTTTGTGGATAGCCTCCATGACTTGGATAATTTTATGGAAAATTGAAACAACAAGAAGAAACTATAGGTCATAAATGGTAGCAGGACCCATAGAGTGGTGTCGTACATTGGTCAGGTAAGTTGGAAAAAAAATGGGTTGCAGTACTTTGTGTATGAATGAACAAGACCAGCTCGTAAAAGGAAGTATGGGTCATGGTTTGGGCTCATATAATGCCCTAACACATAGATAATTCTTTTAAAAAATAAGACAATCTACGAGATGGGCTCTAAGACTCATATAAGATTATATGAGCCGTATAATTGGTTCACAGATGAGATCTCGAAAGATAAAAATTTGGTTAAATGCGAAAGGTTTCTACAGGTGGTTCTATAGACCGTAGAAGGAAAGCCAAACCCATAGAACATGGTCATAGTTGAGATAGTACAAGGGATAATTTGATCTAGAAACTACAAAATCATTTGTACGGGCTGGTAGATGGGTCTTGTAGACCCTGTCGAACGGTTTTTGACTAAATACACTATCTCATTTTCCTACTTCTAAACTACATCATTTTCATCCTATAAAACTTCCCATAACTGTTTTTATACTAAAAACACATCCGATTTCCAATTATCCTCCCAACTTTACAAACTCCTCTCAAGTTCTTCTCTCTCAAGCTTTCATTGAAGGTGGAGTAGGGTTCCCCAAGTTCCAAGGCTAATTTCTTCAATATTTTCTAGATTTTACTTCAACCTATGTGGGTATTCATCCATAGATCCTTACCACTCATGGAGCCCACAAAAATCTCAACTTCTCAATTAATTTTAATTATGAAATTTTTATGGGTTTTGATGATTGCTCTTTCAATTGCACAAATTAATTTTTTTTTAATATTTACCCATCTAATTATGCATGAATCGTCATTTATTACATAATTTGGAGAATTGTTATTCAACTTCTCTTTTATGCTATCTAGGGTTTAAAATATTAATTATGGGTTCTCTCAATTATGATTCAATTAAGGTTATTTTATATGACTATGCATGAATTCATTCAATCTTATCATTTTAATTAGATTACATGTGAACCCATACTTTTATCCTAGTTTTCACTACAAGCCATGATTATGAATTGACAAGTCCTTCAAGCAAGCTTATGAAAACAGTGACCTAAGAACCTAATGACACTCCATATGGAGGTAAGATTCGTAATGATTGAAGTCCTACATCCATATTACACGAATCACATGAAAATGAGCTATTCTATGAATATGGCTTTATGAATTGGATTGGTTCTTATTGATTGTCTTTCCACATGACAAGCTTTATGATTCTATGACATGAATGGCTTATGAATGTGACAAGTATGATTTATGACAAGTATTACATGGAGTTTTGACTTAGTGCTGAGTAGATTTTGAGGTGGGAACTCGACCTAAGGGGCTCTTAGTAGCAATCTCTAGTTCCATAACTACGTGTCATCGTAGGATTTTTGTCAACATGGCCTTGCTAGTGGATCCACATAGCTTATGCTTACACCTATTTTTATGTGATAGAGTCTACCTTGGAAAGTCGATTATCTTTTTTTGTCTATAGAGAAACATCATAATTTCATGTAATAGCTCGTGTGGTCTTATTGTCGGTTATGATTTCTATCCCATATATGTATGGTTTTTTATGATGCATCATTTGACTATTTATGGTTGATGATCTTAAATGATGATTCTCATCATGACTTCCTTTATGCATCGGACATATTCATGTGTTACTTATGCTTTAAACTTATCCTTTATTTCAATATTTACATTGGTCAATTGCATAACATGATTTATGAGTTATTGTATTGTTTACATACTTAGTACATTCAAACGTACTAACACATAACGGACATTAACCCTACATTCCATTCGCGTGGTTAGCTTTGAAGTTTATTTGAAGATCGATTAGTGAATGCTCATGTTTCGAGGGCCAGCCTAGCATGTTTTATTTTTTGCTATCTTTGGCTTATGTTGATACTTTGAGACTATTCCTTTTCTTCATTGAAGGTGAACCACTAACATGTCCTATTCCCCTTGCCTTTGTTAATTAGTAGAGGCATGTTGGACGTACTGAGTTTATGTTGTCTTTCTATTCATACTAAAGTCGCTTCTTTCCTATTGAGATATTTGAATTTAGACTAATCGTCCACTTTATTACAGATAGTTAATGATACTTCTTGCCTTATGTATGCTTAATGATATGATAAGATGGCTTGGTTGGGGTCCTTCGAGGTTCCGATAGTTGTGTCATTCTTAGGACCTAGCTTGGGTCATAACAACTAAAATTTGCCGAACAAGGACCACAACCTCATTCTATGGATCGTATTCCCATTTATGGCCCGTATAATCTAGTCTGTGGAAACCAACCCCAAAACCATACCTCAGTATCTCAAACCATGACCACATCTACGGTCTGTCCTGTCCTTACGATTCATTATGTCCTTTCATAGATCAAGTAATGAAACTCTTAAAATTTAACTAAAATGATGAGAACTAACCACTGATCGTAGTCCTTTCTATGACTCATAAAACCCCTTCTTTTGGAATTGTCCTGAAATCCCAAAAAGGTTTCAAGTGTTGGGCCCCAACCACGACCATCCTATTGGATCATAAAAAAAGTACTGAGACTTTTTATTTTCTCCAAAGTCTGGCCTCTTCTATGACCACTATCCATGGGCCATAATTTCATGTACGACCCGCAATTGGATCTCGTGGTTCCTAAAAATTTTCTTAAAAAATTCCAACTCCTCGGCACCTTCTGTAACCCTTGTTCACAACCCGTAGATATATCTACGAATTGTAAAACAAGTCACGTAGACAGATGCACCATGCCAATTTTCTACCATTTCTTCCTTATTTTGATTTTTTAACTTTTAAAGTATTACACATTTCATGTAAATTTGAATAAGGTAGAAAATACATATCAATTTCTCATACATGATAAATGATACATTTGGTAGAATTTCTTTATCAAGTATCAAAACTAATTAAGGTTATATATCAAAACTAATATTTGAACACAATACGTTATGCATAATAAAATTATAATATATAATAACGTTGAAACAAAGGCATATACATTAATTGAAGAAATAAAATCAACTAGATACATTAAAAATTTGAACCCTTATCTATACTATATTAAAAGTGTGAAGGTCCTTAATAATGTTGATTGAAATTTTTGCCCTTCATTAAAAGACTCCTCTTTAGACAAAATCGTCTTTTCACCTTTTTTTAAAAATTATTATTTTAATAATAGTAAATATAAATAAAAATAAAATAAAAACTTCCCTACACAAAAAATCATTTTCCAACTAAAATAGACTTGGTGTAAAAGAAAATTAGTAAAAAAGAAAAAAAAATTAAAAGGGAAAACACGTTCAAATTAGTCAAAAAGAAAAAAAATAAAAGGAAACATGTCCAAAGTGAAAAAGAAAAACGAATTAAGGAAAAACTTCCAGTAAAGTTTTCCTTTTTTGTTTTAGGAACATGATTTGGTTAATTTTATTTTATTTTTTTTCCTTTAAGGTAACACAAGTTTCCTACTTTGAAGAGGAAACTCAAATAATGATTTAAAAGAAAAATAAATTTAAAAGAGGAAAAAATATCAATTGTTTGAAAATAAATAAAAGTTCTTCTAATTTCACCATGAATACTAATTATATGTTAAAAAGTTTTGTCCTAAATATAATAAAATATTATTTTCTTTCTCTTTTGATTCATGACGTCTCTACTTTTATAAAAACCCTTCAATTTTAACTTTTGAATCATTCACTCCCTTCATCAATTTGTGCTAAGTGGTGTTGGATTGTATTTTATAATTTTTTTCGAACTTTTATTTGATTATCGGTTTCCTTATATAACACACTCACTTTCTTTGTTTATATTTTTTCACTTTTTGAATTTAAAGAAAATAATATTAATTGTTATCTCAGCTTAACTTGCTTCATTCGAATTATATTATGGCCTTTGTTTAGTTAGTTTAGTCTAATAAATTTTCGTTTTTTAAAAATTTCTATTATTTTGTTTCTAACCGCTCCATCTATCCACAACTTCTATCTATTCATGTAAAGTAATATATCAAGTAACATAATACTTCTTCATCTTATAATTTTTTTTATGTTATAAATTTCATATATTATTCTTATTATTATTTTTTTTCAATAATTTATTTTAGAAAATTTTGCTATGGATTCTGAGAAAGACTTGATCAATAAAGTTGTTACAATTACTACCTTAAAAAAATATGATTCTTACTGGATAATAAAAGTCTTACTTATTGGCAATGAACCAATAAAACAATAAAAAAAAGACACCAATGAAGGCACTCGAAAGACTTTAACATTTGTTGACGAAGAGCTAATAGTTTATTTCCTTTATGTTTTAAATATTTTAACATTACATATATATTTTAATCGTTAACGTTTAATTTTTTTAATAGGACATAAAAGTTAATGCTACATTTTTTAACAATCATGTTGTAAAGTGGAACGAAAAATTGCAACAAGGCAAAGTTTATTACGTCATAAATGGACGCATTAAATGTGCTAACCCAAATTTTGTATCGGTAAATAAAGAGATTGAGATTGAGATTGGATTCATCGATAATACTATAGTTCAGGACTGCAACAGTCAGTTTTCTACCGTCTCTTTTTCAAATAATTTTGTTTCATTTGAAGATACAACATTACGTACTGAGGGGAAATACTTGGGTAAGTCTTTCAAATTTTACCAACTATTTAATATAAAAATAATATGTTCCTCTTACTTAACAATGTCTTCGTAATCTTCTTTCTATATTAAAAGTATGAAGGCCCTATTGTTTGAATGTTTCGCCCCTCATTAAAAATTTCGCCTTATACAAAATCATTTTTTCAATATATTTCTTAAATTATTATTCCTTATTTTAATACTATATATATTACATAATGACTTTCAGTGGCGGAGCCACATGTCTTTTAGGGGTGTCGACCGACACCGCTTCGTCGAAAAATTATACTTGGTGTAGTAAGATAAAATTACTGTTTAATGTATATATACATTACATATTGACACTCCTTGATTTCTTCGTGAATTCACTTCTTTATATTATGACACTCCTTAATAAAAGTTCTGGCTTCGCCACTGCTGACGTTAATAAACATAACATACTCATTGAATAGATAGGTGTCCTAACTTGGATTGAAAGTAATTAAAAGTCAAATTCTACTCATTGATTAAATAGGTAGGAGTCCTTACGTGGCAAGAGAAATAATGGAAACTGTTACTTGTACTTGAGGGTACTCCTTATGGTGATAGACTTATAGCCCCATGAGTATAATTTACAATGCTACTATATCAGCACCTCATATGTCTATTGTGTCTTGAATTATTAGAGGATAGTTTGATTTATGTTTCCTTCTATATAGAGTTTTGAGAAGTAAGGTTCTATAGCTCTCTTCTTTGTAATATTTTGATACGAGAATTGAATTATTTATTTTAAATTCAAATATAAAAGTTGAAATATCAATCTCATGACCCTAAATTTGTGTATGATGTAATTAGTACCAAAGTTTTTTTTATTTTAGATTTCTTCTGCGACTAACTTAGCAAAAACTATGTTTAGAATTCAACAATTGATATCAATTTAGGTTTAGAATTCTTTTAACAATTAATGTTACCTACATTAATTTTCTAGAATGTTAGAAAATCAAAATTATGTAGAATGAAAAGGGGATGAACACTAATATGAGAAGTCCATATTCTACATTGTCACGCTCCAAAAAGAGGGGAGGCGCGACTGGCACCTGATACCGTTATTGGCCGGGTAAGCCACTAAACATACTAGTTAACTAATCTTTGGACCAGAAGAAAATCGGGCAGCATAATGTTTAGAAAAACAAGAAACTAAGTCGGGACCATTTAGGTCATGACCTGGCCAACAACAGATTATGTACATTAAGAGAAGTAAACCAAAATAATAAAGTACTAGCTAGCCGGCAAGGCTGCCACAACAGAGGTATAGACACACACTATATATACATGTCAACCTTATGACTGGAGACTGAAGGGTACAAAAGGACCAGCCCATAATAACATGTCCACAATAGCCTCTAAGAGAACTACTAATACTGTCGGGACAGGGCCCCGACTATACCCAACTGTACAACAAAAAGCAAGTATCCTGTGAAAGCTCCAGGAAGAGGTGGAGCTTACCAACTTACAGTTGACCAGGGCTCCTAGTGAAGGGGTCAATCAGAGTCCTTACCTGAACCTGCACGCACGAAATAAAATGCAGCGTCCCCAGGCAAAGGGACATCAGTACGAATAAACATGTACTGGTATGTAATGCAGGAAGTAAAATCATGGATAACCATAGTAAAAAGGTTAATAGAAATACCACCTGTAACTAAAACTCAAGTAGCCTTAATGGCCAATAAGCCACCTCCTAATGATAAAAAAAGAATGCATGGTATGCTCGAGTATCGTATGTCGTGAATACATATATATAGATCCAAATGCATGACATACCCAACCAAATGCTAGCACTGGTGGTCCTTTCCGGTAGCTAACCGACATCATATCTGCCAACCTGTGGCCATCTGTACCATATACATATATAGTTGGGCAAATAGGCCCTATACCTTCGATTATAGCTCGAAGTCCATGCATAACGTGCAATGTATGATATGAATGTTGAATGCACATAGTAAGCCATAGCAAGAACTTAGAAAATCTTGGCTCTTTGGTACATTTATTCTCATAACATCATAATCGTTGTCACAACATATACATATGGCTCGTGGAATCATACATATCCTTTTTAACAAATTTGGGAACTTAACCCAACATTTAGAGTGAAGCCTTAACTTTGAAAATGTTCATAAAGGTGATTTACATAATGATTATATTTGGTCCCATGTCAATTAGTTAAAAAAATTTATTTAAACAGGATCAAGTTCTTTAGTAGTTTAAATAGGAACATTTCACGGGAGAATATTGGAAACCAACGCGTTAATTGTTAAATTCTTCAATTATATTTTTGTATGAAAGAAGAACTGATTTTGAATACTACATTCCCTTGCATTCTACATTTATTTTAGTGGCACTACACCAAGAAGAGAAACGCCTCAAACCTATGAATAGGTAGCCGGAAGACCGACAAAATGATATATAGAAATTGAATGTTCGGTTTAAATGAAAGAATGGAATTTCAACCTAATACCACCGTGAAAATAACTCAGCTGTAATCCCAGTGCCTTTCACAGAAGGTCTTTCTAGCAACAGAATAGTAAGATATCGCATTTGATGTTTTGGGAAACTTCCCAGATTTCGTGCTAAAAGGAGGGATGGAGCTTAGCCTTAACATACCTCTCCAACGAACGTTCGATTGCCAAAAGTTCCTTCACCAAAGTTGTTCCTTACGTCCTAAGCTTCGCAACGACCATATATACGCAGCTTAAAGACACCTATAAACAGTCAAAAATTCAGCATTAATGACCAGATTTGGCAAGGAGCATTTACGCGAGGAAATGTCCGTAAAACTTCGTAAAATTAACGGAAAAGAGCTCCACAATTATAACCTAAACACACCAGCTGCAAACCAACAATACCAGCAAGAACACCACTTTTTTTACAGCCCAAGAACAGCTCCAAACACAGCTAATATGAGGGAAAAACAATTCCAAAGCGTAAGGCACGCATTTCTAGGCACGGAGACGAATTTTAACGGTACAAATGCGAAAAACTTACCTAAATCGCTTAGAGAACCCTTGGGAGCTTTCTTTTCAGTTGTAAACTTATTTGGGACGAAAATGGCTCAATTTTGAGCCTTAAAGTGTCAAAATAGCCGACATTTAAGTCGGGTCAACCCGACCCGACACATGAGCCGGTTTCCAGCTCGGGCAGTCTCGGTAAAACGGTCATAACTCTTTATTCTGAGGTCGGTTTGATGCGCGGTTTTGTGCATTGCAAACTAGACTCATAGATCTTCCATTTGATAGGTCATGGACCTTCTAACTCCTTATAGTTTGGGAGATATGATCCAATACATTTGACCCAAATTTAAGAAGAATTTCTTAAAGAAAGTTACGGTAACTTTGGCCAACCTTTATCTTGCAACTTTCTTGATTCCAAAACTTAATGTATGACCTTTGTGCTATTAGAATAACTTAAAGAAATCCATTATTAGCAAATTATAAACTTTTAATTCCATCTGAAAAGTGAAACTTAATTTAGACCTTCCGAAAAGGGCGAGGTGCCACTTGGGTCATTTCTTTAATCCCGAATGTGCATTTAGGGTATTCCTTTGGCTTAAAACTTTAGGTCCTTGAAATTACCACTTATTGAAAACCTTATTATCCTTAGGTTCTATACAAATTCATGTATGTCTTATATGACACACCACCCTATGTATATATAGAAGACGAGGAACACGGGGTTTCACATACATGATTAAGATTTAACATGAAATTCTAATTTGAGCAATACTTAAATATATTGAACTGTATCATTTTTTTTATTTTTGCATTATTCATTATAAATTTGTTATTGTTAGAATAGAAATATACTAAGAATATATTGAAATAGTCTATAATTTGCCTATATTAAGAAAATAGCTATAGATCAATAACAATTAAAAATTTATGTTATCTTTTTCAATAAGATTAATTATTTAAAGAGTTATATTATTTTTATGCTATATAGAAAACATGTTAATAAAAAAAAGGTTAACTACACAAAAATTAAACTCAACTTTATCTATAATGACCCGTTAGGTCATTTTAAGAATTAATCCTCTTACTTTCATAAAATGTCCTCTCATAAATTTTAATGTGGTATTTTGGACTAATTGATATCTTTCATTATTTAAGTTACGAGTAAATTTAGAGAACTAATCTAATTGAGGGGTTAAGTTATAGTTATATAATACCTCGTACACCTTAGCATATATATTAAAAATTAGTAGTAGGGTTTAATTCTTTTATTATGTCTTGAAAAAAAAAAGAAAATAAAGAGAGGAAGAGAAGGAGACGCCGGACTGCGCATATATATATATATATATATATATATAGTTTACTCAAAAGGGGACAAAGCAATTAATGCAACTTTTGTCTTGTGAAATTAATCTTTACTCACAGTAGTGACATATATGTGAAAAAAAGAAGAGAAATTAACATTTGGCTACTGTTTTATTGAACATATCCTCAAATTGCATCCTTTAGCCACCTGGAGAATGTAGTCACGTTCTGTACATTTTATAACTAGATATTAGATATATTAAATGATAGTGTATGCATTATAAGAATATCATTAGATTCATGTTAATGAGAAGAATTAAAACTTAACCCTAGGCTTGAAATTTTGGGAGTATTTAAATGGGTTTTGTTTTATTTGGGCTAGACATGTAGTAATACGGTTGTCATCGGACTCCTGGTGACGTGTATGTTCCATTCTTGATAGAGAATTTTCATTGTGGCAGTTGAATTCAAGATTTGGTCCATTCGGTAGAAGTATTCGGGTGCGATTTCGACATTGAGGTAGGTTTGACTATCCTTCTTTGAGATTGGGATTGAGTTGTTTAATATCCTTATGTTGTAATCTATGGGATGAGATCATATCATGTGTTGGGTTGATAATTTTTATTGTGTTGCTTCGAGAGTACGTGAATCTTAAATTGAGAATAGTGCGAATATGGCATGTTGAGAAGGGGAGAAATTTTTTATATATACATATATTGAGGATCATGGGTTGTTTGAGAAAATAAAGTTACTAAGACAAGGTGAGATATTTTTAAAAAGAAAATTTTATCCAAATATGTATAAAAGAGGGTGAATAATATAATTACTAAATCCGAGAACTTTGATATTTATTTGTGCTTATTGAGAGGAATGTAGTTTCCATAATTGTGTCTTGATTGCATGCATCCTCATACTACATGTCATGGCATTTTGGGGAGTCTGGAATAGTTATCCTTATCATGAGTCCTTGACCACGGGCACTTGGGTGGCAAGGTAGTTGATATATTGTGATTGAGGTATATGGCCTGCGAGGTCCCCACGGGTCCCCTTAGTCTGGGAGCCTTAGCTCGACGGGGGTATATATGACAGGTTGTGCGACGATCTTTATACCACCTTGCATTACATTGCATTGCACGATATTGCATACCATTTTATTATACTACTTGTGGTTGTTTTGGGGTTGGTCTGTGAAATTATATGCTTACTTTATTCGCGTCATTTTATATAAATTGGCGGCACCAATGTCAGACTTGTTTTTCTGTTCCAGGTGGAAGCATTCCTAGGTTATTTCATAGCTTATCCTAATTCCCAGTCGGTTAAACCTACTGGGTACATATTATATGTACTCACCCCTACTCCTTTCTCCCCCGCAGATTCTCGTCAGGATTATCCACGTGGTAGTTGATTTGCTCGTGCACTTGGTTCATACAAGATCTAGTGGTGAGACTCAGGGCTTCGAGTTTCCATTGGATCCTATCTTAGTTGTTTAGTCTTTATTTCTATTCGAAGACTGAAATGCATTTATTTCATTAGTTAGGTATTAGATGCTCTTTATACTCATGACATCAGGTTTGGGGATATTGTTTTTATGTGCTGACTATTTGTTTATTGGATTTCTCTCCTGCTAGGATACAATTATTGTTGGGATTAGAATTAAGTGGTCGTTTACTCATGACCACATTTTGGGTCCTGACAAGTTTAGTATAAGAGCTCTAGGTTCACCGGTCTCATGAGTTAAAGAGCAGGTGTCTAGTAGAGTCTCGCGGATCGGTACGTAGACGTCCGTATCTATCTTCGAGAGGCTACCGGATGCTTGTTAGGAGGAATCCTCTTTTCATTGATTCATTTCGTGTGATTTGTTCATATTCAAGTTTGTACGCTTCTAATCTACTCTTCCTGCACATATGGCTAGAACTAGAGCTAGAACTATCAAAGATGAGTCAGTACCTGCTGTCCAAGCCCCCACTAGAGGGTGAGGCAGAGGTTGTGGCAGAGCTAGATGTCTAGGCCGGGCTAGGGGAGCAGCACCAGCCCGAGGTCAGACTAGAGGGACTTCACCTGAGCCTATTGCTGACCTAGTTTATGAGCACGGGGGGCAGACTAAGGACCCAGTTCAGCCTCCTGCATCCTTAGAGAGTACACCAGTATTACACGAGCTATTGATTTGATTGTTGGCAAGGTTGGAGGGTACCTCTGCTACTAGTGATGTTCCAGGTACCTCAGTTCCCGCTATACCTGTTGGTCCTTTACAGCTAGCTCAGGAACCTAATATGGGATTTCAAACCCTGAGTCCTTTTTCCATGCCTTCTATTGCACCTCAGAAGTTTTCAGCTCCACCAGTTTCTGCTAGTGCTGATATGTCCCTGTCTGAGCAGAAGCGCTTTGAGAGATTTGTGAGATTGACTCCTCCCAAATTTTATTATACCACCGGGGATGGGACATATGACTTCCTGACAGAGTGTGTAAGGACCCGGAATTTTGTACGATCTCAAGGAAGCATTAAAATTGGTTTGTGAAAAGTTTTGGACGAAGGTGGCACTTCATGGGAGCCATTATGGCCATGAGGTCATCCGTAAAACTTCCGGAGTGAGATATTTCTAAGTATGGGACCTTATGTTCAAGCTAAATTCTCTCTCAATCCTTCAATTCTAGCTTATCTACGTTGTTTAACATCATCATGGGTCTCCTACATCAAGTCAAGTTCAAAGGAATTCCCTTGGCTAAATTATTCTCAAGTGCCGATAGATGGGCCAACTTTAAATACACATATATCCTAGCTCAAATTGAACTGGGTGGCCCGTGACATATCGAATCGAAGATCTTTGAATTGTCTTTCCAACGCACCTGGTCTCACCTTATTCCGAGTTTGGACCAAGGAGTTATGCTCGTTTTCGTTCAGACTGTTCGTGCAGGAAATCCACACGGCCAGCCACACGGACCGTGTGGCATCAAACGGTCCGTGAGGTTGCTTTGGCCCACGAAATTCTTGCCAAAACTTTGTTCTAAGCGTGTGTAATTCCTTGCCAAAACTTTGTTCTAAGCGTGTGTACTTCCTGGTCTTACCTTATTCCGAGTTCGGACCAAGGAGTTATGCTCGTTTTCGTTCAGACTGTTCGTGCAGGAAATCCACACGGCCAGCCACACGGACCGTGTGGCATCAAACGGTCCGTGACGCTGCTTTGGCCCACTAAATTCTTGCCAAAACTTTGTTCTAAGCGTGTGTACTTCCTTGGTACCTTCATACGGACCATTGCACGGTCCGTGTGACCTTAAACGGTCCGTTTACCGGACCATTTGGTGACACTTGGTCCGAAAGAAAATTTTCTGAAAAATTCTAAGTCTGGTGAGATGGTCCATCACACGGGCCGTGTGACACTAGATGGTCCGTTTACTGGACAGTGTGGATCGACTTAGTAAAAAAAAATGTTGCTCCGGAAAATTCTAAGGGAAGGGCCACGGACCAGTAAACGGTCCGTGTGAGCCCAGATGGACCGTTTACCGGTATGTATGCCTCAGACGGGCCATTTCTGGACCGTTTCATTAATGGTATTTTTGTAATTTTGATTATTTTGGACGAAAATGTGGTCTTTTCCCACCCTTCCTAAGCCCCCTATATAAGCTATACTTCACCATTTTTAACCATTTCACACTTCGCTCTCTCTCTCTAAAATTCTTTCTCAAGAACTCTCCAACATCTCTCTAAGATTGTTCAAGCTAGGGGACAAGATTGTGAGTCAATTTCCTCCTCAATTTGTCTACAACCAGGTATGTGGGGTTTGATTCTTGGTTCCTTTCAACCAAGAAGACCCAAATTCCCTTTGAAACTAAATTATGAACTTGACTCCTAAAAATGTTAATTTTACTACTTGTTCTTGGTATTTTGAACCATGCATGTGTTAGTTTAGGCTCCTTATCATGATTTATGCTAGTTTTATGGAAATGAACTATTTGGACTATGAAATTATGAACATGCATGTCCCTTTAAATGTGTTATTATGCATGGGTGATATTTACTACCATTTCTATGAATTTTATTTGAATTTCCTAGTCTTACATTATATCTTGTTTTAATATACTCTATATTACCCATGCCATTCCTACATTGTGCATTGCATCACATTCATGACATTTTTAGATGGAAATTCCGGAAATGTGGGATTGAGCCCAATTTCGCCCAAAGGGGGAATTATAATGTGAATTTTGGTAAGACATGGGATATGACAAGAAGGTGATCACCGGTATGTCTATGATTATGGCTCTTTGAGCAACTTGGGTGTTTACACCATCTTGTATCTTGGCTCTTTGAGCATCTTGGGTATTTACACCATCTTGTATCTTGGCTCATTGAGCATCTTGGGTGTTTACACCATCTTGAATCTTGGCTCTTTGAGCACCTTGGGTGTTTACACCATCTTGTACTTGGCTCTTTGAGACTCTTGGGTGCTTGGCACCAATTTGGTATATGCGTAGATGAGCTATTCCTTGCATACGCATTATGGTCATAGATTAGGATTTGGCATTTGAGCCTACGTGTGCATTTAACCTTTTGAAAAGGATTAATTGACTCGCTCTTTCTCTCTAAAGCATATGTATATATAAATATAAGTATTCTTGTGGGATGTGTACTTAGCACCGATGGATTGGGGGCGTTAGGGATAGCCCCAAGGTCCCTCTCCCTTTCCTTGAACTATGTGGCTACATAGGGACGGATGTAATTCGTCTATCTGTATAAGGTTATGACATGTCTTGACTTGATTATGAAAACCCTTCCGAAATGGGAGTCCCCGTGAGGAAGGTGGCCATCCACTTAAAGTAGGGGTTCCCCGTAAGGTGTGATGTAGATTACCTTTGGCAAGTAATCTTCTCCCCGCCAATGGGAGGTCCCAATTTGGTCCGGTTCATGTAATAGCTCGCATGGACTTGGGTGTGTCGGTTATAGTCCATCCCCTTTATATAGGAGCATTATCGCATTGCACGCATCATGAATTCCATGGCATCTTGTATATTAAATTCTATTGCTTACATATTCTTGTTTATTATGTGCCCTCGCCACCTAACATGATTATGCAGGTTTGATAAGTCATGTGCATTGCATACCCGCATACTTAGTACATTCAAACGTACTAACGCATACTCTATGCCTGCATGATTTTACCATGTAGGGACCGAGCAGTGTGAGTGCTAGCCGCTAGACGAATAGTCCGTTCTTGAAGACCCCTTTTGCGGTGAGCCCCGTCTTCCGAGGGCCTGCCAGTTATTTTTATGATTACTATGTATGTTCTTTTATTGAGGGTGAGCCTGGAACTTGTCTTGGCCCCCGTCCCATCTTATGACTAGAGGCAAATGTTGGGCACTTGTAAAACTTTCTCATTTTGTTTAATTATAAATTTGGATTCTTGAGATTTGATTTCCTTCATTCAGTTATATGTGCTTAACTAATTTATTTTGAACCAATGATGTGAAAATTTGATACTTTGAGGCTTGTTTGGGGACTCTCGGGTCCCCATTCGTCGTGTCACACTTAGGCCCTGACCCCGGGTCGTGACAAAAGATGGTATCAGAGCACTAGGTTTATAAATGGTCCTCGGAGTCCAACATGCCGCGTCAAGTAGAGTCTTATTCATGGGTGTGAAGCGTGCCACATCTATGTGTAAGAGGCTACAAGGCATTTTAGAAAATGTTTCACTTATCTTGATTCTAATCGTGCCATGGTGCGTGTCTTAAAATCCTTTGTTTCCATCCCTCCCTATCGAATAGGTAGAGTTACCTTGAGCTCATAATGCAAATCTAGGAGAGGAAGGCGTTGTAGCGATCTTATGGATAGGTCCAAAAGGGAGTTAGTGAAGGATATGCATTGTTTGACATGCTTGCTCCTTTGGATATTCGAAGTTTTCTTAGGTTGGCTGGTTACGATGGAAGTTTGTTGGAGGCTTCTCATCTATTACATCTCCGTTGATCAAGTTGGCTAGAAGAAGGCCAAGTTGTATGACCAGATTAATGTGAGGTGAGTTCTCATGCCTTGAGAGGTCGGCGTACATAAGATTCGGTTTTGGCATTACCGGATGGCTTAAATAGGTTGGTGGTGTATTGTGGTGCTCCTCGGTTTGGTTTGGGGTTGTGTTCTTATGAAACATGTTAGGGTGGTAGCTTGGGCTTCAAGGCAATTAGAGGTGCAAGAGCGTAATTACCCGGCTCCTAATCTTGAGTTAGCGGCTGTGGTGTTCGCCTTGATGATTGGGAGGTACTATTTGTAGGGGGTATGTGTCAATGTTTTCACCTACCACAAGAGTCGCAATACGTGTTCACTCAAAGGGATCTTAACTTGGGACTAAGAAGAGGGTTGGGACTCCTTGGGGGCTATGAGATGAGTGTACAATGTAATTTTGGCAAGGAAAGTGTTATAGTCGTTGCTCGGAATAGGCTATCTATGGGAAATGTGGTTTCTGTTGGTGAAGGGAAGAGAGAGCTAGCAAAGGATGCTTACCGATAGACTAGATTGGTTGTTAGGCTGACCGACTCTAATAATGTTTGTGTTCATGTTTAGAATGGGGCGGAATCTTGAGTGATTGTTGATGTTAAGGCTAAGCAAGATCTAGATCTAACATTGGTTGTGTTGAAGAGGTTGGTTGCAATAGGATAGTGGTTTTCTCCCAAGGGGGAGATGGTGCATTTCGGTATCCAAGTCAGTTATGTGTTCCGGATGTGGGTGATCTTAGGGAAAAATAATCCATCCCAACCATGCTCGGGAAATCCTTTTCAAGTCTTCTCCAGGAAGATTGTGAGTGGAGCCCATAACTCTTTGCATTTGATTCACCCGAAACACACTAAGATGTGTTGGGACTTGAAGGAGGTATATTAATGGCATGGTATGAAGAAGGGCATAGCCGAGCTCGTACCTAAGTGCCCAGTGTCAACAAGTGAAGGTAGCGCACCAAAGGCCCGGTGGTGCGACTCAAAATATTGAGATCCCTACTTGGAAGTGGGAGAATGTAAATATGGATTTTGTGGTTGGGTTGCCCTAGACTGAAGGTAATTCGACTCTATTTGGATTATTATTGATCGGATGACTAAGATAGCTCATTTCCTACAAGTCAAGGCTATTTTGGCGCTGAAGGGTATGCAATGTTGTACATCCAAGAATTTGGTGAGGTTGCACGGTGTGTCTAGGTCTATCATATCTGATCGCGGTACCTAATTTGCTTCTTACTTTTGGAGGCCGTCTCAAGGATGACTTGGTACTAGGTAAAGTTGAGCACCGCCATTCATCCTCAAACAGAGGGGTAAACTGAGAGGATACTTTGAACTTTGGAAGATGTGTTGAGGGCTTGTGTGTTGCAATTCAAAGGTAATTGGGGTAATCATCTACCGCTTCTTGAGGTTGCTTACTACAATTTCCTTTATGCTAGCATTGGTATAACTCCGTTTGGGGCTTTATATAGTAATATGTGTAGGTCTCCGGTAGGGTGGTTTGAGCAAGGGGAAACGGCATTGATTGGATCGGATTTAGTATTGAAGGCTATGGAGTAGGTGAAGTTGGTTGGGAAAGGTTGGCGGTGGTTCGGAGTCATCAAAAGTCTTATTTGGATATTTGAAAGAAGGATCTTGAGTTTTGTATTGGTAATTGGATATATGTAAAGGTCTCATTCGTGAAGGGTGTGGTGTATTTTTGGGAAGGAGGGAAAACTAAGTCCCCGGTATATAAGTTCTTATGAGATCATTATAGCGGATTGGAGATGTAGATTATAGGTTGGATTTGCCTCCGAAATTGAGCTCTAGTCATTCGGTTTTGCATATATCTATGTTGAGGAAGTGTTGGTGATTCTAGTGCTACTTTGACTTTTGGAAGGTGTTGGGGTTGAGGGGAACTTGTTTTATGGAGGAAGCTCCGGTTGAGATTTTGATAAGACAAGTGAAGCGGTTTCGTAACAAGGATGTGGCTTCGGTTAACGTACTTCAGAGAAACCAATATGTGGAAAGTCTAGGTGGGGAGTGGAATCAAGTTTGATGCGGTGATACCTCTATCCTTTCCAATCTACTCAAGCCCATAATATTAGGTCCTTTCCTATTCTCAATGGTCCTAATTCTTCCATTCTTGAGTCTCATGACATGACATGCATACATGTGCACAAAAATGATTTTTCAAGATGTTTTGAGTGATTTAAATATGTTTTGGTATCAGTTTTAAAGGATTTATGATTTTCAAATGATAGACTATGCATTGTATCTTGTGTTTGGATGTTTCATGTTCTAAGCCAAGCCTTGATCTTCCATATTCGAGGACGAATGTTCCCAAGGGGAAGATGATGTAAGGACCCGGAATTTTGTACGACCTCAAGGAAGCATGAAAATTGGTTTGTGAAAAGTTTTGGACGAAGGTGGCACTTCATGGGAGCCATTATGGCCATGAGGTCATTCGTAAAACTTCCGGAGTAAGATATTTCTAAGTATGGGACCTTATGTTCAAGCTAAATTCTCTCTCAAGCCTTCAATTCTAGCTTATCTACATTGTTTAACATCATCATGGGTCTCCTACATCAAGTCAAGTTCAAAGGAATTCCCTTGGCTAAATTATTCTCAAGTGCCGATAGATGGGCCAACTTTAAATAGGAATATCTCCTAGCTCAAATTGAACTGGGTGGCCCATGACATATCAAATCGAAGATCATTGAATTGTCTTTCCAACGCACCTGGTCTCACCTTATTCCGAGTTCGGACCAAGGAGTTAAATGGTCTGTGTGAGCCCAGATGGACCGTTTACCGGTCCGTATGCCTCAGACGAGCCATTTCTGGACCGTTTCATTAATGGTATTTTCGTAATTTTGATTATTTTGGACGAAAATATGGTCTTTTCCCACCCTTCCTAAGCTTCCTATATAAGCTATACTTCACCATTTTTAACCATTTCACACTTCACTCTCTCTCTCTAAAATTCTTTCTCAAGAACTCTCCAACATCTCTCTAAGATTGTTCAAGCTAGGGGCAAAGATTGTGAGTCAATTTCCTCCTCAATTTGTCTACAACCAGGTATGTGGGGTTTGATTCTTGGTTCCTTTCAACCAAGAAGACCCAAATTACCTTTGAAACTAAATTATGAACTTGACTCCTAAAAATGTTAATTTTACTACTTGTTCTTGGTATTTTGAACCATGCATGTGTTAGTTTAGGCTCCTTATCATGATTTATGCTAGTTTTATGGAAATGAACAATTTGGACTATGAAATTATGAACATGCATGTCCCTTTAAATGTGTTATTACGCATGGGGTGATATTTACTACCATTTCTATGAATTTTATTTGAATTTCCTAGTCTTACATTATATCTTGTTTTAATATACTCTATATTACCCATGCCATTCCTACATTGTGCATTGCATCACATTCATGACATTTTTACATGGAAATTCCGGAAATGTGGGGTTGAGCCCAATTTCGCCCAAAGGGGAAATTATAATGTGAATTTTGGTAAGACATGGGATATAACAAGAAGGTGATCACCGGTATGTCTATGAATATGGCTCTTTAAGCATCTTGGGTGTTTACACCATCTTGTATCTTGGCTCTTTGAGCATCTTGGGTGTTTACACCATCTTGTATATTGGCTTTTTGAGCATCTTGGGTGTTTACACCATCTTGTATCTTGGCTCTTTAAGCACCTTGGGTGTTTACACCATCTTGTACTTGGCTCTTGGAGACTCTTGGATGCTTGGCACCAATTTGGTATATGTGTAGATGAGCTATTCCTTGCATACGCATTATGGTCATAGATTGGGATTTGGCATTTGAGCCTACGTATGCATTTAACATTTTGAAAAGGATTAATTGACTCCCTCTTTCTTTCGAAAACATATGTATATATAAATATAAGTATTCTTCTGGGATGTGTACTTAGCACCAATGGATTGGGGGCGTTAGGGATAGCCCCAAGGTCCCTCTCCCTTTCCTTGAACTATGTGTCTACATAGGGGCGGATGTAATTCGTCTATCTGTATAAGCTTATGACGTGTCTTGCCTTGATTATGAAAACCCTTCCGAAATGGGAGTCCCCGTGAGGAAGGTGGCCATCCACTGAAAGTAGGGGTTGCCCGTAAGGTGTGATGTAGATTACCTTTGGCAAGTAATCTTCTCCCCGCCGATGGGAGGTTCCAATTCGGTCCGGTTCATGTAATAGCTCGCATGGACTTGGGTGTGTCGGTTATAGTCCATCCCCGTTATATAGGAGCATTATCGCATTGCACGCATAATGAATTCCATGGCATCTTGTATATTAAATTCTATTGCTTACATGTTCTTGTATGTTATATGCCCTCGCCACCTAACATGATTATGCAGGTCCGATAAGTCACGTGCATTGCATACCCGCATACCTAGTACATTCAAACGTACTAACGCATACTCTATGCCTGCATGATTTTACCATGTAGGGACCGAGCAGTATGAGTGCCAGCCGCTAGACAAATAGTCCGTTCTTGAAGACCCCTTTTGCGGTGAGCCCCGTCTTCCGAGGGCCTGCCAGTTATTTTTATGATTACTATGTATGTTCTTTTATTGAGGGTGAGCCTGGAACTTGTCTTGGCCCCGTCCCATCTTATGACTAGAGGCAAATGTTGGGCACTTGTAAAACTTTCTAATTTTGTTTAATTATAAATTTAGATTCTTGAGATTTGATTCACGTCATTCAGTTATATATGCTTAACTAATTTATTTTGAACCAATGATGTGGAAATTTGATACTTTGAGGCTTGTTTGGGGACTCTCGGGTCCCCATTCGCCGTGTCACACTTAGGCCCCGACCCCGGGTCGTGACAGGGTGCCAGGTTCGATTGTTTAATTTGGGTGTTCTAGAGGCCCACGGAGTAGCTTACACCTCTTATCAGTTCACCGGCATGGCTAGAGAGTCGTGGAGGTCAGTTATGGCCCGTAGGCCAGTTGATGCTCCAGCGATGGATTGGCGGTAGTTTACTGAGATCTTTCTTGAGAAGTTTGTATCATACAGCCTTCGTGATAGACGTCGTGATGAGTTCAATAGATTGGAGCAGGGTTCCATGACTGTGACCGAGTACGAGGCACAATTCCATGAGTTATCCCATTATGCCATGTCTAGTATTCCCACAGAGTTTGAGCGGATTCGTCAATTTGTGAAGGGGTTCACAAGTTATCTTTAGGAGGCCACAACCTCTCTTGTGTTATCTGGTGGTTCCTTTCAGAGCATTGTTGACCATGCTAGAATGATAGAGGGCATCAGACAGGCCCGTCAGGGTGGTGGTAAGAGGTCCCGCTATCATAGTCAGTTTGGCAGTTATGCACCCAGAGACAGAGATTCTCAGAGGCAGGGCGCTCAGGGTTCTCAGGGAGACCAGTTCATGCTGCCATTCCTAGTGCAGGTAGTCCAGGCAGGTCCGGACCCAGAGGTTGTTATGTGTGTGATAAGTTCGGCCACCATGTCAAGGATTGTCCTGAGCGTGCTCCTGCTTCTTTTCCATCGGGGACACAGATGGCCCGATCTACACCAGCTCCAGCAGCTAGAGGCGCTTCACAGAGTGCGAGGGGCAGCACTAGAGGTGCTAGGGGTGGAGCTCGAAGTGGTGAACGTGGTGGATCGCAGGTTAGTGGAGAGTGCCGGGATGTTATGCCATTCCAGGCCGTGCAGAGCCAGAGACATCTGATGCTGTGATTACAGGTATTATTCCAGTTTGCCATCGTTCAGCTTCAGTATTATTTGACCCTGGGTCTACCTATTCATATGTATCCACTTATTTCGCTAATGACATTGATTGTGTGTGTGAGCTTCTTGATGTGCCTATTTATGTTTCCACACCCGTGGGTGAATCCTTAGTGGTGGATCGGGTATACCGGGGTTGTATTGTGGTATTCTCATGTAGGGAGACCTAGGCTTATTTGATCCTTCTAGACATGCTTGACTTTGATGTTATTTTGGGTATGGATTGGTTGTCCCATTATCATGCGATCCTTGATTGTTATTCTAAGACCGTGACCCTAGCGTGCCCGGGTTTACCCCAGTTAATGTGGGCAGGTGCTCCTAACTCTTACTCTAAGGGGATTATTTCTTATGTTCGCGCTCGGCATATGATGGAGCATGGGTGTTTATCTTATTTGGCTCATGTACGTGATATTTCTAAGGAGTCATCTTCTTTAGAGACCATGAAGGTGGTGAGAGAGTTCATGGATGTGTTTCCTACAGATTTACCAGGTTTTCCTCCTGATCGTGATATTGACTTTGCCATTGATTTGGAGCCAGGCACCAAGCCCATATCCATTTCTCCTTATAGGATAGATCCTGCAGAGTTAAAGGAATTGAAGGAGCAATTAGAAGATTTGTTGAAGAAGGGGTTTATTCGGCCTAGTGTGTCACCTTGGGGTGCACTAGTGTTGTTTGTAAAGAAAAAAGATGGTACTATGAGAATGTGCATTGACTATCGTTAGTTGAACAAAGTAACCATAAAGAACAAGTATCCCTTGCCTCGTATTGATGATTTATTTGATCAACTTCAGGGTACCTCAGTGTTCTCTAAAATTGATTTAAGGTTAGGGTATCACCAGTTGAAGGTCCGAGAGTCAGACATCCCGAAGACTGCTTTCAAGAGTCGATATGGGCACTATGTGTTTGTGGTTATGTCATTTGGGTTGACTAATGCCCCTGCCGCTTTTATGGAGTTGATGAACTAAGTTTTCAAACCTTACCTGGATTCGTTTGTGATTGTCTTTATTGACAATATATTGGTGTATTCCAAGAGTGAGGCGGACCATGTTCGTCACCTGATGACCGTGCTCCAGACACTGCGTGAGGAGAAACTGTATGCTAAATTCTCCAAATGCGAATTTTGGCTCGAGTTTGTGACTTTCTTGGGTCATGTGGTGACTAAGGATGGTATTATGGTTGATCCAGCCAAGGTTGTAGCAGTTCGTGATTGGGTGAGACCTACTTTAGTGACTGAGATTCGAAGTTTTATTGAGCTGGCAGGTTATTATCGTCGAGTTGTGCAGGGATTCTCCTCCATCACAGCTCCTTTGACTAAACTAACTCAAAAGGAAGTTGCATTTCTATGGACCGATGAATGTGATGTGAGCTTCCAGAGGCTTAAGGAGTTATTAACGTCCGCACCTATTTTAGAATTGCCCGAGGAAGGTGTAGCCTTTGTTGTTTATTGTGATGCTTCTGGCATCGGTTTAGGTGGAGTGTTGATGCAGAAGGGAAGAGTTATAGCTTATGCTTCGCGGCAACTGAAGGTCCATGAGTGGAACTACCCTAGTCATGATTTGGAGTTAGCCGCGGTGGTATTTGTTTTGAAGTTGTGGAGGCATTATCTCTATAGGGTGCATTGCGAGATCTTTACAGACCATCATAGCCTCAAGTATATTTTCTCTCAGCCTAATTTGAACATGAGGCAGCACAGGTGGTTGGAGTTGCTGAAAGATTACGATATCTCTATTCTCTATCACCCTGGCAAGGTTAATGTGGTAGCGGATGCCTTGAGCCGGAATCCTTCTAGTATGGGTAGTTTGGAATATCTTAGAGCGGAAGAGAGGCCCTCAGCTTTAGAGGTTCAATCTTTGGCCAGACAGTTGATCAGACTTGACATCTCCCCATCTCACAGTGTGTTGGCCTTCGTCGAGGGTAGATCTACATTGATGGATCAGATTCGTGCTCACCAGTTTGATGATGATAAATTATGTGTGATTCGAGACAAAGTGTTGAAAGGTGAAGCTAAGTCCGCTTTTCTTGATTTTGAGGGTGTTTTGAGAATTAATGGGCGCATTTGTGTGCCTAAGGTAGGTGATTGGGTTCGCTTGATATTGGAGGAGGCTCACTGTGCTAAGTATTCTATTCACCCCGGTGTAATAAAAACGTTTCATGATTTGAAGCAACATTATTGGGGGTGTGGGATGAAAAGGGACATTGTGGAGTTTGTGTCTAAGTGTTTGAATTGTCAGCAGGTTAAGTATGAGCATCAAAAGCCAGGAGGTCCGATGCAGCGGATGCCCATTCTCGAGTGGAAGTGGGAGCCTATTACCATGGATTTTGTTACTAGATTACCCGTGATGTTGGGCAAGTTTGACTCTATTTGGGTGATTGTGGACAGGTTGACCAAATCAGCTTACTTCATCCCAGTAAGGACTAGCCACACTGCGGAGCAGCTAGCTAGGATCTATATACGTGAGATTGTTAGATTGCATGGGGTGCCTATCTCTATTGTGTCAGATCGAGGTTCGGTATTCACCTCCCGATTTTGGAAGGCATTACAGCATGGGTTGGGTACACGATTAGCCACAGTGCGGAGCAGCTAGCTAGGATTTATATATGTGAGATTGTTAGATTGCATGGGGTGCCTATCTCTATTGTGTCAGATCGAGGTTTGGTATTCACCTCCCGATTTTGAAAGGCATTGCAGCATGGGTTGGGTACACGATCAGATATGAGTTCGGCATTTCATCCTTAGACAGACGGTCAGTCCGAGCGGACCATTCAGGTGTTGGAGAACACGCTTAGGGCCTGTGTAATTGATTTTGGTGGTCGATGGGACCAACACTTGCCCTTAGTGGAGTTCGCCTATAATAACAGTTATCACTCCAGTATTCGGATAGCACCGTTTGAGGTGTTGTATGGGCGTAGATGTCGGTCACCTATTGGGTGGTTCGACTCAGTCACCTTTGAGGCATTAGACACTGATTTTCTCAAAGATGCTATGGAGTGGGTGGGCCTGATCCAGAGTCGACTATTGACAGCCCAGAGTCGGCAGAAGAGCTATGCTGATAGGAGAGTTCATCCCTTGGAGTTTATGGTTGGCGAGCATGTGTAGTTGAAGATATCACCCATGAAGGGTGTGATGAGGTTCGGAAAGAAGGGCAAGCTTAGACCGAGGTTTATTGGCCCGTTCGAGATTCTTAGGAGAGTAGGTGAGGTGGCTTATGAGTTGGCTTTGCCACCTAGATGGTCAGTTGTTCATCCAGTACTCCACGTCTCTATGCTCCGAAAATACATACCAGATGAGTCTCACATTATTTCTTATGATACCATAGAGTTGGGTCTGGATTTGACTATTTAGGAGGAGCCCCTAGCCATTCTTGATAGACAGGTTCGTAGGCTCGGGAATAAGGAGATCGCTTCAGTTAAGGTTCAGTGGTGTTATCGGCCTGTTGAGGAGGCTACTTGGGAGATAGAGTCAGATATGCGTGCTTGATATCCTCAGCTTTTCGAAGCTTTAGGAAATTTCTTTTACCTTATGTTTGAGGACGAACATGATTCTTAGTGGTGGATGATGTAATGAACCGTTAGGTCATTTTAAGAATTAATCCTCTTACTTTCATAAAATGTCCTCTCATAAATTTTAAAGGGGTATTTCGGACTAATTGATATCTTTGATTATTGAAGTTACGAGTAAATTTAGAGAACTAATCTAATTGAGGGGTTAAGTTGTAGTTATGTAATACCTCGTACACCTTAGCATATATACTAAAAATTAGTAGTAGGGTTTAATTCTTTTATTATGTCTTGAAAAAAAAAGAAAATAAAGAGAGGAAGAGAAGGAGACGTCGGACTGCGCAGGTACGCTCGAACTGCCATATTGCTGAGTTCCTAATTCAAAGGAACAATTACTGATATATATATATATATATATATATATATATATATATATATATATATATATGTTTACTCAAAAGGGAACAAAGCAATTAATGCAACTTTTGTCTTGTGAAATTAATCTTTAGTCACAGTAGTGACATATATGAAAAAAAAGAAAGAGAAATTAACGTTTGGCTACTGTTTTATTGAACATATCCTCAAATTGCATCCTTTAGCCACCTGGAGAATGTAGTAACGTTCTATACATTTTGTAACTAGATATTAGATATATTAAATTATAGTGTATGCATTATAAGAATATCATTAGATTCATGTTAATGAGAAGAATTGAAACTTAGCCCTAGGCTTGAAATTTTGGCAGTATTTAGATGGGTTTTGTTTTATTTGGGCTAGACATATAGTAATATGGTTGTCATCGGACTCCTTGTGACGTATATGTTCCATTTCGTGATAAAGAATTTTCATGGTGGGTGTTGAATTCAAGATTTGGTCCATTCGGTAGAAGTATTCGGGTGTGGTTTTGACATTGAGGTAGGTTTGGATATCCTTCTTTGAGATTGGGATTGAGTTATTGAATATCCTTATGTTGTAATCTATGGGATGAGATCTTATCATTTGTTGGGTTGATAATTTTTATTGTGTTGCTTCGAGAGCACGTGAATCTTAAATTGAGAATAGTGCGAATATGGCATGTTGAGAAGGGGAGAAAACTTTGATATATATATATTGAGGATCATGGGTTGTTTGAGAAAATAAAGTTACTAAGAAAAGGTGAGATATTTTTAAAAAGAAAATTTTATCCAAATATGTATAAAAGAGGGTGAATAATATAATTACTAAATCCAAGAACTTTGATATTTATTTGTGCTTATTGAGAGGAATGTAGTTTCCATAATTATGTCTTGATTGCATGCATCCTTATACTACATGTCATGACATTTTGGGGAGTCTGGAATGGTGATTCTTATCATGAGTCCTTGACCACAGGCACTTGGGTGGCAAGGTAGCTTATATATTGTGATTAAGATATATGGCCTGCGAGGTCCCCATGGGTCCCCTTAGTTTGGGAGCCTTAGCTCGACGGGGGTATATACAACAGGCTGTGCGACGGTCTTGATACCACCTTGCATTACATTGCATTGCACGACATTGCATATCATTTTATTATAATACTTGTGGTTGTTTTGGGGTTGGTCTGTGAAATTATATGCTTACTTTATTTGCGTCGTTCTATATAAATTGGCGGCACTGATGCCAGACTGGTTTTTCTGTTGCAGGTGGAAGCGTTCCTAGGTTATTTCGTAGCTTATTCAATTTCTAATTCCCAGTCAGTTAAACCTACTGGGTACATATTATGTGTACTCACCCCTACTCCTTTCTCCCTCGCAAATTCTCGTTAGGATTATCCACGTGGTAGTTGATTTGCTCGTGCACTTGGTGCATACCAGATCTAGTGGTGAGATTCAGGGCTTCGAGTTTCCATTGGATCCTATCGTAGTTGTTTAGTCTTTATTTCTATTTAAAGACTGAAATGTATTTATTTCATTAGTCAGGTATTAGATGCTCTGTATACTCGTAACACCAGGTTTTGGGATATTGTTTTTATGTGGTGACTATTTGTTTATTGGATTTCTCTCCTGCTAGGATACAATTATTGTTGGGATTGGAATTAAGTGGTCTTTTAGTCATGACCCCATTTTGGGTCGTGACATATTTGGTATCAGAGCTCTAGGTTCACCGGTCTCATGAGTTAAAGAGCAGGGTGTTTAGTAGAGTCTCGCGGATCGGTACGTAGACGTTCGTATCTATCTTCGAGAGGCTACCAGATGCCTTTTAGGAGGAATCCTCTTTTCATTGATTCATTTTGTGCGATTTGTTCATATTCAAGTTTGTACGCTTCTAATCTACTCTTCCTGCATAGATGACGCGAACTAGAGCTAGAACTACCGAAGATGAGTCAGTACCTGCTGTCCAAGCCCCCGCTAGAGGGCAAGGCAGAGGTTGTGGCAGAGCTAGAGGTCAAGGCCGGGCTAGGGGAGCAGCACCAGCCCGAGGTCAGACTAGAGAGGCTTCACCTGAGCCTATTGCTGACTCAGTTTATGAGCACGAGGGGCAGACTGAGGATCCAGTTCAGCCTCCTGCATCCTTAGAGAGTACACTAGAATTACAAGAGCTATTGATTCGATTGTTGGCAAGGTTTGAGTGTACCCCTGCTACTAGTGATGTTCCAGGTACCTCAGTTCCCGCTATACATGTTGGTCCTTCACAGCCAGCTCAGGAACCTAATATGGGATTTCAAATCTCGAGTCCATTTTCCATGCCTTCTATTACGCCTCTGAGGTTTTCAGCTCCACCAGTTGCTGCCAGTGCTGCTATGTCCCTGTCTAAGCAGAAGAGCTTTGAGAGATTTGTGAGATTGACTCCTCCCAAATTTGATGGTACCGCCGGGGATGGGGCATATGACTTCTTGATAGAGTGTCAAGATCGATTGTTTAATTTGGGTGTTCTGGAGGCCTGCGGAGTAGCTTACACCTCTTATCATTTCACAGGCATGGCCAGAGAGTGGTGGAGGCCAGTTATGGCCCGGAGGCCAGTTGATGCTCCAACAATGGATTAGGGGCAGTTTACTAAGATCTTTCTTGAGAAGTTTGTACCATACAACCTTCATGATAGACGTCGTGATGAGTTTGATAGATTGGAGCAAGGTTCCATGACTGTGACAGAGTACGAGGCACGATTCCATGAGTTATCCCGTTATGCCACGTCTAGTATTCCCACAGAATTTGAGCGGATTCGTTGATTTGTGAAGGGGTTCACAAGTTATCTTCAGGAGGCCACAACCTCTCTTGTGTTATCTGGTGGTTCCTTTCAGAGCATTATTGACCATGCTAGAATGATAAAGGGCATCAGAAAGGCCCGTCAGGGTGGTGGTAAGAGGTCCCGCTATCACAGTTAGTTTGGCAGTTATGCACCCAGAGACAGAGATTCTCATAGGCAGGGTGCTCAGGGTTCTCAGGGGAGACCCGTTCATGCTGCCATTCCTAGTGCAGGTAGTACAGGTAAGTCCGGACCTTTAGGTTGTTATGTGTGTGATGAGTTCGGCCACCATGCCAAGGATTGTCCTAAGCATGCTCCTGCTTCTTTTCCATTGGGGACACAGACGGCCCGATCTACACCAGCTCCAGCAGCTAGAGGCGCTTCAGAGAGTGCGAGGGGTAGCACTAGAGGTGCTAGGGGTGGAGCTCGAGGTGGTGCTCGTGGTGGATCGCAGGTTAGTGGAGAGCACCGGGATGTTATGTCATTCCAGGCCTAGTGAGGTCTTACTTCGATAATACTCTGATGTTGATGTTGATGTTGATGTTGATGTTGATGTTGATGTTGATGTGATGTTTTGAGTCGAATTCCTTGAGCTGAGTTGAGTTTCCTTGAGGTGAGTCCGATGTATTGATGATGTTGAGATGAGAGGTTGGGGAGTCATTTGTCTATTCTAATCTCTTGCCTTAGATAGACGCATGACATTCTGATGGAGTATGATGTTGAGTTGATGTTTCACTATGCTGTTGTACTTATATTGTTATATTCAGCTATTTTACATACTAGTACATTCCACGTACTGACGCCACTCGGCGCTACATCGTTTCATGATGCAGATACAGGAGTTAGAGGACTTCAACAGACGCATTGTTGAGGTCAAAGTTTTCGAGTTCAGTCATTGGTGAGCCTTCTTGCTATTCGGAGGAGACCCTTCTATTTGTTGTTTTCGTTATTTGATGAGTTGGGTAGCCATGGCCTGTCATGGTACCATCTTAGATAGTTGAGTCAGGTTAGAGGCTTCATAGACATTAGTAAAGTTTTGATATCGATGGTTTCCCCTTATCGATTGAGTAGTACTTATTATTTACTTATTATGATGATTACACTGATGTTAGCCATTTGGCCCTTTATTTGAAGTAGCTCACTACTCTATTTCCGCTTTGTTGATGTTGAATGACTGTCCTGAGAACGAGTGGTTCGCTTAAGGACTAGCAATAGTCTCTGGGTGCCGGCCACGCCTAGGGTACCCTCCCAGGGCATGACACCCACGAGTATAATTTACAATGCTGCTATCTCAGCATCTCATATGTCTGTTGTGTCTTGAATTATTAGAGGATAGTTTGATTTATGTCTCCTTCTATGTGGAGTTTTGAGAAGTAAGATTCTATAGCTCTCTTCTTTTGTAATATTTTGATACGAGAATCTAATTATTTATTTAAATTCAAATATAAAAGTTGAAATATCAATCTCATGACCATAAATTTGTGTATGATGTAATTAGTACCAAAGTGTTTTTTAATTTTAGTTTTCTTCTGCGACTAACTTAGCAAAAACTATGTTTAGAATTCAACAATTGATATGAATTTAGGTTTAGAATTCTTTTAATAATTAATGTTACCTACATTAATTTTCTAGAATTTTAGAAAATCAAAATTATGTAGAATGAAAAGGAGATGAACACTAATATGAGAAGTCGACATTCCACATAATTTAACATGAAATTCTAATTTGAGCAATACTGTAACGACCCTGAATGTCATTTATTGTATTTTTGACGAAATTCGGAGGCTCAGATTGAAATTCCATCAGTTCCAATTATTCTAAATGGTGAAACTAATGCCAGAAATGACTTCATTGCAATGTTTAGAGCTTCTGAGATTATTTTGAGTTTTTGAGCCCGAAACTAGTTTAAATGATTTTTCTCGGGTTTTGGCTAAGGAGACCTCAAATTCAAATTCTGATGATTCCGTTGGATCCGGAATATCGATTTTGGTCTAGAAGGACCCTTTGTTCAGTTTTTGAAGCTTCCAGGTGAGTTTCAGTGCTTTCGATAGTTTTCGATATTGGAAAATGGGACCCACAGTAGAATAAAACGACATCCGGTGGGAATTTCGACTACACCGTTGAGTCCGAAAAATTATTTCCAATCAGATTTCATTTATGAAATGTATTTTTTGGACTCCAGATAAGGCCGAAGCATTGAATTTAAGTTTGAAAGTTTACTGAAGAGGCTGAAGCGGTGATGACGTGGCCCAATTAGGCGCTGCCACATGGCAGATGCAATATATTTAAAAGAAATGCAGATTTCTTCTCAAAATTTTCTGGGTTTCTCACAAACTTCCATCAACTATTTCGACCTCGATTTTGGTCCGATTTGGGAGATTTAAAAGGCTAAATTGTGTATTTTTCCGAGAGAAATACCATGGGAGTTTCAAAAATTAACTTTGGTGTGCCGTTCTAGGTTAAATTTGCTATTTTTCGGCTGGTTTGGATTTTTTTCTGGAAACTTTAAATATGAGATTTCTACCTTATTTTAGCTCTGTTTTTTAAACGATTTTTGCCATTGAATTCCTTATTACCGGGAGAACATTTTCATGTATAAATTTCCAGATTTTCGATGACTTTTTCCGATGACAAAATTTTTGGACCATTTTGCCCTTTTCACCGAATTAATTGATTTTATTGTCATTAGATTCGTTATGTGATCGTGATGTTATACTTGAATATATTTTGGTGATTTGGAGTATCGTAGAGAGGGAAAAGCTTCGAAATTGACATGATTCGAGACTTTATATAAGGCAAGTGGATTTCTAATCTTTTGTTAAATATGTTGAACCTTGTATGCTCTAATGTATATAGAATTGAATATTTTGGGATAGAGATGGGTTAATGTAGGCTTTGATCGAAATACTTTGAATTGAGTAATTATTCCTATGGTGATATTTGACTTGTGAATTAATTGTGGAAAGTTATTTTAGGGGAAATAATGAATTATCTGATATTGATATTGAATTGGGACTTATTTTGAGATGTGACTGTTATTGAGGTGGTGATGGTATTGGGATAATAAGGATATTGCAACATTTATGGTATTGGGTAATACCCATATTCTTGTAACTTCTTCTATGTGTCATTCATGAAATATTTTAATATTATAAAAAAATGAGGCAATTAAATATAAACTGGTGTGGTGTTGTGACACTTGAATTGAAAATATGGCTAAGTGATGAGAATTCTATTTTTGAGATATATTGTTATGGTTGGTGATTATGAGTTGATTTGTTTGTGGACTTCATCTCATGTTCATTCATTCTATGTCACACATAATTTGCATTGGTTCTGGATATTGATATGAGTGAGATAGTAAAGAAAAGAAAAAGAAAAATAAATTGGGGCCGAGGTCTTTACCGGTCGAGATGTGATACCGAGGTCTTTGCCGGCGATATTAGCGAAATTGGGGCCGAGGTCTTTACCGGTCGAGATGTGATGCTTAGGTCTTTGCCGGCGATATTAGTGAGATTGTGATGCCGAGGTCTTTGCCGGCGATATTGTGATGCCGAGGTCTTTGCCGGCGATATTAGTGAGATTGTGATGCCGAGGTCTTTGCTGGCGATATTGTGATGCCGAGGTCTTTGCCGGCAATATTGCGATACTGAGATCTTTGCTATTGTTATTGTGATGCCGAGGTCATCGCCGGTTTATTGCATAAGCATTGCATCTCATCCTTGCATATTGATATTGTGATGTCGAGGTCATTGCCGACAATTATTGCATAGGCATTGCATCTTATCCTTGCATACTATTATGTGGCATGGTGTTATTCATGTGATTGATTATGTCATCATTTGTAAGTTATGGCTTGTGATTTGCTAATTGTGATGTACTGAAGAACTATCTTTATTGTGTATTATGTGTTGCTGGGCTAGGACTTTTCTGAGTGCAGGTTTTTAGTTCGGCGATATGTCGTTGGGTGTGAAGGAGTTACTTGGTTCTTCATTGTTTTACTCTAGGTTAGTTCCATTTGCCGAGTACCGTGTTGTTTTTGGTACTCACCTCTTGCAACATTTTTGTGGGTTGCGAGCCCGGTCCCTTTAGTTAGAATTTTCGCATTTCAGGACCGAGCTTCCGGATTATCCTTAAGGTAGTTGCTTATCTCATCGATGGACCTTCAAGGAACCCATTATTATGTTACGTCCTATTTGAGGACTAGACATTTGAGACATTTATTTTATTCGAGTACTATGTATTTACAGGCTTGTACATGTGACACCAGTTCTGGGATGGTTGTAGTTTGGTCTTCCTATGATTATTTGTCATATTAGACTATTTTCTCTTCCGCTATTATTAAAATGTTTGGATTAGTAGGTATTGGGATGACTCGCCTTAGTGGGTTAGGTGAGTGCCATCATGTCCGAATTTTGGGTCGTGACAGTTGGTATCAGAGCCCCAGGTTCATAGATCTCACATGTGTACAAGAACAATCGAGTAGAGTCTTAAGGATCGATGCAGAGACGTCTGTTACTTATCCTTGAGAGGCTACAGAGATTGTTAGGAAATTTCCTCTTATTCTTTCAATTCCTGTCGTGCGTGGTTGTTGTAGGTCTCTATACATTGCGTGGTTTGAAATTCGATCCATCTTGGAGGTAATGGATTTAAGGGATGAATGTGTAGTCAACCTTGGATTGTCCCTTGATTCGAAACTATTTGGGTGTAGATGAGGTCCGACGAGGTATGTCAAAGGTTAGTATCGAACAAAGAAGTTGAATTGAAAGAGCAACTTTAAGATCTCTTGAGTTAAGAGTTCATATGCCCTAGTGTGTCTCTATGGGGTGCCCTATTTTGTTTGTAAAGAGACATGATGGTTCTATGAGAATGTGTATTGATTACAGATAGTTGAAAAAAGTAAAAGTTAAGAAGAAGTATCATCTCCCTATAATTGATGATCTTTTGACCAACTTCAGGGTGAAACCATGTTTTCCAAGATTGATTTGAGATCCGAATATCATCAGCTAAGGATCAGGGATTCTAACATTCCTAAGCCAACATTTCGGACGAGGTGTGGGCACTATGAGTTCCTTATGATGTCCTTTGGGATAACCAATGCCCTTGCCGCATTTAGAGAGTTGATGAATGATGTATTTCAACTATATTTGGGTTCCTTGTTTTTTTTGTTTTAATTAATAATATATTGGACCACTTCAATGCCAAAGAAGATTATGAGCGGCATTTGAGGATTGTACTTTAATAGATTAGAGAGGAGAGGTTATATGGCAAGTTTTTCCAAATGTGAGTTCAGCTGAGTTCAGTGGCATTTCTGGGTATGTTGTTGTTGTTGTATCTTATATCATCTGGGAAGGCCAATGGGGTGGATAGTGCTTTGAGTAGGAAGGCCTCAAGCTCGGGGGGTCTTGTAGCTATTCAGGTAAAGGAGTGACCATTAGCTAGATATATTTAGAAATTGGCCAATGGAGTGGTAAGAGCGTAGACTTCAGCGTCAAGGGTGGTGCTTTCCTAGTCTACTAGATGTGCGGGTGATTCGTAAACGTGGCATAGCGTCATTAATATAATAGCTATGTTATCGATGTAACAATTATGGGATTCCAGTTGTTAAGTTTTCAAATGAGGGTTGACTAGTATGGACAGAAAATGACATTGTGTTTATTAAAATCAGGACCTCTACTAAGTCTTCTTGTAGTGGAGATGTTGCACAAATGACTATGATACAACTGCTATGGTGGTGTCTATGTCCATTTGGATAGGGCTATGGGCTGTACTGCTTCATTTCACTACATGATTTGATCTATCTCCGGAGTGTGACATTACTAACCCTTACCTATTGTTCCATTACTAACTCCCCTTGATCCAGTTTGGTTGATTAGACGAGAAACATCAATCGAATCTCGTTAGTTAATCATTTTTCTTATTAATTACTACATTGATCCAGTCAGTAAAACTAGGCGAGTTCTAAGATTTGACATTGTTAATAAGAAATCAAAATGAAGAGAATTGATTAATACATGCATGCACACTCTCCAAGAATTACGAATCATTCGATTTTACCTTGTTCATTTTTCATAGTTTCCACAACCCTATTGTGGGTTTAGCTAATTATATTCATTGTAGATGCAAGATTATGATATAAAATAGCATAATTAGGCACTTACAAAGATGAAATTAAGAACGAGAAATCCAAGATCTTCAATGGAAATCACAAAGTATGAATTAAGATCACAAAATATTCTTTTCAAGTGTTTTTCAATGTTCCTCATGCTCTCTACTGATTGGCTACTTGTTCTCTCGTGGTCCTCTCGTGGTTCTCTACTGAAAATAACCTAAAAACTAATTTATAGTGTTTATAATACAAAACCAAATCAAAATAGAAGAACTAGGTTCGGCATGCACTACGAACATATCTACGGGCCGTAGTCGGGGTGGACTTCATCTTCAATTCTAGGTTTGACTTCTATGAGACCATTGAAGGGGTCGTATAAAGTCTTACGAGCAGTAGAGGGTTTTGTGTGATGACTTTTCAGCAACTCCCAACTTTCTGATCCTCAGGATGTGCAACCATATCTATTACTCGTACTTAGTTTTACGGTTCGTCTGCATATTCGTAGATTCAACTTTAGAAAATCACCCATTTACTAGATTTTGCTACGAAACCAACTCTACGGCCCGTGAAAACATCCATGGCCTATAAAGGGTATCGTAGAATAGCAAAAACTTCAACTTTTGTACACTTAGCCCAAATCATGCCAAACCGTGTAATCTTGCGAAACAAACATAAAAACACATAAAATCTACCAACATCACTTTGAGAAAACACAAAATTCCAAGTTTTAAGCATCAAAAGTGTTGTATTTTGACATCACATGAACACCCTCAACTTAAAATTGTTGCTTGTCCTCAAGCGACGGACTCAATCTATATAAGCAGTACAGTAACACACAGACCTCAATCTAATGGAACATATCATCTAAAACTCAAGCACAGATACCCACACCACTCATAAATGCATATCAAATAGCCCTCGAGCAAAAAAATGCAGATCAACACATGCGATAGTGCAACTGTGACAAGAAAGGTAACCACAAATAAGCCACAATCACTGACTTAGTCTAAAATCAACAATACAATGGAAGTGTCCTCTTAGAAAGAAGTCCCATATCATACTAAGATGATATTTAAGATTCAATGCTTGGGACTAATCAAAATCGCTTCCTCATAAAAAAATATTCAAATACTATGCTCAATACCATATGCTTACCCCCATACTCATGACTGTGATTCGCCTACTTGGACTAGGATCATTATAGGACTTTCTTGGCTTGTCATGTAGGCTCAGGGATTTTGGTATGATGTTTTGGGAACATAGTGACTAAAGACCCTCCTTGACACTGCATTTTTCTACACTTTTACCCTACCAACACTGCCATTTTTCAGTTTATTCTCCCCTTCTCCTATTTCAAGCTTTTTTGGGTGCCTTACTCTCATTTTTTAGCTTTTTGCCTTTTGTTTTCACATCATTTTTCTTTTTAGCTCATTGATTAGGGATCAACTCATTTTTCTTGCACCCAGAGCATATCTTATCCCCTTTCCATGTATCACTAGCTTCCACCCCATTTTATATGATTACCTTTACACCAGCCACCCTCAACTTAGGCTTTTGGCCTGAGTCGGGGTGCAAAATATCAAACCTATGGACCAGGGCCACTTTTGACAGCCACCCTCAACTTAAACTTTGTGCCTCAGTCAAGGTGTACAATATTCAAGGATGGACCAGGGGCAATTTTCAGAATTTCACATTTAACAAGGCTAAGTAACTTAGGTTTTTACAGAGAAAAGGGTACATGCAAGGCTCGAGCATTAGGATCAAGGGGTAATTTACACATTTGGTTGGTTATTTAGGCTAAGTGGACTATTATGAGCAATGACCGAAGATCCTTTCCTAACCAACTAACCTACAGTCTATATCTGAGTAGCATTGCAAGTTCTGAAATGAAACACAATATAAGAATCTAGAAAAGAATGATCACAAACATATTACACTAGTTACACTATCAACATAGACTCTCAAATCATGCTTTTCATCATAATTTAATCTCACTTATCAGAACATGCACAGTAAAAAAATCAAAGATGCATGGTTGCTATCAAGACTAGCTGACCAAAATTTTTGGTGGGTATCATTTTTTAATTCATTTTTCACACAAAAACTAACATATTCCATAGAGTTCAGTATCACATGCTACTAATGCTACCTACACATCCTAAACATGTTGGTTCAATAGAAAGTAAATATCCACGGGGAAAAAGAACACAGTCAAGAAAACCTCTCGGATTCAAAATTTTGGATAGTTATAAGCCAAGGTTACTCAGACTTCACTGAGGCCAATAACTACCCACACCCCATAAAAACACTTTGCATTGTCCTCAATGTACAAAATATAATAACAAAGCACAGGTGTCAAAAAGCATACCTGGGTGCCTAAACGCCAGTCTCTACCTTAGGTTGCCCACCAAGCAACGCCTGATGTAGTGTCACGACACGAGTTAGACATCTTGGGTACTCAGACTTCACCAAGTGCCCAAACATCCATCTTCAAGTCATTTGGCCTCTTCATTGACTAAAAGATATTGAAGACATTTTCTTCATCATTCAATGGAAACTTGAGTTGGCCAGCTTCCATATCCATTAGTGCTCACCTAGTGGCTAGGAAAGGTCCTCCAAAGATGATTGGGACTTCGAAGTTCATCACAATCAAGGATCACAAAGTCTGCGGGGAATATGAATTTCTCTACTTTGATAAGGACGTCATATAGTATCCCCACAAGCTTCTTCACTGTTCGATCAACCATCAATAATCGCATGCTCATAGGAGTAGGGGCTCTCAATCCTTGCTTCTTGAAGACTGCAAGGGGCATCAAATTATGCTGGCATAGAGATCACATAAGGCCCTTGCGAACTCTACATCTCCGATAGTACAGGATATGGTGAATGTGCTGGGATCTTCTTGCTTTTACACCAAGGACCGTGTAGCAATTGAACTGTAATGTTGAAGCTCTTGGGTGATCTCTTGGCTTACAATTTACTTCTTCATGAACTTTGCATACCCTGGCATCTTCTCCAATGCCTCAATGAGAGGAATGTTAATGGAGCTTGAATTTACCTTCCTCCTTCTTCTTTTTGATTCTTTGAGGGAAAGGAAGAGGAGGTCTAGGAATTGGCTACAACATCTATGGTGTCTCTGTAGCATTACTCACCCTATCCTTAGCATGATCATCTCTTGTCTCTGTATCTTTGACCTCAACTATCTCCTCGCGAACATCATCATCAATCAGAATCGGAGGGTCAATGGTCTGTTTGCCACCACAAGTAGTCACAGCCATACGCTTCCCCTCATTCTTGGGATATTGATCTGTATTGCTGACAATGTACCTTTTTGTCGCTGGTTCAGTTGAGTTTATATTTGACCAAACTATTTCTCTAGCTGCTTGATAGCAACAGAATGAGACTTGATCTTTTGATTAATGTAGAGATGCCAGACTTCATCCCCCTCAAGGTCTCATCCCGTGTGTCAGTCTTCTTCAATAGACGATCAAAAATTTCCTCAACTCTAGAGGTACCAACACCTGAATCTCGATTGTGTGGTGGCACATACAGACCATTCTTGTAACCATCTCTGTGTTCCCAATCAACATGTCTATCCTGGACCCTGTTTCCGTAGTAGTAACCTCCTCAATTGTTGTCTTTGAAGGTACCATCCCTGTTATAGTTTTGACCTTAGTTTCGTTGACCTTGGCGTCAATAGTCCTAATTGGACCCTTGGGCATTGGCTCGGATACCCCCCATCTGATCAGGGATGAAGCAAGTGTCCTCCTCATAGTAAGGCTTCTCATACATGGGTGCTTGCAAAGGCTGATGAGCTACTATATTGATACGTTCTTGGTTCTGCTTCATCAACAACTCTTCATTGGTACTAATCTGACCAAGCTCTTTCATCATGTCCTCATTTTTTTTTTGCTTGTGCCGAATTAGTACTTACTACACACGATCTCTTGGTCGACTTATGCCGTGTTCCCCATGCACGATTTGTCTTGACCACCTTTTCTAGCTTCTCAGCAATTCTTGAAAATGGCTGATCTGAAAACATGCCACCCATGATGGTATCAGCACATGCTTGGCTATTCTTCTCCAAGGCTCGGTAGAAAATCTCCACTAAGGCATCATCCACGATCTTGTGGTCAGGGGCACTCCTCAGACATTTTGTAAACCTCTACCATGTGGTACTAATCGAATCACCAATAAGTTGCTTAAAGTTGTTGATTTGGTCTTTTAACTTCAACTTCCTCGATCTTGGGAAAAACCTCTCAAAAAAAGCCTTCTGTAATTCATCCTAGCTGGTGATCGAACTTTGTGGGAGCTCAGATAACTATAGTGTTGCATTGCCTATTAGAGAGAATGGGAAGAAACGGAGCCTAATGGCATCCATAGATAGATTTTGGTTTCCCATCACGCTCTTACAGACAAAGACAACATCATGTAGATGGCTATGCGGATCCTCTGGTGGTAGGCCCATGAACAACCTGTGATTTTGTAGTATTTGAAGTAACCCACTTAAAACAATAAAATTTGTGTCATCCGATAGTGGTGGTAACACAATAGCTCCAGTAGCATCCATCACCATAAGATTAAGCCGATATTTATTCCGTGCATGAGCTTCAGGATTAAGATCCTGTGTCTGTATCAATATCCTCAAGTGGAGGTGCATTATTATCATTCCCATTTTGGTTCAGGTTCAGTGTTGCATTCACTGCATTATTTGCAATATTGTTCGCATTATCATGGGCCATTCTTCTCAGCGTCCTTTGAACCTCTAGGTCAAACGGAGTCAAGGTAATGCCTCGACTTCGAGTTTTATGCATACACTACACCTGCACTTTGAAACAAAACAAAAACAACGAAAATGTAAAATGAGGAAAATATAGATTAATTCCCAAACTACTCAAATTCAACTGTTCAAGCTATATTCCCTGGCAACAACGCCAAAATCTTGATGTTGCCAAGCTACACCACCTTTTTGAAGGTTAAAGCGGTTGTTGTCAAGATATATAACCTAACTTAGGTTAGGGTCGAACCCACAGAGAATATGGTAGACTTAGAGTAGTTTCAAGCAATTCGAGTTGATTAACCTACTTATCTCCCGAAGGGGTGGGAGGTTATAGGATTGCAGAAAGAAATCCTAAACTAAGACAAGTGTGTGAAACTAGTAAGAAAAGTAACTAGGTATTGTGTTCCCCATGATTCCCTAACTTGGTATTACCATATAATCGTATTCTTTTCTAGTGTGTATATTACGCCCCCGGAGGGTACCCTTGGCATCACCAACACTCGAAGAGTATTGCTAGCCCCCAAGCAAACAACTCTGCCTCATCACACTCGTTCAATCACTTTCTAATAGCGTAAAACATCAATGAATAAGAAATAAGTTAATGGAAGGTAACGATAAAATGAAAATCAAAGGCCGAAGGCCAACCAGTCTATCCATCTATGACGTAGGACTAGTGTGAAAGAAACTAGACAATAATAACATCCAATCACAACTAGACAGTCTAGTCTATAAAGCCTCTAAACATCTGAATAACTTTTGCCAGTGAAAGACCCATGGATACCTAAAAAATAGAATAAAAAAAGTAACTCAAAGCTAGAAAAGAAATATAATGTCCTCTGAAAGTAGGGGAATACTCACCAATCAGTTGAAAGAAATTAGTTCTTCAACGGGACACCTATTGATGATCACTAGCATCTGTATCTGCATCATGAAAAGATTCAGGCCCAAATGGACATCAGTATGTAAAATTTATGAGTATGTAAAATGGAAGAAAGAAACATGTAAAGGAAGAAATAATATCAACACAAATAGCTCAACACAAGAAATAGGAAACTCAATCATCACATCAAGAGTCTAAAGTTAGAATACAATTTAGACAATGACTCTTCATTTATCATCTATATAGCATCCACTCAAAGTACTATCAAGGCCTATTTGGGAGTTTCTCTAACTGACAACCATCACCTATGAGTCGGTGATGATAGAACAAATTGATGTCATTGCCACATCCATCTAATACCTTGCCAGGGTATAGGACATCCCATCAGTGGATCCAAAATCAGTAACATCAAATCCTTATCTTGGGACAACGGGAAACATCCGATTTTACATTCAATCCTCTCCAACACCGGCTACGTAGTTATTGAGTTCGAGTTGGACTTACTCTTACTCAATCCGGTTCTCAATACTCCTCCCAAGACTCAATTTGCTAATAAGACATCAACCCTATGGTTAACTCATTCATCTAGTCTCATTGACATTTGTCAACTCAACTCATCACATCAACTATCGACTCTTTGGTTACATTATTTTAAGGTTTAGCTCTTAACTCTTAAGGGCTCTATCATGCATAGTTCTAACTCATAGCATCCAAGAAAAACAAAAGTAGAGTTAAAGCACAAAGGGATTCCATAGACACTTTAGGCTCAAATTATGTTCATGCATGCTCATTTAAGTAAAATATGTGAAAATAGCAAGAATTCATGCTAGAGTTTATGTAGTATGGTAAAGTAATCTAATTCAAGTAATTAAATCATAAAAAATAGTAATTCAAGCAAGATCTTAGAAATACATTGGATTTTAAGAAAACCCAAAGAAACATTCATGGGAGACTCAATTTACTCCCAACTATATCAATCCACGTTATGGGGCACATAGAAGAACAAAATCTATGTTTTGGTTAGTCTTAAATACCTAGAAGTTTTGAACCTTGAATCAGCTTGGAAGAATTCTCAAGTTTTTGCTTCAAACCCTAGCCCTTTTTCTCTTTTGAATTCTTCCTTCTATGTTTGAGAGAGTAATTTAGCGTAAAAAGGTTGAACTGACATGTTTAAGACTTTATTTAGGTATAAAACCGTCATTTTAGGCTTTGAAATGGTGGGAAAAGACCAAAATCAACTTCTTTAAAATGCTGTCAAAAGTCATCTACGGGCCCCCATACGGCTCGTAGAAACTTCCACGAGCCATTGGGAACATATCATAAACTTTTGGACAATCTTTGGGGTTCTCTGGATCACTTTTACGATCTACGGCCTGTAGAAAGTTCTACGACCCATAAATGGGTCCCTAAAGTCGAAAACCAAAAATTGAATTTTCAGGAATTTTTCCCACGAGTTAGAAGATAGGCCATGCTTTAATCTATAGCTCGTATAGAGGTTTTGTAGAACAACTCTTCATCTAGAAGTCTCCAGTAAAACGGTCATAATTTTTTACTCCAAACTCCAAATAAGGTGAAACTAGTTGTGTTGGAAAGCTAATTCAAAAATCTTTCATTTAGTTAGTCATTGACCACCTAATTCTTTTTGTGGTAAGTTGTGATCATTTAAAATTGACCCTTGCATAATCTAACTATAGGAACTCAATTTATAGGAAAGTTTTGAACTTGACTAAGTACTAGAGGTCTCTTATGACTCTAATACAATTCCCACATATATGAATGAGGCTTGAAACATAGGTACATGTGAGGATAGAGTTATGTGGTATCATAATATCTCCCCCTTGGGATCATTCATCCTCAAATGATGAAAAGCTCGAGACCTATCAAGAAGGAACTGAAATACTCGGATACTCGAATACTAATACTTCAAAAATCAGTTTTAACTCAGGATTTAGTATTTTTAGACTACTTCTAACATCATCATTATGCACGAAAATAGTTAAAGACATGCATACTCAAACATAGACTCAAGAGGAGCATTAACTCAGAAATAAGAACTCAACTCAACACTTGGAAAGTAACTCAAAGAATAGAAATGGATCATTACCATCAATTTCAACATTAGAAGGCACGAATAGGTGAGGGTATCTAGCCTTCATATCCTTTTTGGCTTCCCATGTAGCCTCTTCAATGGACTGACTTCTCCATAACACATTTACAGATGCAATCTCTTTGGTTCTCAACTTACGAACCTGATGATCAAGGATTTTAACTAGGATCTCTTTATAACTCAAACTATCCTTCAATCCAATGCTTTCAATAGGCACAACGAAGGATGGATCTCCGAAACACTCTTAAGCATAGAAATGTGAAATACTAGATGGATGGCTACGAGCTCTAGTGGTAGCTCTAACGCATAAGCTACGTTTCCCACTCTCTTCATAATATTTTAGGGACCAATGTATCGAGGACTCAACTTTCCCTTCTTCCTGAATCTCATTATGCCCTTCATGGGTGATACTTTCAAGTATACCCAATCATTCACTTCGAACTCTAGGTCCCTTCTCCTAACATTAGTGTAGCACTTATGGCGACTCTGTGCAGTTCTCTATATCTTTTGGATAATCTTTACCTTCTCCATAGCCTGATGTACAAGTCTGGCTCAATCAAGCCTGCTTCACCGACCTCGAACCACCCAATCGGTGATCTACATCTCCTCCTATAGAGGGCCTCATAAGAGGCCATTTGGATGCTCGAATGAAAGTTGTTGTAGGCAAACTAAATCAGAGACAAGTGGTCATCCCAATTACGTTTGAAGTTCATGATGCAAGCCCTTAACATATCCTCCAAAGTCCGTATCGTTTGCTCTGCCTGACCATCAGTATGAGGATGGAAAGCAATACTAAGGTTCACCGTTGAACCTAGACTTTCTGGAAGGACTTCCGAAATTGGGCAGTGAACTGAGCTCCTCTATTTGATATAATGGACAAAGGAACTCCGTGCAATCTGATAATATCTCAGATATACAATTGGGCATAGTCCTTTGTTGTATTAGTAGTCTTTATCGCCGAGAAGTAGGTTGATTTAGTAATCCTTTCAACAATTACTCAGATCGAATCATGCTGTCTGCAAGACCTTGGTAAGCCCGTGATAAAATCTATATTGATTACCTCCCACTTCCAATCTAGAATTTCAAAATTTTGGGCTACTCCACATGGCCTTTGGTGCTCAACTTTTACTTGTTGGCAATTTACGCACTTAGAAACAAAGACTTCGATGTCTCCCCTCAACCCACTCTACCAGTCTACCTCTCTCGAGTTACGGTACATTTTTGTAGACTTTGGATGGATAGAATATCTAGAGTTATGGGCTTCTGATATGATTCTTTCTCCAATAGCGTCAATATCTGGAACACACAATTTATTGGGTATCTCCATACCCCAACTCCCCCATTGACGAATGTCATCACTTTTTGGTTATGTATATCTTCCTTTAATTGAAGTAAGATAGGATCTCAATCTTCTTTCTCTTTGACCTCTACTACAAGGGATGATGTGGACCTATTATGGAAAAGTATTCCACCTTCATTAGATTAATCGAGTTGAAATCTCAATCGCACTAGTCTGTGCACCGTTTTGGCCAACTCTTTCTTCTCTTCTTCCACATGAGCAGTGCTTCCCATAGAAAATCTGCTAAGACCATCAGCAACCACATTAGCTTTACCAAGATGATAGAGGATTCTTATGTCATAGTCTTTGAACAGCTCAAGCCACCTCCTCTACCTCAAGTTAAGCTCTTTCTAGGTGAATACATATTGTAGGATCTTGTGGTTTGTAGATACATCAACATGCAATCCATATAAGCAGTGGCGCCAAATCTTGAGTGCAAACACCACCACAGCCAGTTCTAAATCGTGAGTTTGATAATTTATCTCATGGTTCTTGAGTTGTCTGGAAGCATAGGCTCTAACCATACCTCTCTGCATCAGAATGCGTCCCAATACCACTCTAGAGGCATCACAATAGATTAAAAAATAATTAGTCCCTTCAAGTAGAGTCAATACTAGTGCAGTCATTAACATGGTTTCAAATCCTGAAAACTCCTCTAACACTCATCGGACCATTGAAACTTAGCTTTATTTCTAGTAAGCTTACTCAATGGTGAGGTTATAGAAGAGAATCCCCAACAAATCTGCTGCAGTAACCAGCCAAACCTAGAAAACTCCTTATGTTAGTTATAGAGGTGGGTCTAAGCCAGTTCTTAGTTGCCTCAATCTTCTGCATATCCACTCGAATACCATCACCTGAGAAAACATGGCCTAAAAATGATATCGATTTAATCCAGAACTCACATTTTGAAAAATTGGCATACAACTCCTTATCTTTAAGGATTTGAAGAACAATTCAGAGGTGAGCGACATGCTCTTCCTCATCTCTAGAGTACACCAAAAATATTAAAGATGAACATGATAACGAACATATCAAAATACTATCTAAATACTTTGTTCATCAAGTCCATGAAAGCGGCAGGAGCATTGGTCAATCTGAAGGACATTACTAGAAACTGAAAGTGACCATATCGGGTTCGAAAAGTCATCTTTAGGATGCCACATTCTTTCACTTTCAACTAGTGATAGCCTTATCTAAGGTCTATCTTGGAGAAAACAGTGGCACCCTGAAGATGGTCAAACTAGTCATCAATCCTCAAAAGTAGATATTTGTTCTTAATGGTACCTTATTCACATTCTATGGGAACTTTCTTTCTTTCAAACAAATAGGATAGGAGTGCCATACAGAGAGACACTCCACCAAATAAATCCCTTATTGAACAGATCTTTCAACTGCTCTTTTAGTTCCTTCAACTCTGGGGGATCCATTCTATATGGCGAAATAGAGATGGGCTGAGTATCGAGGAGAACATCAATCCCAAAGTCAATCTCCCAATATGGAGGGACTCTAGGAAAATCATTAGGGAAGGTATCAGGAAACTCATTCACAACTGGAAGTGACTCCAAAGGTGGATACTCTACATCATCAGTCTTAACTCGTATGAGGTGATAGATACATCCTTTAGAAATTAATTTTTGGAAATTGGAATTTGACTAACAGAGTTCTAAAAGCGACAGATGCATAATAGGCTTTAAGGCAGTCCATGCCAAGAATCACATCAAACTCAATCATTTCTAACTCAAATAAGTCTACTAAAGAATCTCATTGATAGATAGATACCATGCGATCTCTATATACCTTTTCAGCTAGGATGGACTCACCAACAGGAGTAGACACACTAAAGGGCTCAAGAAGACATTTAGGAAGGATCTCAAACTTATTAGCCACGTATGGAGTTACAAACAATAAAGTGGCACCTAGGTCAAGCAAGGCATACACATCATAAAAAAACACTCGAAGAATACCCGTGAAAACATCTGGTGCAACTTTCTAGTTCTATCGATTTCCCATCACATACAGATGGTTTGTAACCCCCCCCCCCCCATATTAATTGTGGCACCTCTCTGTGATGCTGCTGAAGACTAAGCTTTATTAACTCCATCACCCCGCCTCCTCATTAGGCACTCATTTTGGAAGTGACCAGTCTGTCTGCACTTATAACAAGTATTATGCCCTCACAGCACTCACCTAGATAGAGCTTACCACACGTGCTACATGATGGTTTCCCCTTCGAACTTTGAGTTACACTTCTTTGGGATTGAGAACCCCGAGCTCTAGAATTCTGATAGTCGTAAGACTTCTTGTCATACTTGTTACTCGGAGCTGGTGCACTTGCTGAGGATGGTGCATAATTTGAAGACTTCTTCTGAAAATAGGAGTTGTTCCCCTTACCTTGCTTATGCTTACTAGGCTCATGCCCTACTGACTTAGCCTTTTTGCTCAAGTGCTCCTCCTTGTCCCCCTTCTTCTCCTCCTCAAGTTGTTGTGCATAGACCATAAGCCTAGAGATGTCCATGTCCAAAATCAGCAATGTCCCTTTGCACTCTTTTTTCACATGTTTTCCCAAGCCAGAGATGAACTATCTCAATCTAGATCACAAGTCTGAGACCATCTCTAGACATGGATAGATGTATGAACTTGACGTTATATTCTTTGACAGTCATCCCTTTCTGCTTCAAGTTAACAAACTCCTCAACCTTCACTTCCCTCAACTCTCGTGGAAAGAAGTGATCAAGAAAGGCACTCTTGTCCCAAATGGCAAGCTTAGCATCCTCACCTAGGTTTTATTCCCATTGATTGTACCAGACATTTGCCATATCTTTGAGTTGATAGGAATCCAGTTTAACTCCCTCGATCTCCGATGCATGCATATCTTTCAACACCTTTCACATCTCATCAATAAAATTATGGGGGTGTTCCTCATCCTTAGAACCGGGGAAGATTGGTGGGTTCATCCTCAGAAAATCTCTAAGTCTCGTAGCACCAATTTGCTCTTGAGAGTTAGAACTAGTATTCTGTAAACTCCAATTCCCACTCTGGGCGCTACAACTTGGCTGAACATAGAAATACCTCCTCTAAAATTAGCCTCTATAGTAAGAGTAGGCAAAGTAGTAGGTGTTTGGGGAGCCCCAGTGACTCCGGCACATCGACCCGGCCTCTCGTCTCTATCTGAGGAGGTACCTCTTGTGGGGGATTCTCAGTATTGTGAGAGAAGCATATCTTTGGGTGGTGGAATGCTTAAGAGGCATGATTTGCAAGTGTGTAACACATAAATTAGATAGGTACTTTTATAGAGTTAAACTCTATCGCACGAACTAAAAATACAAGAAAGTGTAACAATTCCTAACGTCCTATAGCCTCTTGCTTATAACGTGTGGTACACAACACACCCAAAATCAAGACCCTTATAGACACGACTTCATAGACTCCCTAGGACTGCGGAACCTTATGCTGTGATACCAAGTTTGTCACGCCCCGGGAGGGTACCCTTGGTATGGCTAGCAATCAAAGACTATTGCTAGCCCCCAAGCGAACCACTCAGCCTCATCACATTCATTCAATCACATTCTAATAGAGAAAGACATCAATGAATAAGAAATACGTAAATAGAAGGTAATGATAAAATGAAAATCAAAGGCCAATGGCAAAACGGTCTATCCATCAACTAAGTAGGACTAGTGTGAAAGAAACTAGTCAATAATAATATCCAATCATAATTCGACAGTCTAGTCTATGAAGCCTCTAAACATCTGACTAAATGGTGCCAATGATAGACCCATGGCTACCTCAAAAATAGAATAAAATAAGTCTAAACTCAAAGCTAGAAAAGAAACATAATGTCCTCCGAAAGTAGGGGAGGGCTCAACAATCAGCTGAAAGTAATTAGGTCCTCAACGGGGCACCTGTTAATGACCAGTAGCACCTGTCTCTGCATCATTAAAAGATGCAGGCCCAAATGGACGTTGGTACATGGAATGTATGAGTATGTAAAATGGAAGAAAGAAATATTTAACGGAACAAATAACATCAACTCAAATAGCTCACTCAAGAAGTAGGAAACTCAATCATCATGTCAAGAGTCTAAAGTAAGAATGCAATTAAGACAATGACTACTTATCTATCATCTACATCCCATCCATTTAGAGTGCTATCAAGGCTTATTTGAGAGTTTCTCTAACTGACAACCATCACCTATGAGTCGGTGATGATACAATGAAGCGATGTCATTACCACATCCATCCAATACCTTGCCTGATTATAGGATACCCCATCCGTGAATCCAAAATCAGTAACATCAAGTCCTCATTCTGGGTAAATAGGAAATATCTAATTTTATGGTTTGATCCTCTTCTACCCTAGCTACATAGTTATTGAGTTCGAGTTGGACTTACTCTTACTTAAGTCGGTGCTCAATACTCCTCCCAAGACACAATATGCTCATAAGACATCAACCTATGGTTAACTCATTCATCTAGTCTCATTGGACATTTGTAACCTCAACTCATCACATCACATCAACTATCGACTCTTTGGTTACATCATTTTAAGGTCAACTCTTGACTCACAAGGACTCTATCATGCATCATTCTAAATCATAGCATCTGGGAAAAATAAAAGTAGAGTTAAAGCACTTAGGGGATTCCATAGACTCTTTGGGCTCAACTTATGCTCATGCATGCTCATTTAAGTGAAATATGTGAAAATAGCAAGAATTCATGTTAAAGTTTATGTAGTAAGGTAAAATCATGTAATTCAAGTAATTAAATCATAAATAGTAATTCATGCAAGAATATGTAGAAATACATTAGATTTTAAGAAAAGCCTTCAAAAAGCATTCATGGAGACTCAATTTACTCACAACTCCATAAATCCGGGTTATAGGGAACATGGAAAAACAGAATCCATATTTTGGTTAGCCTTACATACCTGAAAGTTTTGAAACTTGAATCATCTTGGAGAATTCACAAGGTTTTGCTTCAAGCCCTAGCACTTTTTCTTGAAACCTTGCTTCTACGTTTGAGATAATGATTTAGTGTAAAAAGGTTGAACTGACATGTTTAGGGCTTTATTTAGGTTGGAAAATGTCAATTTTAGGCTTTGAAAGGGTGGGAAAAGACCAAAATAAACTTTCTTCAAAATCTGTCAAAAGTCACCTACAAGTCCCCATATGGCCCGTAGAAATTTCCATGACCCGTAGGGACCCTGTCATGAACTTTTGGACAATATTTGGGGCCTCTGATCACTTTCATGAGCTCAATCTATGGCCTATAAAAGGTTCTACGACCCATAGATGGGTTCGTAATGTCTATGACCAAAAATTGAATTTTCATGAATTTTTCCCACGAGTTAGTAGATGGGCCGTACTTTAATCAATGGCCCATATTGGGGTTTCGTAGAACAATTATGCATCTAGTAGTCTCCAGTAAAATGGCCATAACGTTTGGCTCTTAATTCCAAATAAGGTGTAACTAGTTGCGTTGGAAAGCTAATTCAAAGAGTTTTCATTTGGTTGGTCTTAGGCCACCTAATTCTTTATGTGCTAAGATTTAGGTTTATTTAAATTTACCCTTACATAATCTAATACTAGAAACTCAATTTATAGGAAAGTTTTGAACTCGACTAAGTACTAGAGGTCTCTTATGACCCTAATACACTTCCCATATATAAGAAAGAGGCTTGAAACATAGGTACATATGTGGATATAGTTATGGGGTGTCAGAGTGTAGCGTGCAGAATAGTAAGTTAAGTTTACTAAACCCTTTGATCCAGGGAGAGGTAAATTTCACTATGTTATTTGATCCATCCCTACAGTGTGACATTACTAACCCTTACCTATTGTTCCAGTATAACCTCCCTTGATCCATTTGATTGATTAGACAAGAAACATCAATTGAATCTAATTAATTAATCTTTTTTCCTATTTATTACTACCTTGGTCAATTCAGTAACACGTGGCAAGTTCCAATGTTGGCTACTGTTAAAAGACAATCAAAACGAAGAGAATTAATGAATAAATGCATGCACACTTTCCAAGAATTATGAATTATTCAATTTTACCTTGCTAGTTCTTCATGGTTCCCATAACCCTAATTGTGGATTAAGCTACTCATATTCATTATAGATGCATGAATCATGCCATAAAATAGCATAATTAAGCATTTACAAAGATGAAATTAAGAACAAGAAATACAAGCTCTTCAGTGGAAATTACAAAGTATAAATTAAGATCAGAAATATTATTTTCAAGTGCTTTTCAATGTTCCTCATGCTCTCTATTGATTGGCTACTTGTTCTCTCATAGTCCTCTTGTGGTTCTCTACTAAAAATAACCTAAAAACCATATTTATCGTGTTTAAAATACAAAATCAAATCAAAATAGGAGAATTGGGTTCGTTAGGCACTATAAGCATCTCTACGAGCCGTATAAAATTCTACGGCCCGTAGTTGGAGCTTCATGGACTTCATCTTCAATTATGAGTTTGACTTCTATGATACCTTTCTATGGGTCGTAAAAGGTCTTACAGCCCGTAGAAGGTTTCATCTAATGACTTTCCAAACTTTTTGATCCTCAGGTTACAAAACCATATCTACGACTCGTACTTAGTTTTATGGCTCGTGTTCACGTTCGTAGATTCAACTTCAGAAAATCACCCCGCCACTGGATTTTTCTACGAAACCAACTCTACGGCCCGTGGGAACTTCTACGGCCTGTAAAAGGTGTCGTAGAACAACAAAATTCAACTTCGGTACACTTAGCCCTAAATCATATCAAACCATGAAATATTGCAAAATAAACATAAAAACACATCAAATCTACTAACATCGATTTGAGAACACACAAAATTCCATGTCTTAAGCATCAAAAGTGTTGTATTTTGATATCACATCACCCATGTAGACTCATTTTAGTCCTCATCATACCTACTCATGTTCTCCAATGAGAGATGCAGTGTCTTCAGCTAGAGGTTCAACCCTACAAAGCAGGGGTCGTCACAAAGCTCAACCCAATAAGGGTGGTCATAGCTTGGGTAAAAGTGAGAGTGATGTTTTAGTTCAGTAAGGTAGTAGACATATCATCCAGGCAGGTGGAGTTCGGGGAGCTCATTGTTATGCACATGCATGAAGACCTGAGGATAAGGCTTCAAATACGGTTAACACGTTTTGGTTTATTATCAATCTGCATTTTTGTTATTTGAATTGGATCTACCTGTTATTATGTTTCTACCTATTTTTTTTATCTGGATTTAATTATTTATGTGATCGTATGTTGGTGCCTATTTATGTATCTATGTCGGTAGGCGAGCATTTAATGGTGGATCCGGTGTATAGATCCTTCCTTGTTTCATTAGTTAGGTATGACACTTTGGTGGATATGATTATTCTTGAGATAATGGACTTCGATGTTATATTGGATATGGATTGGCTTTTTCTGTATTATGCTATTCTTGATTGTTATGCTAATATGGTGACTTTGGCGATGCCTAATAGGCCGAGAATGGAGTGGGACGGTTTTGATAGTTCTTATCCTAACAAGGTATTTTCTACATTCAAGCTCAAAATTTGATTAATAGAGGGTTTTTTTCTTACATGGTTTTAATCTGGGATACTAGTGTTAAGCCACCTTCTATGGAGTCCATTCTCATGGTTTTAGAGTTTGTTGATATGTTACCTACCAACCTTCTAAGTGTTCCTCCCAATCGAGATGTTGACTTTTCCAATGAAGTAGACGAGCACTAAGCCCATTTTTATTCTTCCATACCATATGGCTCCAACTGAGTTGAAGGAAGTGAAGAAGAAACATTAAAATTTGTTGAGTGAAGGGTTTATTTTACCTAGTGTATTATGGTGGGGGTACCCCCATTCTTTTTGTGAAGAAAAAAGATGGTTCATAAGAATGTGCATTGATTATACGCAACTGAACAAGGTGAGTGTTAAGAATAGTACCATCTCCTTCCTATCGATAATTTATTTGACCAGCTTCAAAAAGTAGCTTTGTTTTCCAAGATTGATTTGAGCGTAGGGTTCCATCAATTGAGGATCAGGGTGTCTAATTTTTCTAAGATGGCCTTCCAGACTCGGTATGACCATTATGAGTTTCTAGTGATGTCTTTTGGGATGACCAATGCCCCTACATTATGAATTGATAAACGATGTATTCCACAATACTTGGATTTGCTTGTGATTGATTTAATCAATGATATCTTGGTATACATACTCCAAGACTAAGGCCGACCATGTATGCCATTTGAGGATTGTACTCCATAGAGAGAAAACGATTTATGTCAAGTTCTCCAAATGTGAATGTTGGTTAATTTAGTGACATTCTTGGGGAATGTGGTGTCCAATGAGAGCATCAAGGTGTACTCGACCAAGATCAAGATCATTTGAGGATAGACTACACCAATTTCAGCTTTAGAGATTCACAATTTTATGGGTTTGGCTAGATATTATTGGTTTTTTAGGGGTTTACACGCATAGCATCTCTATTGACCAGGCTAACTAAGAAGAATGTGTCATTTCACTGGTCTAATGAATGGGAGGAGAGCTTGCAAAATCTCAAGGTAACGTTGAGTTCAGCACCTAATTTGACTTTTTCCAAGGAAGGTGTATACTTTGTGGCCTTATCTACAGTGCTCCTCCCTGTGATGTTGTGGTGCAACCATATATCCTTTTCAAGGTGTTATGATTTCCGTGAAAAGACCTGCTCTAATACCAATTGAAAGACGTTGGATGCTCAACGCAAACAAGAACTGTGTTTTTGTTTGACAATCCGCAGTAAATAAGAAAACTAATTCGACACCAAGAGTTAAAGTGGAAAATTGCTCAAGGGAGAAACAATCACTATCTACAATATGTAGGATTTTGGCCAACTTCAATAACTTCAAAGAGAAATATTTAGATTACAATTCAGTAATCACTTTCTCACTTCTCGCTTCACAACTCTATCTATCAACTTGAAATGTTTCACAATTCCGACGATCTACTCCATCCGCTTACTCTATTCTCCAAGAAGTCAAATTCACTTCTTGTTACAACTCTTCAAATCATATTCACATTTACAATCATTGTCCTTGAACAATAATTTTAAGTAGGACACACAAAAAAGAAACTAAGACGTTTCAAAAAAGAATTCTAACCCTAGATCTTCTTTATTCTAAAGTGTTGCTCGGTGATTGCTCCTTGCCTTTGCTACTAGATCGCCAATGTTTGCGTGGTGCAAAAGTTGCTCTTGTAGGGTTCTATTGATCATTACATAATTCTCCCTAGAAGAGACATACTCAAACTTTTATTCCTGGCCAATATATTTGATTACCTTATTTAGTAGTCTATTAACGTCACACAAGGTTTTCTTCTATTCCTGTTTTTTTAGCATTTTTCTTGGTAAACTTGGTTCACTGTATTAGACTCACTTCTTGTTTGAGATATCTTCATCATTCTTCCGCCTTTTGTTTTGCCTCTAGTTCTCCTTCTAAACCTAGTTCACTTTGTCACTATTAAAATGCCTAGCTTTCAGGATGCCAACAAATTCTGAAACTGGTTCACTTAGTCATTATAAAAACACCTCATACTTTTTAGCAAGCAAACAGATTCCCCTTTTTTAATGATGACAAACCCATGTTGTTCCACATATCTTTCGAACTTTGTAGCAAGACGACACTCTTTTAGCTTTTTTTATTTTGAGTCAGTGGAACTTGACAGAGTTCTAAAAGTTATTTGTAGTCGATGATATCGGAAAGCTGTATTTGATTAGGAAGATAAAAATCTGCAAGAAAAGAAAGAAATATAATTAAGAAGACTACTTAAAGAATATCTGACAATAAGGAGAGAAGAATAAAATCCCCTCTCCATACATAATGATTCTATTTCATTATTCAAGTTTTCTATTGTTTAAAAGGACTTAAGTTGTATACACCGAAAATATAAAGAACTTTTATACCATTGAGACAATCAAATATGCTACTATTCCATGAGGATATCAGATCATATTTTGTAAGGATTACTCGACATATTAGCAAAAAATAACTTAACAAGCTTATAAACTCTTCTGTGAAAGCATAAAAGAAAGGATTCATCTTTGGGTTCAAAACTACATCTAGAGGAAGAAGTGACGTGAGGAATTTTTCTAAACAAAACTATGAAATAGGAAAATCAGCACAAACTCATGATTTTCCAAGTTTTTAATTAATATTTCCTAGTTGCATTTACTGGAGTGGAAGTGAACAACGTTCTTTACTTAAAGATTGTCCTAAGGCAGTCAAATGCTCAAGGAACAACCATGTTCAACAAAAGGAACTTTATATTTTCAGTTTAGTTGAAGCTTTTTTAAGTGATTCCTATCTTGAGAAATACCTCATTTCTATTGTCTTTCTAGCTATAATGAATGTCACAACTCTTTGAAAAAGTCACAACCCTTCAGAAAAGTCGCAACCCATTGGAAAAGTCACAACCATTTGAAAAAGTCACGACCCTTTGGAAAAGTCACAACCGTTTGTAAAAGTCACAACCATTCGAAAAAGTCACAACTCTTTGAAAAATACACACTTTTTTCATAAAAAGGCACAACTCCCTGGAAAAGTCACAGCCTTTCGAAAAAGTCATAATCCTTTAATATGAAAAATTATCTGCTTTTCCAATATAATATAATATAATTAAATAAATATAAAATATATTCTAAATTGATTTTTAAGTTAGGGGTATTATAGTAATTTAACATTCAAATTTGGGAGTTCAAGCATTATTGAAAAAACAATTATATCAAGAAATAATGTTATGATCCAAAAATATAATTGAAGATAACCAGGACTTTAGCAATATTAAATTAATAAAAGTTCTTGAGATACATTTATAATGCTAAATTTTCTATATAGAAAGAATTGAATAACTTTAGAATATTATATTAAATTTAATATTAAGATATATATAAGGCGGAATGACCTATTAGGCCCTTATACTTGTTCCCGTTTGTCACATAGATCTTTCTACTCAGGACTTTGCCAACTGAATCCTCGTACCCACTAAAACGCAACATTTTAAACACTTTTTTTACCTGAGCATGGTGCGTAACTTACAAACAAGTACACGTAATTTTCCATGTCATTTTAAAATTTCATGTAGGAAATGACATGTTAAAACATATTTTCATATAGCAACAACCTTTCTCTTTCAAAAGTTTCTTCCATTTCTTTTCAATAAGACCAAAATAAACACCATCTTTATTCTCCAATCTACAATCACCATCTCCATTCCCCTCATTCTTTTCTTCTTCTTCTTTATTTTGGTGTCCTCTCATTTTACTTGCTTCTATTTCCTAAACGTACTAAGCATTGTTAAAAAGTTTTCTTTGTTAAAGAATATCTTGATGCTAAACAAATAAAAATTATTAGATCTATTACTTTATAAATTGCAGCACAATTTCATTTGTAAGTTGGGAAGAAAGAGAAAGTGGGGAAAAAAGAGAAGAAAAAAATGGAGATGGGAAGGAAGAAAGCGAAAATATAATCACTATCTTCATTCCCCTCATTCTTTTCTTCTTTATATTGGTGCCCTTGGAGATGGAAAAGAAGAAAGAGAAAAATAATCACCACATCCATTCCCTTCTTTCTTTTCTTCTTCACTTTGATGCCCTCTTAAAAGCTTTCTTTTTCTTGAAGAATATCTTGATGCTAAAAAAATAAAAAATTATTAGATCTATAACTTTATAGATTGTAACACAATTTCATTTGTAATTTGGAGAGAAAGAGAAAGTGAAAAAATGAGAAGAAAAAAATGGAGATAGGAAGGAAGAAAGAGAAAGAAACGGGGGAGGGTGGGGACAAAGGGGGAGGGTGGTTGGCAAAAAAAAGAAATGAGTTATAATTAATTTTTAATTTTTTTGGTCTTTTCATTTTCTTTTTCTTTTTTTTAAAATATTGTTTTGGGTCAAACATGGTATTCACACTCTTTCTGTGCGTGAAATCACACATCTTTGCCAAGCCAACAATTAAGTTGCCACATAAGCTTGGTCAATGGTCAGAGGAGTTTATATGTTGAGTTTCATCAAGTTTAAGTGTTCAGTTAACAAAGTTCTGTATAGAAGGGTCTATGTGACAAACGAGAACAAGTATAAGGGCCTCCCAGGTCATTCCGCCTATATATATACTTAATTTGATTACCTATGACCACGCGAAGGGCGGGTTAATTACCTAGTACTGGAGAAAATCAATATGTCAAAATAATCAATGAAAATTTAGATAGATATTACTACAATATTAATTTAAGTAGTATACATATATAAATAAAAATAATATTTAAGTCGTGCTAGGAACTGTCCTAAGAAACTATTTCAGTAGCACGAAATGTTTCCCCAGAATTAAACAAGCCTTCTCTAAATTCTTAGAGGATACATACAACAACAATAACAACATACCTAGTGAAATTCCACAAGTGGGGTCTGGGGAGGGTAAAATTTACACACACCTTACCACTACCTCATAGAGGTAGAGAGGCCTCGTCTTAAAAACCCAAAAGCAGAATAAACTAGATATAGAAAAATGAAAGGACATAACAAAAGTAAACAAATATAACGGCAACATATGATGTAAATACATCACTACTCCTACTATCACCAAGGCATATATCTACCTACTCCTACTAACATATTAGTCATCCATTCTAATACGCAACCTCCACACTTTTCTATCTAAGGCCATGTCCTCAATGAGATGAAGTTTTGGCATATCTTGTCTGATTACCTCCGCCCCAATACTTCTTCGGCCTGCCTCTACCCCTCTATGTATCCCCTAAATCCAACATCTCGTACCTCTGAACACGAGCATCAATACTCCTTCTCTACACATGTCCAAACCAATGCAGTCTTGCTTCCCTCATCTTGTCAACCACAGGAGATACCTCTAGCTTCTCCTGGATGATCTCATTCCTAATGTTATCACTCCTGGTATATCCATACATCCATCTCAACATTCTCATCTCCGCAACCTGCATCTTCTAAACATGTGAATTTTTAATAGGCCAACACTCCACCCTATATAGCAAAGATGGTCTAACCAGCATTCTGTAAAACTTGCCTTTAAGCTTATGTGGTATCTTTTTATCACACAATACTCCTGAGCCAAGCCTCCATTTCGTCCATGCTACCCCAACACGGTGTGTGACATCATCGTCGATATCGCCACTACTCTGAATAATGGACCCAAGATATTTAAAGTTATCTCTCTTGCTGATAGATTGAGTGGCAAGCCTCACATTAGTGTCTTCTTCATCCATCACAACACTAAAATTGCACCCAAGTATTCTATTTTGGCTCTACCTAATTTGAACCCTTTGGACTCCAAAGCGTGTCTCCAGACCTCCAATCTATCATTAACTTTAGTCTGAGTCTCATCAATCAATATTATGTCATCTGCAAATGGCATTCACCAAGGGACCTCCTCCTGGATAGACCACGTCACCTCATCTATCACCAGGCAAACAGAAAAGGGCTCAACACAGATCCTTGATGAAGTCCCATCTCGGCAGGAAAATACTCTGAGTCTCCTCCCACCGTTCTTACCCGAGTTTTGACTCCGTCGTACCTGTCCTTTATCAACATAATATATTCTATTGGGACACCTTTTGCCTCTAGACACCTCCATATGACATCTCTCGAAACTTTGTCAAAGGCCTTCTCGAGATTCTTAGAGGATACATGAATCAACAAAATATAATAATACAAAATAAGCAAGTCAAAAAGGGGATTATAATTGTAAGCTAAAATAACAAGTAAATATATAAGGAGAAAGTGTAGTAACTTTCTTTTCTTTTTACTTCTTCTTACTCATGTTCTTGCCTATTTATGCCAAGAAGATGCCACATATATACTTGCAAAAACTTGGTGATTAAACTTGGTGTATGGCCTTGTGTTTTCCATGTATATTGTTATGCATATGGTTCTTTCTTTTTTTTTTTTTTTGCCAAGCATATGACCTTGCATTTGCCATGCATATGGTCTTGTATTTGACATGTATATGGCCTTGTATCTGCGATGCAAGAGTGAATATTTTTCTTATAATATTTGTATTTACAAAATATTTTTATGAAATCATCAATGACATATTTTATGACTAAGTAATGACATATAGAAAATAGTTAAAATATTTTAAAAATATCCCCCAATCACCCATGTATTTTAAAAATGTTTTAAGAATAATAACAAGACTTGTTTAATTTTATATGATCGAAATGCTATAGATTTGGTGTTTTTTGGACTATGAACTAAAAGGGAATGGTAGAGCTTGTTGTTGGGACTGTGAAGAAGACCTAGCTGCAACTGATGGAATCTCATGACTTGAAGGTCTATACTTAAATCCCTGGAAACAAAGCCTAAACTCTGCCTGTTGTGGGCACTATGACCTATCTCAGAACCTCCTGGTTCTGTTGCTATAGGGTTGATGGGTTGAAGAGGGAAAGATCCATCACTAGCCTTATAACCACCATTGAAAGTATTAAAACATGCCTGCTTTACAACCCTCAAAGGACTCACAACCCGAGGAAAAATAGGTCCTGCTGCTACCAAATGATCTGATGCTAAATAGAGTTGTAAAGTCAATCCTCCGACAAATCCCTAGATCAAATTCTATTTTGTAGGGAAGAAGGTGGGGGAATGTCCATCCCACTCAAGGAATCTGACTAAATAATATGAGATAGATGCCGAACCCTATTGAGGAACCCCTATGGACTACTTGCTACAACTCTAGTCAGATGTACCGATGCCATAAATGAATCTGCCACTAACCTCGTGCTATCCATCTAAGAAGGAGTGAATTCCAAGGAAGGAGCTTTAGAAATTATTCAAGTCAAAGCACACAATAAAGATTCAAGAACATGAGTTTCCAATGAATGCCCCTATAGTCTCTTAAAGATGGGATTTGGACATCAATGCACCGATCTGCAAAACACTACTAGGAATTCCTCTCATGCCAACAAATCCAGTCAATCTAGAGCTCTGATACAAATGTATCATGACCCGATTACTCAGGTCGTGATGTCACCTAACCAACCCACCAGTGGTAAGCTATCCTATAGACCAGAACCATAGGGAACAAACTATTTGACAGAAGATAACCATAATGAGTAAAATCTACCACAATAAGGATAAAAGATATAAAATATCAAAGAAAATAATATGCCAAAACCCACCTCGAGACCTAGTATCAGTTTATTCGAGCTTCTAATACACATAATAAGAGTACAAAGCTTTCTCAAAATACAAATAATAGTACAGACTATCTTTGAATACAAAATAAAGATGAGTCTAAATATAATGAGATGAAATTTAGAAACTCCAGATGCTAAGAGCTCACCATAATCTCTTAAATCCTCAACTTTCTTTGCAATAAAGGAAATCAGTAGCGAATACTCGCACTATGATCTTTAGGGGCAGAAGTGTAGCATGAGTACCAAACAAATGGTATTCAATAGGCATAGGCTGACTGAGCTTCCTAGACAAAGCAGGTATGAAAATATGAAAATAAGATAGGTACAAAAAGGTATACCATGGGCGACGTCAAGATTTTGGCGCTGTTATGGGGTGTGGGTAGTTATAGGCCTAACAGACGTCTGAGAAGCCTTAGTCTATAACTATCCCAAATTTTGAATCCTAGGGGTTTTCTTGCCTGTGTTCATATTTCCCATGGATATTTAATTTCTGTTGAACCGGCATGTTTTGGATGCGTAGGTAGTAGTAGTATATAGTACTAATATCTATGGCATATGTTTGTTTTTTTGTGTTTTTGCATGAAACATGATACCCACCAAAATTTCGTTAGTTAGTCTTGATAGCAACCATGCATGTTTGATTGATGATATTTTTTGTTCTGAAAAGTGATAAGTGAGGATGAATTGAGATGAAAAACACGATCTAAGAGTCTTTTTGTTGATAATGTAATCAATGCCTTGTGAGTGTGAGCTTTCTTTGCTAAAGTGTGTTTCAATTCCGAACTTTCTCTGTTATTGTGTCTTAGACTATAGGTTAGTTGGTTAGGAGAGGATCTTAGGGTGTTGTTCATAATAGTCTACTTAGTCTAAATAACCAACCAAATGTGTTAAATATCCCTTGTTCCTAATGTTTGAGCCTTACATGTACCCTTTTATTTATAAAAATCTAAGTTTTCTAGCCTTTTTAGATGTAAAATCCTAAAATTGGCCCTGGTCCTTCATTGAACGTTGTTCACCTTGACTGAGACAAAAATCTTAAGTTGAGGGTGCCTACCAAAAGTGGCCCTAGTTCCTAAGTTGGATATTGTATACTTCGACTCAGGCCAAAAGCCTAAGTTGAGGGTGGCTGGTGTAAGGGTAAACACAAAATGAGGGAAAAATATTAGTGATATATGGAAAAGGAGATAAATGTGTTCTGTGTGCAAGAAAAATTAGTGATGCCTAACCAATGAGCTAAAAAGAAAAATGATGTGAAAATAAAAGGCAAAAATCTGAAAATTGAGAATAATGCACCTAGAAAATCTTGAAATATGAGAAAAGGAGAACGAGGTGAAAAATAATAGTGTTGGTAGGGAAAAAGTGTAGAAAAATACAGTGTCAAGGAGGGCCTTTAGTCACTATGTTCCTCAAACATCATACAAAATCCCCTTGAGCCTATGTTACAAGCCAATAAAGTTCTAAAGTGATCCTAGTCCAAGTACACAAAGGTCATAGTCATGAGTATAGGGGCAAGCATATGGTATTGAGCATGGTATTTGAATGTCTTTTGTGAGGGTGAGTGATTTTGCAAAGTCCCAAGCATTGAAACTGAAAACATCATCATGAGAGGGATAAAGGACTTCTTTCTGTGAGGGCACTTGTATTGCTTTAGTGACATTGGACTAACTCAGGATTGTTGCTTATTTAAAATTGCCTTTCTTATCATAGTTGTACTTTCACATATGTTGATCTGTATTGGTTTGCTAGATAGCTCTCTGATGTTTTTTAAAGTGGTGGAGGTAACTGTGCTTGAGTTTGATGTGATGTATGCCATTAGATTGAGATATGTGTGTTACTGTGCAGCTTATATAGATTGAGTCCATCGCTTGAGGACAAGCTACAATTTTAATTTGAGGGTGTTGATGTGCAGCCAAAAGACAACACATTTGATGCTTAAAAACTTGAAATTTTTATGTGTTTTCAAAGCGATATTAGTAGATTTGATGTGTTTTATGTTTGCGTTGTAGGATTACAGGGTTGGCACAAATTTTGGGCTAAGTGTGTAGATTTTGTTGAAATAGAGGTTCCACGAGACCTTTTACGGGCCATAGAACTTGGTTTTGTACAATCCAGTGAAGGGTGATTTTCTGAAGTTAAGTCTATGAACATTTCAATGAGCCGTAGAAGATTATACGAGCCGTAGACTTAGTGTCCTGCCTTGAGGATCCAAAAGGGGGAGTTGCTGACAAGTCATCAGACAAAATACCCTATGGGCTGCAAAATATTATACGGGTCGTAGAAGGGTGTCGTAGAAGTCAATCCCATAATTGATGATGCAATCCATGAAAGCCCGACTACGGACCGTAAAACCCTAGAGTCTGCCAACCCAGTTCTCCTAATCCATTTTGGTTTTGTATTTTAAAGACTATAAATAGACTTTTTAGGTTATTTTTCAGGAGAGAACGTGACAAAACAGTAGAAAATAGTAGAGAGCTTGAGAGAAATACTTGTAAAGCTTTATTGTCTTTAATTCAATCTTGTGATTCTTGGTGAAAAGCTTGGCTTTTTTGTGCCTAATTCACTTGTGTAAGTGCTCACTTATGTTATCAGCTTCATGATTCTTGCATCTACATTGATCATGAGTAGTTAAATCCACAAGTAGGATTGTGGGAACCATGAAGAACTAACAAGTTAAAACCAGATAATTCGCAATTCTTGAAAAGTGTGCATGCATGTCTTAATTCATTCTCTTTGGTTTGAACGCTTTTTAATAGTGACCAACGTTAGAACTCGCCTAGTGTTACTAACTGGACCAAGGTATTAAATGAATAGGAAAAGAGATTAATTAATAGGATTCGATTGATGTTTTTCATCTAATCAACCAGACTAAGCCAAGGGGAGGTTGTACTGAAACAAGAGGTACGGGCTAGTAATGTCACACTGGGGGGATAGATCAAATCACATAGTGAAATTTACCTCTTGCCTGGATCAAAGGGTTTGGTAAACTTAACTTATCATTCTGCATGCTACACACTGGAAAAGAATTCAATTATCTGGTAATACCGAGTTAGAGAGCCATGGGGAAAAAAATACCCTAGTTACTCTTCATAATTGATTTCACACTTGTCTTAGTTTAGGATTATTCTTCATAGTTGTCACACACCCCCCCCCCTCCCCAGGGAGATAAGTAGGTTAATCCACTCGAACTGCTTTAAATTCTTCAATCCTCAGCCTACTTATAGCATAGGAAAGCTGCTAAAATAAGAAATTTACTAGACACAAAGTCACTACTGCACTTTCCGAACACACCAAAATTGTGTCTTTGAAGAACCACGCAAAATAGCCCCAGAAATCTCCAAAATTGAACCTAAATTTCTAAAGATATTGAGTCTTGAAAATATTGCAAAATTTTGTCCAACAACACATCCATGACAGCTGCTTAAGTCAAAATTTACCTCAAATGGGAGTTCAAAATCAGTTTTAGACCTCACCAATGCGTTCCTTGTACAAAATCTCATAAAAATAGGCCTTTGAATCAATCAATTTGGACTTGAGACAGCTAAGAAATCATTTCTTGAAGATTTCAAAATAAAATGATCGCATCCAAGAACACATATTTATAGGCAACTAAAAAGTCATCCACGATTGCCATGAACAGTACCCCGCGACCGCGGAGTACAAACAAGGCCACCTTCACAAATGCAGAAGCTTCTTTGCAAATGCAGAGCACAAACATTCCGGACTTTAACGGATGCAGCATGGCGGTCCATGATCGCAGAGCACCAGTACCCAGGCCTTTCAAATGCAGCCTTGGGCCTACAAACATGGAGCACAAAATGCCTGCCAAAAAGACCATCTTTTCAACTGAAATTCACAAAGTTTAAAATTTCGTACGTGGTCCTTAAGTTTCGCCTAGAACCATGTGCTTGCGAACATACTTTGCTATCCCACAAAATTTGATATTTCGATCTCAATGGCAAAGTCAAAATTTTCATATGAGGTTATTATTACTGAATGTGGGTCTCACTCTCAAGGCCATTTTTAATCAAAGCCCATCGAAAGGCTCAAAATTAGTCCAGAACCCTCAGGGGTCAAAGAATAAATTGTTCTAAATTGAACTCAACATTTCAAAGCGTATCACACTAATGAAATTCCCATTCAAGCGTGATTTTCAAGAATACTGATCAAAGTCAACTCTAGACCAAATTTTAATAGACAAAATGTTAAAGGGTCTAAACTCGCACCGAAGAACTTGGTGCTCGAGCCAACCTTGCAAATGCAGCCTGGGTCCTGTGATCATGGAGCATAAAAATGTTTGCACAAAAAATCAGCTTTTCAGCTGACATTCACGAAGTTTATAATTTCGGATTTGATGCTTAAGATTCGCCCAGAACCATATGCCTGCAAACATACTAAGCTACCCCACAAAATTTGACATTCTGATCTCAATGGCGAAGTTACAATTTCCATACAAGGTTGTTATTACTGAATGTAGGTCCCACTCTCAAGGCCATTTTTAATTAAAACCCACCAAAAGGCTCGAAATTAGTCCAGGAGCCTTAGTGGTAAAAAAAAGATCATTTTACATTGAAATCAACATTTAAGAGCTTATCACACTGACAAAATTCTTATCCAAGCACAATTTCCAAGAATATTGACCAAAGTCAACTCTAGGCCAAATTTCAACAACCAAAATGTTAAAGGGTCTAAACTCGCACCAAAGACCTTGGTGCTCGAGCGAACTATGGTTTTAGCCTAATTTGACCATTTCGTAGCTGAAGAAACCGTCAAAATTTCATTTTAAAGTCATCTTCCTAGAGTTATGACCGAAGTCAACCATTCAAACTCAGAGAGCGCCAAAACACAAAAACTGACATAAAATCAAAATGAATGACCAAACAATTGAGCTATCAATAATTAGTTATAAATGACCTGGGGTTACTAAAGGAAGCTCTAAATGCTAAAAGAACGAAGAGCGAAGAAAATAATCTGGAGGGTCATTACATTATGATTTGTGGTTTTACTCCAATAATAGGATAACCTTTCCACAATTCTTACAATAGTTTTCTAATTTTTCATGTAAGGAATTCTAAGTTGTGAATGATAACAGACAAAATTACTTTACCTTAAGGATTATGAGATGGACAGAAACTAGCATACATTTCATCATTTTTAATTAAAGTCCTATTTTCTCTTTCAGGTACCCTGTTAAATTTGAGAGCATGGAGGAGTACTTCATGGATAATCCCTTCTTTTTTCACAAATATCAATAAGCAAATATATTAGCCACTTCTACCAGCTCATTGATTTTCTACTTCTGATTTGAAATACTAAAATGTTTCAAAAGCCTTATCTTTATTTCTCAAAAAATATACTTTCATATATATATATATATAACTACATAATATATTTTTACCACCTACCGTAGTTTGCTTCTAGTCTCCCAAATCAGTATGCACTATAAACAACAAATCAGTTTTTCTAAATTTCACACTTACCATTGCTTGAAAATAAAATTAGCAACAAGACCTTGAGAAAACATTTTTATAATGTAATATAAACTAACATGAAAAGGTTTAGCATGCTATAAATCAAAAGAAATAAGTGAATAAGCTGAAGTACTAGTATTTTCATTCATGACATTTAAAAAAGATAAATCAGGGCAATAATTGTTGACACCCGATTTTGACCGACCCCTAACTTATTTTACGGGAAATAAGCGATTTTGTTTTTCAAAATATACTCTTTATATTATCGTTTTATATTTTATTATCGTCTACAAAAATAAGCAACAAGTAATCGTTATTTTAATTTTTTAGACGCGTATCGCATTATTTTTTAGTAACGTCTTTCGAATCGTGTTATTCAAAAATGATATTTTAATACATTTTTCACAATGAATTTGGTGAATCATGTACGCGAATTCACGACTCAAAATATCATATTTTTAAAAACTTATTGTCAATTTTAACCAAATCGTTGAAACTCCTTTTCAATTTTTACCAATGCCCTTGAATTTATGTTTATTTTAGCCATTCATTTGTTCAATTTTGCACTTTTAACCTCAAATTGAGTCAATTTACGACTTAATTTTAAACTTTAATACTTTTTGACTAGTATTTAAATCCGCTTTACCAATTTTGTGACTCAATTTTTAAATGACTATGATTTTTGACTAATATTTAAACTCAATTACCAATTTGTGGCTCAATTTTAAAATTCGGATTACCAATTTTTGGCCTAATTTTAAATTCTTATGATTGTTGGCTAGTATTTAAATCCGAATTATCAATTTATGGCTAATTCTTAAATTTTCTACAATCTATGGCTAATTTTTTAATCCGGATCACCCATATTTGACCCGGATCCGACCCAAACCCATTTTTTTTAACTCTTAACACCCCCAAAACCCTAAAAATATTTTTCATCTTCCCCTCTCCACCTCCAAAGAGGCAGCCGCCACCTCCTTCCCCTCTCTCCCGCCTCCTTTCCCTTTCTCCCCTGGCCGGCGCACCTCCCTCTTTCCGGTCTCATTCTCTCCATCTGCCGCCTCCCTCCTCTTCTCTCCTCCACCAGCCGCCCCTCGCCCCTCTCTTCTCTTCTCCTTTCTCTCTCTCTCCCGAAACCGCCAAAAAACCCATGAACCAGCAGCCCCTGCCGCCGCTGCCAGCCTCCCGACGCCGGCGCCACCCTCGTCTCTCTCCTCACAGCCCCGAAACACCACCCCAGGTCGCCGGCAGCCCCTTCTCCCTCACTGCCAGCGACCGAACGACCCCACTGCCGGCAGACCCCGCCGGAAAACTCTACAACATCGATAAGGATTCATAAACGGAAAGTGATTCAAATTTTGGAGCACCTGGATTTCGATTTGATTTTATTTTTCTTGTATGGTTATGTGTTTAATTATTGCAAATATTGGAGATGATATTCTTTTAACATTGCTCCAAGCTTGTCTAAATGTATGTTAAGTTTGTTTGTTGATACTCAATTTTCTCTAGTAAATTTAGATACACGACTCTGTTAGTTGGAATTGGCTAATCTTTGGTCAATTATGGTCACAAACGGTTGGATTATTCATGATAATTGATCCCCTTCACTGGCTCATAATTGACTTAATTGGTTTCACCCATTTTTATGGTAATTTGCTGATGTTTTATGTTAAATTCATTATAAATATGGTAATTGTTATCACATCTTGATTGCATGATTTAAATGTGGATGGATGATTACCTTTTATTTATGACAGATTTTTCCCTTTTTTAGCATATTTTATTCCTTATATATAACTTTTGTTTGGTAAGTTTTTGGCTGAATATGATTAATTTTTTTTTATTTATGGTAAAATTAGATGGATAAAATTATTCTCTTACCCCTTTTTCTTGCCAAACGGATCTCCTTATTTCCATTATATAAACAGGTCCTTTGATTCATTTTAGGGAGAACAATTCTTGACAGAAATTTCAGTTGGTGGTTTACAACTATTCTCCTCTTTCATTTTAAGAAAAAAGGTCTACTCTGTTGAATATTTCTTAAGCATTCTTTTAGGTTGCACTTTCGAATTCGGCCTCTCTACTGTTGGTTCAATACGATACAAGTTCCTCTTGATACAAGCATTGCTCGGAATCCTTGAGATTCTTGTGAACTTGATGTATCAAGAGTGAAGGGAGATTTGAAATTTGAATTCCTATTGGTATGCATTCTTTTTATTTGTTATGTCCAAACCTCATGATGGCTTTGTAGTTTTGTCTGTGTTAGCAGGATCTTTTAGCCCATGTGAGATGTGAAGAGTCGTCAGGACAAGAGGAGGATAGGCCGTTGAAGCTTTTCTTCATTTATTTATCTATTTATTTATTTCTACTATTATTATGTTGCATTAGTTTTTGCGAAACTTGTAATAAATGTAGTGGGATCGGGATATAGTAAAAGGGGTGGGGAATGACTTTCTTTACTTATTCACGTAGGCAAATGTCAACTTAGGATTCGGAAAAGGTGCGAACGACGCGTTAACAATCCTTTTTCTAGTTTTCTCAAAATAAAATAAAACCTCATAAGATAAAAGTCATAGATATCATGTAATAATACTATTGCTAAAATATGCTTATCATGTTAAAAATCATGTTCGTTAGTAGTTATCATTCTCGCACGTTATAAATCATGCCTATAGGTTCAAAATAAATAACCCTCCCTTTATCACAATGCTAGAAATCATGCTTCTAAGATGTTGCAATTTTCATATGATTTAATACAAAAGGAATTATATCTATAGGGTATCTATATGTTAGAAACCATGCCTATAGGATTTAACTTGTCATTATGATTTCATTTATTATATCTAGAAATTCTTGCTTAAGTTTTAAATCTAATTTGTCATAGTTGGAATTAGGTTTAAGTTTAAATTATCCATCCATGCTTAGGATTTAAATCATCATTTAATTTATCATGCTTAGAAATCATGCCTAGGATTTGTTGTCACACTTATAAATATTGTTTTAGGGATTTATATCTTTGCATCTCAAAAAACTGTCCCCCTTTTAATTTGTTTCCCATTTATCATGCACTTAAGAGATTGGGTTTCTTTCATTTCTTAGCATATTAGTTAGTTTGAGGCTTACTTGAGATGTTATATGCTAATTGCTCGTATTATTTGTTTTGTATTGCCACGCGAGTCTAATAGGAAACCCTATATTCTTTTAAGTCTAGAACCCTACCAATAGTAGTCCAATGCCTCTTGGACAATAGGAGGGACGCTAGGCATCTTTAGGACACGCTAGTATTTTTTCTAGTTCGCGTTTAAGTTAATTAATAAAATCAACTTAGGAAGGGGGGTAGGGGTAGATAGACTCGGAAATGATGAGTTAAACTCGTGCTCAATGGGACAAACTCCGGTTTTGTCCTTTTGGCTCAATTAAGCCATATGAAGCCTTCTCCGAATAATAGCCGAGTAACTGATCCGAGAATTTAAATAACTCAATCTGTTTAATTATTGTTCATTTATTATTTGTTCACTTGATCACTTAGAATCAATTCAGAGTATTAAAATATGCAATTTGATTTCCTTTTCTTTTATTTCTATATTTGCTGATTTATCTTATCACTTAGAATAAATTTAGGAATCTTTTAAAATATAGACCTTTATTTGTAACCCTCACATAAATATGAGACACGGTCGGGACCCGCCTTTGCGGACCTTGAAGGGTGCTTAACACCTTCCCTTCGAGGTAACTTGAGCCCTTACCCTCTCTCTGGTTAACTTCGACCCTTAGGCTAGAATGGTGTCCTAATGCACCCAATCATTAGGTGGCGACTCTCCTTAATCAAAAATCCCAAAAGAGTCGTTGCCGCGACGTCGTCCAGGTTCCCGTTTCTCCGCGAGGAAAAATGGGGCGCGACAGAATGGCGACTCTGCTGGGGACTAAGGCTCTTACCATAACGCGTCTCGTGTTTATTTTTTTTCTAAATTTTCTTTATTTATTTATTTAATCCTTACTGACTTGTTTACTTTTTTCCCTTTTTAACCTCTTCCTTATCCGTCTAGCTCCCTCCCCTATTCCCTCTAGCTCCCTCCCCTATTCCCTAACTCCCTCCCCTATTCCCTCTAACTCCCTTCCCCTATCCCGCTAACTCCCTTTCCCTTATCCCCTCTAACTTCCCTTCCCCTATCCCGCTAACTCCTTCCCCCTACCCCTCCAACTCCTTTTTCCTATCCCCCTTAACTCCCTTCCCCTTTCCCTTTAGTCCCTTTCCCTTCCCCTTTTCTTATTTACTGCTTTAATTCATATAACACTGCTATTTGCTAATTGTTTACATTTAAATTTAAACTGGCATTCCGTTCATAAACTCCCCCACTTGGGACCCTCTTAATTTCTCTTTAAGGTGATGTCGTGCCTTTGCACTTCTCCCTACTCTTTTCAAACCAAAATTTAGAGAGTAAGCGCTTGCGTGGTGAATGGCGGATAGTCTTACTACCGTTGGACCACGTGCTTCTCGCATAAGAATACCCAGTCTGTGTCCAACCCATTCTTTAGTAACTTAGGATAGAGCTTTATCCACCTCTAAAACTAGGTCATGCATGCATAAGCCTTAGGTAGTTTGACCCCTTGGGTCAATCTACATTAGTAGCTACCATATTTAAGTCTAAAGGGTCCAATCACCCTATAGACGAAAATCTCATATTGTGTGTCTATGTGAAACGCGATAAATTAATTCAAGCCTAAATGTGTAAAGTGGAGTTTAGAGCATTTTCCCTGTTTTTGTATGCAGATTTCTCATGGCTTGCCCGAATCTTGCCAGTACCTACATGGTGGTATGTGTGAGTCACACACTCCAGAGATAAGACAACAAATCATCCCTACTAAGGGAGAGCTCCGCGACTGAAGACTTTAGTTTATTCTAATAATTTCCCCTATGTTACCCTTGTGCCCCGTAGGATTTCACTTCATGCAAAATCATCTCATTATGATGTATTAATTAATTTTTCTATCTATGCTAACTCTAAACTCCAATTTACAAACCATGGCTTGAATTAATTATCGTGAATCACTTGCTTGTCGTATTAGGCCTACCTCTGGCTCAATGAGGTCCCTTGCATTTTAGGACGATCTTTTTGTTGAATTACTTATTTACTATTATTATTACCCTAACCTCTAACAAGGCTTTGTTTTGTTATTTTGTTTTTTCCCTTCCCAGATCTGTGTGCGCACTCTGGCCTACCATACACGATCAAAGGGTCCTCCGCCTACTCCCCCAAGTTTGCGTCATCAAAAAGGGGACAAAATGACTGACAATAATGCTGTTGAAAGAGTGGAGTCTTCTGAAAGGGGAGTCCAACCGGATGATCTAACTCTAAGGTTGGAAAGAAAAATTCAAGAGTTGGAGGATGAAATGGCCAGCATGCGCAACTTGGCCAGACTATCCATTTTTCTCGGCACTCCTTTCGGAGAACACATGGATGACCCAGCTACTACAACTCAAACCATCCTCTCAAATCATCTTCCACCAACTCATCCAACCACCCAAATCCAGTCCAACCCCACTTATGTACCGCCTTTGAGCAATCAATTTTCAAATTACAATCACCAAAACCCACATCAACTAAGCACTTATGAACCAACATGGTACCCACAAAATCCCACCTACATTCAAGATATTCCTCCCAAGTCCACTGTCAACATCTTAAAAGCACATGCCCCTGGAACTCACACCCATAATCCTATATATGTCGATACATCCCCTTTTATCCACAATTACCATGAATCAGAATCCTCTCAAAAGGATATGTTGATTAAATCCCTGACTGAGAGATTGGATAGTCTGAGCAATCGCATGCAACAGGTAGAAGAAAATAAAGGGGTAATTGGCTTGAGCTATGAAGATCTATGCATGCACCCCGATGTCGAGTTACCAGAAGGATACAAACCTCCAAAATTTGAACTGTACAATGGTATTGGAGATCCCAGGGCTCATCTGCGCATGTATTGTGATAAACTGGTAGGAGTGGGAAAGAATGAAAAGATTAGAATGAAGCTGTTCATCAGAAGCCTCACAGGGGAAGCCCTGACATGGTATATAGAACAAGACTCACGAAAGTGGACAAGATGGGAGGATTTGGCTTCAGATTTCATGAATAGGTTTGGGTTCAACATTGAAAACGCACCAGACTGGTTCTATATTCAAAACCTAAAGAAGAAGCCAAGTGAGTCATTTCGAGATTACGCTATAAGATGGAGGTCTGAAGCTGCTAGAGCTAAACCCCCTATGGAGGAATCTCAGATGAAAGATTATTTCATTCGCGCCCAAGAGCCTCAATATTATGATAGAATGATGCTTGTGGCAGAAAAGAGTTTCGCAGACATCATCAAATTAGGTGAAAGAATCGAGGAGGGTATAAAAAATGGCACAATTATCAATCTAGAGGCCTTACAAGCTACTAACAAAGCCTTGCAGTCCGGAGGTATGCCCGATATTCGAAAGAAGAAAGAGGTGGGTTCGGTAATGATGGCACATAAAGCTCCTACCAGACATTAAATCTGGGCTCCGCCACTTCCCCATTATCCTACGTCTTCATATATCACACCTCCTCCCTTTTATCCACCGCCTACTCCTTATCAAACTCCTCTCACCCCATATCAACAACCTACATACCCCGTTTATCATACCCAACCAGGATACTTTCAAACACCTCCACCTCCACCTCATCAACGACCGAATTATAGAAATCGTCCCAACTTTGAAAGAAAACCTACCAAAACCTACACTCCTCTGGCTGAACCCATAGCCCAACTCTACGAGAGGTTGAAAGAAGCTGGCTATATCACTCCTATTCCTGCTTTGAATTCAGACACTCAATCCAAATGGTATGATCCAAATAAAGTTTGCGCATACCACTCAGGAATGAAGGGGCACACAACTGATGTATGCCGCGCTTTGAAGGATAAGGTCCAAAATCTGATCGATACTAAGGTCATACATTTGAAGGACCCTACGCCAAATACCTCCAACAATCCACTGCCAAATCATCATTGAGCATGACAAACCAGGAAATCTGGCCTCCTTCTATTTCAAGTGTTTTATTTGATTCTCTTTCATCCTTGTATTTGGAACTACGTCAGACCTGATTCCCGTTTAAGAGGGATACGTAGGCGCTCCTTTGGTGTTCGGTCTTACCATAATAAAAATCTTATTTCCCCACTTGACCGTAGACTGGGGCAGAATTTTTGAGAGGATTTAAAAAATTCTTTTGAAAGAGAGCATAAACAGACAAGACAACTGGGGCAGAATTTTTGAGAGGAACTCAAAAATTCCTTAGATTATTTTTACAAACTGGGGCAGAAATTTTTGAGCAGCTCTCAAAAATTTCAAACTGTAAACCGACAACAAGGACACTAAGACGAAAGGCGAGAGATCAATAAAAGATGTGTGGGTCGAGGCATGGCTACAGTCAACCTCCCCTTTTTCAAACTAATGATTTTTCTTTGAGTGTAGACTGGCATACATGCTTGGAAAAGCCTCTTCGTATCACACAAAGCAATTGACGTTTTCTCACAATGGGCGAAGGTCAGATTATCTTATTTCTTTTCATATCAATCTACTTCTTGTTGCTTCTGAAATCGTACTTGGCCTACCAAGATGACATGAAAATGAACTTGCATTTGGCCTACTTAGATAAAATTGCATTATGCATTATTTGGCCTACAAAAATCGCAAAGAAAATATATACATTTTTTGTTATGTACAGTGGCCTACTGAAAATTTTATTTTTGCATCGGCCTACTTAAATTTCATGAAATTATCCTTTTCTACATTGGCCCACTAAAACTATATGAGATTGCATTTTACATTGGCATACCGAACATTGCATTCTTACATTGGCCTACTGAAAAGTGCATTTTGCATTAGCCTACTAAATTCGCATGAAATTACATTTTGCATTGGCCTACTAAATCGAATAATCTTTGCATTTTGCATTGGCCTACTAGAATTTTTGAAAATTGCACTTTCGCATTGGCCTACTAATATTACTGAAGATTACATTTTCTGCATTGGCCTGCTAAGCCTACTGAAAATCGCATATTCCACATTGGCCTACTAAACTTACTAAAATAGCATTTTGCATCGGCCTACTAAAATTACCTGAAAATTGCATTTTTCGCATTATTTTACTTAGGTGACGCGAAATTATACTTTTACATTTGGCCTACCAAGGATGCATTGACAATTGCATGGCCTATTAAAACAATACTTTCGGCCTACTACGTTGCCTTCTTTGAAAACTTTGCATGGCCTACTGGAATCGCATTTACATTAAAATATATATATATATATATATATATATATATATATATATAAAATTTACACGGCCTTCCGAAACTACATCTTGCCTACTGAAATTGCATGGCCTCCTTTTGAAATTTTGCATTGGCCTGAAAAATCGCATGAAAATAGCATACCCTTAAGGCGTCATAGTCCAAAGGCATCATTTTCATGGCCTAAGGACATCATCTCATGACCCGAGGATATAATTTATTATTAGCATGGCCCAAGATATCATAGCCTAAAACGTCATCCTTACCGTTTTATGGCAAATCTCATGGTCTAAATGGGAACTTGCATCATGTTTATGAATTTATTGCACTATTTAATATACATGTTCTAACCATTTTACCCAGTGTTTTAAAGGTTACAGATTTTGAATTTTATGGAGTTCTATATAGCATTCGGTTCGGATACATGTCTCTCGCAATAAACCCCTGACATTTTTCACATTCCGTACTATGCTTTGCTCTCACTCTTCTGCTAGCATTCTAACCACATCAACTATTTTAGTTTTCGTACTCTCGTACCCTCTTTCTCCAATAAAATTCCATCGGTCGGACAAAATCGGCTACTCCGTCAACTTTCTTTGCTCAACAATTCATCCTTCATTCCCGAGCAAAGAAGGGGCAGCTGTTGACACCCGATTTTGACCGACCCCTAACTTATTTTACGGGAAATAAGCGATTTTGTTTTTCAAAATATACTCTTTATATTATCGTTTTATATTTTATTATCGTCTACAAAAATAAGCAACAAGTAATCGTTATTTTAATTTTTTAGACGTGTATCGCATTATTTTTTAGTAACGTCTTTCGAATCGTGTTATTCAAAAATGATATTTTAATACATTTTTCACAATGAATTTGGTGAATCGTGTACGCGAATTCACGGCTCAAAATATCATATTTTTAAAAACTTATTGTCAATTTTAACCAAATCGTTGAAACTCCTTTTCAATTTTTACCAATGCCCTTGAATTTATGTTTATTTTAGCCATTCATTTGTTCAATTTTGCACTTTTAACCTCAATTGAGTCAATTTACGACTTAATTTTAAACTTTAATACTTTTTGACTAGTATTTAAATCCGCTTTACCAATTTTGTGACTCAATTTTTAAATGTCTATGATTTTTGACTAATATTTAAACTCAATTACCAATTTGTGGCTCAATTTTTAAATTCGGATTACCAATTTTTGGCCTAATTTTAAATTCTTATGATTGTTGGCTAGTATTTAAATCCGAATTATCAATTTATGGCTAATTCTTAAATTTTCTACAATCTATGGCTAATTTTTTAATCCGGATCACCCATATTTGACCCGGATCCGACCCAAACCCATTTTTTTTAACTCTTAACACCCCCAAAACCCTAAAAATATTTTTCATCTTCCCCTCTCCACCTCCAAAGAGGCAGCCGCCACCTCCTTCCCCTCTCTCCCGCCTCCTTTCCCTTTCTCCCCTGGCCGGCGCACCTCCCTCTTTCCGGTCTCATTCTCTCCATCTGCCGCCTCCCTCCTCTTCTCTCCTCCACCAGCCGCCCCTCGCCCCTCTCTTCTCTTCTCCTTTCTCTCTCTCTCCCGAAACCGCCACAAAACCCACGAACCAGCAGCCCCTGCCGCCGCTGCCAGCCTCCCGACGCCGGCGCCACCCTCGTCTCTCTCCTCACAGCCCCGAAACACTACCCCAGGTCGCCGGTTGCCCCTTCTCCCTCACTGCCAGCGACCGAACGACCCCACTGCCGGCAGACCCCGCCGGAAAACTCTACAACATCGATAAGGATTCATAAACGGAAAGTGATTCAAATTTTGGAGCACCTGGATTTCGGTTTGATTTCATTTTTCTTGTATGGTTATGTGTTTAATTATTGCAAATATTGGAGATGATATTCTTTTAACATTGCTCCAAGCTTGTCTAAATGTATGTTAAGTTTGTTTGTTGATACTCAATTTTCTCTGGTAAATTTAGATACACGACTCTGTTAGTTGGAATTGGCTAATCTTTGGTCAATTATGGTCACAAACGGTTGGATTATTCATGATAATTGATCCCCTTCACTGGCTCATAATTGACTTAATTGGTTTCACCCATGTTTATGGTAATTTGCTGATGTTTTATGTTAAATTCATTATAAATATGGTAATTGTTATCACATCTTGATTGCATGATTTAAATGTGGATGGATGATTACCTTTTATTTATGACAGATTTTTTCCTTTTTTAGCATATTTTATTCCTTATATATAACTTATGTTTGGTAAGTTTTTGGCTGAATATGATTAATTTTTTTTTTTATTTATGGTAAAATTATATGGATAAAATTATTCTCTTACCCCTTTTTCTTGCCAAACGGATCTCCCCATTTCCATTATATAAACAGGTCCTTTGATTTATTTTAGGGAGAACAATTCTTGACAGAAATTTCAGTTGGTGGTTTACAACTATTCTCCTCTTTCATTTTAAGAAAATAGGTCTACTCTGTTGAATATTTCTTAAGCATTCTTTTAGGTTGCACTTTCGAATTAGGCCTCTCTACTGTTGGTTCAATACGATACAAGTTCCTCTTGATACAAGCATTGCTCGGAATCCTTGAGATTCTTGTGAACTTGATGTATCAAGAGTGAAGGGAGATTTGAAATTTGAATTCCTATTGGTATGCATTCTTTTTATTTGTTATGTCCAAACCTCATGATGGCTTTGTAGTTTTGTCTGTGTTAGCAGGATCTTTTAGCCCATGTGGGATGTGAAGAGTCGTCAGGACAAGAGGAGGATAGGCCGTTGAAGCTTTTCTTCATTTATTTATCTATTTTTTTGTTTCTACTATTATTATGTTGCATTAGTTTTTGCGAAACTTGTAATAAATGTAGTGGGATCGGGATATAGTAAAAGGGGTGGGGAATGACTTTCTTTACTTATTCACGTAGGCAAATGTCAACTTAGGATTCGGAAAAGGTGCGAACGACGCGTTAACAATCCTTTTTCTAGTTTTCTCAAAATAAAATAAAACCTCATAAGATAAAAGTCATAGATATCATGTAATAATACTATTGCTAAAATATGCTTATCATGTTAAAAATCATGTTCGTTAGTAGTTATCATTCTCGCACGTTATAAATCATGCCTATAGGTTCAAAATAAATAACCCTCCCTTTATCACAATGCTAGAAATCATGCTTCTAAGATGTTGCAATTTTCATATGATTTAATACAAAAGGAATTATATCTATAGGGTATCTATATGTTAGAAACCATGCCTATAGGATTTAACTTGTCATTATGATTTCATTTATTATATCTAGAAATTCTTGCTTAAGTTTTAAATCTAATTTGTCATAGTTGGAATTAGGTTTAAGTTTAAATTATCCATCCATGCTTAGGATTTAATTCATCATTTAATTTATCATGCTTAGAAATCATGCCTAGGATTTGTTGTCACACTTATAAATATTGTTTTAGGGATTTATATCTTTGCATCTCAAAAAACTGTCCCCCTTTTAATTTGTTTCCCATTTATCATGCACTTAAGAGATTGGGTTTCTTTCATTTCTTAGCATATTAGTTAGTTTGAGGCTTACTTGAGATGTTATATGCTAATTGCTCGTATTATTTGTTTTGTATTGCCACGCGAGTCTAATAGGAAACCCTATATTCTTTTAAGTCTAGAACCCTACCAATAGTAGTCCAATGCCTCTTGGACAATAGGAGGGACGCTAGGCATCTTTAGGACACGCTAGTATTTTTTCTAGTTCGCATTTAAGTTAATTAATAAAATCAACTTAGGAAGGGGGGTAGGGGTAGATAGGACTCAGAAATGATGAGTTAAACTCGTGCTCAATGGGACAAACTCCGGTTTTGTCCTTTTGGCTCAATTAAGCCATATGAAGCCTTCTCCGAATAATAGCCGAGTAACTGATCCGAGAATTTAAATAACTCAATCTGTTTAATTATTGTTCATTTATTATTTGTTCACTTGATCACTTAGAATCAATTCAGAGTATTAAAATATGCAATTTGATTTCCTTTTCTTTTATTTCTATATTTGCTGATTTATCTTATCACTTAGAATAAATTTAGGAATCTTTTAAAATATAGACCTTTATTTGTAACCCTCACATAAATATGAGACACGGTCGGGACCCGCCTTTGCGGACCTTGAAGGGTGCTTAACACCTTCCCTTCGAGGTAACTTGAGCCCTTACCCTCTCTCTGGTTAACTTCGACCCTTAGGCTAGAATGGTGTCCTAATGCACCCAATCATTAGGTGGCGACTCTCCTTAATCAAAAATCCCAAAAGAGTCGTTGCCGTGACGTCGTCCAGGTTCCCGTTTCTCCGCGAGGAAAAATGGGGCGCGACAATAATATCTTTTATCCATAAAACTATTTTTTTATTAAAATAAATTTATTATACTCAACCTTCACACCATCTTTTTCTAATGAACTGACAAAGATCACGTTGACTAAAATATTAGGAACATGCAATAATTCAATTAAGATCAATGTTTTTTTAGATGTAAATTTGAGAGAAATTTTTTCTTTTTCCAAAACTAGAGTAGCTATATAATCACCAAGATATACAAGTGTTTTTCCTTTATTGACTTGGGTGTAAAACATAATATTATATTTATTAGCACTAATATACCTAGCAGCACCAAAGTCTATCACCGGTTACTCATATAAGCCACAATATTCACTTGACAAATGACCATAATTATAATATCTTTTTTATTTAAATCAATTTTCGTCTTAGCAGAATTATCAATTTTTCCAATTCTTTTCTTGAAGATTTTATTAATGATTTTGGGCTTGTAATCTTGTTTCTTGTTATTAAACAAAATAGAGATTATATTACAATGTCATATCCTACAACATAATTCCAACGGTTGAGTAGTTTGACCAAGACAATTATAATTGAAAATATATTAAGGGAGTTTAACTGACATAAAACAGAATCAAGCAGGCTTAGCAGAACCATAAATACCAAAACTTTATGAAACAATCAAGATTTGCATTCTAAGCAATCAACATATATCAAACCAAATACATCATTAATCTCGTATATTTGTACTCTTTGATATACCACAAAGTATAAAAATGATCAATAATAAGATCGAGATTTTCTTTGATAAAACAAGGTGAGATTTATATGATCCATCACAATAAAAAATTAAACATCTATAAGACATAAAAATAATAGGATATTCTCAGAAGTTAAGGAATGTAAGATACTATCCTTAAGGATATTTCATCAGAGCAAACTTGAATACACTTTAAATATAATACCAGAACTTTCTAGGGAGGGAGAGGTTGGGGAGGGGCGAGGGACTAAACCGTAATAGAATTATGGGATCAATTGAGCTAAATATGTACTTATAAACTAAACAAGTCAATATAATGCTAAATTTAGTTATAAGAGCAACACAATCACTATAAAGTCTAGTGTTTTAATGACCATAATGTTTGAGCCAACTTGATCACACAAAAAAGTCATAATAGAGTAATGGGGTTTGACATAACCCAATAACTTTGACTCAAAATCTATAAAATTTAGTTAACATGCACAAAATATATCAGAAACTATGTAATCAAAAAGTTTTCTAGTTCAAATCTTGTAAAATATAAAATTCCATATCCTCTTCTTACTACTTATATTCAATTCATTTGGGACGAAACTCAATTCCTTCAACAATAAGTCCACCTTTGTAATTATTTGTCGCCTCAACCAATCTTGCTTCAATGGGGCCATCACTTCCTTTCTTGCTATTAAAATATCCCAATTCCACTTCCATCCATCCATCTCCTCTCAATTTTGGAAAATCCCTACTTATTTGTGATCTTGAAAAGTACACAGTGTTGGCCTGATTCTCAGCATCAATTTCACTTTCATAATTAACAAACCTAATACTTGATTTAGCAGATTTAAGTCCACGGGACATATTTCCCAACTTGAACACCAAATAAGCGCCATATTCTATCTTTGGTGACAACATTTCTGTTTCAATTCTCCCACGAATATCCAGTCGTTCTACACATCTAAGATATGCTACTTCAGAAAATCTGCAAAACCATTGCAAGAAACATTTGAAAGAAAATTTATAATTTTTTAATGATATGAAGGGCTTTAGCTCTTTAGTAGGTATACCAGATCTGAATTTTCAAAAAATAACAAAAGATTGAGGTATGCATAGTATTCTTTAATTAATTTTGATAGAAGATTTTTATTCTTACAATCATAACAATGACAGAAACTGCACACCAACTAAATCTCGCCTCATAAATACCATTATTAGCTGGGGTATTTAAGACATTCCTATGAAAGGTGTCTCCTTTCAAGGGTGTGAACTGCCTTTTATAAACATCAATGAATATTTACCATCTTTGTTGTCTGCTAATTCAACCTAATTAATCATATCATATAATATTATTATACTATAATATGTTAAAAGTGGGAAAGTCTTCGCATTAAAGTTGAATTATTAGTCTTTAGTTTATAATTTATCATTTATCTTTTGTAAAATAATATATATACATTATATCATTAATAATATAGACAATTGAGCATATTCACTTTCTATACAAATTTTGGGATGCCAGTTGGTTATTGTTTGCTTATACCTGCACTTGCATGTGTTATTTTGTTATGTAGTAATTTATTCCCTCATTTGATGAGTATGTATCCTTTTTGGTTGTGTTGGTTTAGTCTTTAAATTCTAGGTTGTTATTAGAGACGTGCTTTTCGTAGTCATTTCTTCCCTTGCTGAGTAGATTCTTTAGCCTTTACTTCTTACTACCAGATGGTAGACCTGATTCTCCTAGGGAGACTTCCTTCTTCCCCCTCCTTCGTTCCATATATCTTGTTTATTGCTTATTTTATTTATTATCCAATTACTAATGATGTACCTGTCTTATTTTAATATTTTTCATACTTGCTTTGCCTATGAAGCTCAGTCGGCCTATTTGTGTTGACTACCATTTGTTTGGTACTCATGCTACACTCTTGCCCCTTGAAGATTGTAATGCGAGTATTCACTATTGATTTCCTTTCGTGCAAAGAAGGCTATGGATTTAAGAGATTATCGTGAGTCCTTAGCATCTGGAGTTGCTAATTTTCACCTCATCTGCTTCACCACATTCTTTAATGGTGATATTTACTATTAATTTTTCTATTGATCAAAAGTTTCCCGTCCCGATTCATTATCGTGAAAGTTTTCCAAGTTGAGCCATTATCAGTTGTGGAGCCAGTCTCCACCACTACCTATATGAATATTCATCTAGAATACATAATGTAATTTATGATCTTTTTGTATCTAGACCAAATTGCTCTAGTGTCTAGCTCACCGCATATTAAATGAAGGTAATAATTATCTATAATTGTAAGCTACAAATAAATAAAGGCAATATCAGCTTTCATATTTCAATATTTATTTGATTGTCCTTTAAATTTGTATTACAATAACATTTATATATAGATTATAATTTACAATTTATAGAAGCAAGACATCAAAGTGTCAAATCATTTGATTATTTTCCTTTTTGTCCACGATAATCTACTCTCTTTAACTTTTATATTTTGGTTAGCTTTAGCAATAATGTCCAAGTAAATGTTTTTTTAATTAAAAAAGGCTTTTGTTTTTCAATTGCTACTATTTAGATGTATAAATATTTATAGCCTATCTTGGAATATTTTATTGTTTACTATTTTTCAAGTCCAGTGATCAGTGGTTAGGTGGTCGATCTCCGAGCTTTGGAGCAAGTTGCACCAATGGTAAAATTAATAGAGAGGGAGAAGTCAGTGCAATGAAGAGGAAGAAAAGTAAATTTCTTTGTTGAATTAAACCTCTCAAACAAAAACGTATCTGTACAAGGGTATTTATATCACTGTGACAGTTGTGTACAATTAGATCCGGACAAACTAATATCTAACTAAGCTAACAACTACAATTTACTGACTAAGCTAACAGTTAAGCTAATCAATAGCATATAACCAATGTAAGTAACTACAATAAAATTTCACCTAGCTATCAAGTTAGACTCATCTCGCGGTATTTGAAATGGTTTCTCAAATGATATTTATGTATTGACATCAGAATACTTTTTTCAATTCTTTCACTGTGATATGACTTATGATACCTTATGTCACTCTTCATGAACATCACGACTTGTTACATTCATGTTTAGTGTCCCTTACATATTAAATATATTCCACATACTAGCAATGTACTTTTTCTCTTTGCTGTATCTTTTTATGGTGTAGATTCGGGCCTTATCCTCAGATTTGTCATTATTAAGGTTGTAGCAAATCTAGCCAGCAGTTGTTGAGTCCTCATTTGGCGACATCACGTATTAGTTATTAGAAAATACTTTAGTTAGATCTTTGTTATTTGACTTGAGGTAGTTGCGAGCCCTGACTAGGCAAAGCTTATTTCTTTCATTCTCTATAGTAGAGATTTATATCAGACATTAGTTGTTTAGTCATTCATGGTCTTTTGATTTCTTTATTGAGACTTATTAAGCATGTGTTTATGCTTCTGCTTAAATTTTCTCATGATATTCCTAGATATGTGATGCCATGACATAGCTTAGGGTCACATGTGATTCAGAGTACCATGCTTCTTCTAGAGTATAAAACTGAGTCATGATAAAGTTAGCTTCAAAGAAGTAGATTCAAGTATCCTACGATTTATAAAAATTCATATCTAGTTGAGTCCATTCTGTGGGTATGATGTAACACCCCATAAAATTAACTGACTCAAATATTTCTTAAGTTAGAGGAATGTACTCTTTCTGTAACAGTTGGGTTTTATGGACAGCATCCATGGTCTGTAGAACCATCTACAGATTTGTAGAGAGTCTCGTGGAACCAACTCCTACAAGTCCTTTTTTATGTCTGATTTTTATTAGACCATTTCACAATCCGTAGAAAGTTCTACGGATCATAGATGATTTTCACAGACCAGTCCTACGTTAAGTTTGTGAGTTCCACGAGGTGGGTCTATGACCCATCATCACTTTTATGATCCGAAGAATTGGTTCATGGTTACCATGTCAAAAACATAGTATGTAAATTTTTATATGAACTAACATGATGAGCCCGTAGAAGCTGATCATAGATTCAAGATAAAAAACCCCATAATATCGACCAGCTTATACAAAAGGCAGTCTAGTAGCCATATACTAAGCCACGACCCATAGATGGAGTTTTGTGGTTCCATTGGACAGTTTTAATATGGGATTCATCTTTTTCCATTCATTTATAATCAAAACCCTAGTGTTTTGGAATTAATTTGAGTCCTTTATTATTACCCAATAGGCCTATACTCTCATTAGCACTTCAAATATTTTAAGAGGAAGTTGGAGTGGAGAAAAGGGCAGGGTTTAATTATTTTATCAAAGTCCTTTGAGTTTCAATTAAAACTTTAATCTTTTTGGAATGTAAGGTTAATCATAGCATTAGATTGAGTTTGTCTAGGAAGTCAACATTTAAATTTTGCTGATTCGCCAAGTATAAGTTAAGCTGAGCCCTAATTGTCTTGAATTCCAATATTGAGTCAATTCTTCACTCTTTGAGTTCTATAAAATTATGCTTTCAGATTACTGTTGCTTCTATACTTTAATTCTTCAGATGTTCATTCATGTCAATATTCCAATGAACCTTAGTTGAGTTGATGATCATAATTTTACTATGTATTATTTTGAACTAAGATTTATTGTTTTTAATACATTGAGAAAAGTATGACTTCAAATAATTTTGAAGCATATTTTATTGAGTCTACAGAGCATGAGTTTTGAACATAAATGATATTTTGAGAAAAGTGTTTTAATGAGATATAAATGATATAAAAGCAAATTATTTGTAAATGAAAGAATGTGATTGTTTGAGACGAGATTGACTTTTGAAAAGTCCATTAAGATTTGATAAGATGATTTGAATTGTTTTTATATGATAGATATGATCATAATAAATTTACATGTGAGTAGTATTTAGCACTGATTTAGATAAGAGTTTAAGAAAATCAAAACCCATAAACCATGTTGCGATTGTAAAACAGGAAACTATGCCTCTCTTATCCCAAAAGAGGACTTGTTTGTTTGTAAATCCAATGATTGTTGATCATTCCTTAATCTGGCATGGTATTGGATGGTTGTGGAACGACAGTATTTGTATTATCATTTGCTTATCAGTGATGGTTGTAGTTAGAGAAACTATCATTAATGAATTATTTGATTTAATTGAGATTGCATATGATTGAGTCGATTTGAAAAGCATAGTTTATTCTTAAAATTTAATATCTTATCATGACAATTTGAGTTTTATTTCCTGATATTGAGTATTGTTCACACCATTTCCTTTTGGCTATTTTACATACAATACGTTCCATATACTGATTTTTTTGACAGTGCATCATTTTTATGATGCAGATACAGGTGCAACAGTTACCCAATAAGCACTCCGTTGACAATCTACTTCCCTTTCCCGATAGTGGTGAGATTTCTTTACGTTCAAAGGAATCATATTTACTTTATTACTTTAGTTGAGTATATCTTTTAAGGTAGCCATGATCTTGTCTCAGTATCTATGTATGATTGGATTGAGGCTTTATTGATAGTGATAGATAGTGTTGGTGTCGAATTTACATTTTCTTTCAATGTCAATTTTGAAAACTATTTCCGCTATTTAGTTATGAGTTGATTGATTTAGCAGTCAATTGGTTTAAAACATTTCTTATTTCATTGTTGATTTACTTTCGCACATACATATTCCTTGATAAGTTCAGTCTTCTGTTGATTGAATGAGTGATCTAGCCACTTAGTTCGCTTCAAGTAATGGTTTTGCAAGTATCGGTCACACCTAGAGTACCCTCTCTGGACATGAAGAACTTGATATCGGAGCCTAGAGTTCAAGATTTCTAGTATGACTATGAAGTAGTGTCTAGTAGAATCTTACTTATGGGGGTGCTGTGTACCATGCTTATAATACGGAGGCTACATGATATTAGAGATTGTCTCACTTTTTTCACATTCCAAGTTCATGTGATAAGTTTAACTCTAAAATTCCCTTTTGTTTTATGCATAGATGCATTTGCAGATAATGCATCCTAAAAGTAATGACAATCAAAGGAATGTTGCTAGCACTAAGATGCCTTTACAGCCAAAGATGAGGATTAGAGGCGACCTGCTCGAACAACAGAGGTACCCCAAATGCCTTCTACCTAGCATGCTCATACTTTTGAGGTTGATTTTAGGGGAGCTATTGCTATTTTCACACAGTTTGTAGCTGCTATAACTAGTCCCAAATGTTCCTTAGTACCTAGCTCTATCTAAAAGAAATCAGCTTTTATGAAAATTCAAGATTTCTTAAAGATGAACTCACCAAGATCTATGGTTGAGGAGGACACTCAAAACTTCACGAATGAGATGAGGAAGTCTCTGAAGGCTATGGATTCTACTAAGGTTGAAGGATTGAGATTGTTCTTTATCAGCTCAAGGATATGCCTAATGTCTGATATAACCAGTGGGAGAAAGGTCATGGCGAGGATGGTGAGCCTGTTGTTTGGGATAAGTTCGAAGAGACATTCCTTGATCACTTCTTTCTTAGAGAATTAAGGGAGGCTATGGTTGAGGAGCTTGTGAATCTAAAGCTAGAGGGAATGACATTGAAGGAGTGTAGTCTTAATTAATTGAGCTACCTAGATAGGCCCCAGAGATGGCCCAGTTGTGAGAGCCAAGACGAGGAAGATTCTTTCTTGTTTGGGTAGACAGGTGAAAAAGAAGTGCATGGCATCACTCCTAATCATTGACATGGATCTTTACAGACTTACGGTATATGCCCAATAGGTAGAAGAATATAAAAATAATGATAGAGAGGATCATTTGAGAAAACATCTCAAGTCAATAGGACACGAACTAACCAATAGAAGCAAAGTAAGGCTGACGGGTCCTATTTCCATAATAGATCGTCAGGCTAAGCATCATCATGAGCCTTTAGTCTTTTCCTATTCCCAAAGAATTATAGCTCAAGGTTCCAAAGGAAGGCCACCTTGTTGATGATGTGATATGCTTCACATGAGAGATTGTCGATGGGGTTTAATTACAAATATGGTTAGATGGTCCATATGCCAAAAGTGTCTGATGTGGAGATAGAGCGATCGGGGCAACAAGGCCCAATCTTCATATGAAGTACCACCAACTAGACTAGCCTAGAAAGGTACTACTTTGAGAATAGGCAGAGGTTCAAACCATCTGTATGCTATGACTAGCGACAAAGATCAAGAGAACTCACAAGATATTGTCAATTTTATACTTTAAGTCTTTTCTCATGATATATATATTTTTTTATCCAGGTTCCACTTTGTTTTCTGGACTCTTTATGTTGTGGTTAAGTTTGTAATCCTTCCCAAGAGTTTTCTTGAGCTCTTTAGTGTTTCTACTCCTATTGGTGAGTTTATACTAGTGAAGAGAGTCTATAGAGATTGTATAGTTCCATTTGTTATAGAGATGCCATAGCAAACATAGTTGAGTTAGAGATATTTGATTTTGATTTCATTCAAGGCATGGATTGGCTTTATGCTTGTTATGCTACTGGTGATTAAAAAACTCAAGTTGTCAAGTTTCAGTTTCTTCTAAATAAACCTATCATAGAGTGGAAGGGTATTCTAGTAGTTCCTAAGGGTCATTTCATTTCCTACTTTAAGGCTAGAAAGTGGATTCCAAAGAAGTGCGTCTATCACATGGTGTAATACCTCATAAATTGGAAAGTCAGAATAAGGATGAAAATGCAAGAACAAGTTCTAGAGCAGGGACGAAGAGCTAGTATACAACTCGTACAATGTTTTAGAGGTTGTAGATGGGTCTCGTATGTGACCTCATACTTAGGAAATTTTAAAAAATGGGTATTATCTAAGGGCCTTTTACGAGTTGAGGTTGGGTTTACAGCTCGTAGATTAAGCTTGTAGATGAGATCCTGAGAATTAGAAATTGGGACTTGATCACTTCTTTCTTAGAGAATTGAGGGAGGCTATGATTGAGGAGTTTGTGAATCTAATGCAAGAGGGAATGACATTGAAGGAGTATAGTCTTAAATTAATTGAGCTATCTAGATAGGCCCTAGAGATGGCCCAGTTGTGAGAGCCAAAATGTGGAAGATTCTTTCTTGTTTGGGTAGACAGGTGAAAAAGAAGTGCATGGCATCACTCATAATCATTGATATGGATCATTAAAGACTTATGGTATATGCCCAATAGGTAGAAGAAGATAAGAATAATGATAGACAAGATCATTTGAGAAAAATTCTCAAGTCAAAAGGACACGATCCTAACCAATGGAAGCAAAGTAAGGCTGACAAGTCCTATTTCTAGAAAAGATCTTCAGGCTATGCACCATCATGAGCCTTTTGTCTTTTTCCAATCACAAGGAATTATAGCTCAAGGTTCAAAAGAAGGCCACCTTGTAGAAGATGTGGTATGCCTCACATGCAAGATTGTCGATGGGGTTTTAGTTACAAATATGGTCAGATGGTCCATATGCCGAAAGTGTCAGATGTGGAGATAAAGTGATCGGTGCAATAAGGCCCAATCTTAATATGAAGTACCACCAGCTAGAGTAGTCGAGAAAGGTACTACTTTGAGAATAGGCAGAGGTTCAAACCATCTGTATGCTATGACTAGTCAAAACGATTAAAAGAACTCACAAGATATTGTCAGTTTTATACTTTGAGTCTTTTCTCATGATGTGTATATTTTACTTTATCCAGGTTCCACTTTGTTTTTTGGACTCCTTATGTGGTGGTTAACTTTGTGATCCTTCCCGAGAGAGAGTTTTCTTGATCCCTTTAGTGTTTCTACTCCTATTGGTGAGTTTATACTAGTGAAGAGTGTCCATAGAGATTGTATAGTTCCATTTGTTATAGAGATGTCATGGTAGACATGGTTGAGTTAGGCATATTTTATTTTGATTTCATTCTAGGCATGGATTGAGTTTGACTTGTTATGCCAATGTTGATTATAAAACTCAAGTTGTCAAGTTTCAGTTTCTTCTAAATAAACCTATCATAGAGTGGAAGGGCATTCCAGCAATGCATAAGGGTCAATGCATTTCCTACCTTAAGGCTAGAAAGTGGATTCCAAAGAGGCGTGGCAATCACATGGTGTAATACCTCATAAATTGGAAAGTCAGAAAAAGGATGAAAATGCAAGAACAAGTTCTAGAGCAGGGACTAAGATCTAGAATACGACTCGTACAATCTTTTACAGGTTGTAGATGGGTCTTGTATGTGACCTCATACTTAGGAAATTTAGAAAAAATTGGGTATTATCTAAAGTCCTTTACTGGGTTGACGTTGGGTTTACAGCTCGTAGATTAAGCCTATAGATGAGATCCTGAGAATTAGAAAATGGGACTTGATCACTTCTTTCTTAGAGAATTGAGGGAGGCTATGGTTGAGGAGTTTGTAAATCTAAACCAAGAGGGAATGACATTGAAGGAGTATAGTCTTAAATTAATAGAGCTATCTAGATAGACCCCAGAGATGGCCCAGCTGTGAGAGCCAAGATGAGGAAGATTCTTTCTTGTTTGGGTAGACAGTTGAAAAAGAATTGCATGGCACTAGTCCTAATGATTGACATGGATCTTTACAGACATATGGTATATGCCTAACAGGTAGAAGAAGATAAATTAATGATAGAGAGAATCATTTGAGAAAAAAATCTCAAGTCAATAGGACATGATCCTAACTAATGGAAGCAAAGTAAGGTGACAAGTCCTATTTCCGTCAGGCTATGCACCATCATGAGCCTTTGTCTTTTCCCAATCACAAGTAATTACAGCTCAAGGTTCCAAAGGAAGGCCACCTTGTGGAAGATGTAGTATGCTTTACATGAGAGATTGTCGATAGGGCTTTAATTACAAATATGGTCAGATGGTCCATATGCCGAAAATGTCTGATGTGGAGATAGAGCGATCGGGGCAACAAGGCCCAATCTTCATATGAAGTACCACTAGCTAGACCAACCCAGAAAATACTACTTTGAGAATAGGTAGAGGTTCAAACCATCTGTATGCTATGACTAGTCACAAAGATCAAGAGAACTCACAAGATAATGTCAATTTTATACTTTGTCTTTTCTCATGATATGTATATTTTACTTTATCCAGGTTCCACTTTGTATTTTGGACTCCTTATGTGGTGGTTGAGTTTGTGATCCTTCCCGAGAGTTTTCTTGAGCCCTTTAGTGTGTCACGACCCGAAAAGGGATGTGATGGCACTCATCTTAACCCACCAAGACAAGTCAGCCTAAAAACCCAATTAACATAATAAAGTACGGGAAGATAATAAAAATAAAAGATTAATTGTGGATAATAAGTCAACTTAATTAGAAATCCCCAGAACCTGGTTTTCACACGCATAAGCCTCTGATGTATTACACTAGATTTGAAATAAAAGTATAAGTCTCAAATGATATTATTTCTAAAGTACAACAAAATCATAAATAGGAGTGAGAAGTCAGCTGGGATGACAAACAACTACCTCACACAATCTCCACAGGAAGCCTCGGACAAGGAAGAATAGAAGGTGTCACGAATATCCGAGCTCGTAACCTACAAAAATGTAGTAGCAAGGGGTGAGTACCAAACACACGGTACCTAGCAAGTGAACTACTAATAAGTAATATAGAATACAAGTACTCCTAACACTCCAACAGAACCTCCGCAACTACCACCTGCATAAAGTCAGCTCAACCTAACAGTTCACAATGTACATAGCTTATAGCTCAATACCCACACCAATATTTATAGTTCAACAACATAAGGTTCAAGTTCGTCCATCACAAGTTCCATAAAAGACACTCGCAAGTTCATTAATAGTAATGATGTGTGATGCAATGCAATGCAATGTCAAAGTATCATGATGCATGTCTGACCTAGTGATACACACCCATTGTCTCACAGTCTGGGACCCATGGGCGGCTTGTAGTCCATGCATCCATCGCGGCGTGCGACACGACCCTTGAATCATGGTAACTGTCGCAGCGTGCGACACGTTCCTCGAAATATAGTATCCTCTTTAATTCTAATTCTTTTTCCAGTCCTCATAACACTTTTCACATAGGTCAATGCAAATAGGCATGGTTACCTGATAATGAGGAAATGACTAATTTTAACACAATATATAATTCATAACAACATGGTCTTAGTACAACGTGGACACTAACTCAATTTGTCAAAATCATTTACAACATTCACACAAGGAAGCACGAGATTCTATATACTTAAAAAAGATTAAAAAATTCACTTGCCTTAGTCAAATCAGGATAAATCAAACACTTGAGACTTCCCATTTCGAATAGAATCCATAACACCACGATCTAATCAGATAAGAATTCACAATAAGATTTCCAAACTAAAAAACCCAAACTACTATATATCTTTGTTAGATCCAAAACTTATCTAAATCTATAATTAAGTTCAAAAATTCAAAGCTAGGGTTAAGTCGTAATTCCCCCAAATACTATAAATCTAATAGTTACTCATACAATACAAACCCTGAATATTAATACAACATACATATATATATACACACACACACACATTCGAAACCCCACAAGAAAATAATAAGTTTTGACTAAACAATGAACAAAAAGCACTGGCAAAGTGTATCGATCCATAAACCAATTTCCAATTTCCATGTTCTGTATGCAATATATATATATATATACATATATATACATATATACATATATATATATATATATATATATATATATATATATATATATATATATATATATATATATATATATATATATATATATATATATATATAACTTTATTAACCAATCCAATCATCATTATCCTTTACAGTCTTTCATTCTCACATTTTAAAAAAAATTAAACATCATTGCACTTATGACTATAATGAAAACACGTACACAACATTAATTATCACATACAATGGTTGCAGTAGTCAACATATTGTTCCTAGTATTACATATATCTTGCATCCATCCAACAACTAATTTAATCCACAAGAATTCAGATGAAACTCTCACCTGGTAACTACTTTTCGTCGTTGTCCAGCGTCGTGCGCTCAAGCCTTTTCTTCTCGTCTTCTTATTATTTTTTTAACCTAATTAAGTATTAAAAGTTTTGTAATTTATTTTTAAATATAAACACCAAGTGGTATAAAAGTTTCACTAAATTAACATTTAACCTACCACTTATATTAATTATTCAAACTCACTCATAAATTAAATAGTATTTGTTATCGACTAGTCCAAACTACCCACTAAAATTTACAAGAAGGATGTGTAGGAAAATAGGATGACTAATTCTCCTATTTTCCTACACATGTCCTTCTCGTAAATTTTAGTGGGTAGTTTGGACTATTCGATAATGAAGACTATTTAATTTATGAGTGAGTTTGAATAATTAATATAAGTGGTGGGTTAAATATTAATTTAGTTAAACTTTTATACCACTTGGTGCATATATTTTAAAATAAATTACAAAACTTTTAATACTTAATTAGGTTAAAATAATAATAATAATAAGAGAAGAAAAGGGTTGAGCGCTTACCTTCTACGAGAGACGACGACGGACAACGACGAAAAGAAGTTACCAGGTGAGAGTTTCATCTGAATTCTTGAGTATTAAATTAGTTGTTGGATGGATGCAAGACATATGTAATACTAGGAACAATATGTTGATTACTGCAACCATTGTATGTGATAATTAATGTCGTGTATGTGTCTCCATTATAGTCATAAGTGCGGTGATATTTAATTTTTTTTTTTAAATGTGAGAATGAAAGACTATTACGGATAATGATGATTGGATTGTTTAATAAAGTTATAATATATATATATATATATATATATATATATATTTTATATATATATATATGCACACATATATATACATATATATACCATGCAGAACATGGCAATTGTAAATTGGTTGGTAGATCGATGCACTCTGCCAGTGATTTTGGTTCATTGTTTAGTCAATACTTATTATTTTCTTGTGAGGTTTCAAATGTGTGTATATATGTATATGTTTTTGTAATAATATTCGGGTTTTGTATTGTATGAGTAACTATTAGATTTATAGTATTTGGGGGAATTAAGACTTAACCGTAGGCTTGGAATTTTGAAACTTAATTATTGATTTAGATGAGTTTTGGCTCTAACCTAGACATATATTAGTTTGGCTATTTTTAATTTGGAAATCTTATTCTGAATTCTTATTTGATTAGCTCGTGGTGTTACAGATTCTATTCGAAAGGGGAAGGCTCAAGTGTTTGATTGATTCTGATTTGACTAAGGCAAGTGAATTTCTTAACTTTTGTTAAGTATATAGAATCTCGTGCTTTCGTGTGTGAATGTGTGAATGATTTTGACATATTTTATTAGTGTTGACGTTGTACTAAGACCATGTTGTTGTGAATTATGCATTGTGTTAAAATTAGTTATTTCCTCATTATCATGTAAGCATGCCTATTTATATTGACCTGTATGACAAGTGTTATGAGGATTGAAAAAAGAATAAGAATTAAAGAGGATACTATATTTCGAGGGACGTGTTGCGCACCGCGACAGATACTATGATTCGAGGATCGTGTCACACGCCGCGACGGATGCATGGACTACAAGTCCCCTTTGGATGCCGGACTGAGAGACAACGAGTGTGTATCACTAGGTCAGACATGCATCATGATACTTTGACATTGCATTGCATTGCATCACACATCATTATTAATTATGACCTTGCGAGTGTCTTTTATGGAACTTGTGATGGACGAACTTTATCCTTATGTTGTTGAATTATAAATATTGGTGTCGGTATTGAGCTATAGGCTATGTACATTGTGAATTGTTAGGTTGAGCTTACTCTATGTAGGTGGTAGTTGCGGAGGTTTTGTTGGAGTGTTAGGAGTACTTGTATTCTATATTACTTAATTTTGTGTTTAGTAGTTCACTTGCTGGGTACTGTGTGTTTGGTAATCACCCCTTTCTACTACATTTTTGTAGGTTACGATCCTAGATCTTCGTGATACCCTCTATTCTTCCTTGTCCAAGGCTTCCTATGGAGATTGTGTGAGGTAGTTGTTTCCATCCCAGTTGACTTCTCACTCCTATTTATGATTTTGTTCTACTTTAGAAACAATATCATTTGATACTTATACATTTTTTTCAAATCTATTGTAATATATTAGAGGCTTGTGCGCGTGACAACTAGGTTTTGTGGATTTTTAATTAATTTGACTTATTATCCACAATTAATCTTTTATTTTTATTATTTACCCACATTTCATTATGTTTATTGGGTTTATAGGCTGACTTGTCTTGGTGAGTTAAGACGAGTGCCATCAAAGTCCCTTTTCGGGTCGTGACAGAGTGTTTCTACCCCTATTGGTGAGTTTATACTAACGAAGAGAGTCTATAGAGATTGTATAGTTTCATTTGTTATAGAGATGCCATGGCAGACATAGTTGAGTTAGAAATATTTGATTTTGATTTCATTCTAGGCATGGATTGGCTTTACTCTTTTTATGCCACTGTTGATTATACAACTCAAGTTGTCATGATTCAGTTTCTTCTAAATAAACCTATCATAGAGTGGAAGGGTATTCCAGCAATGCCTAAGGGTCATTTCATTTCCAACCTTAAGGCTAGAAAGTGGATTTCAAAGAGGCGTGTCTATCGCATGGTGTAATACCTCATAAGTTTGAAAGTTAGAATAAGGATGAAAATGCAAAGACAAGTTCTAGAGCAGGGACTACAAGCAAGTATACGACTCGGACAATGTTTTAGATGTTGTAACTGGGTCTCGTTTGTGACCTCATATTTAGGAAATTTTAAAAAAAATGGGTATTATCTAAGGTCCTTTTACAAGTTGAGGTTGGGTTTACAACTTGTAAATTAAGCCTGTAGATGAGATCCTGAGAATTATAAAATGGGACTTAACATGGCAAAACCTAAGTAAAGGTTGTGTATGTTTTTACAGGTCGTGGATTGGTATCATGAAAGTCTTGTCATGTAGGAATATTATTTGATTTTGGATCAATATGAAAGGGTTTCTACAACATGCGTACGGGAGTACAGGCCTTAGTTTGTCTCACATAGTGAGGATGAAATTTTGGCTAAGTCTAGAGGACCTTTATGAGGGGCATCTATGGATAGTAGAAGAAAGAATTACTCCATGGATGGGTTTTGTGGTTGAGATACTGAGGATTGAATTTTAGATTAGGTTTGACGAAAGGGGTTCCATAAGCCGTAGATGAATCTATGACACGAAGACCCAACTCGTAGACTTGGTATGATAGTTTTTCATTAAGGGTATTTTTGTCCTTTCCTTCCCTCTTAACCTTTAAACTATATTGTTTTGGTCCTATTACTACTCCATAATAACCCTAACCTTCCTGATTTCACATTTTTCTCACCTAAAACTCCTAAGCACTAAATTCTCCCAAAATCACTGCCTCCTCAAGCTCCATGCAGATGTTAATAGGGTTTCAGGGTCCACCATTCAAATTCTAGTTTTCTTCAAGTATTCATCAAAGGTATGTGGGTATTCATTTATGGGTCCATTCCACGATGGTGTCCAAAGATTATTTTATTTTCCATCCAATTTCAAGTATGTATTTTATGGGTTTTATGAATTTAATTCTAATTGTACGAATTATGATTTATACTATGATTATTTATGCAAGTATGAATGAATTGCTCTAATTTTCATTATTTTTATAGTTTGCAAGTAAATTCTATTACATCTTGGTTAGAGTATTAAATTAACAATTGTTTCCCTAATTTTGATTCAATTGCTATTATTGTACATGATTATGCATGATTTTATTCCAATCACATGATTCTAATTCTATTCATTATGAGCCTATACTTTTTTTCTAATTTTCATCTCAAGCCATGATCATGTAATTTCAAGTGTGTTAAGAAAGTTTATGAAAAAGGATGACTTAAGACCAAAAGGATGCAATTTTATTTGTAATGATGGAAGGCCTATAGCCACATTACATGAATTACATGAAAATAAGCTATTATATACATAATTGTTTTTGAATTGGATTTGTTAATATCATTTGACTTTCCTACATGGCAAGCTTATGAAAACTATGAACTATGATTTATGTAAAATTTAGGAATCCGTGATAAGTATGACTTTTATGACATGTATTCCATGGGAGTTTGACTTAGACTAAGCGAACTTGATAAGTATGACTTTTATGACATATATGATATCTACTTAGCACTTAGTACAAGATGAGGTGGGACTTGACCTAAGGGGTCCTTCGTAGAAATATATAGTCCCATAACAAGTGCCACCATAGGATTACTGCCAATATGGCCTAGCTAGTGGATCCTCATACTCATGATTACTCGCTTAGTAGAGTAGAGTCTATCCTGACAAGTACATTCCCATTTTTCCTTTGTATAGAGAGACACCAGGATTGCATATTATAGCTCGAAAGTCTTATTGTCAGTTATGGTTATATCTCATATATGCATGATTTTTTGTGACTCACTATTGACAACTTACACTACTTGCTCTCATATGATTACATTTACAATTTTCTTGTGCATTTGACCCCTTTTCATGTTTACTTATACTTTTAAATGTCTCTTTATCATGCAATTTAAATTGGTCATTGCATAACATGATTTCTATTACATTACATTGCCTATGTATATAGTACATTTAAATGTACTAATGCTTACTCCTTTCCTATATCATGTCACAATGTAGGGTCAAATACGCTATCTTATTCCCATTGCTAGTGGTAATCACTCAGAGATTGCTTTGGTGAGTCCTTATTTTTCTGGGTCGAACTTCTTATGTTGCATACGTTTCCTTTCTTATGAGTTATGTTGTCTACTTTTCCTTTCTTATGAGACTATATCATTTTATCCTTTATTAAGGGCGAGCTAGGAATATGTCCATAGCCCCCGTACATATTAGATTCTAGTAGAGGCGTGATTTGATGTTTCTTATGTCAATGATGTCTTTCCATTCCTTTCTATGTAGATATATTGAGACTTTTTTCTACTTCTTTCTTTAAGTATTGATTTATTCTTTTACCTTATATATGTTTAGGATATGCTAAGAGGGTTTGTTGAGGTTCCTTCGGAGATACTAATCATCATGTCACACCTAGGACATACCTTGAGTCATGACACATAATCTAAGTTAGATGATACCACATCTCTTCAATCTATTCTAGTAGTCAAATGAGTTTCCTGAGGTCTTCCTTGATGATTTGCCTAGAGTCCCTCCCGATAGAGAGATAGACTTTGGGATTGATGTTCTTTCTAATAAACAATCTCTATCTATTCTACCATACAAAATGGCTTCGGTCTAGTTGAAATACTAGTTGATAGATCATTTAGATAAGGGATTCATTTGTCTAAGTGTCTTACCTTGGGAGACTCATGTCCTACTTCGTGCAAAAGAAAGATAGTTTCGTGAGAATATGCATTGATTACCATCGGCAAAATAAGGCCGCCCTAATGAATAGGTATCCTCTTCCCAAAATTGATGACTTATTTGACAAACTTTGGCATGCCACATGTTTATCTAAGATAGACCTTAGATTAGGATTTCATCCGTTGAAAGTGAGAGAAAGTAGCATGCTAAAGACAAAATTCGAAACTTGTTATGGTCAGCTTTTGTGGACCTCATGAGCCTAGTATTTCAGCCATATCATGAAATGTTTGTGATTGTGTTATTGATAATATATTTATTTACTCTATAAGTGAGGAAGATCATGACAACCATCTCACAATTGTCTTGGCTCTCAAGGATAGGGATTTTCATGCTATGATTTTGAAATTTGAATTATCTTGGATCTGTGGCATTCTTAGGTCACATCATATCTAGCAAAGATATGCGAGTTGATACTTAGAAAATCAAAGCATTAATGAACTGGCCCAGACTAATATCCACAATAGACATAAGGAGTTTTTTAGGTTTGACTTGTTACTACAGAAGGTTTGTTAAGGGGTTTTATTTATATCATCCCCCATTAGCTAAGCTGACTTGGAAGAAGGCTGAGTTCTAATTGTTAGATGCCTGTGCGAAAAGCTTCTAGGAATTGAAAATAAGATTGACTATTGCCCCTATATTGTCCCTACCCAAGGGAATAGATGATTTTTGTAATTTATTTATAATGCTTCTAGAGTTGGATTAGGTCATTTGTTGATGCATAGAGATAAGGTTATTTCTTATGCTTCTAGATAGCTTAACATTAATAAGAGAAACTATCCGACTCATGATCTTGAATTAAGAAGCTATAGTGTTCGCTCTTATGATTTGGTATCAATATTTATGTATAGTGCATGTGGATGTGTTCACTAATCACAAGAGTTTAGTATATCTTTTTTCAAAAAGAGATAAACTTGAGGCAGAGGAGATGGCTTGAGTTTCTTAAGGATTATGATATGAGCATTCTCTACACTTCAGTTAAAGCTTATATTGTTTATGATGCTCTTAGTAAGTAATCTATGGGGAGTATTTCCCATGTTGAGGAGAAGAATAAGGAGTTGGCAAAAGTGGTGCATAAGTAGAAGGTGTTGGCTTTTGACGAAAGGGGCGATGATGTATTGATGTACCAAGGAAGATTATGTGTCACTAATGTGGATGGTCTATGATATATAATCATGGTAGAGACCCATAGCCCCAGGTACTCCATCCATCTAGGTTCTACTAAGATATGTCATGGTTTGAGGGAGATTTATTGGCGGAGTGGTATGAAGAAAGACACTGCAAACTATTTCTCCAAATGCACAAATTTCCCCCTGAAAAAACAAATTTAAGCACCAAACACCATGTGGTGTGGCTCAGAAATATAGAGACTACACAGTGGAAAGAGGAGAAGATCAAATTGGACTTCATTATAAGCTCACCATGATCTCGAAGAAAACATAATTTGATTTTGGTGATTGTGAATAGAATGATCAAATTAGCCCACTTCTTACCAGTTAAAATGACTGATGCAGTAGAATACTATGATAAATTGTACATTCTAAAGATTTTCAAACTTTATGGAGTTCCTTTATCCATCATTTCAAATAGAGGATTCTAGTTCACTACTTAGTTTCTGATGTCCTTTTAGAAGGGTCTAGGTTCAAAGGTGAACCCCAGCACTAAATTTCACCCTCAAATAGATTACCAAGCAAAGCATACAATCCAAATCTTGAAGGACATGTTGAGAGCCTGTGTCATTGATTTCAAAGGTAATTGAGATGTCCACTTTTCTCTTATGAAGTTTGCATATAATAATATCTTCTATTTGAGTATTCAAATGGCTCCTTTCTTTATAAGAGCATATGCAGATTGCCAATCGGTTTGTTCAAGGAAGTAAACATGAGTTGGTCGGACAAGATTTGGTTCACCAAGATGTAGAGAATGTGAAGACTCTTTAGAAAAGGTTAAAAATAGCTCAGAGTCACCAAAAGTCCTACATTGAAGTTTGGAGGAGAGATTCTGAGTTTGGGATAAATGATTGAGTGCATTTAAAGGATTCATCCATGAAGGGCGTTATGAGGTTTGTAAAGAAAGGAAAGTTGATCCTTTTTACATTGGTCCTTGTCAAATTGTGAATAGAGTAGGTAATGTAGCTTATGAGTTAGATCTACCTTTAGAGTTAAAGCCTGTTCATCCCATTTTTAATATTTTGATTCTTAAGAAGTGTTTGGGAAATCCTTCGCATATTGTTTTGTTTGAGACTATAGTGTTAATGATAACTTATCTCATGAAGAGATTCTAGTCCAAATCCTTGATCAGAAAGTTCACATATTCAGGACCAAAGAAATTGAACCAGTCAAAGTTTTATGGAGAAACCAATTTGCTAAAGGAGTTATATGGGATTGAAGAGGATATGAAATCTAGGCACCAACATCTATTTGTTCCTTCTAATGATGATATTGATGGTAATATTCCTTATTCCTACCTTTGAGTTGACGTGTATGATTGAGTTTGTGTGTTTTAGTCATTGATTATATGGGTTCTTTGAGTATCTCCTAGCATAGCCATCATTCAAGGATGAATAATTCCAGGGGGTTGGATATTCTAACACCCACTAAAACGATCCGACTTAGATAGCCAAAAACGTTAGAGTAATGTTCTATCTCTGCAGCTATTAGGTTTTACGAATAAACTCCATGGACCATAGAACTATCTATGGGCCATATACGGGTTCATAGAACTAACTCCAAAAACTCCTATGGACCAAGTTTTTTAGTCCAGTACTGAGTTGAGTTAGTGAGTTCCACAAGGTGGGGTTTACAACCTGTCATCGTTTTTACAACCGGTAGAAATTAAATTGTTGTTTCAAGTAAAAAACATACTCGCTAATATCTTTGTATGAACCAAAAGGATGAGCCCATATAAGGGTTTATGACTACTAAAATATTATAATAGACCTAAGATAAGAAATCTGGAAGATCAATCTAGCTTCTATGAGAGGCAGTCTATTAGCCATAGACTGAACCATGACCCATAGATATGGTTTTGTAATTCCAGTTGACAGTTTTAGTGAGGGATAAATTAATCTTTTTCCATCCTTTTCTAATCAAAACCCTGACCTAGGGATTATTTTGATTCCCTTACTAGTACCCAATAGGCCTATACTCTTATAAACAATTAGAATATTTTGAGAGCAAGTTGGAGAGGAGAAAAGTCTAGGGTTCAAGTGTTTCATCAATGTCCTTAGAGTTTTCATTATAACATTAATCTTTTGCGTACGTAAGGATAATCATAGGGTTGAATTGAGTTTTTCCATGTGGCCTACATCTAAATTTCACTAATTGTTGAGCATAAGTTGAGTTGAGCCCTAATTGTGTTGAATACTGAACTGTGTTAATTGTTTGTTCTTTGAGTTATTCTATTGATATTATTGTTTTTCCTATACTTTAATTCTTGATATGGTTTGTTCATGGATACATTCTCATGAACCCTAAGTGAGTTGATAATCATAGTTTTATTGTGCATTATTTTGAACTGAGATTTGATGGTTTTCATTCATTGAGCAAAGTATGGTTTTAACTGATTTCGTAGTTGTTTGGTCCTAGGTATTGGAAGACGAAAATGAACCTCACATTAAAAATTCTCTAAAAGAATCATGAAGGTGTGCTTCACGACTCATGAAGGGCCTCATGGACTGCACCCTTCTTTGGACACTTCATGCTCCAGCACGGGTGGTGATATACACCAGGGTTTGTGGAGGTTGTTTTGTGTAGTGTATTGTCCAGTTTTCAGATTTGATTTTGTTAGGGAATTTACGGTCCTTTCCTTGATTACTAACACTATTTTTGATGGTTTAGACTAAAATACCGCTCCTAATGCTATTCTAACCTAATCAAAGTCTTTCAATCACTCCTCAAACACTTATACTCAAAAAATATTCTTCCAAATCACTCTGAAGTCCACTCTCAATCTCAAGTGTAGAATTCATAAAAGAGCCCTCAAGTTTCAAGTCAAATTCATCTTTAGTTCTTCAATTTTCATCAATGCGTTTGGCTTTCATCAATGGGTACCTTTCACCCATAGAGTCTAACCTAATTTGTCATTATTTCATTTTATTTCAAGTATTATCAAATTAGAGTTTTCATGATTTTGTTTTCAAATGATGTTATCATGTTATGGATTATGTTGATACATTGAAATATGCATGAATTATTTCTGGTTTTCATGAGTTGAATGATTTTCATGAGATTATTCAAGTATGCTATGTTGATTAGGTAAATTATGCATGGGTCACTTCAATAATGATTCAAATGGTCTTCAGTTCAATGATTATGCATGTTTTCGCTCATTAATAATGATTTTAGACTTCATGATATGAACCCATGCTATACTCCTGTATCTCGTCACATAATCGTGCATATACAAGATTTTCAAACAAGCTTATGATTATGAATACGAGATTTAGGATCTTAAGGTTGATTTGGGGTCCCGGCGAGGAAATTCAAGTGTCTGAAAGACAACCTAGGAACCTAGTATGATATGAATAAGTGATTTAGGACCTTAAGGTTGACTTAGGGTCCCAACAAGGAGATTCATGATTCCAAAAGGCAATCTAAGACCCTAATATGTTACGAATAGGGGATTTAGGACCTTGAGGTTGACTTAGGGTTCCAACGGGGAGATTCAGGATTCCAAAAGGTGACCTAAGACCCTAATATTCTATGAATAGGGGATTTAGGACCTTGAGGTTGACTTGGTAAACCTATGGAGAGATTCAAGATTTAAAGAGATGACCTAGGATCCTAGTATGCAATTTAGGACCTTGAGAATAACCTAGGGTCCCAACGAGGAGATTTAGGAATTCAAAAGTCACCTAGAACCCTAAAATGAGTTACTTTTTTTCCTGATGTTTCAAATTATGAGACTACGATCAAGTTTATTATGACAATATACATGTACAAATTGTGATGATTTCTGATGACTTATGATGATTTATGGCAAGCATGACTATATGTATATATTTCGTGGGAAGTTGACATAGCACTGAAAGGACCTTGGAATATTCCATTTTCCTAAAACTACCTGTCGTTGTAGGAATGATGATGTTCCCCTATGTGGGTTGCTAGTGGATCCACATAGCTTATGATATGATGGGTAGATTTCAATCTTGGCAAGTAGGCTTCCCTTTTTCCATTGTAGGTGCAACAGTATGATTTTAGGTTATAGCTCGCTTGGTCTTATTGTTGGTTATGATGACAATCCCACATATGTTCATGTATTATAGTATCATGCATCATTACACTCCTAGCATATTAGTATGTTGATTCTTTTTCTACTTTGGTTCTATACATGTGCCTTTGCTCATGAATCATTATTACACAATTTTAATATTATATAATAATATTGTATTACATTCTTGCATACTTACTACTTTAAATTTACTAATGCATATTTTATACCTGCATTATAACACAATGTAGGTATAGGTTATTATCCTCCTTATCCTTGTAGCTAGATTTGGATTGTTATCAAAGTTAGATTGGGTGAGTCCTCATGCTTCAGGGATCCAACTTTCATCTAGCTTACATGTTATGTTGATAATATGTTTTATTTTCATTGAGGTTGAGCTCGAGACATGTCTTAGCCCCCACCCAGTTTATGATTTAGGAACTTGTTGGACATGATGTATGACTCTTTGGCTTATACACCTCTTGATCTGTTATGTTCCATCTTAAAATTATGTTTAGATTTGACTTATTTATCTTCATTATTTATTTTTAATACTTATGGTATGGAAAGAAGGATACTTTGAGGTTTTCTCAGGGATGTCATTTGCTATGTTACACCTAGGGTGTAGCTTGGGTCGTCAAGCTCAGTATTAAAGTACTAGGTTTTGACGTCAAGTAAAGTCTTATTCATGGGTGTGAAGTGTTCCATATCAATGAACATGATGATGTGAGGCAAGTTAGGAAATGTTTCACGTCTTTCATGATTCATATCATGTCATAGAACGTGTCCAAAGGCTTCCTAACTATAACTATTATTCGTTCGGATTTTCAAAAAGGCCTCTAAGAAGAGTACCTAAGTCATTAGAAATATGTGCTAATAATGGTCAAGCTCCTCATGACTCTTTCAAAGAGAAACTCACCAAAGTTGAATTTTGAACCACTATTACTACATTGACCCGGCCTATCACTACCCAACCTAAACACGTATAATTTTCCCTTCTCCTCAAGTGCCTACTCCAGCATCTAGGGTGAGGGATTTTGCTCAGATAAACCCTCCTGAGTTTTATGGTTCAAAGGTAGACGAAGATGTCGAAGAATTCATTGATGAGGCGTATAAGGTGTTAGCCATCAAGGGAGTGACTTTGGAAGATAAGGCAGAATTGACTGCCCATCAACTTAAAGGAGTAGCCTAAGTGCGGTTCACTCAATGGGTCTCCAAGAGGGTGGATGAAGGTCTGATTTGTTGGGAAGAATTCAAGCTTGAATTTCTTAATTGTTTCTTCCCACTTGAGCTTAGGGAAGCAAAGCGGATTAAATACATCAATCTCAAGCAAGGAAATATGAGTCTGAGGGAGTATGCCCTCAAGTCATGAAGCACTCAAAATATGCTCCATCATTGGTTATTGATCCCCATGCTAGGATGAACACATTCATTTCAAGAATATTGGACATGGTTGTGAAAGAGTGATAGATGATTATGCTTATGAAAGAGATGGGCATCTCTCGTCTCATGACTTATGCAAAGAAAGTTGAAGATAAAAAACTCAAGGAGAGGAGGGCAAGAGAGTCTAAGAGGGATCGACTTGAATGTGGGTTCTCCAATACTAGGTTCGATGGTGGAAATGATCGTCCTCGGCAAGACCAAAGGTTTGCCAAGGGTCAGTTCGGGCCCCAAATCAAAAGTTTAACAAAAATAGGGTGCCATACCCCTCTAAGGAAATAGTAGACACGACTTACCATGGTGCACTACTTGTGGGAAGAAATACTAAGGTAGGTGATTGGAAGGCTCTAGTGCTTGTTATATATGTGGAAAGATGGACCACAAACTATCTGAGTGTCTAAATACGCCAAACAAAGGTGAAGAAGGTTGTCCCTAAGGGCAAGTTATTCTGGGTGATCAAGGAAAACAAAGGGTTCAATAAGGCAGCGCATAACGCAACAATAGATTTTATGCTCTTCATGTTAGACAAGAAGTGGAAGAAACTCTTGATATAGTTGTCGGTATTTTGAAGGTCATTAAATTTGATGTGCATGCATTGATTGATCTAGGTGCCAATTTATCTTTTATCACTCCTTTCCTAGATCTTAAGTTTGATACGAGTCTTGAAATCTTGTCAGAACTTTTCTCAATCTATACTCCCATGGATGAGTCAAGTTTAGCCCCAAGAGTCTATTGAATTTGTCTTGTGTCAGCATACATAAAGACATTCCTCGTGATCTTATTGAGATTGAGTTGGTTGATTCCAATGTTATTTTTTGTATGGATTGGTTGCATGCTTCTGATGCCTCTAAGGTTGCAGAACCCACAAGGTAAACTTTCACTTTCCTAATGAGCCGATTCTTTAATCAGTAGGTAGTGACTCGGCATTCATAGCTTGATTCATCTGCTATCTTAAAGCTTGCTAACTTATTTTCAAAGGGTGTATCTGCCATATAGTAATGGTTATGGACTTTTACTCTGAGGGTCCTACTCTTGTGTATTTTCCCATTTTGCCGAGCCTCCTACTCTTGAGTCTATTCCTATTTTTAATGAATTTCCTGATATCGTTCGTGAAAATATGCTTGGTATTCCTTTCGAAAGGGAAGTGGACTTTTTCGTAGATGGCTTTTCTAATACCCAAGTTCTTGCCATTCCTCCTTACTGAATGGCCTCGACAAAACTAAAAGAGTTAAAGGATAAGCTGAAGGACTTGTTGGAAAAGGATTTCGTCAGGCCAAATATTTCACCATAGGATGCTCCTGTGTTGCTTGTGATAAAAGGATGGGTCACTTCGGATTTATATAGACTATCAACAACTGAGCAAGGTGACTAAAAAGAACTAGTATTTACTATTAAAGACAGATGATTTATTTGATCAGTTGCAAGGGGCTACTCATTTCTCTAAAATTGATCTCTATTATGGCTATCATCTGTTGAAGGTAAGAGAGTGTGAGATTCCCATAACAGCTTTTCAAAAAGGTATGTTCAATTCAAATTTTTGGTTATGTAATTTGGGTTGACCAGTGCTCCAGCACTGTTAATGGACCTTATAAATTGGGTGTTCAAGCCCTACTTTGATACTTTTTATAGTGGTCTTTATAGATGATATTTTGATTTACTCTTATTGCGAGGAAGAGCATATGGATCATTTATGGGTTGTACTTCAAACATCGAGGAATAAGCGGTTATTTGCAAATTCAGCAAGTTAAGTTTTAAGAGATGGCTTTCCTTGGTCATTTACTGTCCCGTGATGGTATCGAGGTTGATCCAATGAAGACCGAGGCTATGATGAATTGGCCTAGACCATTATCCCCTTCAGATATTAGAAGTTTCTTGGGTTTAGTTGGGTATTACCAAAGATTGTCAAGGGATTTTTATCTATTGTTGCACCTTTGATAAAGTAGATTCAAAAGAAGGAAAAGTTTTAATGGTCAGATGAATTCAAGAAAAGTTTTTAGACTTTGAAGGATTGTCATACATCGGCTCCTTTTCTACACTACCAGAAGGCTTGGATGGATTTGCGGTATATTGTGATGCTTCACGTGTTGGTTTGGGTTGTGTTTTAATGCAAAATAGTAAGGCCATAGCATATGCTTTGAAGATTTTTAAAGTGCATGAATAGAATTATCTAACCTATGATCTTTAGTTAGCGGTTGTGGTGTTTGCTTTGATGATTTAGCATCACTGTCACTTGATAGTTATGCTTCATTAGATCATGCAGCTACCTTATCCTTTGTGACTCATTATGTTGTTGATTAGTTTAGTTTCAGTTCTAAACTACTCTTAGAATCTTTTTCTGTCTCTACTCCAGTTAGGGATTCAATCTTGGCTAAATGAATTTATAAAAATTGTGCTCTCTAAATCTTTGATAAAAATACCATAGTTGGTCTAGTAGAGTTATATATGGTATACTTTGATGTTATTTTTTGCATGGATTATTTGCACACTTGCTATGCCCTAGTTAACTGTAAAACCAGAATTGTAAAGTTTCAATTTCCTAATAAGCCATAGCTAAGGTGAAAGGCTAGTTTTACTGTACCTAAGTATTATTTCATCTCTTTATTTAAAGTCAAAATGATGTGCTCCAAGGGTTATCTCTACCAGCTAGTTAGGGTTAGGGATTCGAACCATGAGACCTAATCTATTTTATAAGTCTTTGTAGCATATGAGTTTGATGAAATCTTTTTTGACAATCTTCTCGGAGTCCTCCTAATATGGATATGGACTATAGGATAGATACTCTTCCTGATACATATCCTAACTCTGTTCCTCCATGTATAATAGCCCCATTCCTCTTAAAAGAAATGAAAGAATAGTTCAAAGACCTCCTAGATACGTGATTCATTAGAACTACCATTTCCTCACAGTGCCCCAGTCCTTTTCATTGGCTGGAAAGATGGTTCCATTAGATCATATATTGACTATCATCAGTTGGACAAGGTCACAATTAATAAAAAGTATCCCCTTCATAGAATTGAAAACTTATTTGACCAGTTTCAAGGAGCAACTTGTTTCTCAAAGATTGATCTCATATGAATACTATCAGTTTAAAGATACAAAGTGTGACATTTCAAAGATAGATTTCTAAACTGGGTATGGTCACTCTGAGTTTCTTATTATGTCATTTGGACTAGCCAATGCTTTTTTCACTTTTATGGATCTTATAAACAGAATTCTCTAGTAGTACCTCGTACCTCAACATGATTGTTGATATAATATTAGACGATATCTTGATTTACTTATTCAGGCCCTTATGGGTAGACAATTGTTTTTTAAATTCTCAAAGTGTGAATTTTTGTAGAGGTCATTTACTTTCCTTGGGAATGTAGTTTCTAGTGAGGGTCTTTCTGTTGACTATGAAAAGATTGAGGCAACAAAGTAATAAATTAGTCCTAATTATGGAAGGTTTGTTGAGGGGTTCTTATTTATCTCAGCCTTAATGGCTAGACTAACACAAAACAAAGCAAAGTTTCAGGGGTCTCAAAGTTGTGAGAAGAGATTTTAAGATCTTAAGGCTCGACTGACTTTTGCTCAAATTTCGACTTTTGCCAGAGGGTGCAGACAACTTTCTGGTTTATTGTGATGTTTTAAGAGTTGGTCTTGGTTGTATTTTGATATAGAATGATAAGGTCATTGCTTAATTTTCTTAAGCAACTTAAGGTTCAAGAGAGAAACTATGCACTCATGGCAGAGTTCGTTGTAGTGATGCCTTGAAAATTTGCATCAGTACCTCTACGGTGTGCATATTGATGTCTTGGATCATAAGAGTCTAAAATATATTTAATATTACTTATACGCAGTACATTTTATAGATTGATCAAAAATTTTCTCTCTGTTATGTCCTTTTATGTTGTAGATTTAGGTGCACATCCTCAGATTCATTGATAGTAATGTTTCAGCAATTCCAGTCAATATTTTTTAGTGAGTCTTCCTTGTTCGATAACTTCATAGATTAGTTTTTAGGGAAGCTTTTACTTAGATTATTTGTTATTTAATTTAAGGTAGCTGGGGTGCCAAATCTTGACAAAACATAAATTTTCCATTCTTAATAGTAAAGCCTTATTTCAGATATCAGTTGTTTAGTCATTCATGGATCTTTTCATTTCTTTATTGAAACCTATTAAGGATATCTTTCATCTTCCACTTAAGTTTTTCTCATGATATGCCTAGATATGTTATATCAAGGGTTATCGTGGGACTATGTGTGGTTCCAAGTATTGAATCTAAGCTGGGGTATATAGTCGAATCACGACAAGAATGCTCGTGATGTAGCCAACAGCCACTCATTCATTTGGTGCAAAACCTTGTTGGTACATGCATATATTGCATATGGTCAACATTCTTCCTCATATCTCTATCATGTGTGCATTTTTATTTCAGCTACTTTGTTTTGTTATGATATATTCGAGCAAGTGAATTGTCATCTTATCACCTCTTCTTAAGGTAGTCGTTGAACTCAGATTACAAGTATTCTCTCCCATTGTCCATACAAGGACATTTGATTCCTCCTTTAATATCACTCTCCACAATGTGTTGGAACTTTTTAAACTTCTCAAATACTTCAGATGTTTTATTTCAGAAGTAAATGGACATGCAACTTGAGAAGTCATCAATAAATCTTAACATGTATTTGTAACCCCTGGTAGAAGGTTACATTAATGGTTCAAACATGTCTGAGTGTTGTGCTCCAGTGGCTTCTTGTCTAGATACTTTGAATCTCCATAGAAAAGTTGTTGGGTTTTTCCAGATTGACATCCAACACATATAGTGTCTCCTCTAATTGTAAATTAGGAAGAAACTTTTAATTATGACTGTCGCATATGATTTTTACTTCGTTGAAGCTCAGTGCCTAAGACATGCATTCCAAGGATCAGTTGTTATAGTACTTTGATTGATCTCCATATAAGATATCTTTGATAATGTAACATTGATTGAATCTAATCATCTTCCCTCCATGAAATTATTGATCTCCACAAACACCGTCTTGCTAATATGAGTTATTGACATTCTATAATTATTTTTCACTAGTACTGCTCGCCCACCTTCATACTCACTCATGTTGATAGGATTTTTCACGTCACCATTTATGTGATCAGAAAATCTCAACTCAACAATCCAATTATTTTCATAATAGACTAATTTCTAACATACTGTTCCCAGTGAAACTCTATATCTTCGTCAAAGTCAGAGGTTACAAGGTGTTTTTGTTGATTTTTTTTCTACAACTTCATAAGAGGTCTCACAACTCCAAGCTTTTCGTTATCTTGTATTTTTGTGTTTCCTTTAATTTTTTAAGGTTACCTCCAACTATTTTATACCAATAATTTGTGTTGTAGTGTCCTTTATGTTCATAATTGTAGGAATTGTCCCATCATCGGTTGTTAAAACCTTAGTTTGCTTTCTCGTAGGCTTACTGATTTTTATGATACTCGTTCTTCTGATTCCTGCACCCACCCACACACTTAGCCGTTATCTTCACTCTTTATCCTATTATAGATTGTCTTGCCTTTTGCTTAAGAGTGCATTATCTTTATCTTTTATAGAAAGAAGATTTAGTAGATTGTGTTGCTTTAATTTTATCAATAAAAATAAAGAGACAATATTAATAATAACCGAACAAATAATTAGAAAATCTTTGAACTAAATGGGGCAAAGAAAGAAAGTAAGAAAAAATGTAGTGCGCAAAATATTTATAAGAAAGAGAGGTGAAGTTGTAGATCAAATTAAAAAATAAAAAGAGACGAACCTTGAATCACGGCGTGTACTCCATTCCCATGAGTATGCGTAATCACTCTCCAAGATTATAAGCTCTCTTGGTGCTATCAAAAAACATTTGTTTCCACTATGCTTATCAAGTGAAAAACTCTGAGAGAGAAAAAAATTAAAAAAATGATTCAAAAAGCATTGTACTGTATTTATAATTTGATTAATTCAAAATCACACCATGTAAGATAAGAGAATGTGCTTCCTAGTTTTTTTTTCATTCCCAAGCATTTTCAACTCACTTGTTTGGATGGTTGCTACACAAATATAGTTTCATAATGTATGATACTGTAATCTTTTAATGATACAATACTTGGATAGACTAATTTTCATATTATATATGTTATATCACACACCAACAATTTATTGAAGATCAAATCTACTATTATAAAAGAAGAGGTGCATATGTAGTAGATCTATTATATTAGGAAACGTATGGACTTTGATAGAAAAGCTAAATAGAGTTTGCAGGAGTAAAACAATACCTACAAACAATTCACAAAATTTGTGTGATAATTGAAATAGAATGTACAACATAAGATGATAATCTATACAAACATTGTATTTAAAATAAAAATAGGATATAATTGAATAGAATAGATAGCAAACACCCAAAGGGAACATTGTTCAGTTTTTTAAACAACCGAGACTTTGGAAAGTGAAATAGAATAAATGTTGACCCCTCGCGAATTCTTCTGTCGTGTTGCATTTTCTCTGGTTGACCCCCCTCACCCCCCACCCTCCCCCCGCCCTCCTCTTCCATTCCACTAGCGCGATTCAAGAAGAATGATCAGGCGCGGATTCTATCCTTTCTACAATACCTATAGATGAAGTTCTTTGTTTCTGACCAATTCTTTGCTGCAACCGCTTCAATCCCCCCCCCCCTAGGTGAAAAACCGTAATACACCCTGAGGAATTCCCACCAATCCTCAAAAGTATCTTAAATCAAAGGTTGCGCAACTTCCAATAAAGACATTATGCTATGACTCCTTAGAGGTTGGGGAGTGGAAGAAGATTCATCACTAGGCTGGATATTAAGACGCTTAATTGAAAATATCTTTCCTCATTCACAGGGATCTAGTAAATCATGGTCTATTCCCTGTTCCTCAATAAATTAGAAATACAAAAATAAACATCAAATGTGATATAGGTGTGGCAATCGATGAATCAGAAAGAAATTATAAGAGATTTGATTATAAGTTTTGGTAAATGTAAAAAATACTAGGTAATGATTTCTTTTCACCTACTTGAGCTATCAGAGTAATATGGAATTAGAAGAAGCGCTAGAGGAAGGCCAAGAGTTCAATTGAATCATCTAGCTCGAAATTAGAGCGATGCAAATATTGTTAAATGACTTTTTAATTATATATGAATAGTTGAAATCTACTTAACATAAGGAAAACTCTAGTTTATTAACAAAGAGGGTTCAAAGATTACTGTAGTTTACGAGTTTAAACCCTAAATATGATACCCATAATTCTTTTCTCCATATATAAATTTTTGATTCTATTACTGTCCATATGCTGGTAAAGGTGAAAGCAAATATAGATATTAATATTGAATTCATCTTAACCCAACAATTTCACATTAGAGCATGAATTTTTATGTTTAAAATCATGATGAATTCATTAAATTGCATATATGAACCTACAATGTTAAATGTATAACAAGTTTCAATGTTAAAACACCTTAAAAATTAAATTTATAACATTTAAATCCTTATTTCATCTCATGTGAGAGGTAGGAGATACCTATAAATAATTTAGATATGTACACATGTTGACACTAAAATTAAAAAATAAATAAAATCATTAAAAATAACAACATCAAAATGAAATTTTACCAGTTTGCCTCCATCAAGGAGAATAGTAGAATCACACAAACTGAAAAACAACTCCTTTTTGGTGTTGCAAAGAAGGTGAAACTCAGATCTATCAATTATATCTTGATAATCAAGGGGCAAAAAGCTTCCCCAAATTTCATCTGATTCGGCAACGGATTTGAATTCTTTTGATAGAATTGTTGATCTTGCTGCATCTAGTGGAGTTGTTTTTGAAATTATTTTAACTTTGCAACCTTCTGGTATCCTTTCAAAAAAATCCATTGGAGCAATGTAGGGGAAAACACTCATGCCACAATTCGTAACTATACCACTTACTTTTATTTCAAGTTTTATATTCAATTATTAACGAAAGGGATGAGATTTTAGCAATCTATATTGCCAATTATAGTGATAAGTACAGATAAGCATATTATTAGGTTTTTCTAATGTAAATTTAATTATATTGTCAATAATAGTGATAAGTACAAAAAATATTATATTAAAAATATGAAAATTTATAAGAAATGCAAGTTCCCGAATTTTAGCCCAAATTTAGAAGAAATGTAAATTTATAAGCAAAATTAGTCCAAAACAATTCCCGAATCTGAAAATTGACTTTAAAATCAAGTTCTACAAAAACAAGAAATGGAGTCCGTGGGTAAAAATCCCACTAAAATTGAATTCAAATCAAAGAAGAAATTACCATTTAAAATTTCAAAATTATAGACCGAAAATTCTCAATTTTGGACATTCAAAATCATGAATTTTAAGACAAAATCATGATAAAAGTCATTAAAATTGATCAAAATGAAGTTAGAAGCACTTACCCAAAAGAAATCTCTGAAGAATATCCACCAAACTCGCCCCTAAAAGCTTGAAATTCGTCAAAATGAGTAAAAATGGTGTTTCCTCGAGTTTAATATTGTCCAGGCATGTTACTACTCCGTGAACAAATAGAAATTACCGTGAACGTGGAGAGTGAGGTGATATAGAACTCTGTGAACACGGTCAAGGGCCTGTGAACATGGTGAGAAATGGGAAAACCAACAGTATACCTCTATGAACACGGGGAATAAGGTGAGGATGATCTTCGTGAACGAGTGAGCTCAGGCAAGAACGTAGAGGAGAAGTGCACTTGCACCAATAACCAACAACATTAACCAACAACAATACTCGATACGGCCTTTTGAAATTCATCCATACTCAGAATTTTACAAATCAAACATGTATCCATACCAGAAATGGTAATCTGAACTCAACCAAATAATTAAAATTCAATTCCAAGGTCTCCACGACACATTTACCAATGCAAGTCAAATAAACAAGTTTAAAACTTAAAATACCAAAACTGCTATCGACAACTCTAAAAATTATGAGAACATTTCTAGTGTTAGTTTCACCATTCAGCACTACTGGAACCATCGAAATTTCGATCTGAGCTTCCAAACTCCGAATATTGTCCAAGGTCTAATTTTTGGCTTCAAAAATGACTAAAAATGTAACTTTGGTCCTAAAACCTCATTTTTACTCCGAATTCAGTTCTGTAACTTCTCTTAAAGCAGATTTGAAATTCCAAAGCTGATGGAATCACGAATTTCTGCGCCAATACCCAAAACTCAAAATGGCACAAAAACTCACTTATTCAACAATTTAATCTTCCAAAATTGCCAAAACTCATATTTTTGACTTTTAAAACTCAGGATTTCAATTTCAACAATACATATAGTTCAAAATAGGCCTAAAGAAACTTACGAAAGGGTAAAACAGTATTTTTCACAAATAAACTCAAAAATGACTAATCAGGTTATTACATCATTCACCATTAAAAAAAATGTTCTTCCTCAAACATAAAGGAAAATGAGGTACCTGGAGCCTAAAAAAGGTGAGGATATCTGGCCCACATATGAGACTCCAAATCCCAAGTGCCTCACTAATAGAATGTTGTCTCCACTGAACCTTCACAGAAGGTATATCCTTAGATGTCAATCTTGTGACTTGCCTATCCAGTACAGCTACCTGCTCCTCCTCATAAGACAATTTTGAATCCAACTCAACTGAATCATAAGAAATCACATGGGACTAATCTGGAATGTCCCAGCAGAGCATGAAAACTTGAAATACAGGATGAATAGTTGATAATCAAGGTGGCAAGGCCAACTCATAAGCCACCTCACCAACGTTCCTCAAAATTACAAAAGGGCTAATGAATCTGGGACTGAGCTTGCCACTCTTCCCGAATCTCATCACACTCTTCATGGGTAAAACTTTCAACCATACATTGTCACCAATAGAGAATGCAAGAGGCATAATCCTCTTGTTGGCATAATCTTCTAACGACTCATAGTTGTCAATAGTGTACCCTTGAATCAAACTAACTCGATCCATGGCATCTCTGAGTAGGTCCACAGTCAACACATCTGTTGATCCTGAATCGAACCATTCAATCATTGATCTACACGTCGGGCCATACAGGTCCTCAAACAATGCCATCTGAATGCTGGAGTGATAAGTGTTGTTATATGCAAACTCTACAAACGATAAGTGATGGTCCCACTAAGCCCTAAAATCTGTCACACTACCCGTAGCATGTCTTACAACAATTGAATAGTGTACTCGAACTATTCATCTATTTGTGGGTGGAAAGCTAAACTCAAAGCCACTCTATTACCCAAACCACACCGTAGAGCTCGCCGAAAATGGGAGGTGATCACAGACCCTCTGTCTGAAATTATAGACACTGGCACACCATGCAATCTGACCACATCTCGGATATACAACCTAGCCAACTGCTCTGCACTGTAGCTGGTCTTCATTGGTAAGAAGTGAGCTGCCTTGGTCAAATGATCAATAACCACCCAAATTGAGTAAAACTTGCCCAAGGCCATGGGCAAATCTGTAACAAAATCTATCTCTCTCCCATTTCCACTTGGGAATGGGCATCCTCTGCATCGATCTACCGGGCTTTTGGTGCTCATACTTCACTTGTTGGTAGTCCAAACGCTTTGCCACAAATTACTTGATATCTCTCCTCATATCGAACCACCAATAGTGTTGTTTTAGATCATGGTATATCATTACCATGGCCATATGGATAGAATATCTAGCACGATGGGCCTCCTCTAATATCAATCTCACCCAATCTACCATCTTAGGCACTCAAGCTCTACCATTTATCCTCAATATGTCCTCAAAATCAATGGTAGACATCTTGGCTTCGCCTCTCAACACTTTGTCATGAATCATGCAAAACCTGGGGTCCTCAAACTAATGAGCACATATTTGATCAAGCAAAGAAGATCTAGCCTCAACAAAAGCTAATATACTCTGAGAAAGAGAAATATTCTAAGGAACCACCTGTCTAGGAAGCAACTGAACCTCCAAAGCTAAGGGCCTCTCCTCAGTCCTCAAGAATGCCAAATTCTCCATACTAGTAGCCTTTCGGCTCAAAGCATCTTCCACTACATTAGCCTTCTGGGGGTGATATAGAATAGAGATATCATAGTCCTTAACCAACTCCAACCACTTACACTATCTCATGTTTAGATTAGGCTGAAAAAAATGTATGAGACTCCGATGATAAATAAAGATCTCAAATGCACCCCATAAAGATAGTGTAACCACAACTTCAACACAAACATGACCACAGCCAACTCCAAGTCATAGGTAAGGTAGTTTCTCTCACGCACCTTTATTTGTCTAAAATGATAGGCTAACACGTTTCCCCCAATACATCAATACATAACCCAAACCAACACTACAAGTATAACAATATACAATGAATGGCACTCCCTCTTCGGGTAAGGAAAGAATAGGTGTGGTAGTCAACAAATCTTTGAGCTTTTGGAAGCTCGACTCACATTCCTCATATTAGTCAAATGCCACATCCTTTTGGGTCAATCTAGTCAACGATGCTGCTATAGAGTAGAATCCCTGAATAAATCATCGATAATACCTCATCAACCCAATGAAACTATGAATCTCAGTCACCGAAGTAGGCCTAGCCAATTCACAAACGGCTTCTACCTTGGCCGGATCTACCATAATACCATCATTAGTCATCACATGCCAGAGGAAAGCCACAGATTGGGGCCAAAACTCATACTTGGATAATGTATCATATTGTAATCTTTTAATGATACAATACTTGGATAGATTAATTTTCATTTATATATGTTATATCACACACCAACAACTAATTGAAGATCAAACCTACTGTTATAAAGAAGAGGTGCATATGTAGTAGATTTATTATATTAGAAAAGGTATGGACTTTGATAAAATAGGATTATAAAGTAATAAGAAAATGAAAATATAGTAATGACACACAATCATAGCAAATTGTTTGTTATAGAAAATAGACCTTTCATATTTTATAATGATGCATTTAATGATATGATAAAATAAAATTAAAGTGACAATTGATACTACAAGCAACAACATACCCACTGTGATTCCACAAAATAGGGTCTAGGGATGGCAAAATATATACATATCTTACCACTACCTTGTGGAGGTAGAGTGGTTGTTACCGACAAACCCTCAACTTAAGAGCATCAATCCAAAATAAAAGAAGAAGAAAATGGAGAAAGCATAACGGTTAATAAGAATAGCAGAATAGAGTTTGTAGGAGTAAAACAATAACAACAAAAAAATCACAAAATTTGTGTGGTAAATGAAATAGAATAAACAACGTAGGACAATAATCAATATAAACATTGTATTTAAAATAAAACTAGGATACAATTGAATAGAATAGATAACAAACACCCAAAGGGAACATTGTTTAGTTTTTTTGAATAACCTAGACTTTGGAGAGTAAAATAAGATAAAAATTGGAGATACGCATACTCTTCTATCATGTTGCATTTTCTCTGGTAGAACCCTCGTCCCCCCACCCCCCGGTTTATACTGGAGCAATTCGAGAAGAATGATTATGTGCAGATTCTATCCTTCCTATAATGCCTACACATGAAGTTCTTCGTTTCAGATCAATTCTTAGTTGCAATCGCTTCAATCCACCCCCTCGATGAAAACCCATCAATAGAAGGTTGCATAATTTTCAATAAAGACATTGCTCTACGACTCCTTAGAGATTGGGGAGTGGAAGAAGATTCATCATTGGGATAGATATTAAGACCTTAGTTGAAAATACCTTTCCTCATTCATGGGGATCTAATAAATCATGGTCTATTCCCCATTTCTCAACAAATAAGAAGTAAAAAAATAAACATCAAATGTGACATAGGTGTAACGCCCGGTAAAATGACAAAAGTACCCCTAGAGGATAGGTATGTGCGTAACACATCTTCCCATGTTCGTATGGCAAATGCGAGGCCAGATTTGCAATCACCACAAAAAATTAAGCGGAAAAATAGTCTCGGTCGATTTTTAGAGAGACCGGATCAAAAGATAATTTTTCAATTCGAGAACCGAGATAGTGAGACGCGCCTCTACAGTGGACCCACATTTATTTTTTTCAAAAAATTTTGACGGGTTTGGGAAAACGCGTTCAGAAAATTTTTGCAAGAAAATGCACTTGTATGCGACCAGTCCGCATCGCGGACTAGGCTATTCTGAGGCTGAAATTTTTTATAATTTTTTTAGGGGCATTTTGGACAATTCTCAACCCTTCCTAAACTCTATACATGATCTAATTAGATCGTTTTGATGTAAAAAGAGTCTAAATCCCATTCTAAGTACTTTTCTAATAATCTAACAAGACTAGGGCTTGAGGAGAGAGGAGAAGAGCTTAAGATTGAGAAATTCAAGAGGAAATCCTTGAAGAGATTGTTGAGAGCTTCATCCCTGGTATGTAAGGCTAAATTAAAAGCATGAGATTGTTCTCTCATGTGCTCCTATAAATGGTCATAGATGAGTTGAAAGTGTAATGAGTCTACATACATGATTCTTGATGGTTTTTCTTGAAAATTATATTAATCAAATATATTTTCCTATGTTGATGATCATCACAAACTTATTTTCTTGAATTGAATATTTTTCATAAGAAATTGTTTAACCCTACATGTTAACTTTGAAAGCATGCATGAATGAACCTAGGGATCGAGTTTAGAGCCTTGATGTGAGAAGGTCGATTGTGATTGTAATGAGAGAATGATGATGAGTTGAAAAAACTTGATAGAGTTGAAAAAACTTGATAATTCTACAAGTCTCCATAAATGAACTCCAATGATTGTCTATTCAATTGTTCCCTACTGATTGTTTTAAGCTTTGAGCTATTGACTGAGATGTTGATTGATGTAAGGGTTAAAGTCCATATGAGATGTTGATTGATGAGAGGGTTAAAGTCCCTATGTGATTGATAGATGAGAGGTCTAAAGCCCCTATGAGATTGATAGATGAGAGGGTTAAAGCCCTCATGAGATTGATAGATTAGAGGGTTAAAGTTCCCATGTTTTAATTGGATTAATTGTCTTATGAGAATTCAGTCATGGAAGGAGTATCGAGCACTGATAGAGTAAGAGTTAGTCCAACTCACACTCATCAAACTACATAGCCAAACGTGGGTGAGGATTAGAACCATCACATTACATTGTGGTTCCCTCTCTAGAGAATCCCTGACACAATAGAGGACTTATTGATTGCAGTTTCCCTAGTGGATTCGATTCGTTCCCTAACTGTCAAGTATGGAACGGCTGTGGCAACACCACGGGGATATTGTACAATCACTGGCTCATAAGTGAATGTAGACGAAACTCCTAGAATGTTCCTACCTTGAGTACTCTAAGTCGAGATGAGATGTGATGTGATGAGATGGGCCGCTTTGAGATGAGTCTAACTTGATTGATGAGGTTGATTGGTTAATAGGTCACTTATCTACTCTTTATTCTTGCTTTAGATGGACATTTGACATTTTGATTTGATGATTGTTCCGAGTCAATGATTGTTCCATATTACTCAACTTTTTTCTATTTCATTCAGCTATTTACATACTGTACATTCCACGTACTGAAACCACTTGGCGTTGCATCATTTTATGATGCAGATACATGGATTAGGGATTATCAATAGGTGCATTGTTGAAGATCGAGGATGTTCAGCTTATTGGTGAGCCTCCCCTGTTCCGGAGGATCCACTATTTGTTTTATCAAGCTTTTGAGTTATGCTAGATTAGTCTTTTTTTTGATTTCGGTAGCCATAGGTCTGCCATTGGCATCACTTGATTAGTGATAGAAGATTCATAGATGATAGTCGAATGTTGATGTTGAGGTTGTTGTGCTAGTTCTTTCTACTAGCCTTTACATTAAATATATCATTATTTTGAGGACTAGATGAGATGTGCCCATTTATTTTCTTTTACTTCTGCTGGTCAGTAGAGTTTATTTGATTTGGATGGATGTGATAAGTCCAAGTGGTTCGCTTAGGGACTAGCAATAGTCTCTCTAAGTGCATGTCTTGGGTACCCTCCAGAGGCGTGACAATAGGTGTGGCAATCGATGAATTGAAAAGAAAATTATAAGAGATTGGATTATAATTTTTGCTAAATATAAAAAAGTTTAGGGATCCCATACTGTTTTAGCATAATTCCCAAAAATCTCGTTTCTTTCTAAAATTACTAAAAATACCGGTTTTTAACTAGTTATTGATACTTTGTTTCTAAACGATGATACTTAAAAACTCATAACTCTTTTTTTAGTGTTGTTGCGATAAATTTGGTAAAAAAACGTCACCTTCTGATTTGGTGATCCCATAATTTCCGCAAAACACTACAGTTGCATCAATCTACCCAAAAAAAGTGTTACAATCTGTTATATTCAAAATTCAAAAGCAGATAACAGAAACCATATCATCACAACTATAGTGCCATCATAGAAAAAGTAGAATACTTTGATTATACGTTACACATTCACGCCTCAACTATGGTCCTATTCCTGAACATAATATAGACATGATATTATGGGTGTCAACAATTTTGTATCAAAAACACTGCAACAAATAGGTATCAATATTTAGTTTCATAAGTCGAAAAAATTGTGTGTATCAATATCTCATATATAATACGGAGATACGTCGAACAATCCTCAACTATGATGAAACACATATCAACAGACAGATCCATAACACCCCAATGTAATAGGTATCAAATTGTCCTAAATTATACTATATGTGTCAATGGGGGAAAAGATCTCCAGTTTACCTTTGGAAATGGTATTACAACAATTAGGTATCAACATTTAGTTTCATTGCATGTCGTTTCCGACTTGAGGATCTTGAAGTAGACGCTACATTCTTCAATATTTTGGATTTTTCCGTTGTTGTTTCACTGACGGAGTCGCCGCAATAGTTCTGGTCGTCAACTTCGGTTGTGCCAGCGTCTTGTTGGCTGTCAGTCTTGTTTTGGGTAAGCCCCAAACTAAAAAATGGCAGCGATTCTATTGTTGAATGACAAAATGGAATCGCTAATTTGGTTGAAGAAATCGGGTAATTGTTGGAGTGTTGGGACGATGAAAGTGATGGAGCGTAAGAGAGAGAAAGTGAGTTTGAATTTGAAATATAATTTTTCATGGAAAATATTAACATCCAGAGAGAGAGAGAAAACACAACAATTAAAAAAAATTGAAAAGTGTGTTTAAAATTGGAAATTTATAGAAATTTAATTGTAATTGACATTAATTAGACTCACAATAAAGATGGAGTAATTATAGCTTTTATAAAAATGCTGATTCTTAAGTATCAAAATTAAATTGATAATGATAAAAAACTGAGATTTTAGTAATTCTTATAAAAGGTAGGGAATATTGAAGATTTCTATAAATAAAGTCGTGTATTTTTATAACTTACCCTATAAAGAATACTAGGTAATGATTTCTTTTTTTACCTACTTGAGCTATCAGAGTAATATGGAATTAGAAGAAGAGCTAGAGGAAGATTGTCACGACCCAGAGCAAGGGTCTAGGAGTGACACGGCGAATGAGAGCCCGAGAGTCCCCAAACAAGCCTCAAAGTATCAAATTTCACATCATTGGTTCAGAAGCATATTCAAATGATAAACACATAGTTCTAAGGGACAGGAAAGTAGGATTCACGCTATGGGGATATCATAAGGAAAGGGGATTAACATGGATTCATATAGCATGTAGCACATAAAGATTAAGGGGCGGGTAAGTATAACTCATACTATGGGGGCAGTTCGGGACTTAGGATCCTTTACATCATACCATACCATTAAGTCATAAGTCTCATAGCCAAAACACACAACAATATTCAATGGGTAACCAAGCCTTAACATAATCTCCAACATAGCACTTAGCATATAAACGTAAAAGAGTTTACAATATGTCCAACAATATCTCTAGTCATAAGATAGGACGGGGGCCACGACATATCCCAAGCTCACCCTCAAATATAAGTATCCTGAACAGAAACACCATAGGTAGAGGATAAGTGGCTTTTCCTTGGAAGATAGGAGTCACTACAACAAGCAAAACTTGAGCTCTGAGCTAAACGTCATGCGGTGGATAGATGTACTCCTCGGTCCCTACATGGTGAGATCATATAGGCAAAAGTATGCGTTAGTAAGTTTGAATGTACTAAGTATATGGGCATGCAATGCATATGACTTATCAAACTTGCATTTCAATGTTAGATGACAAGGGTACATAATATAGAAAGAATAATATATCCCAAGAAGAGTAGTATACAATATTCCATGAAATTCATGATGCTGAAATGCAATAATGCTCATATATAGTGGGGATGTAATATAACCTAAACCGATAATAGTAAGACCAAGCAAGCTATTACTTGGAATACCGATGAGATCCCCTCAACGGTAAAGAGGTGGTCTACTTACCAAAGGTAAACCATATTTCACCTTATGGGAACATCACCCATTTGTATGAAGTAACCCCATTACGAGAACATCACCCATTGTGGATAGGATTTTCATATAGCATATCATATCAGATAATACTTCACCTTATGGAACATCACCCTTTTTTTTATGAAGCAACCTTCCTTACAGGAACATCACCCATTTTGGATAGGATTCTCATAACCTATGTTAGGCACATAGTTCAAGGAAAAAGAGTGAACCCATTTTGAAACTTGAAACTTGAAAATTGTAAGTTGTAACTTAAAACTTACAAGTTATAAGTTTGATAAGAAATTACAACTTACAAGTGATATAAGTTTAAGAAATTTCTAAATTTGTTTTATGTTAAGTTATGAACTTGTATTATATATATTTATTATTTTATAACTTTTTAATGTTAAGTTATTAACTTGTATTATGTATATTAATTCTTATATTTACTAACTTATTATTCCTTAAAAAGTTATTAACTTTTAATAATATAATTATTATAAAAAGTTATAAAATAATAAAAACTTTAAGCTTTCAATTTTTAAAAAGAAAAGCCATATATTTATTCAAAATTTCAAATAAATAAAATTTTTCAATTACAAACAATAAAAAGAGTCAGAGTACCTAATCTACACAGCCACCTTCTAGGAAGGTTCTATTTGAACTAGGTCTCTAGTATTTAATATTTGTAATTGTAATGTATGAACATTTTTTGTCGTAAATTCTCTATCATTGCTCGGAAATCTGGATCTTGTATTTGTCGTTCTTCCTCCATTGCTTCCATGACATTATCACTAGTCTCTCTAAGTATTTCATCAGTTTCATCTTCAACTTGAGGGATAATTTTTGCAATCCATAACTCCTTCTTTTGGTATTGATTCAATCCTTAAACAACACTGATATTTCTAAACTATCCTTTACTAATGAGCATCAATGATCTCCAATTTGATATTTCGTTGTGCTAAAAGCTTTCTCTGAAGCAACTAATGACGCTTGAATTGCTAGCACATCTCGAACAACCCAAGTTTCGAAAATTGTTCTCCACGATTCTTCCACCACAATAATAATTGAGGTTCTCCATTCTTGTCCCTAATCTTTTCTAGTCCCTATTTAATATATTCATCAAAATCATTATTACGAGAAGTTTCAAGGCCAAGATAATCATCCATCATATCATCAAAATCATTTTTTCTATGTTTACATGGTGGAGGTGCAATTGGTGGAGCATTTCTTTCCATGGATCTATATGTATTATATAAATTTTTAGCTTTTGGTATTATACTACTTTTACAATCTTCAAGAGTAGGAATTTCGTCAGGTTTAATTTCTAAATTGGCATAAAATTTTTCAACAACTTTTTATTTGTAAGAAGAATTAAATAAAGTAGAAGTCAAATAAATTTGAAGAATAAGAAAATAATATTTTTTGAATTTTTCAATCATAAAATATATTGTTTCTATATAAGAACTAGTTTAGTCTCTTCGACATATTTATAGTCTATTACTCTTTTTTGCATATTCCTATCGTGATCAATCCAGTGAAAAATAAGGATAAAGTAATCATTACTATTAATACTACGACATCTATCATATTTAATAGAAAATTTACCAACAAAATAAGCAAATAAGTAATGAAGATAATGACAATATTCAGCTTGATATTAAAAAATAGCATTTTTAATTGCATTCCATGAAAAACCTTCAAAAGATGGGTTATACACTTCTCGAATATGATTAATAAAATTGGGACGTGAAGGAAAACTATAAGACAAACCACAAACAGTAACCATCTTTGCTAATTCTTGAAGATTTTTTCTTTTACAATACCTGTGGGGTTTTCTTGGACCAGTTGGATTAGGCATATTTAAAACACTTTGAACCATATTTGAACCTCCTATAGATTCTTCAGTTAATGATTCACCTCTTTTTTAGCCCCATTCACAGCTTCTAGACGAGCAAATTCTGGAATGTATTTTCTCAAATGAGTAGTTATCTATCCCGTCCCTCTATGCAACCCAGTAGTCAAATGATTCATTATTTTCTTATATTTTGTGCATTGAACAATAGTTTTTCCCTTATTTTGTACTAAAAATGCCAAACTAAAAATCTTTTAGGACGTTCGGTTTTTGTAGTTTTAGTAAACGTAGGTAATGGGGACATCATCTTTGTCATGCCCCGGGAGGGTACCCTAGGCGTGGCCGGCACTCAGAGACTATTGCTAGCCCCCAGGCGAACCACTTAGCCTCATCACATCGTTCATCTTAAAGGTAGCGGAAGGAAATTAGTAAACAACACTTTAAAGTAGTGGGCCAATGGCCAAACCTTAAGCTGATCAGCAAAACCAAACAAAGAAATATTGCTCAGTCATCAAAACATTCACCTTGACTACATCATTATGTCTACGAAGCCTCTAACATTATCTAAACCGTCTAAGAAGGGGACCATGACATGCCATGGCTACCCGACTCAATGAAATAATAGGATAGCATCAAATAAAGGTTTCCTCCGAAAATAGGGAGGCTCACCACGGTCAGAACATGCAAACACTTGGCTTCAATGAGGCGGCAGCTGAAGTCCTCTAGCTCCTGTATCTGCATCATAAAACGATGCAGCGCCAAATGGCGTCAGTACGTGGAATGTACTGGCATGTAAAATAGCTGAATCACATCATTAGAATCATCCGAACATAACGTACATCATCATGAGACTAATATTTATATCAAGGAAACATTAACATTGACCTTTACATTAACATTGACCTTTACATTAACAATTACATTAGAGTACTATTAGGGAAACCTTTTCTGAGAGGCCTAACTGGGAGTTTCTTTAACCAACAACCATCACTTATGAGCCAGTGATGATACAACGAAGCGATGTCGTTGCCACATCTATCCATTACCCTGCCCAGGGTAAAGGACATAACATTAGTGGATCCACAAAACATAACATTAGTCCTCATTTGGGACAAGATAGGAGCTATCCGCATTGCGGTTTAATCCTCTCTTCCTATGCAGGCCACGTAGTTAATGGACTCAAGTGGGACTCACTTTTATCCATTTCGGTGCTCAATACTCCTCCCAGAACTCGACATGCTCATAAAACATTAACATCATTAGTCCCATAGGGACACATCACATCATCATTAGTCCCCATAGGGACACATTACATCATCATTAGCATCTCATTTACATTGATATCATTGTCATCTCAATGCATTAACATTAGCATCATCATCATCACATCATTAGCAGTTACTTCAACATCATAGACTTTAGGAATACTAGTTCAGAAACTTTGACTCTCAACTTAGAGACATCAACATCAGCCATCATCTCACCTTATTAACATTAACATCAACATCCTCTCGTTCATAACCTTAGCATCATCATTATCATTCATTATTTTATCATTACTCTAGAATCTACACACACACCCATGTTCATCATGCATGCTTTTCTAGAATACAATAGATATAAGGTTTTCAACTAAATGCTTTTCATGAAAATAGTTTAAAAACACATGAGGGTTTTTATGACGATCATCATCAATGCATGAAATATATATGTATATGCATACAACAATACCAGTTACTCTCTCCATCGTCTTTGCTAATTCATACTTCAATTTGTTACCCTATCATCATCATATTAGGACATCCATACCTACATCATAGGGGCACATGGGAGGATATTCCCATGTTTTCAGAGTAGCCTTACATACCTGGAAAGAGTAGTCACACGAAGCACTACAATCCCTTCTTGATCACCTCAACCTTCTTCAAGCCCTAGCCTTAGAAATCCTTAGGAGAACACTTCAATGGGGGTTTTGAACCCTTTTTCGTGTAAACCGACCTATATTAATCATAGGGGCACGTGTGGGATAGGTGAGAATGGACCATAATGCCCTTAGAAATTTTAAGAAATTAAATCCCGACCTGAAATAACACAGTCCGCGACGCAGACTGGTCGCGGACAGTGTGTTTCCGGAAATTCAACTCCGTCGAAATTTTTCAGAAAAACATAAGTGTGTCTCCGCGACAGGTCCGCGTCGCGGTTCCATCGCGGAGGCTCAATAGTTTTCGTTTTGGAACGAAAAATTATTTTTCGACTCGGTTGCTCTAAAAATCGACCGAGACCGTTCCCCCACTCAATTTTCAGTGCTGATCATGAATCCGCTCTCGGATTTTAGATCTGAGCATCAGAAGACACGTTTCTCGCAAACCTCTCCTTTAGGGGTATTTTGGTAATTTCGCGGGCATTACATTATCTCCCCCTTGGGATCATTCGTCCTCGAATGATGAGTAGGAAAGTATTTTAGCACGAATAGGCTCACGACTCACCTCGACATTACTTTGATAACTTACTACCTTCACCTTTCATTGGCCTTTAAACTCATTTATTCAGACATCAACAATTTCACATGGAGTTCATGGAGTATACATTAATTTACATTAAGTAAGAATGTTACCTTCGATGCTTTCATCAACCTCGGGCACGAACAGGTGCGGGTACTTTGCTTTCATCTCTTCCTCAGCTTCCCATGTGGCTTCCTCAACGAATTGATTTCTCCACAGAACCTTGACAGAAGCTATCTCCTTGTTCCTTAGTCTGCGGACCTGTCGATCAAGGATTTGGACTGGGGTTTCCTCATAGGACAGGCTGTCCTTGATTCCTGTGCTCTCTACAGGCACCACCAAGGCAGGATCCCCCAAAGATTTCTTCATCATTGAGACGTGGAACACCGGATGAATTCCATCTAACTCAGAAGGTAACTCTAGCTCATAAGCAACCTTTCCAATCCTTCATAAAATTTAGTAGGGACCAACATAGCGAGGACTCAACTTCCCCTTCTTCCCAAACCTCATGACACCTTTCATAGGTGATACCTTCAGATAAACCTAGTCATTCACCTCAAACTCTAAATCTCTTCTCCTTACATCTGTGTACGACTTCTGGCGACTCAGGGCAGTCTTTAATCTCTCTCGTATAGTCTTCACCTTTTCCATGGACTGGTGGACAAGGTCCGACCCAATCAGCTCGGACTCTCCAACCTCGAACCACCCAATGGGCGATCTACATCTTCTCCCATACAAGGCCTCATAAGGGGCCATCTGAATACTCGCATGATAACTGTTGTTGTATGCGAATTAAATCAGGGGTAAATGGTCGTCCCAGTTTCCTTTGAAATCAAGAACGCATGCTCTCAACATGTCTTCTAACGTCTGAATAGTGCACTCTGCCTGAACATCCGTCTGTGGATGGAATGCTGTGCTCAGGTTCACCTTGGTACCCAGCCCTTTATGGAAAGACTTCCAGAAGTGAGAGGTAAATTGGGCTCCTCTGTCTGAAATGATGGACAAGGGAACTCCGTGCAACCTCACAATCTCCTGAATATACATTTTGGCATAATCTTTGGCAGTGTTAGTCGTCTTGACTACTAAGAAATGCGCTGATTTCGTCATTCTGTCTATAATCACCCATATGGAATCATGTTGTCTCCGGGATTTCGGTAAGCCCGTGACGAAGTCCATATTCACCATCTCCCACTTCCATTCAGGAATTTCAAAATTCTGGGCCAGACCACTTGGCCTTTGGTGCTCAACCTTGACTTACTGGCAGTTGGGGCATCTGGACACGAATTCTGCGATATCCCTCTTCATTCCACTCCACCAATAGACCTCTCTCAAGTCATGATACATCTTGGTGGAACCCAGATGGATGGAGTATTTAGCATTATGGGCCTTAGCTAAAATCCTTTCTCGGACACCATCAACATCAGGGACACATAGTCTGTTCTGGTACCTCAGTACCCCATCTCCCCCTTTGGAGAAGACCATCACTTTTTGCTTCTGAACATCCTCTTTTAGTTGGAGTATAATGGGATCTCGATCCTGCTTCTCTTTAACTTCACTCACCAGGGATGATGAAGACCCATTTTGAACACTAACTCCTCCTTCGTCATTCTCTTCAAGTTGGACCCCCAATCGGGCCAACCTGTGGACATCTTTCATCAGTTCTCTCTTTTCTTCCTCAACATGGGCCGTGCTACCCATAGACAACCTGCTAAGAGCATCAGCAACAATGTTAGCTTTACCTAGGTGGTACATGACGCTCATGTCATAGTCCTAGAGCAACTCTAACCATCTTCTCTGTCGCAAATTGAGCTCCCTTTGGCTGAATACATACTGCAAGCTCTTGTGGTCTGTGAACACATCCACATGCACTCCATACAAGTAGTGGCACCAGATTTTAAGTGTGAACACAACGGCTGCCAACTCAAGATCATGGGTCGGATAGTTCCTTTCATGAACCTTAAGCTGTCTGGAAGCATAGGCTATCACCTTTCCTCTTTACATTAACATGCATCCCAACCCAACTCTAGATGTGACACAGTATATCATGATGTCGTCCGTCTCGTCAGGCAAGGTCAAGACAGGTGCAGTGGTCAACCTGGTCTTTAACTCCTGGAAGCTTTTCTCACATTCGTCAGACCACTGGAACTTAGCCCTTTTCTGGGTCAGTTTGGTCAATGGTGCAGATAGGGAAGAAAACCCCTCCACAAACCTTCGGTAGTAGCCTGCCAACCCCAAGAAGCTTCTTATGTCAGTCGGAGAGGTTGGCCTTGGCCATCTTGCTACCGCCTCAATCTTCTAGCTATCAACTCGAATACCATCACCCGAGACCACATGGCCTAGGAAAGACACTGACTTAAGCCAAAACTCACATTTGGAGAACTTTGCATACAACTCATGGTCCTTAGGAGTTTGAAGGACAACTCTGAGATGCTTAGCATGCTCTTCCTCATTCCTCGAAAATACCAAAATATCATCAATGAAGACGATTACAAACATATCCAAGTAGGGTCTGAACACCCTATTCATCAAGTCCATAAAGGCTGCTGGTGCATTTGTCAACCCAAAGGACATCACTAAAAATTCAAAGTGACCATATCTTGTCCTGAAAACTGTCTTTGGGATATCACACTCCCTCACCTTTAATTGGTGGTAACCCGATCTGAGGTCTATCTTTGAAAAACATGAGGCACCCTGAAGTTGGTCAAACAAGTCGTCTATCCTAGGAAGAGGATACTTGTTCTTGACTGTGACCTTGTTCAGTTGCATATAATATATACACATTCGAAGCGACCCATCCTTCTTTCGCACAAACAAAACTGGAGCACCCCACGGAGAAACACTGGGTCAAATAAAACCTTTCTCTAACATGTCTTTCAACTGTTCTTTCAACTCTTTCAATTCAGCGGGGGCCATCCTATATGGTGGAATTAAAATACGCTGTGTATCGGGGAGTACATCAATTCCGAAGTCAATCTCCCTATCAGGAGGGACTCCAGGTAAATCCTCAGGGAACACCTCAGGGAACTCATTAACAACTAAGACCGACTCAAGAGTGGGGGTCTCGACATTATCAGCTTTAACTCTTACTAGGTGATAGATACACCCCTTAGAGATCAACCTCCTGCCCTCAGGTAAGAAATAATTATACCTTTGGGTGCAACATAACCTCCCTTCCATTCTAAGACCGGTTCATTTGGGAATTGAAACTTAACCACTCGGGTTCTACAATCCATGGATGCATGGCAAGCGTGAAGCCAATCCATCCCAAGGATCACATCGAAATCCACCATCTCTAATTCTACCAAATCAGCCAACGTATCCCTATGATAAATGGATACCACACAGTTCCTATAGACCCTATTTGCCACAACCGACTCTCCAGTAGGAGTTAAAATAGAGTAAGGCTCATACAGACGTTCTGGGATGACCTCAAACCTATTAGCCACATAGGGCGTCACAAAAGATAAGGTGGCACCTGGATCACGTAATACATAACAGTTATAAGAAAAAACTTGAAGCATACCCGTGACAACATCTGGGGCAGCCTCTTGATCCTGCCGATTTACCATAGCATACAGGCGGTTCACTCCGCCTCCGGCATTTGCAGCAGTAGCCCTCTGTTGACTGCCCGCAGGGGGCGCTGTAGATGATTGGGCTCGATTTCCTCTGTCATTACCCCTCTGGCTCCTCATAGGACACTCGCCTTGGAAATGGCCAGGCTGTCCACAAGAATAGCATAGATTGGTTCCTTCCCGGCATGAACCAATATGTTGTTTGCCACATCTGCCACAAGTTACTCTTCCCCTTGGACCCTGGGCGACACTAGCCTGGGACTGAGATCCCTGTGCCCTGAAGTCCTGGTGACCCTGGGTCTTCTGATCATGCCTGTACTGCTGAGCAGGCGCATTCGCCATCGGTGTTGCATGGCGAGGAGTCTTCCTCTGAAAGAAGTTCCTGTTACCTTTGTCCTGCTTCTGCTGGTTTTGCTCATGGCCCGCAGCTTTGGCTTTCTTGCTCTGCTGCTCCTCCCTGTCCCTCTTCTTGTCCTCTTCAGTCTATTGAGCGTAGACCATCATCCTATAAATATCCATGTCTGGGATCAGCAATGCTGCCTTGCACTCTCTCTTCACATGTCTGCCCAGCCCAGACACAAATTTCCTCATTCTGGCCCTCATATCAAGGACCATCTCAGGAGCATATCTTGATAGCTGGGTGAACTTTAGGCTGTGCTCCTTAGCAGTCATACCCTCCTGTTTTACGTTCACAAACTCTTCAACCTTGGCTTCCCTTAACTCCTGGGGAAAGAAATGATCGAGAAAAGCACTCTCGAACTCTTCCCACTCAGCTGGTTCAACACTCTCACCTCTGCCATCCTCCCATTGGTTGTACCAAATGTTGGCAACATCCTTAAGCTGATATGAGACCAGCTCAACTCCTTCAACCTCACTTGCATGCATCGCCCTTAGGATCTTGTGTATCTCATCAATAAAGTTCTGCGGATCCTCCTCAACCTTAGAACCCGTATAGACTGGCGGGTTCATCCTCAAGAAATCCCTGAGCCTGGACGCAGCAGTTGGCTCTTGGGAACTAGAGCTTGGGGCCTGGGGACCGCGACTGCTACTTTGCGAGGCCACCAACTGGGTGAGCATGGCAATGGCTCTCCTGAAGTCTGCCTCTAAAGTGGGGGCTGACTGAGCTGGAGGTGCTGGTGGAGCCTCAGTAGCTCTAACAGGTCGTCCCCGTCTCCTTGCCTCATGTTCTGGCAAGGGATTCTCAGTACTTGGGACGGGACCATCTCTTTGGGCAGCAGTGCGTTTTGGAGGCATTATCTGCAAACGCGTAACGCACGAATTAAAGGGGTTTACTTAAAGTCAAGCTCTAATGCATGACTCAGAACATCAAAGAAGTGGAACCATTTCCTAATGTCCTGTAGCATCCTATTTATGAAGTGTGGTGCACAACACACACATAAACGAGACTCTACTAGACACGGCTTCGTAGACTCCCTAGGACGCTTGAACTTTGTGCTCTGATACCAAGTTTGTCACGCCCCGGGAGGGTACCCTAGGCGTAGCTAGCACTCAAAGACTATTGGTAGCCCCCAAGCGAACCACTTAGCCTCATCACATCGTTCATCTTAAACATAGCGGAAGGAAATTAGTAAACAACACTTTAAAGTAGTTGGCCAATGGCCAAACCTTAAGCTGATCATCAAAACCAAACAAAAAAATATTGCTCAGTCATCAAAACATTCACCTTGACTACATCATTATGTCTACGAAGCCTCTAACATTATCTAAACCGTCTAAGAAGGGGACCATGACATGCCATGACTACCCGACTCAATGAAATAATAGGATAGCATCAAATAAAGGTTTCCTCCAAAAACAGGGAGGCTCACCACGATCAGAACATGCAAACACTTGGCTTCAACGAGGCAGCAGCTGAAGTCCTCTAGCTCCTGTATCTGCATCATAAAATGATGCAGCGCCAAATGGCGTCAGTACGTGGAATGTACTGGCATGTAAAATAGCTTAATCACATCATTAGAATCATCCGAACATAACGTACATCATCATGAGACTTTAACATTTATATCAGGGAAACATTAACATTGACCTTTACATTAACAATTACATTAGAGTACTATTAGGGAAACCTTTTCTAAGAGGCCTAACTGGGAGTTTCTTTAACCGACAACCATCACTTATGAGCCAGTGATGATACAACGAAGCGATGTCGTTGCCACATCCATCCATTACCCTGCCAGGGTAAAGGACATAACATTAGTGGATCCACAAAACATAACATTAGTCCTCATTTGGGACAAGATAGGAGTCATCCGCATTGCGGTTCAATCCTCTCTTCCTACGCAGGCCACGTACTTAATGGACTCAAGTGAGACTCACTTTTATCCATTTTGGTGCTCAATACTCCTCCCAGAACTCGACATGCTCATAAAACATTAACATCATTAGTCCCATAGGGACACATTACATCATCATTAGTCCCCATACGGACACACTACATCATCATTAGCATCTCATTTACATTGATATCATTGTCATCTCAATGTATTAACATTAGCATCATCATCATCACCACATTAGCAGTTACTTCAACATCATAGACTTTAGGAATACTAGTTCAGAAACTTTGACTCTCAACTTAGAGACATCAACATCAGCCATTATCTCACCTTATTAACATTAACATCAACATCCTCTCATTCATAACCTTAGCATCATCATTATCATTCATTATTTTATCATTACTCTAGACTCTACACATACACCCATGTTCATCATGCATGCTTTTCTAGAATACAATAGATATAAGGTTTTCAACTAAATTCTTTTCATGAAAATAGTTTAAAAACACATGAGGGTTTTTATGACGATCATCATCAATGCATGTAATATATATGTATATGCATACAACAATGCCAATTACTCTCTACATCGTCTTTGCTAATTCATACTTCAATTTGTTACCCTATCATCATCACATTAGGACATCCATACCTACATCATAGGGGCATATGGGAGGACATTCCCATGTTTTCAGAGTAGCCTTACATACCTGGAAAGAGTAGTCACACGAAGCACTACAATCCCTTCTTGATCACCTCAACCTTCTTCAAGCCCTAGCCTTAGAAATCCTTAGGAGAACACTTCAATGGGGGTTTTGAACCCTTTTTCGTGTAAACCGACCTATATTAATCATAGGGGCACGTGTGGGATAGGGGGAATGGACCATAATGCCCTTAGAAATTTTAAGAAATTAAATTCCGACCTGAAATAACACAATCCGCGACGCGGATTGGTCGCGGACAGTGTGTTTCCGGAGATTCAACTCCGTCAAACTTTTTTAGAAAAACATAAGTGTGTCTCCGCGACAGGTCCGCATCGCGGTTCCATCGCGGAGGCGCACTAGTTTTCATTTTGGAACGAAAAATTATTTTTCGACTCGGTTGCTCTAAAAATCGACCGAGACCTTTCCCCCACTCACCTTTCAGTGCTGATCTTGAATCCGCTCTCGGATTTTAGATCCGAGCATCGGAAGACACGTTTCTCGCACACCTCTCCTTCAGGGGTATTTCGGTAATTTCGCGAGCGTTACAATCTTGTTGGGAGGGGGAGGGGTAATTCTGTTGTGGAACTAGTAGGGGTGTCATCTTCTTCATAATTTTCTATTTCTACTTCTTCATCCAAATCCTCCTCAAAATTAGTAAAAAACATCTATTCAATGTTTCATGGTCTATTTGATTTTGAGAATTAAATTCTATAATATTAGGATGTTACATAGAAGAAGTTTCATCAATATGAGTAAAATTATCTGTATTAATTCTAGCTCTAGGCGGCAATTTTTTGGTAGAACTACTTCCACCACTAATTTTTTCAGACATTGGTCTTTTTCCAACATTTCTTTGTGAATCCATATTTAAAATTTAAAAATATAAAAATATGATAAAAACAAACAAGATGAATATAAAAAAATGTAACTTAGTAAATAAATAAAAAACAAAAATAAAGTTAGAATGAATATACCGAATGTCTGTAAAAGCAGACATATAACTAAAAGTCAAAATTGAGAGATGCCAATTACTTCAAAAAACCCTCAAAACTCAAACCAATCAATATCACAAAAATAGATTTTATAATGAAACACATCCAACCAGAAGCTTGAAGCCGGCCAAAGAAAAACACATTTTTATCGACTCATCCGCAAAACACATCCAACCAGAAGCTTGAAGCCGGCCAAAGCAGTCTGACATTTTCTCTTCAAGTGTTGCTAAGCAAATCCCCTTTTCCTTCACAATTGCCCAACCCAAGTATTCATCATACTTTTGGGCACATCTTGCTGATAGGAATCTGCTTGCATCATAATATTCCTCGTCCTCTACCATTGGTAGCATCTTGGTGTCATAAAGTGTATGCTTAGGTGCTACTTTTTAGCCAAATGGACATACAAATAAAACCAATATATTAAAAGCTCATAATAAAACATAAAACAATCTATTAGGAACTATTTAGGCTAAAGAAAATGATAGAAAAAGGTCTGAGTGTATCTGCGAGAAGCTATTATTTTTGGGGCATTTCACTGTACCACTCTGTGTTCGCAACCAATGAGGCTCGTTCGTGAAGTTTGATGTTGCCCAAGCTACACCTCCTTTTTGAAGGCTAAATCGATCGTTGTCAAGATATATAACCTAACCGAGGTTAGAGTCGAACTCACAGGAAATATGGAAGACTTAGTAGAATTTGAAGCAATTCGGGTGGATTGACCAACTTATTTCCCCAAAGATGGGGTTTCGTAAAAACTATGAAAAATAATCGTAATCTAAGACAATTGTGAAATTCGTTATGGAGAGTAACTAGGGTATTGTGTTCCCCATGATTTCTTAACTTGGTATTACTAGATAATCGAATTCGTTTCTAGTGTGTAGATGCCGAATGGTAAGTTAAGTTTACCAAACCGTTTGATCCAAGTGAGAGACAAATTTTACTACGTGATTTGATCCATCCCCGTAATGTGACATTTCTGATGTCGCCCAAGCGACACCTCCTTTTTGAGGATAAAACGCTCGTTTTCAAAATAAAATCTACCCAAGGTTAGGTTCGAATCCATAGATAATATGGTAGACTTAGAAGAATTCAATTGCAATTCGGGTTAGTTAACCAACTTATCTCCACAAAAGGGGGGGGTTATGAAAACTACAAAAACCAATCCTAAACTAAAACAAGTATTAAATTAGTATGAAGAGTAACTAGGGTACTGTGTTCCTCATGATTCCCTAGCTCAGTATTACCAAATAATCAAATTCTTTTCTAGTGTGTGGCATGCAGAACGATAAGTTAAATTCACCAAATCCTTTGGCCAGGCGAGAGGCGAATATCACTATCTGATTTGGTCCATCCCCGCAGTGTGACATTACTAGCCCTTACCTATGGTCCCAGTACAACCTACTATTGGCCCGGTTCGATTTATTAGATAAGAAACATCAATTGAATCTTGTTAATTAATCTCTTTTCCTATTAATTACTACCTCGATCTAATTAGTAACATTAGGCAAGTTCTAATGTTATCCACCATCAGAAAGTATTTAATATGAAGAGAATTAATTAACACATGTGTACATACTTTTCAAGAATTACGAGTTATCCAATTTTACCTTATTAGTTCTTCATGGTTCCCACAATCATAGTTGTGGATTTAGCTACTCATGATTACTGTAATTGCAAGACTTATAAATTTGAATAATATAATTGAGCACTTACACAAAAAAATTAAGCAAAAGAAATCCAAACTCTTCAACGAGAATCACAAGAATGAAATTGAAAGATGAAAGAAAGCTGTACAAGTGTTTCTCAAGCTCTCTAATGTTCTCTTTACTGTTTTCTCATCCTCTCTCCTGTTCTCCTATTAAAATAACCTACAAACCTATTTATAGTGTTTAAAATACAAAACCAAAATGAAATAGGATAACTAGGTCAGCAAGCTCTACGAGGTTCTCCACGGGCCATATAATAGTTTACGACTCGTAATCGGGCTTTCGTGAAATGCTGCTTCAATTCTGGTACCATCTTCTATTACACCTCTCTACGGCCCATACAAAATTCTATGGCTTGTAGGGGATCTCGTTTAATGGTTTTTTAGCAAGTTCCCACATTCTAATCCTTAGGGCATGTCACCAAGTCTACGGCTCATAAAGTCTTCTACCGCTCATTTGCATGTTCGTAGACTTAATTTCAAAAATAAACCCTTCATTGGAAGTGCACACAAAACCAACTTTACGGCCCATGGAATCCTCTATGGGCTGAAAAGGTCTCATGGAACTTCAACTTCAACAACTTCTGCACACTTTACCTAAAAATTGCGCCAACCCTGTAATCCTACAAAACAAACACAAAAAACATCAAATCCACTAATATCACATTGAGAACACATAAAATCTAAGTTTTAAGTATCAAAAGTGTTGTATTTTGACAGTATATCAGCACCCTCAGCTTAAAATTATTGCTTGTCCTCAAGCGACGTACTCAATTTACATAAGCAACATAGTAACACACATACCTCAATCTAATGGTATACATCACATCAAATTCAAGCACAGATACCCACACCACTTCCAAAACACATGAGATAGCTCGTAAAAAAAACCAATACAAGTCAATGCATGTGACAATGCAACTATGACAAGTGAGGTAATATCAACAAGCCACAATTACTAAGTTAGTCTAATGTTAACAATGCAATGCAAGTGCCCTCACAAAAAGAAGCCTCACATCTCAGCCACAATGATATTTTCAGATATAATGTTCGGACTATGCGAAATCACTCACTCTCACAAAAGACATTCAGATATCAAGCTCAATACCATATGCTTGTCCATAAACTCATGACAACGACCTTTGACTACTTGGACTAAGATCACTTTAGGACTTTACTAGCTTATATCGTAGACTCAGGGGGCTTTGGTATGATATTTTGGGAATGTAGTGACTAAAGGCCCTCCTTGACACTGTATTTTTCTAAACTTTAACCCTACCAACATTATTAATTTTCATCTCATTCTCCCTTTCTCATATTTCAAGCTTTTTTGGGTGCTTTATTCTCAATTTTCAACCTTTTGCCTTGTATGTTCACATCATTTTTCTTTTTAGCTTATTGCCAAGGCATTACTCCTTTTTCTTGCACCCAGTACATCTTTTTTTTTCTCTTTTTGCAAATGTAACTAATTTTCCCTCTCATTTTGTGTTTACCCTTACACCACCGACCCTCAACTTAGGCTTTTGGCTTGAATTAAGGTGCACAATATCAAACCTAGGAACCAGGCTGCTTTTTGCAGCCACCCACAACTTAGGCTTTTTGCCTTAGTCAAGGTGCACAATATTCAAGAAAGGACCAGAGCTAATCTCAGGATTTTACATCTAACAAGGCTAGGTCACTTGGGTTTCTTTACAAAGAAAAAGTACATGTAAGGCTCAAACATTAGGATCAAGATAATTTTCACAAGTTTAGTTGGTTATTTAGGCTAAGTGGATTATTATGAACAACAATCTAAGATCCTTTCCTAACCAGCTAACCTATAGTCTAAGCCAGAGTAACAGGACAAGTTTTGAATTGAAACACAATATATGAATTTAGCAAAGTAAGCACACACTCACATGGCACTGGTTACACTATCAACACAAACTCTCAGATCATGCTTTTCATCTCAATTATATCCTTATTACAATAAGCACCGTTGACATAATTAAACATACACAGTTGCTATCTAGAATAACTAATAAAAATTTTTGGTAGGTATCATTTTTCACACAAAAGTACAAAAATATATATATGCCATAGATATCAATACTATATGCTACCAATACTACCGACACATCCTAAACATGTCGATTTCAACAGAAATTAAATATCCATGGGAAAAAGAACACAACCAAGAAAATCCTTAGGATTCAATATTTGGGATAGTTGTAGGCCAAGGCTTCTCAGAATTCACTAAGGCCTATAACTACCCACACCATATCGAAAAAGTAGTGCATTGTCCTCAATGCACACCAAAAATGTAAAATAAAATGTAGTTGTCAAAAATAACATACTTGGGCACCTAAGCGTCAGTGTCTGGCTGAGTCTAGCCACCCTCAACCTGCCTGGTGGTCTCTTCAGTGCTAGAACCATGATCAAAGGAGCCAGCACCCCTCACCCTCTCGAGCTCTCAAGCTTGTCGTATCTCCTCCTCCTACCTCGACTATCTCATGGCAACCCTGAGCTCTTGCTCCTCTGTCAGCCTCACATACAACCACACTGCATCTAGATCATCCTCAATGCGAGGTCTATTCCCGAGAGATGTCTGTGATGGCTCCTCAGGAGCGAATGAATCCACCATTAGCACCGGGGGTTTAGTCTCTAGAAATGCCACCAGTGCAACAAAGGCTACTGTCATGTCGACCCGGAGGTGCTGGATATCCTTCTATAGGGCTATCATATCTGTTGGTCGTGCTATACGCAGGATCTTCTGGACCTGCACCTCAAAAGCATCAATGTGGGGATCCACAGTTGTAAGTCAGTCCTGAACAGTGGTGACCGTGAAAGCCTGCATACATCCCTCACACTCTGTAATTTCCTTGTGGCCCCAAGGCTTAATCTACTAAACTACTTAGTCAATTGTGACAGTGTGGGCCAATTGTTGCGCCATGGCCTGTAGTGAAGTCGCTGACACATAAACCATGTCGGCGGGTGTTGTTTGTGTAAGAATGGCCTGTGGTGCAAGAGTAGTAGTGGTCCCTCTTTACATATCTATCTTAGTCTATAGAAACCTCTCCTCTATGGTGGAAGTAGTGGTGGTTGTAGATGGAACCTTAGAGGTGGCTTTGGCGCGAACATCTAGGGAATGAAAGTTGGTTGGTTCGGTGTTCACTGAAGACCATCGGGTTCTCCTCAGCCTTAATCAGGCTAGCATCTAGAGTACACTAGATCTCAATCAGTGAGTCTAACTGATATTAAATCTCTACCCCTGACTCTATACAGAGTCAATAGAGCAAGCATGGAAAGGGGATAGAGGTAGAACTCTTCAAGGCTGCCTCTTGGATCTCATCTGCAATGACCTTAGCCCAAACAATCTCATAGCTAGCTAAGATGCGAGCAACTAAAATAGCACGATTCGGTGTCAGGGTGTTATCTGCAAGTGTCAGTCAGATCCATGACCTCATAATGGCCCACCAAAATTTGGCGAGGAAGCTAAGGGAAGCCTTCACAATAGGCTCCGAAGAAGCGGCTATCCATGTAGGGTCCGATCCTTACTCAGCAATGTGTCCTGCCATGCATCTCGTCAAGCAAGATCTGCGGATTGGCCTCTTATAAGACCCACATCCCTTGTCTGCCCCAATCTACAATCGTACTCTATTATGGATCTGGGGGCTGGGAACCCAAGCCCAAACAACATGCGATGCATGGTAGTCTCTGAAATATCCACCTACCGGCCCCTCACTCTAGTGTGTTTCTGTCTAGGCTGAGCGAGGGGCTTCTTCCCCTTGGGACGAGTGCTAAGTACTATGGCTGCATATGATGAATAAGCCTTCCGAACCATTGTCAAAGAGTGCTTCCCTGATGGTTTGGTCAGCCACTAGAGCCCGTATCTGCTAATGGTATCCTGGAGACCAAAGACACCTTCTAGTTCGGAAGAGATGATCCTCGGCTCCTCATAAATGGAGTGGGATAGTTTTCCCATCTCATTCCTCTGTATGCCCTCCGTGTAGATATCCCATATACCCGTAACACACCACCGACTAGTGGGAGCATCTAGAGGTGATGGTGAATTTTGTAGTGGTATGGCAAAGGACTCATTTCCGACTTGTCGCTAGATACTGACTCTAAATCTGACTTCTCTCTGGTCGGAGTCATCTAAATGGAGCTACTATTGTTGTCATCTCCCTTGTTAGACAGGGGAGTGTGAACAACAATAGCTTGTGTCTGGGCCTGCCCAAGTCTGGTGGTTGCCCGTGTCTGTGATCTCTCAAACTCTGGGTCAGGTTGGACGTCGAGCTCCTCAATTGATTTATTAACCTCGAGGGTATCTTGTTCCCCCAAAGCCTTATCCCTAAGACTCCTTTATAGGGCTCGAATATTCTCGTGTCTTGCCTTTGGGGCCATAGTACCTGAAATATACACATTTAAGAAGCATGGTTAGCCCCACAAGTCAAGAAATGAAAAACAAGATTAAATCAAACTTGGTTGCAGATAGGACTACGAGGGTACTTCTACTTTCCATAATGAAAACTACGAGTCATAAAAGGCTTCCGTAGAAATAGTATCTAGAATGTTGGTTTACTAGAATGTCATCTATGAGACCCAGTATGAATTATAGAAGGATCTACGAGTTGCAGACTGAGTCGTTGATATGTTTCAGTGTTTAAACGTTTGCAGTCAGGGAACTACAAGACCTTTATAAAAGTCATAGAATATTCCATGACTACTAGAAGGTCTCATCTAATAGATTCTAAATCTCAAGTTTTTAGAATTTTATACAAAGGGCAGTTATGGCTCGTGGAAACTTTCACAGACCGTAAAAGACCCTTGTAGACCAGAAAACGCAGTGACCTGAGTTTCTAAGTCTATCAACACTAACCCCATATGGCATTTTCAACTGAATTGCTTAGTATCAAAGCAATACACACACTCCCCACACAACTCATATCAAAACACCCAACACCCAATATGGAAATTCCAACATATACCCCATCGAAATTTATTTCACATGTGTTCCCAATCCAATCGACCTCGTTTGAATAACTTAGCATCGAATCACACATACATGCCATCACACATCGAGATTTCATGCATATAATCAATTCAATTCAATGGTATGTGACCACATGTATTTCAAACATATCATTCAAACAAAAGGACAAGGCATACACACCAATTTCCAGCTTTTACAAAAATTCACACATTGGCAACTATTTTTGTAATTCAATTATTAAACACAATAATGGCATATACAGGTTATGTATCGAATTACCATACCCATCAATTGATTTCACCCTAATCATACAATTTTCGGTAAATAAATGGTTTTTTAAAACCAAAACTTACCAAATTGAATGACCAAGATGTAGGAATTGAAGAAGGACTCGAAGCTGTGGAACCCTAGGGTTGCCGAAACATTTGGCCAAAAAGTGGAGGGTGACTGGTCGCTAGTGGTCGAAGGACTAGGAAGGGGTTTGCCTAGTTTTGTATGTAATTTTTAAAATAATTGGGGTCAAAACCCCATCCATTTATACTTTGACCAGGCCGGCCAGAACTATTAGGCCCAGATTCTACGAAACCTCAATTACGGGCCGTAGACGATTTTACGGCATGTAAATCATGGTTTTATAGATGGAAAAACCCTAGTTTTGGGAATAGAGTTTCATGGACCAATCCACGAGTACTAAAGTGTGGTATGACTTGTAAAGTTGGTTACAAAACTCCCAACAGTTAGTAAATTCAACTGAACACTTACCTAGGGTCCACTAGCCCTATTCATGACCCGTAGTTTTATCTACGGGCCACAAAGTTGGCTCGTGGAGTGGAGTGTATAATATTTTTCTTACTGGAAATTTCTATGAGATGGTGTGTGGGTCATGGATTATTCTACGCCTCATAGAACCAGCAGTAGAAGCACTTCTTGATTCCTTTTTAGCCAAGGGTGCTGAATTAGTCATGTACCTGCATATTCTTCACATAACAAACTTTAAACCTATATGAAACTAGTCCGTGTCCAAAATTACAACCAAAAATATAAAAAGATTAAACTACCTACAAGTCCAAAAGCTAAAAACAAAACATGACTATGACTATTACATTAAAAATCTTGGGTTTCCTCCCAAACAACGCCTGATTTATTGTTGCAGCATGACTTGGACAACTTGGTTACTCATACTTCTCCAAGTGCCCAAACATCCTTCTTCAGATCATTTGGCCTCTTTATTGACTGATAGATATTGAAACACCTTCTTTGTTATTCGATCTAAACCTGAGTTGGCAAGGTCCATATCCACTAGTGCTCGACCAGTGACTAGGAAGGGCCTTTCAAAGATGATTGGGACCTCAAAGTTGACTTTGCAATCTACGATCACAAAGTCTGTGGGGAATATAAATTTCTCAACTTTGACGAGTACGCCATAGAGTATCCCTACAAGATTCTTCACCATGTAGTCAGCCATCAACAACTGCATGCTTGTTGGAGTAGGGGCTCCCACTCCTAGCTTCTTGAAGACTGCAAGGGGCATTAGATTTATGCTGGCACCAAGATTACACAATGCCATCTGAAATCAACATCTCCAATAGTGCAGTGTATAGTAAAAGCACCGGGACTTCTCTCTTCTGCACCAAGGACTTTGTGGCAATTGCACTGCAATGTTAAAGCTTTTAGGAGAGCTCCTGACTCACTGTGCGCTTCTTTGTAACCACGTTGTTCATAAACTTCACATACCCTAGCATACTATCTAATGCCTCAAAGAGAGGGATGTTGATGGAGAGTTATTTCAGCATGGAGAGAAAGTGCTTGAACTTTTCTCCTCCTCTTTCTTTTTGATTTAGTGCTTGAACTTTCCTCCTCCTCTTTCTTTTTGATTCTTTGAGGGAAAGGAGGAGGAGGTCTAAGAATGGGCTTCAGCTTCTATGGTACCTCCAGAACATCACTCACCCCATCTTTGACATGATCATCTCTGGTGTCAATATCTTTGACCTCAACTGTCTTCCCTTGAATATCATCCTCATCTACCGGCATGGGAGGATTAGTGGTACTCTTGCCACTACAAGTAGTAACTGCCATGCAATTCCCTTTGTTCTTTGGGTTTTGAGTTGTGTTGCTAGGTAGTGTACCTCTCTAACACTGGTTGAGTTGAATTAACACTTGGCCAAACTCTTTCTCAAGTAATTTATTAGTAACATGATGAGACTCAATTCTATTATTTATGCTGGAGATGTCAGCATTCATCCCCTTCAAGGACTCAGCTTGTGTCAGAGCTTTCTTGAACAAGCAGTCAAACATCTCCTCAGCTCTGGAGCTACCAAAACTGGCATCACGATTATGTGGAGGTACATACGGGCCATGTCTGTAGACATCTCTGCAGCCCCAATCTGCATCTCTGTCCTAGCCTTAATTCCCATTATAGTAACATCCACAGTTGTCTCTGAAAGCACAATCTTTGTTATAGTTCCAACCTTAGTTTTCTTTACCCTGGTGCCAATAGTCTTGATTGGACCCCTAGGCATTGGTCCAGAAACTGCCCATCTGATTAGTAATGAAGCAAGTGTCCTCATAATATGGGTCCTCGTACATGGGCACTCGTGGAGGCTGATGAGCAACTGTATAAACTCGTTCCTAATTCTGTTTTATCATCACCTCTATACCTGTATAGATTCAGGAAAGCTCTTGCATAATCTTCTCATTTATTTTAGCTTGCTCCGAACCAATATTGACGGCGCATGAACCTTCGATAAATGATTTGTCTCTTTGCCCCAAGTATAATTTGTCTTGACTACTCTTTCCATTCTCTCAGTAATCCTTGCAAATGGTTGATCCAAGAGCATGTCCCATAGATATTTCAACACACACTTGACTATTTTTGTCCAGGGCACGGTAGAAGATCTCCACCAAGGCATCATCAACAATTTTGTAGTTAGGGACACTCAAGAACTTTGTGAATCATTCTTATATAGTACTGATCGAGTCACCAGGAAGTTTCTCAAAGTTGTTAATTTGATATTTCAACATGAACTTCTTCGATATCAAGAAGTACCTCTCCAAAAAGTCCCTCTACACCTCAGCCAACTGGTGATCATACTTTGCAGGAGCTCGGATAGCCATAGCGCTACATTGCTTATCAGAGATAATGGGAAGACACGAATTCCCAAAGCATCTGTAGATAGATTTTGTGTTCCCATCACACTCTTGCAAAAAAATACCACATTGTGTAGATGACTATGTAGATCCTCTTATGGTAAGCCCGCGAAAAATCCACAGTTCTACAACATCTGAAGCAACGCACTCGAGACCACCAAATTTGTGTCAGCCGATAGTGGTGATAAAACAATAGCTCCAGTAACCTCCATAGCCATAAAGTTCGACTGAGGAGATAAGGATTAATTCCCAAAATACTTGAATTAGATAACTCTAGCCGTATCCTCGGCAACGGTGCCATAATCTTGATGTCGCCAAAGCTACACCTCCTTTTTATGGACAAAACGGTCATTGTCGTGGGGTTTATGACAACTATAAAAAGAAATCCCTTGTGGCATTTACAGGCTTCTGTAAGATCTGCTTCACCTCTCTATTAGACACCTCCACCTGCCCGCTAGTCTGTGGGTGGTATGTTGTGGCCACCTTGTGTCTCACTACATACTTTGCTAGCAAATTCTTCACTGTCTGATTAATGAAATGAGCACCCCCGTCACTGATGATGGCCCTTGGAGTTCCAAATCTGGTAAAAATCTTCTTCCTCAGAAACTTGCTTACCACCCTGGACTCATTAGTGGGTAGTGCCACCGCTTCTACCCATTTAGAAACATAGTCCACTGCGACCAAAATGTAGTGATTTCCAAAAGAGGGTGGGAATGGAACCATGAAGTCCATCCCTCATACGTCAAAGATCTCTACCTCCAGGATGTTATTCAGGGGCGTTTCATGTCTCTTGGAGATGGCGCCAGTTTTATGAAATGCATCACAAGTCCTCACAAAATATATGTCATCTCTAAATAAAGTGTGCCATAAGAACCCTGATTGTAGAACCTTGTGAGCTGTTCGTTCACCCTTGTGATGGCCTCCTTAGAGAGAAGCATGATATCTCTCTAAGATCTTCCATATTTTTGCTTCAGGCACACATCCTGTGTCCATTTTATCAGACCCCTGCTAGAAGAAATAAGGCTCATCGTAGATGTAAGCTTTCGAGTCATGAGCCAACCGCTTCCTTCGTTGATAAGTCGCCCCAGATGGAAACACCCCACTTACCAGGTAATTCACAATATCTGCATACCAGGGTAGTTCCTCAACTTCCAAATCTAGCTACTGCTCTTCTAGGAACTCTTCTTTTATCTGCAGTTGTTCCCTTATGTGAGCATCATTCTCCAGGTGATCGGCAATCTGGTTCTCACACCCCTTACGATCCTTTATCTCAATGTTTAACTCTTCGAGTAACAAGATTCATCAGATTAATCTGAGCTTCGCCTCCTTCTTGTTGAATAAGTACCTCACCGCAGCGTGGTCGGTGAACACTATGACCTTTGTTCCCACTAAATATGACCTGAACTTGTCCAATGCATAAACCAAGGCTAGCATTTCTTTTTCAGTCTTTCCTTGTGTTGCATCTAGAATTTTGCTGGCATAGAAAATGGCATGGGACACTTTGTCTCTGCGCTGTCCCAACACTGCGCCCATCGCATTATCACTAGCATCATACATGAGCTCGAACGGGATCTCCCAATCAGGTGTTGTTAATATTAGGGCCTCAACCAGCTTCTTCTTCAATAACTGGTAGGCCTGCAAACAAGAAGCATCAAAGTTAAAGGATACCTCTTTCTCCAGGAGGGTAGACAACGGCTTGGCAATTTTGGAAAAGTCCTTAATGAATCTTCAGTAGAAACCTTCATGATCATGGAAGCTCCGGACTCCTTTTACTGACACTGGTTGTGGCAACTTCTCTATCACCTCTATTTTTGCCTTGTCCACCTCTAAACTATGTTTTGACACCTTATGCCCCAAGACTATCCCTTCTTTAACCAGGAAGTGACATTTCTCCTAATTAAGGACCAGGTTAGTCTCTTCACAGCGTGCCAGCATCCTGTCCAGATTATGCAAACATGTTCCAAAAGACTCCCCAAAAACTGAGAAGTCATCCATGAACACCTCTATAATGTCTTCCACCATGTCATGGAATATGGCTATCTTGCACCTTTGGAATATGGCTGGAGCATTGCACAACCCCAATGGAATGCACTTGAAAGCATAGGTGCCATACGGACATATGAAAATAGTCTTTTCTTGGTCCTCGGGGGCAATGGTGATCTGGTTATACCCAGAGTATCCATCCAAAAAGCAATAATACTCTTGTTCGGCCAGTCTATCCAACATCTGATCAATGAAGGGCACCGGATAATGGTCCTTGCAGGTGGCATCATTTAATTTCCTATAGTCAATGAAGATACGTCATCCGTTCACCATTCTGGTAGGAATCAGCTCATATTTTTCGTTGGTGATGACTGTCATTCCTCCCCTTTTGGGCATACATTGTACCGGACTCACCTATTTGTTTTCGAATATAGGAAAAATGGTCCCTGCATCCAACCACTTGATTACCACTTTCTCCACTACTTCTTTAATGATTGGATTCAGCCTCCTCTGTGTTTGGGCCACTGGCTTATGATCCTCCTCCATAAATATCCTATGCATATACAATGCTGGGCTAATGCCCTGGATGTCTGACATTTACCAGCCCATTGCTTTTTTCCTTCTCCTTAGCACCGCTACAGCGGCTTCCACCTGAGCTGCAGTCAACGACACAGACAAGATTATAGTTAACATTTTGTTCTCACCAATAAATACATACCTGAGATGCGAAGGCAACGGCTTCAGTTCCAGCTTAGGTGCTTCTTCAACTGAGGGTTTAAGTGGAGGCCCTAACACTCTGTTCAACGGCTCAGCTCTTTTCTTAAGCATGCTGACATTGTGCCTATTCCGCACACTTTCTATTTCCCTTGCTTCTGCATCATTCACTAGCCCTTGGTTCAACTGAACTCTAGTCAGCTGGTCTACTATCTCAACCTGGCTTACTGCAGCTGTTGTATCTAACACGGTGATAGCTTCTAAATCCTCATATATTGTAGGGAGCTTTATAGCTTCGTAAACATCAAAAAGCTCCACTTTATCATGAGCTCTCATGGTGAGCTTTCCTGCTACCACATCAATCAACGCCCTACTTGTCGCTAGGAATGGGCGGCCAAGAATGAATGGGACCTCAGGGTCTGGTTCAAAATCGAAGATGACAAAATCTACTGGGAAGATAAGTGATCCCACTTGGACTAGACATCCTCAATCACACCATCTGGTCTCACCACGGAATGATCAGCCAGTTATAAGACAATGGTGGTTGGTTTTAGGATTCCCATCCCCAACTTCTACAACATGGAGCTAGGCATGAGATTAATGCTTGTGCCTAGATCACATAAGCCCCTTGCATTCAAGCGACCCCCAATCATTACTTGTATAGTGAAACTCCCCAGATCTTTCAACTTAGTCGGTAATTTGGACCTGTTTAGGATCCTAGAGCTACATGTCTCCGTGAGTGCTACAGTGTCATACTCTGCTAACTTGCTTTTATTGGCCACATATCCTTCACGTATTTGGCATATTTTGGGATTCCCTGCAAAACATCAATAAGGGGTAATTTAATATGTACCTGTTTTAGAAGCCCGATGAACTTCTGGAAACATTCATCCTCCTTTTCTTTGACTTTTGTGGGAAGGGAGGAGACGGTTTCAGCACCGGTATAATCTCTTCTAGGGCTGTGCTGAGGGTGTCTGCCTCATTACTCCATGCAGTGCCTGATTCAGCCCCATTTCTCTTCTTTAGGACTGCTTCACTCAGGGGTCTTCCGCTCCTCGTGCTGATTGCATTAACCTGCTTTGGGTTAGGGTCAGTATTGCTTGGCAAACCCCCTTAGGGTCTAGAGTTCATGTTCCCTTCCAACTACCTCAACTGTCTCTCCAAGTTCTGAAGACCTTGCTAGTTCCTTTGAATCTCCTCCTCTTACCTATTTTGGTTTGCCAGAATTTGTCTAAGTACCTCACTGTCAGTCATATTGTTTGGGTTAGCTTGCGTTGCAGGTTGCTGCATTTGCTGATTGTAATACTAATTGCCTCTATGTGGTTTATGGTGAAACGCCCCCTAGTTTGGCTATTGACCACCCTACGAGAAGTTGGGGTGGTTCCTCTAATTTGGGTTGTATGAGTTCTTGATAACCCTCTCTATTAGCATTCCACACAACGTTGACTGATTTTGGATTAGCTCCACAGGGCTTAGCAGTGTGATCTCCTCCCCCCCCACACATTACACCAGTCAGGTTGTTGTTGTTGTACCACATTCACCGGGGCTGGCTGCTGAACTACACCTACTGGCACTTGTTGTTGTTGGCCTAGCGCCAAGTTGGTGAAGTGAGTCGTCATCATATTTTGCATGGGTAACATTTGATCTTGCAAGGTAGTTATAACATCAATCTCCAACATACCGGCTTGCTTTTGGACTAAAGGTCTGCTTGATCCTCCATTCCACTCAGGATTTCCTTGTACCATCTGATTGAGAAAGGCATACAACTCATCGTATGTCTTCTCCAATGCTTGTCCGCCTGCAGCTAAATCAAGAAGAATCTTTGTGTTGGGTTCTAGACCTTCTATGAAGGTATGTACCAACACTTCATTAGCCATACAATGATGGGGACAATTAATAAGAAGAATTTTAAACATGTCCCAACCTTGATATAGATTTTCTCCAAGCTTTTGCTTGAAGCTTAGAATTTCACTCCTGAGTTTGGCAGTTTTGCCATATGAGAAGAATCAGGTGAGGAACTTACGAGCAAGATCATCCCATGAAGTGATAGAATTGGGTGGTTCAATCTGCAACCACCTTCGGGCGCGCCCCAACAATGAGAAGGGAAACAGGGTCTTTCTCACATAATCTCTGTTCACCCCCGTGGGAATGAAAGTATCAGCAATCTCTAGGAAGTTCGGAATATGGACCTATGGGTCTTCATGTGGTAACCCAGTAAATTATTCGATAGAGTATGGCCACTGGACCATATTTTGTTTCAGCTCCCACTGGGCTCCAGTTTCAGGAAGCAACTGGTGACATTGGTGGTTCGCAGGATTGCCACATCCCGCACTGGGCGGTGTGCTACTTGTGTAAAAGGATTTGCTTCGGCCATTAGTTCCCTGATAGGATCTAGTTTGATTTTGTTGTTCTCTAGATCCTCCTGTTCAATAAGTTCAAGTGGCGGAATCTGAAACAAGATGCCTACTCTTCTCTTCTATCGTCGAAAGCAAGAGTCTTGGTCTTCCAGTTTAGTGCTAAACTACCTGAAATCAAAGCATGAGTAATATCAAATGTAGTGAGCACAACTAAACACAACAACTTAGAGAATTAACCAGCTCAAACATTAAATCCCGGCAACAGTGCCAAAAACTTGTTGCATCCCTAGTACAATGGTCAAACCAAGTAATATAGTGGCCCTAAGAAAGGGACCGGGATATCAAACCCAAAGGATTTAAAAAATAATCGCAACTATCCAAGCTATTATGCATAGAGGGTGTCAAAGAGCAATAGAGATGAAATTTATAAAAAGCACTGAACCTACTGACTTAATGCATTGTCTGAACTCATTTAATGTAACTATCAATTTAAAAGCAATTCCAAGATTGTAGCCTTTGTGACGTTATGTCTCGATAATCACTCATATGTTAGGGTTTGTAACTACTAATTCACAGGGCTTAATTTTCCTAAATAGGGTTGCACGCCTCTGTCTGCCTACCTTTATTGGCCGCCTAACTACATCGTTGAGCGGGGATATATAGACCAATAAAAATGCTTTTACGTTATCTTCCTATATTTTGAACCAAGCAAGGTGTAAGGGTAGTTGTCACAGGTCTCCCTTGCACGAATCAATCCAATTTCCTAGTCGAACAAGCTCCCTATGCTGTTGGGTTCTATCCATTTCAACATCTCTCGAATTCAGAATGAACAACTCATTTACCTTGTAGTTAGTCAGGCTAAGACGTATAGATAAAAGCATCATAGGAGTAGTCACCAAACCCAATCATATGTATAGAAAACCAAGAGTTAAACATTGTCTATGGCTACAACCCCAGAATATAGGAGAATTAGCAACTCATAGTCGGTTCCAACACAAAATTTAAACTACTGATCATCAACATTCAAGAAGACAAAGATAAAAACTAACCAAACTTGCCCTAGGAAAAGTTCTCTACCTTGCTCCTTTCGTGTCGCCCCATAATCATTAAAACCCTCTGTTTCAAAATAATTAATTGGACTTAAAAAAGCCCATACCACGCTTGTTTTCCCATGTCTTGGAAGTCTGCGACGCGGACCAGCATGATCTGACCAGGATTCCGCTTATTTGCTGACTTGACCAGTTTCCCCTATATCTTGCCCTAGTCCGCAACGTAGGCTTTGTAGTATTTCCCCTTTTCGCGCCTCTTTCTTCTACTTTCCAGCTCGCTCGCTTTTTCCTAAGTCAGCGACGTGCACTGAAGTACTTCTGCTGAATTACTGCTTCTTTTCCTCCTAAAATCTGGGTTGTGTTCGTCCTCCTGACCTGGGTCTGACTCCGAAATGGCATTATCCATTCAAAATCTGCAAAACATAACCCAACAACGCACTTGGCCCCCAAATTAGCAAAATAACAAAAATCCTACTAAAAACAACTGTATTATGTAAGTTTACCCTCGGACTTAGCTCTATTTATGAGTATATTTGGCTAGTTAGGCATATAAATACACCTAAGATCATTGAGAATACATAAAATTCCATAACATCATATTGAGAATACATAAAATTTCATGTTTTAAGCATCAAAAGTGTTGTATTTTGACAACACATCAATTACTAACACTTACCTATTATCCCAGTAAACCTCCCCTTGATCTAGTTAGGTTGACTAGAAGAGAAACATCAATTGAATCCTATTAATTAGTCTCTTTTTCTATTTATTACTACCTTAATCCATTCCATAACACTAGGCGAGTTCTAATGTTAGCCACCATTAGCATTCAAACCGAAGAGAATAAATTAATACATGTATGCACACTTTCCAAGAATTATGAATTATTTGAATTTACCTATTAGTTCTTCATGGTCACAGCCCAAGTGGTGGATTTAGCTACTCATATTAGTGTAGATGCAAGAATCATGAGTTTGAATTACATAATTGAACATTTACACAATAGAATTAAGAACAATAAATTCAAGCTCTTCACCAAGAATCACAAGATTGAATTAAAGACACCAAAATAATGTTTCACAACTTTTCTCTCAAGTGTTGTACTATTCTCTATTGTTCTATCATATTGTGTTCCCTCTAAAACATAACCTATAAAACTTATTTATAGTATTTAAAATACGAAAACGAAAATAAATTAGGATAACTGGGTCAGTAGGCTCTGCTGGCACTTCTACGGGCTGTATAAAGTTCTACGACCCGTAGTCGGTGGACTTCATCTTCAACTCTGGGGTTGACTTCTAGGATGCCCATCTATGGGTCGTATAAAGTTCTACGGCCCATAAAGGGTTTTTTTGATGATTTTTAGAAACTCCCCACTTTCTGATCCTCAAGGCACGATACTACATCAACAGCTTGTAGAATCATTTCTGGATCGTTTGTATATTTGTAAACTTAACTTCAGAAAATCACCCTTCACTAGAATTTTGTACAAAACCAACTCAGTAGTCCATGGAATTTTCAATGGCCCGTAAAGGATCTCGTAAAACCTCAAATTTTGCAATATCTACACACTTAGTCCAAAAATCATGCCAACCCTGTATTCTTGCAAAACAAACATAAAAAAACATCAAATCAACTAACATCTCTTTGAGAACACACAGAATCTCAAGTTTTAAGCATCAAAAGTATTGTATTTTAAATACACATCAACACCCTCAACTTAAAATTGTTTCTTGTCCTTCAAGCGATGGACTCAATCTACATAAGCAGTACAGTAACACACAGACTTCATCTAATGGCATACATCATATCAACTTAAGCATAGATACCCACAAAGCACATCAGAGAGTTATCAAGCAAACCAACACAGATCAACACATATAAGTGCGGAACTATGACAAGTAATACAATTATTAACAAGCAACACTCACTGAGTTAGTCCAATATCAATAATGAAATACAAGTGCCATCACAAAAAGATCTCTAATATCCCTCCTATGATTATATTTTCAGATTTGATGCTTGGGACTATGTAAAATCACTCACTCTCACAAAAGACATTCATATACCATGCTCAATACCATATGATTGCCCCTATACTCACGACTATGACCTTCGACTACTTGGAGTAGGATCACTTTAGGACTTTATTGGCTTGTAACGTAGACTTAGGGGACTTTGATATGATATTTTGGGAACATAGAAACCAAAGGCCCTCCTTCACACTATATTTTTCGACACTTTTGCCCTGCCAACTCTCCTTCACACTATATTTTTCGACACTTTTGCCCTGCCAACTCTATCATTTTTCACTTTATTCTCCCTTTCTCCTTTTTCAAGCTTTCCTAGGTGTGTTATTCTCATTTTTCAGCTTTTTTCCTTTGTTTCGATATTATTCTTTTTGGCTTATTGCTTAGCCATCTACTCATTTTTTCTGCACCCTGAATACATTCTTATCTCTTTTTCCATGTATCACTAGCTTCCCCCTTATTTTATGTTTGCCCTTACATTGGCCACCCTCAACTTAGGCTTCTGGCCTAAGTCAAGGTGCACAATATCAAACCTAGGAACCAGGGCCACTTTTGGTAGCCACCCTCAACTTAGGCTTTTGGGTTCAGTCAAGGTATAAAATGTTCAAGGAAGGACCATGGCTAATTTCAAGTTTTTACATCTATCAAGGCTAGGTAACTTAGGTTTTTACAAAGAAAAGGGTCCATGCAAGGCTCAAATATTAGTATTAAAGAAAATTTTACACATTTAATTGGTAATCTAGGCTAAGTGAACTATTATGAACAATGACCTAAGACCACTCCTAACCAACTAACCTACAGTCTAAGTCGCAGTAACAAGGCAAGTTTTGAATTGAAACATAACATATGAGTTTAGGCGAAATCCGCTCACACACACATGGAACTAATTACGCTATTAACAAAGACTCTCAAATCATACTTTTAATCATAATTTATCCTCACTTATCATAACAGACACTGTCAAACAATCAAACATGCATGGTTGCTACCAAGACTAACTAACAAAATTTTGGTGGGTATCATTTTTCATACAAAAACACAAAAACAAACATATGCCATAGATATTAGTACTACATGCTACTAATACTACCTACACATCCTAAACACACCGCTTCAATAAAAATTAAATATCAATGGCGGAAAAGAACATAGGCAAGAAAACCCCTAGGATTTAAAATTTGAAATAGTTATAGGCCAAAGTTACTCAGACTTTACTAAGGCCTATAACTACCCATATCCTATTGAGAAAGGATTGCATTGTCCTCAATGCATAAAATAGAATGATAAAGCATAGGGGTCAAAAAGAAAACATACTTGGGCGCCTAAGCGCCAGTCTACAACTTGGGTTGCCTCCAAAGCAGTGCTTATTGTCGCGGCACTACATAGAAAAATTTGATACTCAGACATCACCAAGTGTCCATGTTTCCATCATTTTTATTTCCTTGATGTTGCCAAGATACAATTTTATTCTTTGTCCATTCACTTTGAACTTTGCACCATTTCGCTTCTCCAACTCGATGGCCCGATGGTCAAAGACATGTGATACTGTAAAATGTCCTAACCATTTGGACTTGAGTTTCCCAAGAAACAACTTTAGCTTAGAGTGTATAGCAGCACTAAGTCTCCTGGTGCAAATTGATAATTCTCTATGCGATGATCATGTTGTAGCTTCATGCTTTGTTTATATAGGGTTGAGCTCTCATATGCCCTCAATCAAAATTCATCGAGCTTATTAAGTTGGCTCAGCCTAGAGTTCGCTGCATTATTTTAGTCTAGGTTCAACTTTTTGAGCGCCCACATTGCCTTGTGCTCAAGCTCTATAAATAAGTAGCAAGCTTTACTAAAGACAAGTGCTAAGGAGACATGTCTATAGAGGTCTTAAATGCAGCTTGTTATGCCCATAATGCATCATCAACCTTATGCAACCAATCTGTCCAGTTTGCATTTACAGAATTATATAGAATCTGTTTGATTTCCCTATTAGACACCTCCACTTGCCCGCTTGCTGAGTATCACCTTGAACAACCAGTTGCATAAATGAGAACCTCTATCTCTAATGATCGCTTGAGGGGTGTCAAACCTTGAGAAGATGTTCCTTTTCAAAAGCGTTGTGACACTTTTGCCTTCTTTGTTGGGGAGATAGACTACCTCCACCCATTTTGATACATAGTCCACAGCCACTAAGATATATCATTTCCCATGCGAGCTAACAAATGGACCCGTGAAATTGATTCCCCACACGTCGAATAATCCAATCACCATAATGGGGTTTAGAGGGAGTTCGTGCTTGCGAGAAACGCCACATTATCTCTGGTATATGTCACATGCTTTATCATAGTCGTGAGCACTTTGGTGGATGGTTGGCCAATAGTAGCCACACTGCAAGATCTTATGTGTTGTTTGTACTCCACTATGATACCCACCTAGTAGTGACGAGTGGCACGTCTCTAAGATACTCATCACCTCAACCTCAGGGACATAGCAACAAATAATTCCATGTGCACATACGTGGAACAAATATGGATCATCCTAGAAGAACTTTCTCACATCAAACATAAACTTGCAGCACTGGTGAGTATTCAAGTCTGGCGGCATGATGTCACTAACCAAGTAGTTTGCATAGTATGTAAACCATGGTATCAAGTCATGGGATGCTTCCAGTACTCTCTCATTAGGGAACGAATCATCAATCTCCAATCCATCATTAAACTTTACCATGGCTCCATCTTCTAATCTGGAGAGTTGATCTGCAGCCTGATTTTCAGTCCTCTTTGTGTCGATAGCATCAAAATTGAACTCTTGAAGAAGGAGTATACATCAAATCAATCTTGCTTTTGCAACCTTATTTTCCATCAATATCGCAATGCAGAATGTTCAGTGTGCACAATGACTTTGTCCCCTAAGCGATAAGACTTGAATTTTTCAAATACAAAGACCACATCAAGTAGGTCCTATTCAGTAACAGTATAGTTCTTCTGTTCAACATTTAGCACTTTGTTGGCGTAATCTATGGGATGTATGATCTTCTATTTGCACTATTCCAACACTACTCCAAGCGCAACCTCTCTTGCATAACACATGATTTCAAAGGTCTTTAACTAATCTGGAGCTACAACGATGGGGGCCAACACCAACTTCTACTTCAACCCTTCAAAGTCTTTTAGGCATGCTTCATCAAACATAAATTTAGCATCATTCTCGAGTAGTTTGCACAAGCGTTGTGCAATATTATAGAAGTCCTTTGTAAAATGCCTATAAAATCCCGCATGGCCTAGGAAGCTTTTCACACCCTTGACAGAGATGGGTGGGGGAAGCTTCTCAATCACCTCTACTTTAGCTCTTTCAACTTAATTCCCTTGATGGAGATTATGTGCCCCAATATATTGCCCTGATTCAGCATGAAGTGAAATTTTTTCCAATTCAGCACCAGATGGTATTCCTCCCATTTTCTAAGACAACATGCATGTGCTTCAAGCAATCTTCAAACAAGTCACCAACCGCGCTAAAGTCATCCGTGAAGACCTCAATAGTTTCCTCCATCATATTTGAGAAGATGACATATATCTTTAGAATGATGCTGGCGTTACACAATCCAAATGAAATCCTCTTGAATGTGAAGTTGCCATAAGGGCATGTGAACGTTCTCGTTTACCGATCCTCTTGAGAAATGGTGATATGGCTCTAGCCTAACTAACCATCCAGAAAGCAGTACCAAGCCTTTCTAGCCAAGCGGCCTAGCATTTGGTCTATGAACGGCATAGGGAAGTGGTCCTTTTCTATCGATGCATTAAGCTTCCTATAGTCCATGGATGCCCTCCGCCCAGTGACTGATCGCATGGGAATCAACTCATTGATTTCATTTGCCACCACAGTTATACCCCCTTTCTTCGAAACATACTGAATCGGGCTTACCCATTCACTATTGGTGATTGGATATATCACCCTTATGTCCAACCACTTGACAATTTCTTTGCACACGACCTCTTGCATAGGTGGGTTGAGATGACTTTGGTGTTTAATACACTGCTTGTAGTCCTTTACCAATTAGATTCTATTAGTACATATCCTAGGAGGGATACAAATGATATCCACAATCGTCCACCTAATAGCCTTCATGAACTGCTTAAGTACCACAAGTAGATCATTCACTTATTCATCATTTAGATCCACAACAACTATGACAGAAAAGGGGTTTTTGGCATCCAAAAATGCATATCCCAAATGGGATGGCAGAACCTTCAACTCCAACACTGGTGGCTCCTCAAATAGAATGTTTAGTAGGTGGTCACTCTCGATTCTGCAAGTCCAACTCCAGCTTAGATTGGTGTCTGGGGGCGTATGATACCCCTTACCCCTTCATTGTCTCTTCATAATCTGGGATGCCATCACCCTCAAAGTACATCAACATTGCTTCCATGTTCTCAACGCCTAGTCTCTCCTCAAGTGGTACCTCTGGTTCTGCATCATCAACACTTTCAATGATAGAGACTACCTTTGGATCAGCATCCTTGTTTTCATGTTGGCAAGCATTGATCACGAACTCATCCTTACCCAATCTAAACTTGAGTTGGCCTCCCTCTAAATCCACCAATGTGTGTCTGGTGGCTAGGATGGGCCTTCTCAAGATGATTGGGACCTCAAAGTCGACCTTACAGTCTAGGATCACAAAGTTCGCGGGGAATATGAATCTATCCACTTTGACAAGGATGCCATAAAGTATCTCCACAAGCTTCTTCACCATTCAGTCAGCCATCAAAAATCCCATGCTCGTTAGAGTAGGCGCTCCCAGTCATAGCTTCTTGAAGACCACAAGAGGCGTCAAAATTATGCTGGCATCAAGATCACACAACGACCTTGCAAACTCCACATCTCCAATAGTGCAAGGTATGGTGAAAGCTTTGGGAACTTCTCGCTTCCACACCAAGGACCTTGTAGAAATTGCACTGTAATGTTGAAGCTCTTGGGAGAGCTCTTAGCTCACAGTCTGCTTCTTTGTGGCTAAGTCCTTTATGAACATTGTATAGCTTGGCATGTTCTTCAATGCCTCAATAAAGGGGATGTTGATGGAGAATTATTTCAGGATGGAGAGAACGTGCTTGAACTTACCCTCATCCTCCTTTTTTTATTCTTTGAGGGAAGATGGGAAGAGGTCTAGGAATATGCTTTAACTTCTGTGGCACCTTTGCAGCATCATTCAACCCATCCTTGGTACGGTAGTCTCCGATTTCAGCATCTTTGACCTCAACAATCTCCTCTCAAACATCATCATCATCGACCGACATAGGAGGATCAATAGTCTACTTACCACCATGAGTAGTCACCGCCATATACTGCCCCCTCATTCTTTGGATTGTGAACTATATTTCTGGGCAATGTACCTCTCTGTCATTGGTTGAGTTGAGTTGATATTTGACCTAACCGTTGCTTTAGATATTTGATAGCAACAGAATGAGAATTGATTTTTTGGTTAATGCTGAAGGTATCAAACTTCATCCCCCTCAATGTCTCATCTTGTGTGTTAGCCTTCTACAATAATCAATCAAATATCTTCTCAACTCTGGAACTACCAGCACCTGTATCACAGTTATGTGGTGGCACATAAGGACTATTCTTGTAACTATTTCTGTGACTCCAATCAGCATCTCTATCTTGGCCTCTGTTTCTATTGTAGTAACCTCTTCGATTGTTGTCTCTGAAGGTGCCATCTCTGTTATAGTTCCGACCTTGGTTCCCTTGACCTTGGGGCTAATAGTCCTGATTGGACCCTTAGGTGTTAGTCCAAAAACCCCCTGTCTGATCAGCAATGAAGAAAGTGCTCATCATAATAAGGCTCCTCGTATATGGGTGCTCTCTGAGGCTGATGAGCAACTATATTAACTAATTCCTCATTCTACTTCATCATTAACCCCATATTAGTACTAATCGAGGCAAGCTCTTGCATCATCTCCTAGTTGTCATCCTCATTTTGATTTTGATTCTGATTCAGAGTTGCATTGACCAGGTCGTTTGCATTATCTTGGGATATCCTTCTTAATCTTCTCTAGATCTCTAGGTCAAACAGAATCAAGGGAATGCCTCAACTTTGTTACACTACACCTGCACACTGAAATAGAACAAAAACCACAAAAACATAAAATGAGGGAAATAAGGATTAATTCTCAAACTACTCAAATTGAACAAGTCTAGTCGTACTCCCTGGAAATGGCACAAAAATCTTGATGTCACCCAAGCTACACCTCCTTTTTCAAGGCTAAAGTGGTCGTTGTCGATATATATTAACTGAGGTTAGGGTCGATCCCACAGGAAATATGGTAGACTTAGTAGATTTTAAAGTAATTCGGGTGGATTAACCTACTTATTTCCCTAAAGGGGGGTTTTTGTAAAAACTTTAAAAAGTAATCCTAGACTAAGACAAGTGTTGAAATCAGTTATGAAGAGTAACTGGTGTAAATAGTTCTCCGTGATTCTCTAACTTGGTATTATGAGATAATCAAATTCTTTTCTAGTGTGTAGCATGCAAAATAGTAAGTTAAGTTTACCAAACCCTTTGATCCAATAGAGAGGAAAATTTAACTACGTGATTTGATCCATCTACACAGTTTGATATTACTAACCCTTAACTATTATCCTAATTCAACCTCCCGTTAAACCAGTTTGGTTGATTAGACGAGAATCATAAATCGAATCCTGTTAATTAATCTCTTTCCTATTCATTTTTACCTTGATCCAGTCAGTAACATTGGGCGAGTTCTAACATTGGAGACCATTAAAAAGCATTTAAACTGAAGATAATTAAGTAATACATGTATGCACACTTTCCAAGAATTATGTATTATCTAGTTTTACCTTGTTAGTTCTTCATGGTTCCCACAACCCTAGTTGTAGATTTAGCAACTCATTATTAGTGTAGATACATGAATCATGAATTTAAATAGCATAATTGAGCACTTACGCCATAGAATTAAGAACAATAACTCCAAGCTCTTCACCAAGATTCACAAGATTGAATTAAAGACACCAAAATAATGTTTCACAACTTTTCTGTCACGTGTTGTACTGTTCTCCACTGTTCTGTTGTGTTCTCTATGAAAAATAACCAAAGATCCTATTTATAGTATTTAAAATACAAAGCTAAAATGAATTAGGACAACTAGGTCGGCAAGCTCTGCGGGCACTTCTACAGACCGTATAAAGTTCTATGGCCCGTAGTTGGGGCTTCGTGGACTTCATTTTCAATTATGAGGTTGACTTCTATGACACCCATCTATAGGCCATATAAAGTTCTACGGCCCGTAAAGGGTTTCGTAAGATGACTTTTCAACAACTCCCCACTTTTTGATTCCTAGGGCTCGATACCAAGTCTACGGCTCGGAGAATAATTTACTGCTCGTTTGCATGTTCATAGACTTATCTTCGAAAAATCACCCTTTACTTGAATTTTATACGAAACCAACTCTATGGATCATGTAATTTTTCACGGCTCGTAAAGGGTCTCTTAAAACCTCAAATTCTACAATATCTACATACTTAGCCCAAAAGTCTTGCCAACCATGAATCCTGTAAAACAATCATAAAAACAAATCAAATTTACTAATATCGCTTTGAAAACACATAAAATTTGAAATTTTAAGCATCAAAAGTGTTATATTTTGACAGCACATCAAGGCTGTAGAAACTAAACACCATGCATTTCTGATAATACAACCACGGTCATGAAGACAATAGTCTCTATAGCTCCGCATTCATGAAAAACTACGTTTCCAACAAAATTTCCAACCTGATTGGGGAATTTTATCAAATAGGTGGGGCGTATACATTCACAACACCATTTTAACAAATTACCCCCAAATTGTCCCTAACAACATAACATCACTACCCAAGCAATCACCCAACAATAAAATCCAACAATTCATTCCAAGTGCCAAAAATTTAACATAAAGATTCAAAAGGTGGAGCACTAAAAATTCCTAATTTCATGCTAAATGGGTTAGCAAGCTATACAATCACATCATAGGTAAAAAAAATTAAAGCTTTCGTGGTTGCACAAGGCTTCTGCCCAAGAAACAAAAATGGAGAAGATTGAGTGGTTTTACCTAGATATTTCGAGTCAAGAAGAGATGAAGAAGTGAGGCTTGAATTTTTCCTTTACAAAATTTGAAGTGCAAAAATTTGTTTAATCTTTTGTTGCCTTAGTTATGTTCTCTTGTTCCTTGTAATGAAACTAGTCTAAACATACATAGCATCATTAGTGCTCTGTGTTCGCGAACATGTGGTGCACCTGCGCTCAATTTTAAATTTCAGTGCTCCGCGTTCGCGATATGTCAATGTCATTGACTAACGCGTTCGTGGACCTCATTCGCATTCGCAGAGAACAAGGAGGTGCGAAACCTAGGCCAACTTTTTGTAAAATTAGGAGATGCCCAGGTCCAATTTGATGATCCAACTTTTTGGTTGGGGGATGCCTGAAGTCCAAAAAGCAGTCTAAATGACAAAAAACCATCCCAAATGCATTTTTGAAGGTCTTTCCACTCCAAACATCAACTCGGATCAATTTGTTTCCTCCAACCTGTTCAAACCACTACCAAAGGCTTGAAAAATTGTGAGAATTAGCATAAATTCAAAAATTAAAATTCAAAATCTGAACTAAAATTTTAAATTGCAAAATTAAACTAAGAATCTAAGGTTTTTGAACAACGATGGGTTGCCTCCTATCAAGAGTCAATTTAACACTGCAGCGCCACATTGGATACATCACCTTTTATGTTTCCACTTTGAGGCAATGAATCTTTCTGCCAACTTTAAATCAGTCTTCAAAATAAATTCTTGGGGATAAGTTGAGACCATATAAAATGTCATTCTATCTCTCCACTTTGAGGATTTAAATTTCCTACCCAACTTTATATTATTTTTCCTTTTTGGCACGTTAGGCATGAGTAAGAGCGTCAAGAGGCCCTTTGCACATCGAAATTCAAAATTTACAGCCTTTAAGCAAATGGCACCCTCACTTCCTAAAGAACTAAAGTTTCCATAAATGATTTTTTATTTTTTGCTTCCTTTTGCCACTTTAGTATCATTTCCTTGATTTTGGCATCATGGATGATTATTGGCTTGGATGGCATACACTCACCCAAGATTTCTTTCACATTAAGCACCACCTTTTCTTCTTGAGACTCTAATTCATGACTTTTGGCCATTTGACAAGGAGCCTTACATACTCCTATGCTTTTTCTCACATTGGCCTTCAAAGTTGCAATTCCAAGTTCAAATAAGACCATCTCATGGCATCGAGCAGTAAGCATATTTTAGAATACATCGCTCATATTGAACAATAGGTCTCTTAGCATCATACCATTCGCAAGCCTTTGAGACAAGTCCATGAGCCAAGCTTGAATCACAACATCAATATCTCCATTCATGTTCTCAACACAAGTTTGCCCACCATGAAGTCCTTCACATTGGGGACAATAGTCATAGGCATAGGACTCATAACCACCAAGCAAGATTTCATCACAAGTAGCCGTATGACAAAAATGCAAAAAGAACATACAAACAAATATTCACAAATTGAATCAAAACTAGTAAACTACAACTCCTAAACCAACTCAATATGCCAATTGTTCCCCAAGCAATGGAACCATTTTTATGCCCCTCAATCATACCACAAAACCATTAAGAGATATGGCGGTCGTCATCAGCATAATTACCTAATTAGGAGTCGGGGTCGAATCCGTAGGGAATAATGTGAGGATGATTGAGATGACTAAGGACTACAAGAAACTAGTTTGAATTTTAACAACAAACACAACAATAATCAATAAAAGGGAAGATTAAGTTATTAACTAAAACTAAGTAAATAAGAAACCAGGGCAAGGATATGTCAAGAAAGGGATCAAAGGATACGGGAAAATGGAAGATCAAATAGAACCCAAATAGTCCATTACACATAACTTCATATAATCCCTATGGGTAGCTAAATTTCTTGTAACTACAATCTCTGATTGGATAAAAGTAGTGTTCCATATGAACCCGGTAAGGTCTCATATGTCCTATCACACTAGGAACTTATTGGGACCTATGCAATTGTAATGAACCTCTCGGTCATTTCTATGTCTTTGTTGTACTTTTGTTGATTTGAGCATGTATGTAATGATCTCGAACCATTGGTGATTTGTTGGGATTGTTGGAATGGCTATTGATTGGGTTATTCGGGAATTACGTGAATTTTTAAGTTAGCTAGGAAGTTACACCTGTAAAATGAGTTTTCAGATAAAGTCCTAGTAAATGTCCTCAAAGTAGAATTTTGACGATTTCATTAGCTCTTGAGTGGTCGAATTAGGCTAGGGTCATATCTGATGCAATTATATCATAAATTGCAAATTTGGCCGTCGGAACCGGTTAGTAGTTGACCTAGACAATGCCCTCTGGAATCGGGTCTCAAATGAGAATTTTGTTAGTGTAGCTCCAAAAAGTTAGTTTTGGTCTAGAATGATCCTTCATTTGATATCGGGGACTTCCAAGTGCGATTTGACCCCCCCCCCCACTCCAGGGGCTTTCCATTAAAAGTTACATGTAAAAATAAGTGACCCTCATTTCATTGTGGGAAGCCTCGTCGGAAATTTCAACTGAATCATTGAATATAAAATGTTAAAATCCATAGAGTTACATAGTTTGTTTGCGAAAATCGAACTCAGAACGAGCCCGAAGTATCGAAAAAGAGATTGAAGGATTAATGGTAGAGGGGGAGATAATGTGAAAATTCTGGAGGCTTCCATGTGGCTTGATTTAGTGCTACCATATGGGAATTCTAGGGGCTTCCATGTGCCTCCAGTATTTACATGGTCCAGTTCCACTAATGCTCCACAAGACTATATAGAACATATGTATAGAATATTGAGGATGATGCATGCCTCTTCACCGAGGTAGTGGAGTTGGCTTCTTTTAAATTACATGATGTCGACATCTTGTGGTACAAAGCGTGAGAGATATCCAGAGGTCCTTATGCTCCGCCAGCAGAGCGGGAGGACTTCTTTGAGGTATTTTTTGCCCATTACTTACCACGAGAGGGGCGGGAGGCCCCTCTTGACCAGTTTATTAGTTTGAGGTAGGGGATATTCGTTTAAGGGAGTATAGCTTTAGGTTGAATTCTTTGTCTAGGTATACACCAGATATTGTACGTAACATGAGTGCCAGAGTTTATCATTGTGTGGATAGTTTGGGGGATCATTTGATTAGAGACAGCAGGATAGCCTCTTTATAGGATTGTGTAGATATCTCCCGTATAAAGGCTTTTGCTAATATTACAGAGGACCTTCTCATTGGATTCGGGATACCCATATAAATAAGGATAGGAATAAGAGGGCTCGTACTATGAAGTCTTATGGGGATACATAGGGTGATTTAAGGGCATCATTTCACTGATACCCACCTTCGTCAGTAGGTAGTTTCCCTACCACAACTGCAGGGCAAGAGATTTGACTATTATATTTAGTCAAGACCAAGGCAGAACTTAGATTAGGCTGATAGCCATCAACAGGAGCATTATGAACAAATGAGACAACCTACTCCCTCATGTACACAATGTTATAAGCTTCATACTAAGCAGTGTAGAAAGGGTTCAAGTACATGTTACCATTACAGGAAGATAGGATATTTTATTAGCAACTGGCCCCTTAGTTAGTTCCTACTGTGAATAAATTTATGATAATATTCCCTGATAAGCTTCCAGGGATCCTCCGAAAGGGGTATCAATTTCGCTATAGATTTTCTTCCTGATATGCAACCTATATCCATTGCTCCCTATAAGATGGCTCCTATAGAGCTAAGAAAATTGAAGGAAAAACTGAATATTAAGCCAAGAACATCTCCATGGAGTGATCTAATGCTCTTTGCTTGAAAGAAATATAGCTCATTACAGATATGTATCGGTTACAGACAGCTAAATAAAGTCACTATCAAGAATAAGTATCCTTTTTCATGGATTGATAGCTTTTGAAAGATCGACTTGTGACCCAGGTACCACCAATTATGAGTCAGGGATGTTGATATTCCAAAGACAATGTTTAGGATGAGGTATGGACATTTTGAGTTCCTTGTCATGTCTCTTGGGCTTACAAACACCCCCACAGATTTATGGGTCTAATGAATCTAGTATTTAAACCATTCTTGGATGAATTTATGATCGTATTTATTGAAGACATCTTGATATATTCATGGTCAGAGCTGAGCATACAGATCACTTGCGTGCCAATTACAAACTTGCCAAGAAAATAAGTTATATGCTAAATTCTCTAAATGTGAGTTTTGGTTATCTTTTTTAGCTTTTCTTGGCGATGTTATTACAAGCGGTGGTATCAAGGTCGATGGCCAGAAGGTTGAAGCAGTAATCGCCTGGCCAAGATCATTGGATCCGACCGAGGTCCGTAGCTTTTTAAGCTTGGCAGGATATTATAGGAGGTTTGTTGAGAGATTCACCTCTACCTCTGTGCCACTAATGATATTGACACATTAAGCAGTTAAGTTTCAATGGACTAAAGCATGCGAATAGAGTTTTCAAGATTTAAAGAAAAGGCTTACCACCGCACCTATTTTGGCTCTTCCGGATGGAACCAAATGCAACATTGTATATTGTGATGCCTCAAGAATTGGCCTACGTTGTGTTCTTATGCAGCATGGTAGAGTTATTACATATGATTCCAGATAGTTGCGAAAGCATGAACAAAACTATCCTACCCATCACTGCAGTTGTATTTTTCCTAAAGATGTGGCGACATTATCTATACGGAGTTCATGTTGATTTTTTACCGACAACCAGAGCCTTTAATATTTATATAACCAGAAGGAGTTTAACCTACAACAAAGGAGGTGGCTAGAATTACTAAAAAGATTATGATGTTGACATTTTATACCATCCCAGTAAAGCTAATGTTGTTACCGATGTACTTAACCAAAAGTCCATGGGAAATCTAAGCCATGTTGAAGCTGATAAGGCTGAAATAACAAAAAACCTATGTCAGCTAGCTAGTTTGCAGGTGCGATTGGTAGATACAGAGGATGGGGGTGTAATTGCTAAAAATACAGCAAAATCTTCCATTGTTACTGAAGTAAAAGAGTGACAGCGCGAGGACCTGAGCTTAGAACACCAAGGGAGAGCATTCCACAACAGCAGCATCCTTCATTTGAGCTAACTGGAGATGGAGTCCTTAGGTACCATGGTCGCTTATGTGTGTCAGATATGGGAGGACTCTGTGCTAAAATTCATCCTAAGGCCCATTATTCTAGATATTCAACCCACCCTAGAGCAACAAAAATGTATCAGGACCTTCAACAAATCCAGCGGAGGATTATGCTAAGCTTTACATTCAAGAGATTGTTTTCCTTCATGGAGTTCCATTGTTTATGATCTCCGATCGAGGGGATCAATTTACCGCACATTTTTGGAAGTCTTTTCAGAAGGGTTTGGGCACTCAGGTAAATCTCAACACTGCTTTCATCCACAAATTGATCAGGCAAAGTGAACTATCCAGATCATTGAGGATATGGTGCGTGCATGTGCGCTACTTTAAAGGAAATTGGGATGATCATCTACCTCTTATTAAGTTTACTTCTAACAATATCTTCCAAGCTTGTATTCAAATGGAGCCTTATGAATCACTATATGTACGAAGACGTAGGTCGACGATCGATTGGATTGAGGTTGGGAAGGCAAAGTTGCTAGGCCCTAATCTAGTTCAGCAAGCAATGGACAAAGTGAGACTTATTAGAGACTGATTGCAAACAGCCCAAAGTCAACAAAAGTCTTATACAGATGTTTGACAATGAGACTTAGATTTTCATGTAGAAGATTGGGTCTTCTTGAAAGTATTACCTATGAAGGGAATCATGCAGTATGGAAAGACAAGAAAGCTCAGTCCTAGGTATGTTGGACTATAGAAGATTATTCGAAAGATTGTCAAGATCACATACGAGCTTGATTTGCCTTCATAATTAGGGGCAGTCCATTTCGGTGTTTCATGTATTGATGTTATGGAAGTGCATTGGAGATCCTTCACGTATTACTCACATTGAGGATATCCACATTACTGAAGGCTTATCTTATGATGAGGTGCCAGCAGCTATTTTAGATTGACTAGTAGAAAGCTTCGGAATAAAGAAGTAACCTCCATGAAAGTATTGTGACGGAACAAAAATATTGAGGAAATAACTTGGTAAGCGGAAAAAGAAATGATGAAGAAGCACCCTCAGCTATTTACAAACTAAGGTGAGTCATATTTTAAAAGTTAACAGTCGACTTTCTACAGTTACTTAAATTTTAAATGAGTTGGAAATATTGTTTATATGGGTCGTCACAGGATAAGCTATACAAAGCATAGTAATAAGAATTTTTCTTGAAGTTGATTTATGGATTGGAGGGATAAAAAGTATATCCTAAATTATCACTTTTTGAGACATAGTAGTGCAACCAAGACGTTGTCTAGATACATTCACGGACGAATGTTCTTGGGCGGGAGGTGGGGGGAGACTGTGAGACCCCGTGTTTCTTGTCTTCTATATATATACATAGGGTGGCGTATCATATAAGACATCTATGATTTTGGGTAGAAACTAAGGATAGTAAGGTTGGCAATAAGTGGAAATATCAAGGACCTAAAGTTTTAAGCCAAAGGAATACCCTAAATTCACATTTGGGACTAAAGAAATGGCCTGAGTGGCACCTCGCCCTTTTTGGAAGGTTTAAATTTGGTTTCACATTCCGAATGGGACTAAAAGTGTATAATTTTCTAATAATGGATTTTTTTAAAGGTTATTTTAATAGCTCAAAGGTAATAGATCAAGTTTTGGAATCAAGAAAATTGCAAGATAAAGGTTGGACAAAGCTACCGTAAGTTTCTTTAAGAAAGCCTTCTTAAATTTGAGTCAAATGTATCCGGCTATATCTCTTAGAATATAAGGAGTTAGAAGGTCCATGACCTATCAAATTTAGTATCTATGAGTCTAATTTGCAACGCACAAAACTGCACATCAAACAAACCACTGAATAAAACGTTATGACAGTTTAATTGCGAATGCCCGAGCAGGAAATCGGGGCATGGGTCGGGTCGGGTCGGGTCAACCCACCTAGATGTCGGCTAATTTGAGCTTTTTAAAGATAAAATCAGTTCTATTTCGTCCCAAACAATGTATAAACTGAAGATAAAGTTCCCCTCAAGGTACCAAGGTGATTTGGGTAAGTCTATTGCGTTTCTACCGTTAAAATTCGTCCTCGTGCCTAGAAATGCATGTCTTATGCTTTGCAATTATTTTCCTCCTAATACCTGTGTTTGGGGCTATTTTTGGGCTGTAAAAAATGTGGATTTCTTACTGGTTATTATAGTATTGCAGCTGGTTTTCAGGTAATAATCTTCGGGCTCTTTTACTATCATTTTTACGAAATTTTACGGACATTTTATTGCCTTAAGGCTATTTGGAAAATTTGTCCATTAATACTTAATTGCGAGCTGTTTATAGGTGGTTATAAATTGCATATATATAGTGGTTTCGAAGCTTAGGATGTAAGGAACAACTTTTGTGAAGAAACCTTTGGCAATTGAATGTTCATTGGAGAGGTATGTTAAGGCTAAGCTCCATCCTTCTTTTAGCACGAAATCTGGGAAGTTTCCCAAATTGTCAAATGCGACATGTTACTATTCATTTTCTAAAAGGACCTTCTGTGAAAGGCATTGAGATTGTAGCTAAGTTATTTTCATGATGGCATTAGGTTGAAATTACATTCGTTCGCTTAAACTTGACATTCAAAATCTATATATCATTTTGTTAGTTTTCCTGACTACCTATCCATATGTCCAAGGTGTTTCTCTTCTTGGTGTAGTGTCATTAAAATAAATGTAGATTACGAAGGGATGTCATATTCATAATCAGTCCTTCTTCCATATAATAAAATATAATTGAAACACTTAACAAGTAACGCAATGATTTCCAATAATCTCTATTGTAATGCTCCTATTTAAACTACTAAGACACTTGATTCTGTTTAAATACTTTCTTTTACTAATTAACATGGGAGCAAGTATAAGAATTATGTAAAGCAACTTTATGAATATTTTCAGAGTTAAGGCCTCATTCTAAATGTTGAATTAAGTTGTCATGCTTATTTGAAAGACATGTAAGATCCCACGAGTCATGTGCATATGCTATGACAATGATTATGATGTTATGAGAATAAGTATAACCATGAGCCAAGATTGGCTAAATTCATGATCTGGTCTATTATGTGCATTCAATATTCATACCATACATTCATACCATACATTGCACGTTATATGGGGCCTATTTGCCCAAATGATTATATAAATGTATGTGGTACAAATGGCAACAGGTTAGCAAATATGATGCCGGTCAACTACCTGAAAGGACCACCATTGCTAGCATTTGGTTGGGTATGTTATGCATTTGTATCTATATACATATATTCTTGACATGCGATACTCAAGCAAACCATGCATATTTGATCACTAGGAGGTTTATTATGGCAATTAAGGTTACTTAAGTGTTGGTTACTGGTGGTATTTCTATAACCTTTTTTACTACTATTATCTATGGTTTTACATTCTGTCTTACATATAATACATGTTCATACGTACTAACGTCCCATTGCCTGGGGACGCTGCATTTTATCTCGTGCGTGTAGGTTCAGGTAGGGACTCTGATCGACTCCTCCATCAAAAGCCCAGTTCAGCTGTAAATTAGTAAGCTCCCCTTCTTCTTGGAGCTTCCACAGGATGCTTACTTTTTGTTGTATAGTTGGGTAAAGTTGGGGCCCTATCCCGGCAGTATTAGGGGTTCTCTTAGAGGCTATTATGGATATGTTATTGTGGGTTAGTTCTTTTATGCCTTTCAGTCTCCAGTAATAGGATTGACATGTATATATAGTGTATGCATGTACCTCTGTCGTTGCAACCTTGCCGGCAAGCTAGTACTTTATCATCTTGGTTTACCTATTTTGATGTACTTGATTTATTGTTGACCAGGTCATGACCTAAACGGTCCCAGCATAGTTTTTCAGACATTATACTACCTGATTTTCTTCTGGTCCCTAGTGTAGTTAACTAGCATGTTTAGTGGCTTACCCGACCAATAATGGTATGGAGTGTCATTCGCGCCTCCCCTCTTTTTAGGACGTGACACTGAGTTTGCCTATGATAACAACTATCGCACCAGTATTCAAATGGCCCTATTTGAGGCATTATATGGCCGCCTATACTACACTCTTGTTGGATCATTTGAGTCTACAGAGTCGGGTCTACATAGTACAGATCTGTTGTGGGATGCCTTAGCTAGGGTCTGGGTTTTACAAGTTAGGCTGAGGATAGCTCAGAATCTGCACCAGAGTTATGTTGACCGTAGATGCCGGTTCTTAGAGACCAGGTATCTTGAGAGTATCCCCCTGAAAGAGGGTCATGCAATTCGGGAGAGGGGAGAAGTTGAGTCCCCAGTATATTGGGCCTTTTGAGATTTCGAGACAGGTTAGGCCTATTGCTTATGAGTTAGCCCTACCTCTAACTTACTCTGCCATACACCTCGCGTTCCATATATCGATGTTGTGTCAGTACATTCTAGATAAGTCACATGTGTTGTAGTATGATGTGATTGAGTTAGATGACCATTTGACATTTGTTGAGGAACTGGTGGCCATTCTAGCTAGAGATACCAGGTAGTTGTGCTCCAGAGCTATACCGATGGTTAACGTGTAGTGGTGACACCGTCCAGAAGGCCACCTGGGAGACAAAAGCACAGATGCAGGAGAAGCACCCTAGCCTATTTTGACCATTAGGTATGCCTAGACTTCACTTTTGCAGTTGAAAGTCTTATTAGTGGGTGATGTTATAATGACCATCCGGGTCACTTCTATGGCTTTTTGGTTTGTTCGTTTATTCAAGCATGTATATAATGACCTAGGGCCATTGGTGATTTGTTGGGACTGTTAGAATGGCTATTAGTTGGGCTATTTGGGAAGTATGTGGATTTTTGAGTTGGCTGAGAAGTTATACCAGAAAAATCAATTTTGAGGTAAAGTGCTAGTAAATGGCCTCAGAGTGGTATTCTGAGGATTCCATTAGCTCCGGCACGGTCCAACTAGGCTAGGGGCATGTCTGGTGCAATTATATCGTAGATTGCAAATTTGGCCACCAAAATTAATTAGTAGTTTACCTAGTCAATGCCCTCGAGAATCGTGCCTTGAATGAGAATTTTAATAGTGTGGTTAGCTCCCACAAGTCAAGTTTGGTCCAAAGTGACCCTTCATTTTATACCGGAACTTCCAGCTGTGATTTGACCCCCCAGGGGCTTTCCATTGAAAGTTACGTGTAAAGAAGCAGGACCCTTATTTTATCATGGGAAGCTTTGTTGGAAATTTTGACTGCAACATTGGATCTGCAATGTCAAGATTAATAGGATTACATAGTTCATTTGGAAAAATCAGAGTCTAAAAGAGCTCAAAATATCGAAAAAGGGATTGAAGGATTAATGGGAGAGGGCCAGATGATGTGGCAATTCTGGGAGGGCTGCCATGTGGCACGATCTGGAGTTGCCACGTGGCAGTGAGCTATCAGTAGCATGGATATATATACATGCACCTTTTTCCAAGAAATTAAGTGACACACACACACATACATACATACATACATATATATATATATATATATATATATATATATATATATATATATATATATATATATATATATATTCCTTCTCATCTTTGCACTGCGATTCCGAGCTCATTTTTTATCTGATTTGAGTGATTCAAAAGACTACATGATTTGAATTTTTAAGAGGAATGCCACGGAAGTGTTAGATTCTAATTTTGGCATGTCTTTCGAGGTAAAGGCTCTATTTATTATGTTACATATCGAAAATGAGTCAAAACCTTACTCGCGATATCTCTACTATTTCACAATGGAATTAAGTGAAATTAGTACCTAAATTATTATATTTTTCGAGAGGAATATTATAGTATGCTTGGATCATGTTAATTTGGATATAGTTTTTAAAATTTTGATAGAGAAGTTATGAACGACGTGCTTTAATTGATAAGAAATACAACTTTATTTTTTAAGTCGTTTCTATTTCTTCTGAGATCTATTTTGAGCTCCATTTCAGGCTATGGTCTCAGAATGATGGTCTCAGAATGATGTAGGAATCATTTTATGGAGGTTGATTTTGCATTTCAGGCGTAGGCCCCATTTTTTCCATTTTAGTCATAATTGATATAATTTCACCTGTTTCTGAAGATAATGCAACAAAATTGATCGTGTTAACATTATGAATTATGTTTTCATAGTTGACAAGCATCGGGATGCCATACGAAGAGGAAAAGATCGACTAGAGTGATTCTGAGCTCAAGGCATCGACATCTAGGTGGCTAGTCTATCCCTACCCTTTAATTGAGTGAAACTTTATGAATGTTGAACTAAGATGTATATGAGATGCTAGTTGTGCCTGGTACACATAGCATGTGTTACTGTGGGTTTGTAATCTGTATTCTTGGCTATGAATGTTATATTTTCGATACATTCTGGGATATTGACTATACAGAGGCCTGATAAGGGCTATATATGGGTTGATGCCATAGGGAAGGTATGTACTCTGAGTTAACTGTTGTCTGTGAGAGTGTGTTGCCTAATGTCTTGCCATATGATGTTTGTGAGACTATTCACTAAATATTTATCGTACAATGACTTTTTCTGATTTAAATGTGATTCTATTGGGCCAAGCAGTTATGAATACCTATGTCATCACTGTTGCTATCATGCTCTACTCTCATTACTTGTACTTGACAGGTTCATTATATAATTAGCTTGTTAGTGTTGATTTTACACTTAATATTTATACATATTCTCCTGGGTATGGTTATTAGCTATTGGGTTTTAGTTCTGCTTATCTGAGGCTAGGTTAGTTGTTGTAGATGGGGATGATGCTAGTCTTTATTGTGAGGGTTAGATTATATGGGTTATCTATCTTGTGAGCATCATTGCCTATGTTGACTCTAGGCATGATATGACTTTGGAATTTCAAATTCGGATATACAGTTTGAGTGACTGATTACTTCAACTTCTTGAGTCCCAGATAATGCTCCATGTCGTCATTTGAGCATTGGTGGTCATGTTTGAGAGTTTGAGTCCTGAGTGACACTTCCCGCAGTCTATGTCCTAGTGGCCGCGACTGAGATGCTAGGTGGCGAATGCAGATTCTGAGGACTGAGCACCGACTAAGATTTGGATCGAGGGCCCCGTTGATTTCATTTTAGGGGAAAGGCCCCGTGAGTGACATTCTGAGAGGAGACATTTTTTTATGCAAAGGGAATTATTTCTCCCATGGGGTATACGTCCCACCATTACACATGTATAATTTGGATCAGGCACCATGTTTTGGCACAGGGTCATGGACCCAGTTGAAACAAGATCATTAGGGCAAGGCCTGTGATTGGGTACCATGGATCCACATACCTATTCACACCCTGGTTGCTTGTGGGTGTACCTCCTAGGTTTATGAAGTCTCATGGGCATTCAAGCATAGATACTAGGGCCTTATACTCACGTATAACTGACCCTTGATCTGAAGATATGGAAAGTTGGGAGCTATAATGGTTTTGTGGGGTTCAGTGATGATCTGTCAGTTTATTGTGCACGGGTGTACCTCTCGAGCTTATGGTCCTGGGCGGCATATAGGCATAGATGTTGAGGGCTTTGCACCTACGTACAGCTTGAGGTTTTGGTTCGGTTTGATATTATAGGTGATTTGCGGGGTAGCTTCTTTTATATGCATTTGAGCATCATTTTGAATATTGTTTCACTCGGTCGGCCAATGATGCCTAGTGGGTGCCTTATTCTGGTACTCACCCTGTTTCTGCCCTTTCCCATGGTACAGGTCCAGGATCTAGTTGGGCACATCGTGGGATCCAGTAGTTCAGGACACTTCTTTTGGGTGAGCATTGGCAGTGTTGGCTTCGTCACGGTCTCCTCCTTTTGATGGCCATCTTTTACTTTTAGATTTTGGCCTTGTATAGTAGTATTATGTATTTGCAGGAGCACTCTCAGGTTGTATATTATATTATGTTCTTTGTTATACGTGTATCTGTATGTATGTTTTCGTCTATTATACTTCTGTACAATTGATTTTCAGGTTCTGGATAGGTTTTTAGTGATTATATTACTATTGTATTAATTATAGACTTAAGTAAAAACTAGGATAAGGTTGGGCTATTGACTTCCCTGTTGGTGGGATCGGACAGACGCCATCATGACTGGAATCGGGTCGTGATAGCAATTGAATAGAAAAACTTTCTAAAACCATAATAATTGAACACCAAGCTAGGCATTAAACTAATTAACATGACCTATGACTATCACACAAATCCTCCATTTAGATTACTCAAGGATACTCACAATAACCAAAGATTTGTGATAGATTCAAGTTCTCGACCTCAAATCATCAATTATAATGAAGGTATGCATGAACCCATACATCAATTAAGCATAGTTAAAGCAATTAAGGGAAAAACCCACTTAATTTGCAAGAATATATTCAATTAAGTATAAAAGAAAGAGTTTAAATCAATACCCACATACAAATCCAAATCCTAATCTCATTACATCTACAATTTATGAACTACAAAATATGGAAAGTTAGAGTGAGTGAAAGATTTTACAATGCAAGCTCACACTTTTCAATCCAAAGAGAAATTGTAGAAAAGTTGCCCTTCATTCCTCACCCAGAGCTAGAATTCTATCCTAAGGTGTGTTCTTCTCTAGATGATGAACAATTTGTTGGCCTCTCCTCCCTAGGGATGAAAACGTGTGTAATATGAATTTGGGATCAAAAAGGTAAAATTTTGAATCTTCCCAGGGGTTAGTGACGTTAGCACTCCGCATTCGTGGAGGTCAACATAAATTAGACCTTCTCGTTCGTGCCTATCCAACCCACGTTCATAGTACACAAGCATTCAGTTCTTTGTGTACGCTCCTGGTCAGACCATGTTCACGGTATAAAATCACCTACTGCTCCACTTTTGCAGGTTCGATTATCGTGTTCGCGGAGCACAAATGTGTGCCAAGTACTATTTCTTGTTTTTAGGCTCCTTTATCCTTCATTTCAGCTCAAAACTTCATTCGTTTTAGCAAAACTCCTTGTAAAGCATAAGTACCTGAAATGTACATTATTTCAAAGCATAATTAGTCTCAATCTCTTAGATTAAACATACAAAATCATAAGAAAAAGATCCATAAATGAGTGTAAATTCACGCTTCATCAACAGTCTAAACATAGGAGTCAACATTTCCCATTAAAGGGAATCACATCAACATAGGTCCAAACATGCCTTTACATCATAGATCTTGGCAGGGTCTAGAACATACTACTAGTCACCCTCAAGATAAGAAATTACAAAAGTCTTAACAATATCAACATAAGCAAGAACATAAAGGCTTGTCCCTGAAGCATGGGAACTCGCCAAGTCTTCACAAGTAGAGTCCGATATTTAGCCACAAAAGTGAGCATGCTATCATTATCTGTCCCTACAAGGTGATATCATGTGGGCAAAGAGTATGTAAGTATGCAATGCATCAATGAACACCATACATAATAGTAATATGCATAGACATATCAATAGAGTAAGGACAAGATATGCATGATCAATACACCTTTAAAATCATAGATAAAAGCATCATAAAATATTTCATAGCCTATTGGACATACATATGTGGGAATAAGAGTATAACTGATAATAAGACCATATGGACTATTATATGGAATACCAATGTTTCGTCTACACTATGCATAAGAGTAGCCTACTTTACAAAGTTGACTCGACCCTCTCCCTATAGGCTATGTCCTAAAACTGTAAGAATAACATATAGTAGAGACCCCGCCCTTTAGGCTCAATCCTAGCACAGTGAGTATCATATTAAGAAACTATATGGATCCATTAGCTAGCCTTATAGGCACACAATCAGAAACTTATGGTGACTCGTAGTTATTGGATAATGGAATCTACAAGGTTCTCTTGGTGCTAACTCATATTCCATGGAATACATAATCGTGTATATATATAGGCATCATCATAATTCATACTTTATCAAAATCATACTTTCATAGTTTGTAAAATAGGTATCATGACCTTATGAAAACATATCATATCATAGGAATAGTGCATCTACATAAATTTGTATATAATGTGGGTATGTCCCATCTTATCATTTTATAAATATTATGGTCTTATGTCACCCTCATCATCATATCATCATTATCATCATAAAATCATACTTTCATACTTAGAATTATATTTATGAAATCATAGCTTAGTCATAGGAAATTAGGGCATAGCATGGGTTCATAGGCTATTGAACTAAAATCATGTAAAATCATACATTTTTATAATAATCCATGCTTAATTGAGAAAGTCGATCATAATTGAATAATAATTCAAGCAATTGGATGAGAATTTAACAAGACCCAATATGATATCATGAGCCCTAAATGGACTTTGAGAGAATTAATGGAAAAATCATGAGTTTCATGTAATTGTCATCAATACATATTAGGATTGGTCAATGGAAATAAGCTAAATAATAATTGAAGAAATTGAGTAGAAGTATAGAAGACCGTAGAAGTAAAGAAGACCCATGAAATTCACATAATTGAATTTAGGTAAAAATTGAGAATTTAGAAGGAGCTCCATAGAAGAAAGGATTCTATGAATGAAAACTCATATACCTTAAGTGATTTTCTTGAAAAAACATGAAGAAAAATAAAGGATTTTGCTTGACTTGATCTTTGATGGATTTTTCGTTTGGTGGAGAAAAAAGCCTTTGAGAGTAGTTTTAGAAAGAGCATTTTTGTAATGTGTGAATTGTGAAAGAATGGGGTTAATTTGGGAGTTAAAGGCAATTTATAGGATGGATTTAGTGCAAAAATTCCCAGAATCACTTAAATAAGCTTCAGGAAAGGTTTAATGTTTTCATACTCAGTGCAGGAATTTTAACGAAAAATTTGAACTGTCATGAAATAAGTCTGCCACGCGGAGTTGTTTTACCATAGTTCCTTGTTGTACAAAATTCAACCTTTTCCCCATCTTGGCCCTAGAATGAGTTCAGGTCTCTTTTGTACTGAAATAAACCCTCTCTGTGAGATAAAGATGTCGCGAATGCTTTTAAAAATACAAATTTTATGGGAAAAAAATTATTTTTGATACAATTGACCTAAGAATCGAACGAGGTCATTGTTTCACACAATTTTTCCTCCTGATAAGAATTTTTCCTCAGATTTGCTAAAAAGAGGGGATGATACTTTATCCAAGATATCTTTTATAAGTTCATTCGAAGATATTTTGAGAGATGTTACAGCGCCATTAAATCCGAAATGTCAATCTTTATAGGGTAACATAGTTTGTTTGCACGTATGGGGTCCCAGATGAATTTTATGTACCTCGTAGGGAATTTCAAAACTTGAAAACACATATTTAAGCTGCTTTTTCTGGTTCAAATGACCCACACCCTCACAGACATAGGCCAAAGGCTTCAATCGCGTAGGTCAGGCCCCTGTAACCTTCACGAAAGCGGATCCCTGTCAGTAATTGTGAAGGTCAGGCTAATTGGACATTCGCTAACACGAAGGGACCTCCCGCAGTCATAGAGTTCATTCTTTATATGCTCTGCCATTGTGGAACACTGTCCAGTGCAATCACAGAGGTCATCCATGTGGCTTCTTAGATCATCTCCTTGGATAAATTTCAGCATTCATGCAACCATTTCAAAGTCCATTTCTGGAGCATTTTTAAGATCAATTTTGGTTATTCAGGGTCCGAATTCAAGAAAATTTCATGGGGAATGCATTGGAGACATCAAAAAGTTGAGTTAATGTCTTGTTTCAAGTAAATTTGCAATTATAGTTGCTGCTATGTTTATTTTTGGAATGATTTTTAGGGAATTTTTGAAGTGTTATTTCTTGAGTTATGATTATCCATTCTCAAAGATTTTTGGCTCTATTTTAGGTGTTTTTTGTGAGGATCACTATGGGGTGTTTGTTTCAGAATTTGAAGCTTATTTTTTATAATGTTTCCACCCATAATTGCTGCTATTTCTTGACCTTGTAGCTTAATTTTTGAATTTCGATTAATTATTTGTTTGTGTTGATTTTTGACCTAAATTTGATTCTCATAGCATTGATTGGGCCGAGAATATTATTTTAGACTAATCTTTTGGGCTAACTCCATAATTCCGAATGCGGGTCTCACATTTACCATTTTAGGTCCCTAAATTGATTCGCCTTTATTTCTTATGATTTTAGTGTCTAAATGACCATTGTAATGTTATGGGTCTATTTTTATCAGCGTGGCAACATTTAGAGGTCATACGAAGGGGAAGGCTACGATAAAGTGAAGTGGAGTGTGCGTGATCGGCTTGTAGGTAGGCTACTGATGTGTTGTCAAAATACAACACATTTGATGCTTAAAACCTGGGATTTTGTGTGTTCTCATAGAGATGTTAGAAGATTTGATGTGTTTTTCTATTTGTTTTGCAGGATTACAGGGTTGGCTTGATTTCTGAGCTAATATGCAGATATTGCACAAATTGAGGTTTTACGAGACCCTTTACAGACTGTAGAGTTGGTTTCGTATACAATTCCAGTGAAGGGTGATTTTCTGAAGTTAAGTAAACGAACATGCAAAAGAGTCGTAAAAGATTCTACGAGTCATAGACTTAGTATCGTGCCCTGAAGATCTGAAGATGAAGAGTTATTGAAAGGTCATCAGATAAAACCCTTTATGGATGGTAGAACTTTATACAACTCGTAGATGGGTCTCCTAGAAGATGTCCCTCAGACTTGAAGAATAAATCCACGAAGCCTCGACTATGGGTCATAAAATATTATATAGCTCGTAGAAGTGCTCGTAGAGCTTGCCGACCCAGTTCTCCTATTTCATTTTTGTTTCGTATTTTGAATACTATAAATATATTTTTTAGGTTATTTTTAATAGAGAACGTAATGGAACAGTACAAAATAGTGGAGAGCTTGAGAGAAACACTTATGAAACATTATTTTGTATCTTTAATTCAATCTTGTGATTCTTGGTGAAAAGCTTGCACTTATTATTCTTAATTCTATTATGTAAGTTCTCAATTATGTTATTCAAATTCATGATTCTTGCATCTACACTGATCATGAATAACTAAATCCACAACTAGGGTTGTGGGAACTATGAGGAATTAAGAAGGTAAAACCAGATAATTTGCAATTTATGGAAAGTGTGCATGCATGTATTAATTAATTCTCTTTGGTTCGAATGCTTTTTAATGGTGGCCAACGTTAACACTCGCCTAGTGTTATTTACTAGATCAAGGTAGTAATAAATAGTAAAAGAGGTTAATTAACAAGGTTTGATTGATGTTTCTCGTCTACTTAACCAAACTGGATCAAAGGGAGGTTGTATTGGAACAACAGATAAGGTTAGTAATGCCACACTATAGGGATGGATCAAATCACATAGTAAAATTCGTCCCTCGCCTGGATCAAAGAGTTTGGTCAACTTAACTTACCGTTGTGTATGCTTCACACTAGAAAAGAATTTAATTATCTGGTAATACCGAGTTAGGGAATCATAGGGAATACAATACCTAGTTACTCTTCATAACTAATATCACACTTGTCTTAGTTTAGGATTACCTTTCATAGTTTTTACAAACACCCCTCCCCCCTCGGGGAGTTAAGTAGTTTAATCCACCTGAATTGCTTTAAATTCTTCTAAGTCTACCATATTCCCTATGGGTTCAACCCTAACCTCTGTGAGGTTATATATCTTGACAATGATCGTTTTAGCCTTTGAAAAAGAGATGTAACTTGTGCGACATCAAGATTTTGGCATCATTGCCAGGGAATATGGATAGACTTCTTTAGTTTGAATAGTTCGAGAATTAATCCTTATTTCCCTCATTTTACATTTTTGGTTGTTTTTGTTTTGTTTCAGCGTGCTGGTGTAGTTAATGCCCAACACACGAAGTTAAGGCATTCCCTTGACTCCGTTCGACCCAAAGATCTAGAGAAGATTGAGAAGGATGGCCCAAGATAATGCCAATAACACGATCCACAGCTCAGTAGAATCAATATTGGCTGAATTCTATGTCTATGGATGTGACTGGAGCCATTGTGTTACTGCCACTCCTGGATAACACAGAGTTCGTGGTTTCAAGTAGGTTGCTTTAGATGCTGCAAAATCATAGGTTGTTCACAAGCCTACCATCAGAGGATCCACATAGTCATCTACGTAACATTGTGTTTGTCTGTGAGAGTGTAATGAGAACTCAGAATCTGTCTATGGATGCAGTTGGGCTTCGCATCTTCTTAGTATCTCTAACAGGAAATGGAGTGATATGGCTATCCGAGCTCCCATAGAGTTCGATCACTAGTTGGACTGAGTTGCAAAAAGACTTTTTAGAGATGTTCATCCTAATATCGAAGAAGCTCCAATTGAAGGATCAAATCAACAACTTTAAGAAACTTCCTGGTAACTCGATCAGTACTACTTAGGAGTGGTTCACAAAGTTTCTGGGAAGTTTCCCTGACCACAAGATAGTTAATGATGTCTCGGTGGAGATTTTCTACCGTTCCTTGCATGAGAATCGTCAAGCATGTGTTGATACCATTGTAGGTGGAATGTTTTTACATCAACCATTTGCAAGAGTTGCTAAGAAGCTAGAAAAGGTGGTCAAGACGAATCATGCATGGGGGACGAGAGATAGGTCCTTTACTAAAAGCTCGTGTACAGTCAGTATTAGTTCGGAGCAAGCTAAAATAAATGAGGAAATGATGCAAGAGTTTTCCTGGATTAGTACCAACATGGAGTTGATGATGAAGTAGAATCAAGAATGAGTTAATACAGTTGCTCATCAACCTCCGTGAGCACCCATGTACGAGGTGCCTTATTATGATGAGGACACTTGTTTCATTGTTGATCAAATGGGGGGTCTTTGGACCAATGCCCAAGTGTCTAATCAGGACGATTGGTTCCAAGGTGAAGGAGACCAGGTCAGAACTACAATAGAGACGGCGTCTTCAGAGACAAGAATCATGGAGGTTACTATGACTGAAACAGGGGTCAGGATAGATATGCTTATTGGGGTCGTAGAGATGGTTACAGGAATGGTCATAATGTTCGACCATATGATCCGATGCTGGTAGTTTCAGAGTTGAGGAGATGCTTGATCGGTTGTTGAAGAAGGTTGACACACAGGATGAGACCTTGAGGGGGATGAAGTCTGACATCTCTTGCATTAATCAAAAGGTCAAGTCTCATTCTTTTGTTATTCAATAATTGGATAAACAGTTTGGTCAAATATCAAATCAACTTAACCAGCAACAGAGAGGCACATTTCCTAGCAACACAGTTCAGAATCCAAAGAATAAGGGGTAGTATATGGCAATGACTACTCGCGGTGGTAAGAGTACCATCGATCCTCCTATGTCGGTGGATGATGATGATGTTCGAGAGGAGATAGTTGAGGCCAAGGATGCAGAGATGGGAAACAATCATACCAAGGATGAGTTGCGTGATGTTGCAGAAGTTCCACAGAAGTTGAAGCTCATTCCTAGACCTCCTACTCCCGTACATCAAAGAATCAAAAAGAAGGAGGAAGAGGGTAAGCTCAAGCTCTTTCTATCTATGCTGAAGCAACTCTCCATCAACATTCCTACTCCCGTACATCAAAGAATCAAAAAGAAGGAGGAAGAGGGTAAGCTCAAGCTCTTTCTATCTATGCTGAAGCAACTCTCCATCAACATTCCTATCATTAAGGCATTGGAGAAGATTCCAGGGTATGCTAAGTTTATGAAGGACTTTGTTATAAAGAAGTGGATCGTGAGTCAGGAGCTCTCCCAAGAGCTTCAACATTGTGGTGCAATTTCTAAAAAGAGAAGATTACAGAAGAAAACAGACAACTTAATGAATTAAATCGAATTGAATAATACATTTATATATTAGTATGCATGTTGTCCAAATTGGGAAGTTGCAATTAAAAAAATTCGCGTGAAGACCCAATTTCCTTCCGATTTTGGATTTTTCAATTTGTTTGGACTCAATCATTTTGTTTAGAGTTTTTTTTCTATAAATATAAATATTTCAGAAAAGATTAGGTTTTACATAACTATTAACCTAGAGAGAAATAGAATTTGTCGTGGAGGCCGGAAAATTTTGGTTTCATCTTTTCTTCTCCATTATTATTTATTTTTACATTTATCTTTGGATGATTTGTGTTAATTGTTTCACGTTTATGTGGAGTTAAACTTCTTATTCTAGATTATGGGAGCTAATAAGATGATTGTTTAGTCATTATTAATTTGAAATATCTGTTTATCATATTAGTTGTTCCTATATTCCTTTAATCTATATTTCATAGTCTAGCCGACCGTGGAATAAATCTGTTGTCTGCTCTAAATTTAAGGGATGTTGGAGTGGATCCACAGGGTATAGGGAGCTTGTTTGTCTAGAAGACTAGATGATTCGAATATTGGAGACTTTGACACCTACTCATCCACATCACTTGGTTCAAATATAAAAAGATTTTTTAATGCATTTTCATTGATCATGTCTATCCCCACTCAATGATGTAGTTAGGCTATTAATGAGAGTAGGTCGGTAGAGGCGTGCAATCCTACTTAGATAAATTAAACTTTGTGTATCAGCAACCAGATAATCAAATAACTTAATGAAATTGATACTAAACATGATTATTAGCTAAACAATAATCTTAGTTTGATTCATTCATTGATTGTGTAGAAAAATCTCTTCTCTTGGTTAATCGTTCACTGCTTAACTAAAAAATTAGAATTAATATAAATTAGTAAATAATTAATCGACAAGTCCTTTGGGTTCGACATCCGATTTCTGAAAAGAGCCACTATATTACTTGGGTTGACCATGTACACTTGCGTATGCTAGGGAAAACACAGTACCCATTACGTAGTTTAATTAAGAGAGGATAAGGCAAAGTTAAGATATCAATGAGATGGTTTCTATCAAATGTCATATGGTGTGATATTCCAGAGTCCAGTATCCATAGATTAGCTTTTACTTTGTAATAATTACATGAGAGCTTGTCAAAATTTACAAAAGAAGTGGAAGTAATGATACCTGCAAAATTGATAGGTAGATTAGGTACTTGCATGTTGCCTGAGCTCTCCAATGTGTTGATCCCTTGAAATTATTGCAAGAGATGATCAAGCTACCCATATCTCTCCTTTGAAATACTGATATTATGGTTCTCCTAATTGTAAGATTGACTTCTAGATCCATTTCCTTTCCCTAGGTTGAAATCACATGACGAACCTACAGATTTAACTTCTACACTCTTTCCTTTATTGTTAAACTTGTGGAGTTGATTGGAATTCTATTGTTCATAGAATTGTTGTCTTTGGAGTTGATTCTGGCCATGTTGTCCATGATTCTGTTTTTTCATAAGTTGATTATTGAAATTCTGAGAAGCTTCTTGCAATTTAGATCGGACAAAAAGACAGTCGACTTCTATATGCTTTGTTCTTTCACGGAATACAAGTTTCTAGCAATGTGGAGGGCAGATTGTATCACAGTAAACAAGATGGGAACTAATGGAAGGTATAGTCAGTTCATCAAACAACTAACGCAGCCATACCAGTTCCCCTAACACCTTTCGTAATGACTTGTACTCAGCTTCAACTAATGATAAATAAATGGGCTCCTGTTTCTTAGACTTCTAACTGATGGGACTATTGTCACGCCCCGGGGGTACCCTAGACGTGGCCGGCACTCAGAAACTATTGCTAGTCCCCAAGTGAACCACTCGATCTCAAGACAGTCATTCAATCATCAGATACGATGGAAAATATTAGAATAAGGAAAATAAGGGAGTAAACACCTCAGTTACTTCTACATCAATGAATAAGGGTCGTAAGCTAATAAAAATCAATCTCGACATTTATGACATGATGTAATCACAATTTTAAGGAACTCAATTCAAAGAGGAAAGGACCTCAACATCAAAACATCATCTTCTAGTCTATGAAGCCTCTACTTTTACAGTCTAGGATAGTACCATGAAAGGCCATGGCTACCACAACTACAAAGACTAGCTCAAAACAAAAGAAAAATAACAAATGGTATCTTCCGAAAGCAGGGAAGGACTCACTAATCTCTAGAACTAGGGAATTTTGAACCTCAACAGTGCGTCTGCTGAAGTCCTCTATCTCCTGTATCTGCATCATGAAAGGATGCAGCGGTGAGTGGCATCAGTAGGTAGAATATACTGTATATAAAATGGCTAAGTGAAATAATACATGCATAAATAATATGTAATAACACCAACTCGCAAGATACTCACTCTAAATGACAAATATCCGTTTAAGGTGAGGGTAAGGAGTAGACAATAACTCATCAACATCAATCAAGACCCATACTATCAACTCAACATCAGAGTACTATCAGTGTGAAACCTATCTGGGAGTTTCTCTAACTGAAAATCATCACCTATGAGCCGGTGACACTACTAGAAATTAGGTCTATGGCAACGCAGGCAAAACCGTTGCAATAGATCCGACAACCGTTGCCATAGACCTATGGCAACGGTTACCCAAGCGTTGCATCAGCTCTCGTGGCTATAGATCTATGGCAACGTTTTGTGCAACGGTTGTCAAAAAGCGTTGTAATAGAAAACCCTATGGCGACGACTAAAATGGGGTGGCAATGGCAACGTTCCTTAGCCGTTGCCATAGACTCAATGTCTATGGCAACGCTTCATAGCCGTTGTCATTGACTGGAGTCTATGGCAACGCTCATAGCTGTTGCCATAGACACAATGTCTATGACAACGCTTCATAGCCGTTGCCATAGACAGCATAGACTTGAGTCTATGGCAACGCTTCTTAAACGTTGCCATATGTCTTTATCTAAGCACAATTAGCCTTTGTATTATAAAAGGAAATTACATTTGTAATACTGATCCATTTCTCTTCTAAAAATTAACGACAACACAAATTTATATATATATCCAACATGTACACAACAATATGCAAATACGCTTAACAATTAACTACTTAAAATCTATACACCGGTACATTTTTAATATGTATATACATATAGCAAAATGTTAAAACCCAAAAGATAAGTAGTTTTACATGCTTCAATAAGTATCAAAGTATTTCATAGAAGAAATTAGAATTTCATCAAAAAGTGAAAAATGATCTTAAGTAAGATCAAGATCATCATCGTCACTGCTTTCATCCCTTTCTTCATTTTCGACATGACCTACAAAGAATAAAATAATAATGTCATTCATCATCTCAACAACATAACCAGTGAAATCCCACATGAACATAAAGCTGCAAAATAAAGCCACTTTAAGTCGGAAGAAACACAATTCCAATTTCACATAATTCTTTCTTTTTGGAATTAAACTCACAAGACACCCCAATGTAAAATTTATCTCTGTTAAAAGAACACCTAGAGCTTCATTGCCACAACTTCAAGCAGAAAACTGACTTCAAATCAAGAGCCAGAAATATGACAAATAATTAGGTGTAAATCTTAAAAATGAAACCAATGTAAACTGAAAATGAACTCTTTCTCAACATTGACAGTACAGCAAAATCAAGATTCAAGGTTGATAACAAAGGATGCTGTTTTGCTATAGCAAACTCACAAGGGTAAGGGGACTTCAAAAATGTGCTAAATTATACAAGTGTTATTTTTTAACTTGATGAAACATGACTAATAACACTTCATTCTTTTTTATTAGCTCTTTTGATTTTTTTTAGTTCTCTTTTTTCCGTTTTTAGTTTTATTCTTCTCAATCCTCTTTCCAGACACCATAGGCTGGTGCCACAGTGCCACCACCTCTCCACTTCCCTTGCCTACTACTCTTCCACCAACCCATTACTTTCATCCCACCAGAACTTGCAACCATTTCAACTGTCATGAACACACCACATGCCCACCACCCCATCACCGCCTCAAATAATGCAAGAAAATCACAAAACCCAGCAGCTACCACCCCCACCCAACTTTCAAGGCTTGCTTTCTCTCTCAGATCTGGAGCCAAGTAAAAAGAACTCACTACTTCCAGATAGAAAAAGGAGCTACCAATTGTGACAATGAATTGTCACACCTATGAGTCATGTAATATAGGTGTGAAAACATTATCTAGCTCAAGTTAATTATTTATTTCTTGGGCATGTTGAATATCAAAATGCTAAATATGGGTAATGTGGGAAGATTAATAATGAATCAACCATACTCAACAAAGAAGAAACCTAAGTCTTGGATGGGTGTATGACAGCTATTACTGCAATTGAATTGTTTGTTTGTGGATCAAACCCTATGGTGGTATACCTGGATGTTGGTAATAAAAATAATTTGCAGACATTTTTATCAAAGAAAAGCTTGAACTAATGAGTCAAGGAACCAAATTTAATTGATTATGTGGTTAAATTGGAAGGGACAGGAACCAATCAGACTGTATAAGAGATTATTTAGCAAGTTCAGAGGTGAAGTCAGAACAGCAATGTGGTTTAGTGATTCAAAGTTCCATTATAGTTCAAACTCAACATCACATGATTACAGTTCAAACTCAACATCACTTCCATAACCATTAAATCACAGAATTCAATAACCTTATTAGGTAGATTTCCAATAAGTTGGAATTTAACTCCAACATATTTTTTAATACTAATATGCTACACACACCTGGAGAGTAGTAACACAGAAATAAGCAAGACTCAAAGATATGAAGATCAAAAGATGGCAAGTTGTATATTTTATCACAACCGTGTAACTTACTAACAATAAAAACCAATTTAAAAGAGTAGAAACAGGTCCAAATAGCAAAGAAAAAAATGTAGACCCATCATGCTAAAATTCTGATTTTCAGTTTAATAAAAAGAAACAGCTTGATATATATGTGATGACTGACAGAAGACTTTCGTTAAAGATGAGTAGCCTCCATGGTTTTAAACCCTAAATTTGCCAATGATTTTGCACCAACATCAGCAAAACTAAGCTACTTCAGCATCGAGCTCCTGAACACTCATCTAAGGTTAACTGATTACGCTAACAATTTCCAGTGAAACACCATTCAAGACAACAACATATGCGAAAAACCAGAACTGATATACCGCAACAACAAACGCAATTTAATCTCACAAGGTAAGAGAGACTGCTTCCAATAGCTTGTTGGTTCAAGTAAAGCATATCAACATCAAAAACTGAAAGGAAATACAATAGTGAAAAAGCCATGCTAAAATAAAGGAGAAAAAGAATAGTAGCAACAAAACAGAACCAAAACAAATTATCAACAAAGTCATTCCAGCTGAAATTACATTACATGGTTACATTCCTATGATGATCAAACCAAAAGAGTAAAAAGAAAAACTTAACCTTTCCATTGGAATATGAAATACAAACATTAAAAGCAGTGCATTTTTACCTTGATTATCTCTACTAAAACACCATTCAAGACACCAGCATATGCAAAGAAAATAGAACCAATATACATAGTGCAATAGAGGTAGAAAGACTGTTTCCGACACACTCTTGGCTCCAACTAAAGCATATCAACATCAATACAAGAACATTAGCAACAAAACAGAACTAAAAGAATTAATTCCAGCTGAAATATCATCAAATAGTTACTGTCCTTTAATAATCAAACCAAAACAGTATTAAAAAAACTCAATCTTTTCCAATTGAAAACAGTGCTTTTTACCTTAACATCTTGGCTCAAAGTCTTAAATTTCTTGATCAAGCTTCAATAGTTAAGACCTGTTCTCCAAAAAGAGTATATTTGCCTAATGGAGATGTTACTCTAGCGTCACACATAGTATCAAGCACTATATCTTCAAGGAGTACTCTAAAAAAAAAAAGAAGGGGAAACTAGATCTATAAGCCTAACAAGTTATTCAGCACAAGTCAAATATGCCAAGGCTAATACTGGGCAACTACCACCTACCAAATGTTGCTTTCAGCATGTCCAAATTCGTTTATCACCTTAAACCTAGATATGATGAGCTATAGTGTTGCAGCGAATGAGACTAATATCCACATTTGCAATATTATCAACTACTGATTATGTCAAAATTTTAAGCTCGCTCAATAGACCAATACAGAATCAAAATCAGAAAAGAATGGCAGGTCTCTTAATTAACCATAATGAAGATATGCTTGTCTAGACTATCACTAGAGAGTTATGGGCAATCTCATTAAAGTGGAAAGCTAGAAATTTAGACAAATCACTTGTGTGCCTAAGACATGGCACAATTAGAAATTAAAATCACAACACATCCAAATGCAACATGAGCACATTTGTCCAACTCAACAAGAAAAGTAAGAACAAAATTGAATAATACAAACTAGTACCGCACACAACAAGACTTCTGTGATGTTGATAAAGAGAGAACTAGTATGAGATCAATCCAAGAAATCCAAAAAGTTCACCAGAAAGGGAGCAAGCAAACCTGAAATGCATACTAATACATTGTGTTTTATGACATTCTCAGCATTCACCAAGCAGGAAATATAAACTTCATATAATCTCCACAACATTTTACCTGGGATGGAGTTAAATCAAACGATGGACGAGCATCACTCTCCCTCCTTTGAACACAAACACATGAAAGGCCTCTGCCAAGCCATGCTGCTGATCCTGCCACAACCTCCGCTGTAACAAAATAAAGTGATTGGCAAAAAAATAATGGAAATCCTGGATTTTCCAGTGATCAAATGCCTCTCTATTATAAGTGAGATTGGAATGCAGATGCCAGATAAAGAAGCAGTTCTTTATAGAAACACATTCACATTGATAAGAAAAGTTTGGTCATTTTTGGGTATAATACCGTCAACACTCAACAATGCGACGAGTATGAGTTCAGTTACATTATCAGGAAATATGATACAGATAAACTACAGCACATGACATTTTAAATGGAAATAAACATAAAATGTGTTCTTATGATACAAGCTAAACATCATGGGCAGTAGCAATCAACAGATATTGTGAAGGACACTTCCTGCTTGGCTTAATATCTTAGAGACCATGTAAGTATCCTTAAGCGGATCTGATTTATTCAACAATCATGATAGAGTTAGAAAGAGATCATTCTATATGGATATAATCAAGGCCAAATTAGCGGACTGTTTCCTGCAAATATACGGGGGCAAATGATATTTTCAAATGTTTTTAAAAAAAATCTAGTTGTACTATTTGATAAAGCTACATTGAAAATCTACTAATGGAATATATGGTTCCTGAAAAGGTGAAAAAAACAATATCCAATCAGTTCATGTTACCCAGAATGTACATTCTATAAAAATGAGCTTACCCAGAGGTGAATATCAACTAGCTTCAAAGGTCTAGCTAGAGTTTCGTATACAACTTTTATATGACCATAAAATTCTAATCTTTTGATTCTTTTTTTTTCTTTGGACAGAAAAAAAGTTCTAATATCAACGTCGAAGAGAGCTGAAGTTCAGCACCTGAATATGAATAATAGTACTACTAGATAGCTATCTCCTACAGACAAGCAAACACTAAAAACAGAGCAGATTAATGGAGAATTCTAAGTAAGACAAACCAAAATCATGGTCAGAAAACAACAAGAAAAGTGGACCATCCTTTGATACAAAATAGTTAAGACAACATCCTCTGTTAACTCTCTACTTAACTTCATTAATGATAAAAGAAGTATCCAGCACCATCCCCCAAAATTAATATGAATGAAGTAACTGTAGTAATCTTTCCTAGAGCTCTGCTGACTGTGATAATAAGCTGGATACATTCAGTCAATTAGAAGAAACACTTCCTGCAATTCCTGTAAGAAAACTCAATAGTAGATCAACCTAAAACCACCTACGAAATGTTGCTTTCAGCATGTCCAAATTCGTTTATCACCTTAAACCTAGATATGATGAGCTATAGTGTTGCAGCGAATGAGACTAATATCCACATTTGCAATATTATCAACTACTGATTATGTCAAAATTTTAAGCTCGCTCAATAGACCAATACAGAATCAAAATCAGAAAAGAATGGCAGGTCTCTTAATTAACCATAATGAAGATATGCTTGTCTAGACTATATCGGACACATATTAAGATAAAACTAATAATGAAAAGTGCCAGCACCAAAGTTCAGGGACAGTCAGGAGATTAATCCCTAAATCTCACTGGAACTGAAGAACATTCATAGTTTCCAGTAACAACTTAAAAAATTTATAGTCATTCTGCTAAATAACATATAATCCCAAAATACTTCAAGCAACAAAATCAGCTAAACCTAACTGGAGATTTCATTCCAACACTCAATAATTCGTATTTGACCCAAATAAATTGAAAAAAAACCACAAAAAATCATCATTCAAAACCCAAAATCGGGTAAAAGCCATAACCCAACTGGAGATTAGAAATGAAGAACAACTTACCTGATTGAAAGAATAAACAAAATTTAGGGCTTTCCACGGACACTGAAGCGAGAAGATACTGAGAAATAGCTTCTACGAGAATTGATTTTGAAGAACAGAAAACACTAATTTGGGGAAGACAACTGACTTAGAGAAAAAACTTCAGCAGATCTGTGCATGCACGAAGAAGAACCCTTGATTTTAACCTGCAAAAAGAAGAACCCGTTGATTTTAGACTGAAATTTTGAAGTGTTTGAGAAGATTTTGAAATTTTGAAGTGTTTGAGAAGAAGAACAGTACTGATCATTGGGAGTTTTGGCTGAGAGGGAGAGGCGATGGAAGTGTTTTGGCTGAGAGGGAGAGACGACGATGGAAGTGTTTTGGCTGAGAGGGAGAGACGACGACGATGGAAGTGTTTTGGCTGAGAGGGAGAGGCGGAGACGACGACGACGATGGAAGTGTTTGAGAAGAAGAACAGTATATGTGTATATTATGAAGGGAAGGAAATTTTAGACAGCTTTTTGCGATTCACATATTTGACACATTAAAGTAAAGTATAATATTTTATTTTTAGAAATATATGTGTATATTATGGAGGGAGTAGTGTATATAATATTGGCGGAATAATAAAAAATTATGGAGGGAATTAACAACCGTAGCAATAGGAAATATAGTCGTTGCCATAAAGATTTATCCCAACGGTTGTACACAACCGTTGTAATACGTGACATATGGCAACGATTATTTCAGCTATTGCAACGCATTGTTTGATAATGGGTAGTAAATGAAAATATATTTATGCAACGCGTATAACCGTTGCCGTAGCATATCTATGGCAACGGTTGATTAACCGTTGCCATAAATATCGTTGCCATAGGCCCAATTTCCAGTAGTGTGATAATACAACGAAGCAATGTCGTTGCTGCATCCATCCAGTACCTTGCCAGGGTAAAGGACATGGCATCAGCGGATCCACAATAAATAACATCAAGTCCTCTTCTATGCTGCCCATGTAGTCATTAAGTTCGAGTTTTTATCTACTCTTACTCAATTCGGTGATCAATACTTCTCTCAGGATTGAACATGCTCATAAGACATCAATCATTTGGATTACTCGTCTGACTAGTCTCATTGGACATTGTTAACTTAATTCACTACATCAACCATCAACTCTTGGCTCATGAATATTATCTCAGGATAACTTTTATGATTTATAGACTCCATGAACATCAAGTTTCATCAACATCATCATCAGTACTCTCATATTAGGGTCACAATCACAGTTACATGCACATTCATACCGTCAAGGCTCTAGACTCATCTTCTAAGTTCATTCTTGTAATCATTTTTTGAGAACAACATGTAGGGTTTTCTAGAATGACTCACAAAAAGTATTTAACAAGGTAAAATCAAGTTCATGATGATTATTAACATATAAAAGTACATAGAGTATATATAATTTATAAAAAAAACATTCAAGATACATGCATGGACACTCAATATACTCACAACCTTTATATTACCATCAATGGGGGCACATGGAAGAATAATTTTATGCTTTAGTTTAGCTTTACATACCTGAGATGATCAAGAAAACACCAATCTCTATCAGGAATTGCCCTCAACCCTCAAGACTTCTAGCTTCCCCCTCTTCTTCTCTCAAGAATTCTCACTTTAGAAAGCAAAATATGGGTTTTGGAAGCCCTATTCTGAGAAAAACGACTTTTATACTCGTTTATGGAACTTGGGAAGGGTCGGGAAAGGTCCAAAATGCCCCTGATGAAATAAAAGAAAAATCCCCATTTTGAAATACCCAATCCGCAACGCGGACTGGGCGCGGAGTAGTACAATTTTTTCAAAAATTCTTCGAACGAGTTTTTTTTCCAATATCCGTTGAAAAAGATATAGGTCTGGTCCGCGTCCAGGGCGCGGCCCTAACGTGCACCGACACTGTTTTTAGGTTTTGCATCGAAAGATTATCTTTTGATCTGGTCGCTCTAAAAATCGACCGAGGCCATTTTCTCACTTAATTTTTTATGCTGATCGTAAATCCGGTCTTGGATTTGTCATCCGAGCATGGGAAGGCACGTTATGCACGTATCTCTTCTCTAAGAGTATTTCAATAATTTTACCGGACGTTACAACTATTCCCCATCAAAATAATATAGCCAATAACTGATCTTCTAAAGTGAAGGCAGGATGCCCAATCTAAGTCACAAAATGCTTGAACACCAAAATTAGGGGAAAAGATAGGAAAAATCCCCAAGGAAGGGTATTTCTTAAGGTATCTTAACATGTGAAAAGCTGCTTGAAGATGTGGTTCCCTAGGATCCTGTATGAATTGACTTAAGTGTTGTACTCCATAGGCTATGTCAAGTCTTGTATTGGTAAGAAAATTAAATTCCTAATTAGTCTTCTATAAATAGTGGGATCATCCAATGATTTTCCTTCATGTGGTCTAAGTTTGACTGTTGGATTCAAAGAATGGTCAAGGTGTAACATCACTGCAATAGAATTCTTTGAGAAGGTCTTGAACAAAATTTCTTTTGAGTAGTGAGAACCCCATCACTCTTGTAAAGTATTTATAATCCCAAGAAATAATGTAGATTACCAAGATCCTTAATTGATTTTGAACTGGTCATGGAGGAAACTTTTGAGATTAGAGATTTACTCATGAGCAGTTCCATTAAGCAGGATGTCATCTACATAAACTCCCAAGAGATAGTAAAGGTCTCTCTCTTCCTATAAAACAAAGAGTAGTCATGTAATGAGTGAGTGTGATTCCGTGAACTGAATGTTACATGTAACTTCAGATGCCATTGTCTGCTTGCCTGTTTGTGAACTATATAGAGGCTTGTTGAGTTTGCAAATCAATCCTGGATGAGGTACATCAAGACATGGAGGAACCTTCATGTATACTTCCTTTGTATGGGTCAGTGTTTCTTTTCCAGCAGTAGCAACCAATGCTCTTACTGCTCCCTTTAGCTCATCCTGTTTTGGTGTGTTTGAATTAATCAAACAAAGCTCCTATTTATAAGAGTGAATGACGATTATAATACTTACAAAAATGTAATGATCTCTTGCAACTTGGTGTGACAACTTGTTGTTGGAACTTGTTTCTAATTATTTTCTTTTTCTTTTATTCTTTTTATTACATACCAAACTTTGACTCATGATTTAATAGGAATAGAAGTGAATGACTATTTACTATACTTGCAAACATGTAATGAAAATATGTAATGACCTCTTGCAACTTGGTGTGACAACCTGTTTCTAATTATTTCCTTTTTCTTTTATTCTTTTTATTAATCCCACATACCAAACTTTGATTCGTGATTTAGTAGGCAGCAAAATACCAAAAATGAATCTTAAAATACTAAATTATTTTGATACGATGATAATACACTCACTACATTTCTATTTATAAAAAGATGAAGGGGAGGACAATCCAGGATAAAGTACAATTTCAAACTAATAAAAATCTATCAAGAAAAATAAATAGTTCTAGAAGTATCTTTCTTATCGTATAGAAAGATGAAGTGGATAATGACTAAGGGTAAAAATGTAATTTCATGCAAACAAAGATCTACCAAGAAAAATAATAAGAAAAATATTTAGTTCTAAAATTTCTATCGTATAAAAAGATGAAGTGAAGGATGATCAAGGATAAAAATAAAATTCATCCTAATAAAAATTTATCAAGAAAAATAAATAGTTGTAGAAGCATTTTTCCTATTATATAGAAAGATGAAGTAGATAATGAACAAGGATAAAAGTGCAATTTCATGCCAACAAAGATCTACCAAGAAAAATAACCAAAAGAAAAAGTTCTAGAAACATCTTTTAGTAAAAAAAAAAGAGAAGCATGAGAAATTAAGAGTATCTTTGTCATTTTATCATAATCTTTAAAATATTATACATTTCATATTATATTTGTGCTCTAAATTTATACGTGGTTAATATGCTTCAGAAATTTCATATACTAACTTTTTTTCAAAAGTTTTTTCTATTATAAGGAAGAGCCATAATTTAAGGACCTTTATTTAAATTTTAGCATATAATATTTTGAAAAAATAAAGATAATGTATATTTTAGAAAATCTTAATAATCATCTAATAAAATAGTAAAAAAAAATCAAATATACATAACTAATTATTAATTAATATATATAAGCAGTTTGACAAGCAATTCACGATGGTCTTGCCAACTTGCCCACTAAGCCTTTCCTGGGTATTTCAAGAATTTCTCGCATTAATTATATTCTACTTGTTTCGCGCTGCTACATTTTCCTTTCTTAACAGAAAAGGTCATACCTTAATGCTTGTACTCCATTTCCATATTACTTCGTACGCGTGCGGCGTGTAGTTGCAATCATTTTGAAATTGTACTATACTATACGTCTCTAATTGGTGGACCTCATTTTACACATGTTGTAGCCTGAGGTAACTATTTAAAAGTAACATATATAAATTGAAATAACTAAAAATTAATAATTAACAATTTATAATTTAAAAGATGTATAAAAAAATTAATTTACTCTCGAAAATCTATTTGTATCACATAAATTGAGATATAAAGAGTAACATACTCTTTCTGTTAACTATTAGATGTCAAATTTTGGTTTGACACACCTATTAAAAAAATAATGATGAGTATAGTGAAATTTCCGGTTCACTCTATTAATTGACAAAAATATTCATTAAAGTCATAATCAAATTCTAATACATTTAATATTATCGTACAATGGCAAGTAAAAGTGTTTCTCGATTTTATAATATTGATGTTTTTCAAGATATATTCCCTAGATAATCTAAAGATGAATTGATCATTGAACACTTTCAAGAAATTCTACATTTTTCAAAAATATTAACTTTTTAAGTAAATTGGAGGTAAAATAGGTTAAAAAAAAATTGTCCTGTCTCGATTTCTCCAATATGACAAGTAAAATGAAAATCAAGTTAAAAAAAAATTGACATCTAATAATGAACAGAGGAGTATCTTATTTGAAAATTTCTATCGGTGTCAAATAAATAGAAGAAGTAACATATATTATGTGAAAATTACATTAAAAAAATACCATAAAATAGAATAAATTAAAAAATTAAAAAAATTTACAGAACATAAAAAAATTGATTAATTGTCAAAATTCTATTTACTCATATAAATTAAACAGATAAGTAACATAGTGCTAGCATGAGGTTACCTCTATTATCATAATAAAAATTAAGAAACTGAATTTTTACTGCATCAAACATATCCCAGTGAAACGTTCAATCTGCGATTAATTTTTTTTTTTCCTTGAGTGCTTCGCTTCTAGTGCCCCTACAAGATATTGAATTTTAGGCTTTTACATAATTTTATAAATAGCCATAACTTGCTTAAATTTTACATATATGGCCCTTCATCAATAATTTCAAAGAAAATGAGGTCAAATTCATTATCAATTTCTTTCCTAATACTCTCTGACCTTTTCTTGATTAATCAAAGCATGAGAATGACAGTATTTCCTCATTCACACTTCCCTTCGAACGGAAAAGTAGCCACTGACATATTCTATGGAAAATATTTCATGTCCTAAAAGATCTTGGATGAATAGTTTGTCGACAATTCTCCTTGACATAGTCCACATTCAAATTATACGTAGTTGACCCTGTATTCCAAAAAAATTAGTGCTTAATTCCAAGTTTGTAAGTATCTATAACAGAATAGAAATATCAAAAATCACAACAAACACAAACGCGTACATCCCTAATCTCCTTTAACATGGCTCCTGATTATGTGATGATGGTTGGTCTGATAACATTAATTTGCTTTTCACTATGTTTTGGCAATGATGATATGTAGCAAAACACAACAATCTCATAGCCAAACCTAACTGCAATGAAAGTTGTGGCAATGTCCAAATCCCTTTCCCATTCGGGTTAACCCTAGATTGCTATCTAGACCATCAGTTCCTTGTCACTTGTACTCACTCCTTTAAATCTCCTCAGCTTTTTTTCGGAGACAGCACTATAGAAATCACAAGTATATCTCTCGCTGGGTAGCTTGATGTCTTACGATTCATATCCAGAGATTGTTCTAGTGCTGGGCTAAGAACAAAACGTGCATATCCAAGGATAAGATTACCATCGTTGTTCAGTATGAACCACACCATAAATAAGTTCATCGTAGCTGGCTGTGACACATACGCCATCGTTCGGGGTTATTATCGGAAGTATAATTCTAAAAACAGTGATTCCTACATAACAGGATGCATGTCCATGTGCAATAGTATTGATGATGCTGTTAATGGAGATAGTAGCTCATGTTCTGGGGTCGGTTGTTGCAAGGCATCCATCCCTGAGGGAGCATGGAATGTCAACATAACATTAAGCAGCTATTTTATACTTATACTCGTACAAATTGGACATATAACTCTGCTTGCAGCTACGCTTTTGTGGTTGATAAAGCTAATTTTAGCTTTTCTAAGAGTTATCTCAACAGATTGCAGAACACGACCAAGCTTCCTCTTGTTCTGGATTGGGCAATTGGTAGAGAAACATGAAAAATAGCTAAGAGAAAGTCGACTGCATATGCATGTAAGAGTAACAACAGTGTTTGTCATTACAATTCAATGGGATATCGATGTTCCTGCAAACAAGGATATGATGGAAATCCATACCTGAAAGATGGTTGCCAAGGTATGTCGACCATCTGATCAGCATATGTTTTTTATACTATAGTGGGAAGGTGTGGACTATTTCTATAGAGTTAAGTTAAAAAATATACCATATAAAGGATAAAAAATCTCTTAAATTTTTTTTATTCATTAAGTGAAAATGTTTTTTTTTTGTACAAAATTGCCCTCCATATCTAATAAAATAAAGGAAGCTTATATTTTGATAATTACATGAAACTAAAAAAGTTATATTTTTATTTTCTCTGTTTCTATTTTTTTCCCTCATTTCTCACTTTTTGTCTTATGTTTTTTTTCCTTTCATTTTCTGTTATGTATTTTGTTTCTTTCCCTTATTTCTTTCTTTTTCTCTTATGTTTTTTCTTCTTTCTATTTTCTTCTTCTTTTTTTTCCTTATTTTTTCTTTTATTTTTTAATCGTGGAACCATAAATATCATTTATTATATACATTTTGTGTTTTTTTTTAAATAAAATAATTTTTAAATTCAAGTGCCAAGGTTCAAGGTTATGTTTTTATATTTACTATTTTAAATATATATGATTTGAAATCTCACGAAATACTCTATTACACTTACTTTAGAGGTGATATTTAACATAAAAACTTTTAATGAATAAGTTACGTCCCATGGACAAGAGTTGACACTGTTTTTTTTTTTCTTTTTTGGTTTATGAGATACTCTGTAACTCTTGTCTTAGAGACAAGTAAAAACTTTATAAATTATGTCCAATGGGCAAGACTTGACACTATTACATGGTCTATAATACTTGTCTTTAGCCTAAGGATTTTCACAACAAGTTAAGTCCCAAGGGCAATGTCACGCCCCGGGAGGGAACCCTTGGCGTGGCCACACTCAAAAACTATTGCTAGTCCCCAAGTGAACCACTTAGCCTCATCACATCATTCAATCAATAAACTGTACTGAACAACGGAAAGTATAATCAAGTAAATGAGCACATCTCATCTAAAATCTCAAAGTAAATAGATAATAATAAAGGCTAGTAGAAAGAACTAGCTCACAATCTCAACATCAACGCTTAATCATCGTCTATGAAGCCTCTATTACTACTCATGTGGTGCCAATGACAGACCCATGACTACCCAAATCAAAATAAGGAAAATAGTCCAATCTAACTCTAAAGCAAGATGAAATAAATCATAGTGGATCCTCCGGAGTAGGGGAGGCTCACCAAATCAGCTGCGAGTCTCAGATCTTCCACTACTAAAAAAACAGTGAATACCGACTTCAAAAATACCGACCTCCAATGGAAGTCGGTATTTTTCGACTTCCGGAGGTCGGTATTGTTAAAATTAATACTTCTTGATAATTTCCTAAGAAAATCGACTACAAGAAGTCAATCTTTTTGGCAAAAAAATGCGGGAAATCACATAGCGACCTCCGGAGGTCCGAAAATTTCCCGGAAAAAATAAATATTAAACAAACCAACCTCTGGTGGTCGGTATTTTATTAAAAAATAAAAAATATATTTAATTTGATCTCAATTAAATTTAAAAAATATTTTAAATAAATTTTCGGGTGATTTTGTGTAAAATAAAAAATTTAAAAACTAATAATATCAACCTCCCGAGGTCGGTAATATTAAATTTTATGTAATTAATTTTTATTTTTATTAAAATATTCATATAGTGATCACTTGAGGTTGATTTTTTTATTTATTTTTAATTGTTATTATTCAAACCGACCTCCGATGGTCGGTACCAAATTAGAAAATTAAGAATGCAATTTGATTTTACCACAATTTCACATATTTTCAATTAATTTTAAATAAATCGTCCTCAAGAAGACGATTTTAAGTGTATTTATGCCCTTCTACGATTTTAAGTGTATTTATGCCCTTCTACTAGTTCATACTGTGTATGTATTCTATGCCCTTCTACTAGTTCATAAGTGTATTTTTTAATAAATTTTGAACCCCCTTATTAAAAATGACCTTATCTGTGCCGTTAATTGAATTCAAGTATGAAATACGTTGATATACGTAGGATGTAATAAATGTAAACTACTATTGTTATACTCGTTAACAAATCAAATCAATTTCTATAAATATCAATCTTTGTGGATAATCGATGATTTATTTGTTTATAATGATTTGTTGAAAAAGAAAAGTATATATAAATAATATACGACATTATTCTTTGAAATTTGACCTCAATTGATTGGTAAATTTAAAATATATATTTATTTTTAAGAATATCAATATGTTAAGGTTGATATTCATTATATAATTTAATTTTAATTAATAAAATTTGAGCTCAAGGGATCGATATGTTTTCATTATTATTTTGTGTAAATAATATTGACTTCTTGAAATCAATGATTTTTAAATATTTATTTTAATATTAATCAACAAAATTGACCTTAAGAGGTTGGTATTTTAAAGTCTACCATATATATTAATGAGAGTTAATTTTTTTAAAAATGATTTCGACTTCCGTGATAATCGAAAGTGAGTAATTTTTTTTTAATTTCTTCCGTTTACATTTTTTAATAAACGTAAACAAGTTTTTTTAGAAAAAGAATATTAACTTCCATGTTATTTTTTATTAAAAAATAAAAATACCGACCTCTGGAGGTCGGTATTTTTTAGATGACCCGCGGGCTTATCCCTCCTCTTTCTAAGTTGGCTTTTACAGAAATCCTCTCAAAAAAAACCCTAAGTCGCGGCGCCTTAGAAGAGGATCGACCTGCAACTTCCGACGGCGACCTCTCTCCGGCGAAATCTTCTTGTTAGTCTCTCCGGTGAAATCAATATGTAAGTTTTTCCATTTATCTCTTGATCTTTTTAGCAGCATACTTTTACATGTTTCATACCATCTTGACCTTGGCTCAACGTTCACAATGGTGAATATTCGACTGGAATTTTCTGACGCAATATATCTTGACCAAAATAATTAAGAGGCACCACTAGGAAAAGGCCTAGAATAGTTGCAATGGAAAAATTACTCCCGATTGCTACTAAGATGAGAGAAAAAACAGAAAGTTCAGGAAGAAGGAAGGGTGTTACTTCCATAACAGAAGATTGTTCATCACCCACTTCAAAATCTATGGCATAGAGGTTTTGAGACTCAAATATAGTTAATCAAGAAAAAAATTCAAGGAAAGGCAAGAACAAGGAGAAGAGAATTTGGGCAAGTAAGGGATTCGGTTTTAAAATAAGGAAAAAGAAGAATTACTTACCACTAAAGGCTACAACACAAGTCTGAATAACTGTATTTTCTTGTCTTGTAAATGGTTGCTTTAAAACTCCAGATTTTTCAAGAAACTTAGTCCAAGTCTTGACAAAAAAGAACCCCAAAAGTACAGCAGAGACATTAAGAGAAGGGATAATTCCAGTAGTAAGATTCAATTTCATGACAATAAAAGTAAATAAAATTCCCAATACTAAGCTCACAAAAAATGCCCTCAAAGTTAATTGACTTTGCCATGATGGCACTTGTTTGGACTCAAAGATCCTTTCTACTGATTCATCTTCTTCTTGTACAAATAATTCTTCTTGAGTTTTTTTGGTACCATTTGTTGTGTGTTATGGGGGTGCTTCTCTTCTATGGACATTATTGGATCTATCCATGGCTCTAGTGCTTTGTGAAAAAAAGGTTGGGATTTTTGTCTTTTTAAGAAGTTTGGGATATGGGAAATTGGTATTTATTGAAGAAAAAAAAGAGATGAGTGAGGAGTGTTAGTGGGATCAAGATAAGAGCCTTTTGGTAGTCTGAATTGGGAAAAATAATTTATGGATTAGTTATTAGTATTAATTAATATTATATTTGGTAGAAATTTGGACCCGTTTATTAGTTAATATTAGATACATGGTATTAACTAATAATATCATGAATTTAATATCTTGTGATTATATATAAAGACAAAAATATCCCTCAAATTATTTTTACATTTTTTTTATTTTCTTGATTTTATGTTTTATATTTGTAGCTTTGTACTTGTAAATTTATTTAAATAAATTATCTTACAAAATTTATTTATTTGCGGGGTTCATATTTTCATAATAAATAAATTTATCATGTCAAATTTTAAATTTTTATTTATTTGTGATTTCATATTTACATAATAGACAAAAAAAAATAATTTCTATGTGAATTTTATTTTTTTTATAAAATTATAAAATTTTGCCATGTGCATTTTTTATTGATACAAAACAAAGTCCAATGATGTTAAAAATTAGTGTTTTATTAGTGATGAATTTATTAAAATCACTATTATTTATTCTGATATAGTTCAAATGAGAAAATAGCAAATACGATGACAAAATTATTATTCTCCTAACTAGTTAGAAGCCACAAAAAAATAAACACTACATATTATTGTTGTTGTTGTTAATGCAAATTTTAACATAAAGTTGTTAATGCAAATTTTAACATAAAGTTGTATAAATTTGATGTGCAGTGAACATTTTGTAAGTGCAGAAATACCATTCAATTAAAGGTTCCGAAATTCAACGTCGTTGAGCTTACTATCACCAACCCCTTCATCTCAAGAGGTATTGTTTTTACAAAATTCTTAATCATTGTATAATGTATACACGATTATCTTTTTAATTCAATATACTTGCATTTTTTTACGTTTGGTTTAATTTTTTAGAGTTAGCTTTAGTAGTGATAATATGTTTGTTTAGGCATAAGCGTTGACACTAGTTGATCATATTGATGATAAAATTAAATTCTTGCAATATCAATTTGTGTCCACCTATTGTTAACAGTAGTTGATCCTATTGATGACAAAATTGATTTTCTTGCAAAATCGATTTGTGTCCACCTAGTGTTAACATTAGTTGATCCTATTGATGACAAAATTGATTTTTTTACAAGTTTGATTTATGTCCACCTAGGGTCAACATTTTGCCTTAATTTGATGATAATGTGTTTGTTTTGCATAAGTGACAATACTTAGCTTTTATTTTGTGATAATGTGTTTGTTTCGCATAAGTGACAACACTTAACTTTTATTTTGTGATAATGTGTTTGTTTTGCATAAGTGACAACACTTAGCTTTTTATTTGGTGATAATGTACTTGTTTTGCATAAATAACATCACTTACCTTTTATTATGTGATAATGTGTTTGAAACTAGATTGAAATTAATTTAGAAGTAATTTAGAATTAATGTGATTTAGTCATTAAAAATGATAAAATTAGAATTAATACTTAATCATTGTAATTTAAAGTTTAAACTTATCATTATTATTTATGTAGATGGAACGTGATCGTAGTTGGATGTATAATAGAAATAATCCTGGTCGAGCGGGTATGGTTCCAGAATTTGTAGAAGGTCTCACTCGCTTTATAAATCATGCAAAGACACTTGATTCCTATTTAACTTCAAGATTGATTAGGTGTCCTTGTGTTAACTGTGAAAATGTGAGATATCAAACAACAGAGAATGTTTCTATGCATCTTATGAAGAATGGGTTTAAACCAGGGTATACAGTTTGGACTAGTCATGGAGAATTTGAAAGTAACAATAACTTTAACAACTTTGTTGTTGGTGAAAGTAGTAGATCTACGGAACAAAATTTTGTTCAGGGTTCTAGAATGTCGGATATGGTTGATGATGCTTTTGGGATACATTCAGATTTTGAATTTGGGGAAAATGTAGAAGAAGCTCCTAATGAAGAAGCAAACACCTTTTATGAACAATTGCGTGATGCTAGTCGCCCTTTGTTCAACGGGAGTCCGCACTCTAAATTGTCTGTTGCAGTTAGATTGTTAAGTATTAAGTCTGATTGGAATGTTACTCAGGGAGCAATGGACTCCATGGTAGATCTCATGAAGGAATTAGTTGATCCCAATGTAGACATTCCTGATTCTTATTATAAGGCAAAGAGATTGGTATCTAAGTTAGGGCTTTCCTCGACCAGAATTGATTGTTGTGAAAATGGTTGCATGTTATACTTTAAGGATGATGTCGATCTAGAATCTTGTAAGTTTTGTAGTCACCCTCGCTATAAGCTTGGTTCTGGTGGAAAGAAACTTGCCATCAAGGCAATGCACTATTTACCTCTTATACCAAGATTGAAGAGGTTGTATGCATCAAATAGCTCTGCTCCCCATATGAAATGGCACAGTGAAAATAGAAGACCACCCGGTGTCATGTGTCATCCATCTGATGGCGAGGCATGGAAACATTTTGATAGAACTTATCCAGATTTTGCTGCTGAACCAAGGAATGTTAGGCTGGGCTTATGTGCCGATGGTTTCACCCCTTTTTCAGTTGGGGCTGCACCATATTCTTGTTGGCCTGTGTTTATTACACCGTATAATCTTCCACCTGAGATGTGCATGACAAACCCATATATATTTCTAAACTGTGTCATTCCTGGTCCACGAAATCCAAAAGGGTTGATTGATGTGTATTTACAACCTTTAATTGATGAGTTGAAATTGTTATGGTATGAAGGAGTTGAAACATGGGACATTTCCCGTAAGCAAAATTTCACATTACGTGCTGCTTTAATGTGGACTATTAATGATTTTCCTGCTTATGGAATGTTGTCCGGATGGATGACATGTGGAAAGTTAGCATGTCCTTATTGCATGGAAGATACTAAATCGTTCACATTAAAACATGGCCGAAAAAATTCATGGTTTGACTGCCATCGTCGGTTCTTACCACCTAATCATGAGTTTAGAAGAATGAAATATGCATTTAGAAAAAATAAAATTGAACGAGATGGTCCTCCCCCAGTATTAACAGGTCATGATATTTGGGAGAGGGTTCAAAATTTTCCAAAGGTAACTGAGGAACCACCATACAAAATGGATGGGTATGGTGTTGCACATAATTGGACTAAACAGAGTATATTTTGGGAGTTACCTTATTGGAAGGATAATCTTCTCAGACATAATCTTGATGTCATGCATATTGAAAAGAATTATTTTGATAATCTCTTCAACACTGTAACTGATGCGACTGGCAAGACAAAAGATAATGTTAAGGCTAGACTTGACTTACAAGAATATTGTAGACGTCCGGAGTTACATTTACAAGAGTCTGCCAATGACAAGTTGCTTAAGCCTAAGGCTAGTTATACATTCACAATGGAACAGAAACGAAAAATTTGTGAGTGGGTGCAGAGCTTGAAGATGCCAGATGGTTATGCCTCGAATTTGGGAAAGAGGGTTGACATGGAGCACGGAATATTACATGGGATGAAAAGTCATGACTGTCATGTTTTCATGGAACAATTACTCCCGATTGCTTTTTGTGGATTGCCTGAAAATGTATGGAAACCGATGGCAGAGATTAGTTTGTTCTTTAAAGACTTGTGTTCCAGCACATTGAGAGTAGAAAATCTGGTTCTGATGGCTGAAAATATTGTTGTTATCACCAATAAGTTGGAGAAGATTCTTCCACCTGGGTTCTTTGATGTGATGGAACATCTTCCCATTCACCTTGTTCATGAAGCTCTACTAGGAGGTCCAGTTCATTATAGGTGGATGTATCCTTATGAGCGGTAAGTAATTAACTATAACCCATTTATTCTTATTTCTTTAATATTTATATATGTATGTAATGTAAATTTTTACAGGAAAATTGGCATGTCTAAAAGGAGTATTAAGAATAAAAATAGGGTGGAAGGTTGTATAGTTGAAGCATACCTTGCTAGAGAAGGAAGCCACTTTTATTCTTACTACTTTGATGATCAAGTGTCGTGTTTGAAAAACAGACCTAATCGACATGCTGATTCGGAGATTGATCCCGCAATACAACCAATATCAATCTTCAACCAGCCAGGTAAGGGTTCCAAAAAGCGTACATTACGCAAACTTACAGAACTGGAGAAAAAATCTGCAGCGCTTCATGTCTTGTTGAATTGCCCAGAAGTCCAACCCTTTTTAAAGTAAGAAAATTAAAATCTTAAATAATATATTCAACTCCAATTTTATCACGGAAACTAACTATATTTTTAATATGATTGTACAGTTATTTTGTGAGCCAACATGGCTATGATCAAGTGTATTCGTTATTCACAACGTGGTATACTGATTGGGTAAGTGTTGTACTATACACATAATAATAACAAATGACAGTACTCTTCTTTGTACTGACCTTACTTTTTAATTTACTAACTATATATAGGCATACAATTCAGAAAATGCAGCCACATTTGATCAATTTTCCAAGGATATTTCTTGGGAACCGATTACGGTTCACTCAATGTCGCAATATAATGTGAATGGTTTTAAATTTACCACGGAGAAATACTCGAAGAATAGGAAGACTAATAATAGTGGTGTTTGGGTTAAAGGTGGTGACGGAAATCAGGAGAATGTTGATTATTTTGGCGTCCTACAGGAGATTCTAGAGTTGGAGTATTCTGGTTGGCCAATCAAAAGAATAGTACTTTTTCGATGCAAGTGGTTTGATCCAACACCAAATAGAGGTACAAGGGAACTTAAGCAATATAACATCACCGAAGTCAAGCATACTCGGGCATATCAAGCTTATGATCCCTTTATTATTGCACAAAATGCCAAGCAAGTGTACTATGCTCCCTATCCATTGCGCAGGGACAAGTCTGATTGGTGGGTTGTAATCAAAACTAAGCCGATGGGGCGGGTGGAAGTTGAGAATATGTTAGATGTTGCATATCAAAATGAAATGTCAAGTGTTCATCAACTAGTGGATACCGAGTTAGAAATCAATTTGGAGCATCCCGATCACATTTTTCAGGAAGTTACTAGAGAAGAGTTAGATATGCTACCAAATGTGGAGGAGGATGAGGAGGAAACTTTCGAATAGGTTGAATTGATAGACGAGGAGGAAACGTCTGAAGAGGACTCTTAACTAGTGCCTTCTTGTGTTGTTTTAAGATTTGAAATGTTTGTTTGGTCATAGTGTAACTTTCACTTTTACTTGTAATAGAGGACTCTTAGTTTGTGTCTTGTTCAGTGTTGGCTTTTGTAATCTGAATAAATAATCAACATTACTTGGTAATGTCACCCTGGAGTAAATTAACTACTCTTTCTATTAATTGATAGTAAGTTTATTATTTTCTGCATACACTATAGTGTTAAAATATTAATATTTTGATTGATATAGATGGCAGATAAAGGAAAGGGTAAATCAAAAAAAGCTGTCAGTCCAAAAAAGAAAATAAAGCTTAGTACTATTAGAAGGCCCACTGGGGTTGTGATAGCTGATGAACCCCTGCGAGTTAATATCCCACCACGAGCATCACTTTCAGCTACTAGCTCGGCACATCAGGCACAAAATGCCTCTACTTATGTTGCTCCACCTTCTTATTATAATATATCTGTACCTAATGTGGCGCCAAGGTCGGGTTATCAAACTTTGCAGGGATGTTCACATCTTGGTTCTGAGTCTACCAATAGTCTCAGTACCACTAGTGGATCAATTGGACTTTCAGATCTTCATCTTGGATCCAGTGGTTCGGAGCAGAATACCCCCACGACCCAGCAATCAGATGCCCATGTTCCATAGCCGGGTGACAGGGATAGTTTTCGGAGACTGATCATTGAACCTATAGGCTACAGGTATGATCTTAATTTTCGGCCAACAATCAGATGCCCATATTATTAAACTTTTGAAAGTTTAATTGAGCTTAAGTTTATCGTAGGATAATTCCGGATGAAGGTTTATCACGTGTCATCTTAAAATGCATCAGAACACACTATGATGATCTATATCCGAGTTGGCATAAGATTCCAATGAAAGTGCGAGGACAGATGTTCAATGAATTTAAGGTAAGAATGTTATCAATTAAATTCATATATATGTATTTAAATTAATATGATTCTTTCTCAATTCTTATTAATATCTACTTATTATTTTATTGCAGAAATATTATGTATGGGCTCCCGAGCATGAGGAAAAAATTCAAGCGAACTTCAATTACAAAGCCGGAAAGTTGCTTGCAGGAACATTTTGTGAATGTAGGAAACATAATAGAATTCCAAACTTTATGGTTCCAGATCAGTGGGCCAAATTGCAGGAATTTTGGAATACTGATGAAAAGTTTAAGAAGAGGAGTGACATTGGGAAAATAGCTCGTGCATCAGAAAAAGGTGGTTCTCTGCACACTGGTGGAGCTATTAGTCAGCTTACTAGAAAGAAGAGAATGGTATATTTTATTTAATTCAATAAAATAATTTTTTTTCATTTTTTGGTAAGTATTTTTGTACGACTAATGATCACATGCTATATATCATTTTTGCAGGAAAAAGAATTGGGTAGGCCGGTATCTCAGGAGGAGTTATTCAAGGTCACTCACACAAAAAGGACGACAAACCCCATGGAAGGAGAAAAATGGATTGAGCCACGTGCTCAAGAGACATATGTAAGAATTTCAATCAATTTATATATATATAAATTCTCTCTTACATGGTCATGATTGGTGATATGGTGATATGTGCTTCACTACTTATTATAGATGTCTCTGATGAATGTTATTAACATGAGTTGAAAATGTAAACATAGCGTATAAAGATAGTACTACTAGCTAGATTGACTCTTTCATGTTATAAGTATTAACTTTAAACAATGACATGGTGTTTTCTCAGATAGTGAGATCAATGAGATACAGAGATATTATTTCTATCCACTTATCACAAAAAAAAAAGTAGCTTTACAGATCTTCATACATTTGTGAAAGAAACCTTTAACTGTAGATCTACTTCAAGTGAATGTTGTGAGGAATATGATGGTAGAGAAATAGGTGTCCAGATGATATCCATGTAAAGGTTGGAAGTAGCTTGATGAGTTTAGAGTTGTATTGGCTAACTAAGCTTTTAAATTTTATTTTGAGGAGTAGGAAGATACCAAATGAGTGGAGAAAGAGTGATATGAAAGAATGAGGAAGGTGTTCAAAGTTGTATAAACTATCCTGGTATTCAATTTCTGGATTATAGATGAAATTTTTGAAAAGAATTATGGTGAATAGATTAGGGGCATTATAATAGGGATGGAGAACTAATTTGGATTTATATTGCATGGGTGGTGCCAAGAGATACACTTATTTTTCGAAATGGTAGTCTATTTTAATTATAATTTAGTCATTCTGTGTGTGATTATTAATTTTCAAATCGGATTTAAAATTCCATAACTACTTTGCTTGATGTAACTAATTTGCTTGACGTAATAATTTTATTCTAATAGTTTTTCATTTAAATTATAGGAGAGGTTTACGCAAAAACTACAGGAGTATCGTAGTACCCTACCTGTGGAAAGTCAAGATGCACCACTGTCACAAGAAATTACTGAGCAGTTGTGGTGAGAGAGTGCAGGTGAACCGGTTAGAGGGGTAGTCTACGGTTACACAGAAAAGGCCTATCATGAGAAGAAGAGTTGGTTTTATTGTGCATCCTCTTCAAGCGTTGATGGTGTGGATAAAGCGACAATATCTAAAATGGAGGATAAGATATCTTTGCTCACTGCCGAACTTGCTGCAGCAGAGAAGAAGAGAGAGGAGCAAGCTGCAGAAGATAGACAAAGGTATATGGAGCTTCGGGCCCAACTAAATTCTCTTTTTGATTCAGGAAAAATCATTCCTCCGGCCAGCCGACCTTTTGGGGATGAGAGTGAAGAGGAGAGTGAAGAGGAGAGTGATGAAGCATAGTTCTATTTAGTAAATATTTCACGTTTTGTACTAATACTTTGATGGTATTTTGATTTTATTTGAATGGATTCAAGGTTTAATTAGTTAATCTAAAATTGTGTAATAGAAATATTAAAACTGCTCTGTTGAAATTCTGTTGAGGTTGGTCAATTATGCATACAGGTGGGCAAAAAATTTGGAGCAGTGTGCTGCCAATTCTGTTTCCAGGTGGGAAAGAAATTTGCAGCAGTTTGATGGCAATTCAGTTTCCAGAAAACCGACCTCTGGAAGTCACAAAGAAGTCGCTTTCACAGAAAATAAAATAATAAAAATAAATTAATATCGACCTTTGGAAGTCGCAAAGAGGTCAGTTTTGCAGTAAATAAAAATAATAAAAATAAATTAATACCGACCGATTGAGTAATACCGACCTCAGTGGGTCGGAAATTCAACAAAGAAATTAAAATAAAAATAAATAATACCGACCTCTTGTAGTCGGTAATAATACCGACCTCTTGTAGTCGGTAATAATACCGACCTCTTGTAGTCGGTATCAATAATAATTTTTTATTATTTAAACGACCTCAGGAGGTCGAAAATATTAAACAATTATAATAATAAAAATATATAATACCGACCTCTTGTAGTCGGTATCAATAATAATATTTTATTATTTAAGCGACCTCAGGAGGTCGAAAATATTAAAAAAAAGGAAAAAAAATATACACTATAGTGACCTCCTGAAGTCGAAAAATATTTAAAAAAATAAAATTACTAATTTTTCGACTTAAAATATAAACGACTTCGTGAAGTCGGTAAATACCGACCTCCAGAAGTCGGTATGGTTTCCGACTTAGGCTCGAAGTCGGTTTTGAGTCGGTAATTACAGTAATACCGACCTCTGGAAGTCGGTATTTCGTGGTCGGTTTTCCCTGCTTTTTTAGTAGTGTTCAACGGAGCACCTGTTGACAATCTCTAGCACCTGCCATTGCATCATAAAATGATGCAGTCCAAAAGGAACATTAGTACATGGAATGTAGTGGTATGTAAAATAGCTGAGTGAAACAAAAACCAGGTGGAATAATATGGAAACAACATCAACTCAAAGTAATCATCATATAACATCAAATCAAATGTCTATCTATGCAAGAATAAAGAGTAGACAAGTGACCCATCAACCAATCAACCACATCGATCAACTTAAACTTATCTCAAAGGAGCTCACCTCCTTTCATCTCATCTCGACTTCGAGTATTCAAGGTGGAAAATTTATGGGAGTTTCTCTTATCCGACAGCAATCACTTATGAGCCAGTGAATGTACAACAATCACACTAATGTTGCCACAACCGTTCCAAACTTTCCAGGTAGGGAACGCATCGAAACCATATCAACTCACCCAATATGGAGTCAGTCATCAATAAGTTCGTTATTGTTTCAGGGAGTTCTAATCAAGAGGAAACCACAATATATGTGATGGTTCTAAGCCTCACCTACGTTTGGTGAGGTAGTTTGACGAGTTCAACTCGGACTAACTCTCACTCTTTCGGTGCTCGATACTCCTCCCACGACTCAATGCTCATAAAACCATCAACCCAATCAAACCAATCAACCCCTATCATCAATCAACATCTCATAGGGGTTTTAGACCCTCTCATCAATCAACATCTCATAAAGACTTTAGCCCTCTCATCAAGCAACATCTCATAGGGACTTTAGCCCTCTGATAAATCAATCTCATCAATGACTCAAGATTTAGAACATTTATTAGGAAAACAATCGAATAGACACATCGGTGGAGTTCATTAATAGACTCATAAGACAATCAATTTCTATTAACTCATCATCATCCTCTCATCACAATCAACAATCTCAATTCAAGGCTCTAGACTCAATTCTCAAGTTCATTATGCATGCTTTTAAAATTAGTCATGTAAGGTTATGCAAATTCTCATGAAAAATATTTAATTCAAGAAAACAAATAGTATGATGATTATCAACATAGAAAAAGATGTAATTTCAAATAAAATTTTTAGAAAAAAACCATCAAGTGTTCATGTATGTAGACTCTTGAACCATCAACTCATCTATGACCATCTATGGGGCACATGAGAGAACAATCCCATGCTTTTAGTTTAGCCTTATACCTGGGATGAAGCTATCAATCAAGCACGTCAAGGATTTCTTCTCGAACCTTTCAAACTCAAGCTCTTTCCTCTTTCCTCAAGCCCTAGCCTTGTTATAATATTGGAATATGACTTAGAATGAGGGGTTTAGACCTTTTTTATGTCAAAACGGCCTTATCAGATCGTGTATATAGTTTGGGAGGGGGTTGGAAATCGACCGAACTGCTCCTTAAAATAATTTAGAAATTTTTAACTCGGAGAAGGCCCAGTCCATGACGCGGACTGGTCGCGTACTGCGTGTTTTTAGGATAAAGTTTCTGAACGAGTTTTCTCACTCTCGTCGAAAATTTTCAAAAACAATATATGTATTGGTCCGCGACACAAGCATGATGCGCTCCCGTCACGTACGAACATTGTTTTGCGCTTCGGATCAAAAAATAATCTTTTGATCGGGTCACTCTAAAAACCGATCGGAACTATTTTCCCACTCAATTTTCCGTGCTGATCATAAATCTGGCCTCGTATTTGCCATACGAGCATTGGAAGATGTGTTACGCGCATAACCTCACTCTAGGGTTATTTTGGTAATTTTACCAGTGGTACATCATCTCACCCTCGAATGATGAGTAAAGGTGGATATTAGGGCATGAATAGACTCAAGACTCATCTCTACACTCAACTCAATCAATCAAACTCTCGACTTATGAATAGAAAGTCACATCAATAATATATCAATCAATTTAGTGAAGGGTAAAGAATTAACCTTCAACATTCTCATCATTTGGCATAAATAGGTGGCGATATTTGACTTTCATCTCTTCCTCAGCTTCCCACGTGGCTTCCTCAATGAATTGATTCCTCCATATGACTTTGACTGAGGCTATCTCTTTGTTCCTCAACTTAAGAATCTGTCGATCAAGGATAGGCTATCTTTCACACCAATGCTATCAACAGGGATCACTAAGGCAGGATATACCAAGCATTTCTTCAACATCGACATATGGAATACTGGATGGACTCCCTCTAACTCGGAAGGCAACTCTAACTCATAAGCAACCTTCCAGTCCTCTTTATTATCTAATATGGTCCCACATAGCGTGGACTCAACTTTCCTTTCTTCCCAAATCTTAGGACACCCTTCATAGGTGACACATTCAAATACACCCAATCATCTACTTCGAACTCTAAGTCTCTTCTCCTCACGTTGGTATGAGATTTTTGGCGACTCTGGGTAGTCTTTAACCTCTCTCTAATGACCTTGACCTTCTCCATCGATGGATGGACAAGATCAGGACCACTTAACTCCGCTTCGCCAACCTCAAACCACCCAATTGGTGATCTACATCTCCTCCCATATAAGGCTTCGTAGGGAGCCATTTGGATGCTTGCATGATAACTCTTGTTATATGCAAATTCAATCAATGGTAGGTGATCATCCCAATTTCCCTTGAAATCAAGAACACAAGCTCTAAACATGTCTTCTAATGTTTGAATTGTGCGCTCTGCCTAACTATCTGTCTGTGGATGAAAGGTTGTGCTCAGGTTCACCTTAGTACCCAATCCTTTTTGGAACGATCTCCAAAATTGGGAGGTAAATTAAGCTCCTCTGTCCGAGATGATGGACAAGGGAACCCCATGTAACCTCGCAATCTCCTAGAAGTACAAACTTGGCGTACTCCTCTGCAGTGTTTGTTATCTTAACTGCCAAGAAGTAAGCCGATTTAGTCATCCTATCCATAATCACCCATACCGAATCATGTTGCTTTCGAGACCTTGGTAGACCAGTAATGAAGTCCATATTAATAATCTCCCACTTCCATTCCGGAATCTCAAAGTTCTGTACCAATCCACATAGCCTTTGATGCTCAACTTTTACTTGCTGGCAATTCGGGCACTTCGAAATGAACTGCGCAATATCTCTTTCATTCCACTCCACCAATAGACTTTTCTAAAGTCGTGGTACATCTTCGTAGAGCCAGGATAAATAGAATATCTAGTGTTATGGGCTTCCGCTATGATTTTCTCTCGAATTCCATCAACATTTGGAACACACAGTCTACTTTGGTAACTCAACACTCCATCTCCCTTTTTGGAGAAAACCATCACTTTCTGTTTTTGGACAGCCTCCTTCAGTAGGAGTATGACAGGATCTTGGTCTTGCTTTATTTTCACCTCCACTACAAAGGATGAAGCAGACTCATTCTGAATATTAACTCCTCCATCATTATTCTCCTCAAGTTGAACTCCCAACCGAGCCAATCGATGCACTTCCTTGGCTAACTCTTTCTTTTCTTCCTCTATATGGGTTGTGCTACACATTGACAACCTGCTAAGAGCGTTGGCAACAACATTATCCTTGCCTGGGTGGTAGAGAATGCTCATGTCATAGTCCTTGAGTAACTCCAACCATCTCCTCTGTCGCAGGTTGAGCTCTTTCTGACTAAAATCATACTGCAAGCTCTTGTGGTCGGTGAACACATCCACATGCACTCCATACAAGTAGTGGTGCCAGATTTTTAGTGCAAACACCACTACTACGAACTCGAAATCATGGGTTGGATAGTTCCTCTCATGAACCTTGAGTTACCTGGAAGCATAAACTATCATCTTCCCTCTCTGTATCAGTACATATCCCAATCCAAGCCACGAAGCATCACAATAAATTACAAAGTCCTCTGTCCCGTCGGGTAGGGTTAGGACTAGTGTAGTAGTCAACCTCGTCTTCAACTCTTGGAAACTCTTTTTCACATTCAGCGGACCACTAAAACTTGACCTTTTCTAGAATCAATTTAGTCAATGGTGCAGATAGGGAAGAAAATCCCTCCACAAATTTTCGGTAGTAGCTTGCCCACCCCAAGAAACTTTTAATGTCAGTCGGAGTGGTCGGTCTAGGCCAGTTCTTTACCGCTTCAATCTCTTGGGCATCCACTCGAGTACCATCATCGGAAACAGCATAGCCTAGGAAAGCCACTGACTCAAGCCAGAACTCACACTTTGAGAATATTGCATACAACTCATGGTCCTTAAGGGTTTGGAGGACAACTTTGAGATAATTAGCATGCTCCTCCTCATTTCTCGAATACACCAAAATATCGTCGATGAACACAATCACAAACATATCCAGATATTGTTAGAATACTCTATTCATCAAGTCCATAAAGGCTGCAGGTGCGTTTATCAACCCAAAGGGCATGACCAAGAACTCAAAATGGCAATATTTAGTCCTAAAGGCTGTTTTTGGAATGTCACATTCCCTCACTTTCAACTGATGGTAACCAGATCTCAGGTCTATCTTTGAGAGACAAGAGACACCCTAAAGTTGGTCAAACAAATCATCTATCCTTAGGGGAGGATATTTATTCTTTATCGTGACTTTGTTCAGTTGCCTATAGTCAATACACATTCTGAGGGACCCATCTTTCTTTCGCACAAATAGGACAGGAGCACCCCAAGGTGAAACACTTGGCCTAATAAAGCCCTTCTCTAGCAAATCTTTCAATTGCTCTTTTAACTCTTTCAACTCAGTTGGGGCCATCCTATAGGGTGGAATAGAAATAGGTTGGGTATCGGGAAGAACATCAATCCCAAAGTCAATCTCACTATCAGGAGGGACTCCAGGAAGATCGTCAAGAAACACTTTCGGAAACTCATTAACAATAGGGACTGACTCAAGAGTAAGAAACTCGACATCATCAGATTTAACTCGCACGAGGTGATAGATACAACCTTTGGAAATTAACTTCCTGGCTCTAAGATATGAGATAAACTTTCCTCTAGGTGCAACAGAATCACCTTTCCACTCTAGCATGGCTCATTCGGGAATCGGAACTTAACGATTTAGAATCTACAATCAACGGAGGCATAACAGGCGTGAAGCCAATCCATGCCAAGAATCAAATCAAAATCAGCCATCTCCAACTCAAACAAATCAACAAGAGTATCCCTAAGATGGAAGGACATTACAAAAGCTCCATAGATTCTTTCAGCTCGAATATACTCACTCACTGGAGTAGAAATATCAAAGGGTTCAAGAAGACCCTCAGGGGTTCTATCAAACCTACTGGCCACATAAGGAGACGTGACACCCGGATCCATCAAAACATAACAATCAAAAGTAAAGACTTGAATCATACCCGTCACAACATCTGGGGAGTTCACTTGATCTTGGTGACTACCCATGGCATACAAGCGGTTTGTTGCTCTGTTTGCGCCTTACGTAGTGGCCCTCTGGTTTCCTCTAACTGGCGGGGCGGGTGTAGAAGATTGATCCGGTCAGCCCACCTTGGATAATCTTTCTGGTAGTGACCCGCTTTGCCACATTTGTAGCACACATCATTCTCGCATGACATCTCCCCAAGTGCAATTTGCCACACTTATCACATGGTGGCTTACCCTACGAACGTTGAGCCACACTAGCTTGAGATTGAGGTCTATGACTCCCCAGATTCTGAGGTCTCTGATCATACCCGCCTCTAGGCACAGGTGCACTAGCGGATGATGGTGCTGGAAATCAGTTGTCATTATCTTTCCTCCTAACCTCATGGCTGGATGTCTTTGCTTTCTTATGCTTGAATTCTTCCCTGTCATGCTGTCTTTCCTCATCAACTTGTTGCACAAATGTCATCAGTCGCCCGATGTCCATGTCACTCACAAGCATGGCTCCTCTCCCATGTCTCTTGGGTCCTCTATTCAACCCATCAACATACATCCACATCCTTCCCCTCATGTCAGCAACCATGTCCGGAACATAGCGAGATAGTTGCGTGAACTTCAAACCATACTCTAGCACGGTGATAGAGCCCTGTATTAGATTCAAGAACTCTCTCACCTTAGCTTCCCTTTTCTCCCTAGGGAAGAAGCGTCCCAAGAAGGCCTCTTCAAACACTGCCCAAGTCAAACATGGGGCATAATCCCTTCTACCCTTTTTCCACTAGTCGAACCACAGTCTGGACACACCCTTGAGTTGGTAAGCAGCTAATTCAACCCTATCAGCATCAACTACGTGCATCACTTAGAACACCTTCTCAAGTTCCCCCACATAGTTCTCAGGACCTTCAGTAGATGTAGACCCTGTTAACTTAGGTGGATTCATCCTAAAAAATTTTCGAACTCTAGAGGTGTCATGAGAATCTGGTCTACCTGCTCCTTGTCTCACAACAGGTGTTGCGACCGCTTGGGCTAGAGCTTGAATAACCCGGCGTAGCTCAGCATTGGAGACCTCATCTTGAAGGGGTAGTGCAACAGGGCCAGCTTGATCCACGGTCTCCTCAGGTACTTGAGGCTCAGGTGGATTAGTAGCTTGCCTGGCAGGACGTCTCCTTCCTCTGACAGCTCCTGGAAGGCATGATATCAATTCTACACGTGTAGAGCACGAATTAGAAGAGAGTTTTCATAGAGTTTAACTCTATCGCACGAATCGGAATTAGAAAGAAGTGTAACCATTCCTAATGTCCTGTATCATCCTACTTATGAAATACGATCGATAACACACCCATAAACAAGACTCTACTAGACACGACTTCATAGGCTCCCTAAGATACTTGAACTCTATGCTTTGATACCAAGTTTGTCATGCCCCGAGAGGGTACCCTTGGCGTGGTCGGCACTCAGAGACTATTGCTAGTCCCCAAACGAACCAGTTAGCCTCATCACATCATTCAATCAATAAATTACATTAAACAGTGAAAAGTATAGTTAAGTAAATGGGCACATCTCATCTAAAATCTCAAAGTAAATAGATAATAATAAAGGCTAATAGAAAGAACTAGCTCACAATCTCAACATTAATGCTTAACCATCGTCTATGAAGCCTCTATTACTACTCATGTGGTGTCAATGACAGATCCATGGCTACCCAAATCAAAATAAAGGAAATAGTCCAATCTAACTCTAAAGCAAGATGAAATAAATCATAGTGGATCCTCCGGAGTAGGGGAGGCTCACCAAATTAGCTGCGAGTCTCAGATCTTCAATGGAGCGTCTGTTGACGATCTATAGCACCTGCATTGCATCATAAGATGATGCAGTCCAAAAGGGACATCAGTACGTGGAATGTAGTGGTATGTAAAATAACTGAGTGAAACAGAAACAGGTGGAATATTATGGAAACAAATCAACTCAAAGTAATCATCAAATAGCATCAAATCATCAAATGTCTATCTATGTAAGAATAAAGAGTAGACAAGTGACCCATCAACCAAAACCTAATCAATCAAATCAAACTTATCTCAAAGGACCTCACCTCCTCTCATCTCATCTTGACTTAGAGTATTCTAGGTAGGAAATTTATGGGAGTTTTTCTTATCCGACAACAATCACTTATGTGCCAGTGAATGTACAACAATCACGTTGATGTTGCCACAGCCGTTCCAAACTTGCCAGGTAGGGAATGAATCGAAACCATATCAGCTCACCCAATATGAAGTCAGTCGTCAATAAGTTCACTATTGTTTCAGGGAGTTCTAATCAAGAGGGAACCACAACATATGTGATGGTTCTAAGCCTCACCTACGTTTGGCGACGTAGTTTGACGAGTTTAAGTCGGACTAACTCTCACCCTTTCGGTGCTCGATACTCCTCTCATGATTCAATGCTCATAAAATCATCAATCCAATCAAACTAATAAACTCATAGGGACATTAGCCCTATCATCAAGCAACATCTTATTGGGGTTTTAGACCCTCTTGTCAATCAACATCTCATAGGGAATTTAACCCTCTCATCAATCAACATCTCATAGGGACCTTAGCCCTCTCATCAATCAATCTCATCAATGACTCAAGATTTAGAACAGTCATTAGGAAAACCATCGAATAGACACATCGGTGGAATTCATTTATAGAGACTCATAAGACAATCAATTGCTATCAACTCATCATCATCCTCATATCACAACCAACAATCTCAATTCAAGGCGCTGGACTCAATTCTCAAGTTCATTATGCATGCTTTTCAAATTAGTCATGTAGGGTTATGCAAATTCTTCTGAAAAATATTCAATTCAAGAAAACAAATAGTATGATGATCATCGACATAGAAAAACATGTAATTTCAAATAGAATTTTAAGAAAAACCATCAATTCATGTATGTAGACTCTTGAACCATCAACTCATCTATGACCATCTATGGGCACATGAGAGAACAATCCCATGCTTTTAGTTTAGCCTTACATACCTGGGATGAAGCAATCAATCAAGCACGTCAAGGATTTCTTCTCAAACCTTTCAAACTCAAGTTCTTTCCTCTTTCCTCAAGCCCTAGCTGAATATTGGAATAGGACTAAGAATGGGGGCTTTAGGCCTTTTTTATGTCAAAACGACCTTATCAGATCATGTATGAAGTTTGGGAGGGGTTGGGAATTGACCGGACTGCTCCTCGAAATAATTTAGAAATTTTTCGCGGACTGGTCGCGTATTGTGTATTTTTAGAAAAAAGTTCCTCAACGAGTTTTCTCAATCCCGTCAAAAAAATTTTCAAAAATACAAGTGCTGGTCTGCGACACAACCGCGACACGCTCCCGTCGCATACAAACACTGTTTTGCGCTTCAGATAAAAAAATTATCTTTTGATCAGGTCACTCTAAAAATCGACCGAGACTATTTTCCCACTCAATTTTGTGTGCTTATCACAAATCTGGCCTCAGATTCTCCATACGAGCATTGGAAGATGCGTTACGCGTATACCCTCACTCTAGGGGTATTTTGATAATTTTACTGGGCATTACACGCAAGATTTGACACTATCACATCATGTTTTAATTTATTAGATGCTCTATAACTCTTGCCATAGAGACAACACTTAGACCAAGAACTTCACAACTTAAGCCAATGAGCAAGACTTGACAACTATATTGTATCTTGATTTATCATATATATAACTCTTGCCTCTTAGTTCAAGGACTTCAAAACCACAAGTTAAGCCCCATGAGAAAGAATTGGCATTTCACATTGTGTTTTGATTTATGAGATACTCTATAACTATTGCCCTAGAGGTAAGACTTGTTAGTCCAAGGACTTCTAAACAATAAGTCAAGCCTCATGGGCAAGATTTGACATTACCAAATTACGTATTGGTTTACGGGATATATATAATTCTTGCCTTAGAGGAAAGACAAAGGCAAGACTTGACACTACTGAATTCTGTCTTAATTTATCATGTGTTCTATAACTCTTGCCTCTTATCCCAAGACTTCAAAACAACAAGTTAAGCCCATAGGGAAGACTTGATGATATCACATAATATTTTAATTTATGAGATACTTTATGACTATTGCCATAAAGGTAAGACTTTTTAGTCCCAGAACTTCTACACAACAAATTAAGCCCTACATGCAAGATTTAAGACTATTACATTGTGTTTTGATTTATGAGATACTCTAAAACTCTCGCCTTAGAGGCAAGATACAGACCAAGAACATCAAAAGTTACACCCCATGATAAGACTTGACACTACTACATTGAGTCTTGATTTATCATATATATAACTTGTATCTCTTATCTCAAGAACTTTGAAATAACAAATTAAGCTCTACGAGCAAGACTTAAAAATATGACATTGTGTTTTGCTTTATGAGATACTTTATAATTATTGATCTAGAGTTGAGACTTGTTAGTCCAAGAACTTCCAAACAACAACTTAAGCCCATGGGCAAGACTTGACACTATCACATTATATATTGATTTATGAGATGCTCTATAACTCTTGCCTTGGAGATAAGACTTAGACCAAGAACTTTACCTATGGGCGAGACTTGACACTTCTATAATGTGTCTTGATTTATCATATATATGACTATTTCCTCTTAGCCTAAGGACTTCAAAACAACAATAAGACTTAACAATATCACTTTTTATTTTAATTTATGAGATACTTTATAATTACTTCCCTAGAGGTAAGACTTGTTAGTCCAAGAATTTTCAAAACAATAAGTTAAGCCCCATGAGTAAGACTTGACACCATCACATTATGTATTGATTTATTAGATGCTCTATTACTCTTGCCTTAGAGGCAAGTCTTAGCCCAAGGGCTTCAAAGAACAAGTTGCGTCTATGGGCAGTATTTCACATCATTTTTAGTAAGTAACTTATGGGGAATGCAATAACTTTTGCCTTAGCCAGAACATAGCTCGGGGGTTAAAAAAAAATATATGCCTCATGGGCAATGGTTTACACTATTTCACTTTGGCTAACTTATGGAATGTTCTATAACTCTTGTTTTAAAGGCAAGACTTAGACAAAAAACTTTTACTCTCTATGGGCATAAGTTGATACTATCACATTGTGTCTTGATTTATGATATGCTCTATCTGTTGCCTTGGAGGCAAGACTTAGCCCCCAAACACTTTTAAATAACAAGTTGCATCTCATGACAATAATTTTCTCAATTTTCACTAAGCCTAACTTATGAGAAATACAATAACTTTTATTTTAGAAGCAAAATTTAATTAGATGATTTAATAGAATGGAAGACCCAAAAAAAAAAAAAGAAAAGAAATAGACAAAAAGAAAAAAAAGAAGAGAAAAATAAAAAATAAAAGAAAAATAAAGAAAGAGAAACAAATACAATGTAAGAAAAAATAAAAAATAATTTAAAAATAAATAAAGAGAAAAAAATTTAGAAGTTAAAAAAAATGAAAAAACACGAAAAAGAAAAAAAATAAAGAAACAAAAGAGAAGAGAAAAATAATAAATAAAAAAAATGAAGAAAGAGAAAAATAAAAAAAACTGAGAGACAATTGAGCATGGAAAGTCTTTTTAAAAAATATTTAAGGTCTAGATGGATAAAAATATACTTTAATTCAATTTAAAATGAAAACAAAGACATTATCTGTAAGACTTCCTCTATGGAAGACAAAAAAAAATAGACCATTATATTTAGTAGATATCCTGTGTAATTTTCTGATTTCTATATCTATAATAAATATGCTGGGCTTAAATCTTTTTAATATAAATATTAACATCTCGTCAAATTCATTTTCTCTATATTAGTCTATATTTGGAACTTATTATAACTTCAAATTTAACCCTCCGCTGGGCCCTTTACTCTATTTTTTTTAAGTTAGTGCAGCTGAATTTTGAAATGAAATCAACTTTCTGGCAATTGAATGTTTGACAATATATATATATATATGTTCGTGTTGTACGAGTCTGCAAATATCAACGAATATAAAGACTATCAGAAACCAGCTGATTATAGATGTGCCAAAGATGCCATTTGCCAGAATACAGAAGGGAGTTATACATGCATGTGTCCTCCAGATTTCAGTGGTAATGGTACTGTATGCAATCGTGATAATCCTCAGGGAAAAACTCAAAATATTTATCTTGTTATAGGTACCTTTCTTAACTTCTTTCAAATTCCGCGGACAAAAGATTAATTGTAATCATTGGTTCTTACGGTATTTAATAATTTAAAATATTAAAAGAGGTATGAAAAAAATTTGGTCAGACAAAAATTTTAGTCAATTTTGAAATTTTAACTATTCTACATAAATTGGGATGGCATGAGTCCCTTTTGAATTCACCTGACAGTATAGTAATAGTACTTTGCTTGCCTTCCAAATATTTCCGTGATAATGCTAGATTTAAATGTATTTTTCATGTCAACTTGGTTTATCTGCAACTTATTTTGAACTTTTAAGGAAACTGCCCTGTCAACTTAACCAATGACTTCACCAGGTATTATGTTCACTTACTAGTATTTATTTATGTTATGGGTATTTTTTTTTAGCATGTCCAAAAAATAATGTCAGCTTTCCATGACTAAAAATACTTTAATTTTTAAAAATTCCCTTTTTCTATTTATTAATAAAATGATTTATAACTACATACAATGGTATCAAAGTGTTTTTAGACTCAAATTTTAAAAAAAATCTTTTTTTCATAAACTCCATTTCAAATCAAACCTACTTAAATTGTGAAGGAGGAAGTTAGTAATTTTTGGCGAACACTTGTGATCAATAAAAAAAAGTTGGACTTGAAAGCTCCTCTTTCGCTGCATATAACAGATTTCAAAATGGATAACAATTTAACCTCACGAACTACATACATCAACCTAAAAGGTTTGATATATAGAGAGAGTTCTTTCATGTATGTATGTCTTAGTTATATATTTTTAGGGGATTTTTCACAAATATACAACTTTGGGGACAAAATTACATGTCCTAACGAATTCTTTGAAAAATACCATATAAAATACCAACTTTATTTACAAATTTAGGATTTTTGGTATTTTGAGTGTGATTATTGTGGTGTGGGATGTGATATAATAGTGTTGGGAAATGAAAAAAAAATTAATGAGTGTAGTTTTTTTGGTATTTTCAAAGAATTAGGTAGGACGCGTAATTTTGTGGCCAAAGTTGTATATTTGTGTAAAAATTTCATATTTTTATTACAGGTGTTACAACAGGGGTTTCATTAATGGTTATTATAGTATTTGGCTGGTCATATACTGGATTTCAAAGGAGAAATATGTTAACGATGAAGAAGAAGTTTTTTGAAGAAAATGGTGGATTGGTTCTACAACGACGACTCACAAGGGAAGAGGGATCAAGTAATACTAATACAATAAAAATTTTCATAGCGGAAGTGCTAGAAAGGGCAACTAATAACTTTGACAAAGATAGAGTTGTTGGTCAAGGAGGTCATGGAACTGTGTACAAAGGATATCTAAAAGATAATTGCATCATTGCTATAAAAAAATCTAAGGTAATTGGTCGTAATCAAATTGAACAATTCATAGATTAAGTCCTTGTCCTTTCACAAATCAACCATAGAAATGTGGTTAAGCTCTTGGGCGGCTGTGTCCTTAAGACGGAAGTTCCACTATTGGTGTATGAATTTAACAGCAATGGAACACTTTCTGAACATTTACATGATAAAGTAAAGGCCTCTACTTTTTCTTTGGACATTCATCTGGGAATTGCTGAAGAAACTGCTGGAGTACTTTCCTATTTGCACTCAGCAGCGTACCCTCGTATCATCCATAGAGATATTAAGTAAGTCAATATTCTTCTTGACAAAAGCTCCACAACCAAAGTGTCTGATTTTGGAGCATCCAGGTTTGTTCCTGCTGATCAAACAGAGCTATCTACATTGGTTCAAGGAACTCTAGGATATCAAGATCCAGATTATTTACAAACAAATCAACTCACTGAAAAAACTGATGTATATAGTTTCGGAGTAGTGCTTGTAGATCTCCTAACTGGTAAAAAGGCCCTATGTTTTGAAAGACCAGAAGAGGAGAGAAGTCTAGCTCAATATTTCGTACTTCAGTGGAGAAAGGTCACTTGTTTGATATTCTAGACGATAATATAGTCTGTGATGAGAGAAATGCAGGGCAGTTGAAAAATATTGCTCTGCTTGCAGAGAGGTGCTTAAATGTTAAAGGGAATGATCGACCTACAATAAAGGAAGTTGCAGCAGAATTGGAAGCTAGATCGAGATCGCAACACTCTGGGGCTCAAATTGATCAACATTTAGAGGAGATAGAGTCCTTACTGCATGGTACTCAACCATTAGGATTTGGATACGAATATAGTGAACACGGTATCCATGTTGATAGTATAACGAGCCATGTAAATTTACCATTCCCTGGAGGAAGGTGATCGATCATGCATGTTAATTTTGCTCAGCAATGCAAACTCAGAACGTCCATGACTTCAACATGATTTTTTTCTCTTTTGGGCACGTTAGAAAATAAGGACTAAGTTTTATTTAGTTGCATCTCTTTTATTTGTCCAGCGAAAATAAATTTGAGTGACAAATTAATGCCAAGTGTACTTATTTTGTGTATTCCGGTAATAATCGACAAATTTTGATGTTCTTCCTACACTTGAACAGTTCCTTTTTAAAATGATTTTGTTGCTCAATCCATATGTTTTGCATGTATTTTCGGTGCAAGGTCGTCAAAGTAAAAAAATGTAGATGATTTTTGCTGAAACTAATTTTTTTTGATTGGCAAGCATCTATAAAAGAATTATGTCCTTAGCAGGTATCAATAAGGAACATGTTGGAGAGAAACAAACAGAAATGGGTTAAGAAAGAAAAGCACAGATTATAGTTTTTAAGTTTCATCTTTATTGAAAATAATGACTGCTATATATACATGAAATCATAACTGGAAAAGCTAAAGAAAAGGAGTAAAATAAGCTTAAGATTATCTCTAATAACTAAAGCCTAAAAGTTAGGAACAAACTAATCAGATTTCTGCACAACATTGCAGCTGATTTTGAACTTAATCCTACTTTTAAGTTGTTCTTTTGAGATACAACTAATCTCCAGCTTTTGAGGCACTACTTTCAACACTCCTCCTTGACTCAAGAGCATCAACACCAAGTCTTTTTCTGAGAAACTCAAATCTTGCTCTAGGTAGAGCCTTGGTTAAAATATCAGCATTCTGAAAATCAGTTTTGCAGTGCACTAAGGCTATGTCTCCATTCTGTTGTACCTCCCTCAAGAAATAAAGCTTGATCTTGAAATGTTTAGTCTTTCCATGTGAAACAGGATTATTTGCAATTGAAATTGCAGCTTGATTATCAACAAAAATTTCAGTGCTCTTCTTTTGTTCCATGTACAAATCTGCCAGCAGCTTCCGAATCCAAAGGGCTTGATTCACAGCTGACGCAGCTGCAATGTACTCTGCTTCAACTGTAGATTGAGCTACCGTATCTTGCTTCTTTGAACACCAAGAGAACATTCCAGAGCCAAAACTAAAACAGTAACCTTAGGTGCTTCTCATATCATCCAAGCTACCAGCCCAATCACTATCAGAAAATCCAAGAAACTGAAAATCTGCTCTTTTTTTGAACATTATGCCAAAATTTGCAGTACCTTTAACATATCTAAGCACGCGTTTAGCTGTTTGAAAATGAATTTCACTAGCACAATGCATATACCTTGAAAGTAAACTCACAGCATAAAGAATATCTGGCCTCGTTGCAGTCAAGTACATTAGGCAACCTATTAGGCTCCTATAAAGTCCTTCATCAACCTTTTCAGCTCCATCTTCTTTGCAAAACTTCTCCTTTTGATTCATAGGAGTTGATGTAGACTTGCATTCTTCCATTTTGAACTTCATGAGGATTTCTTTAGCATACTTCTGTTGGCATATAAAGATCTCTTGTCCTTTTTGCCGAATTTCCATTCCAAGGAAGTAGAACATTTCACCAAGATCTGTCATCTCAAAAACCTCCATCATTTCAGTCTTGAACAATATGATCAAGTTCAAATCGCTACCTGTAACTAGCAAGTCATCTACATACAAAGAGACAATGGTTAAACCAGAATCTTCTCTTCTAATATAGAGCGTAGACTCGCTGAGACTTTTTTGAAAGCCTAAGCTCAAAAGATGATATCAATTCTGCTATACCAAGCTCTAGGAGCCTGTTTTAAACCATACAATGCCTTCTTTAGAAGGTACACTTTGTCTTCTTTGCCTTTGATAGAATAACCTTCGGGTTGTTCTACAAAGATTTCTTCTTCAAGGTAGCCATTGAGGAAAGCTGATTTCACATCAAGCTGGTGGATTTTCCATCCTTGTTGAGCTGCTAAAGCTAACAACATTCTTATAGTATCCAAGCGAGCGACAGGAGCAAAAGTCTCTGAAAAATCTACTCCAAATATCTGTGAGTACCCTTTAGCAACCAGCCTGGCCTTGTACTTGTTTATAGAACCATCAGGATTGAGTTTAGTTCTATAAACCCACTTGACTCCAATAGCCTTCTTGTGCAATGGTCTGTCAACCAGCTCCCATGTATTGTTCTTTTCTATCATTTTGAGCTCCTCCTGCATTGCATATCTCCATTTTTCATCCTTAGCAGCTTCTATAAATCCTCCTGGTTCTAAAATTGCAACATTACACCTTTGATATATATCAGAAAGTGTTCTTGTGCCTCTAACGGGTACATCATCAACATCTTCATCTAGAAATTCTAGATTTTTTTGCTTTTCATCATCTTCCCAGCTCCAGGTGTCATTTTCCACAAACTTGACATCCCTGCTAACAATGATTTTGTCATTTGGAGGTTGATAGATCCTATATGCTTTTGAAAGACTGCTATATCCTATAAAAATTCTAGGTTCAGCCTTCTTATCCAGCTTATCTCTTTTCACCTGAGGTACATAAGAAAAACAAAGACAACCAAATATTTTCAGATTTGTTAGCAAAGGTTTGTAACCAAACCAAGCCTCAAATGGTGTCTTCTTCAGCAAGGCCTTAGTTGGCAATCTATTTAACAGAAAGACTGCAGTATTTGCAGCTTCAGCCCAAAATTTCTTTGGCAGTTCTTTCTCATGAAGCAGACACCTTGTCATCTCCATTAGCGTCCTATTTTTCCTTTCCACTACTCCATTTTGTTGAGGAGTATAGGGTGCTGTTAGCTTATGCTCAATTCCTGCTTCATTACAGAACTTGTTGAATTTTTCTGAAGTATACTCGGTGCCATTATCTGTTCTTATCACCTGAATTCTGCAACCACTCTGATTTTCCACAAAAGCCTTATATTTCCAGAATACATCGGCGACCTCAGATTTAAAATTCAGAAAATAAATCCAACAATATCTTGTACAGTCATCAATAAAGGCAATATAGTACTTACTACCCTTTAAAGATGGCGTTTTCTGAGGTCCACCCACATCAGTGTGAATAAGCTATAGCTTTTGCTTTGCCCTCCATGATGAATTCCGAAATGGAAGTCTTGTTTGCTTCCCATACTGACAAGCTTCACAAGCAGACATGTTCTTCCCAAGGCTTGGGAGACCTTCTGCTAGTTGATTTTCTTTCATGAAAAGTATAGCATCATGACGAAAATGTCCGAGTCTTTTGTGCCATAATTCTGAGTTATTTTCTAATTGGACAGCTGCTACTTGCTTCTCATCCAACAGGTTCAAGTTGAAACTTCTTCGTTTCATCTTGATCTTGAACATCTCCTTATTATCAGCATCCTTAACGACACATGCTTTTTCTTCAAACAACAACTTCAAACCATTTTCAAGTAGTTGTCCAACACTTAAGAGATTTTGATCAAGATCAGGAACAAAAAGAACATCAGTTATAAGTTTCAAACCTGTAGGGCTATCAATTGCAACTGTTCCTCTTCCTCTTGCATCGAGATATTCTCCATTTCCAATTTTGACTTTGGAAATAAAAGATGTATCCAGATCTTTAAAGAGCTCTTGGTCGCTGGTCATATGATTTGTGCATCCGCTATCAATTAACCAACTTTCAGAAGTTCTTTTACTGGCAAAACAGGTTGCTACAAACAACTGCTCTTCTTGATATTGATTTACAACTGTCTTAGCTTCTTCTTGTTGCATTTGTGACTTGCATACCCTCTCCACATGACCTAGTTGACCACATTTGTTGCACTTGACATCTGGTCTCCACCAACATTTCTGTTGAGAGTGATTTGTCTTTTTGCAGTGAGGGCAGGGTGGCTGATTTCCTCCCTGTTTGTTGTAATTATTACTCGGCCTTAGGTTCTTCTTCTTTTTCCTTCCCTTATTTGACTCGTTCTCTGATTTGGCTTGAAAAGCACCTTCAACAGAACCTTCTTTCCTCATCATTCTCCTTTGCTCCAATGCCTGCAAAGCTTTAACAAGTTCTACCAAAGTAACACTCGACAGATCTTTAGAGTTCTCCAAAGAAGAAATTGTGGCTTCATATTTTTCAGGAAGTGTAACTAGAATCTTTTGAACAATTCTTTCATCAGTGAAATCCTTACCAAACAATCTCACCTTGTTGGCCAAGTCGAGTAGTTGGTCTGCATATTCTTTTATAGTTTCTGATTCTTTCATTCTCTTCATTTCGAATTCCCGAATCAGATTCATCACTTGCATATTCTGCACTCTTTCATTTCCTTGGTATTCCTTTTTAAGATACTCCCAAATTTCTGCAGCAGACTTCATTTGCATGATTCTGGTAAGAATCGAAGGTGATACTGCAGAGAAAAGGCAAGCTTTAGCTTTGGCTTTCCTTGTCTTATTTTTCCTGTGAATCTTTATCTGATTCATTGTTGGATTATCACCAAGAGGAGTTACTTCATAGTCCTCTTCTACTGCTTCCCAGAGATCCAATGCTTCAAGATGAACCGTCATTCTAATTGCCCAAGCTTGATAATTCTCACCGTTGAAGACTGGTGGAGTTAAGAAACTTGTTTCAGAATTCATTTTCTATAAACTATTGAAGATAATAGTTCAAAGAATGGTTTATATGGTTCACACTCTTCTCACAGGTCCCTCAAGATGGCATGCTCTGATACCAATCTGTTGGAGAGAAACAAACAAAAATGGGTTAAGAAAGAAAAGCACAGATTATAGTTTTTAAGTTTCATCTTTATTGAAAATAATGACTGCTATATATACATGAAATCATAACTGGAAAAGCTAAAGAAAAGGAGTAAAATAAGCTTAAGATCATCTCTAATAACTAAAGCCTAAAAATTAGGAACAAACTAATCAGATTTCTGCACATCATTGCAGCTGATTTTGAACTTAATCCTACTTTTAAGTTGTTCTTTTGAGATACAACTAATCTCCAGCTTTTGAGGCATTACTTTCAACAGAACAGATAGTGTTCATAATTGATGAAGAACTAAGAAGAACCAGGTCCTTAGAAGATTTGCCGAAAAAATTAGATTGCAGAAGTTCTATGCATACAATGAAAGAATCAGATCATTTGCAAATGATTCAAGATGATTGTTGATCATATGGGAAATAAATTCAGTATACAATAAGGATTCCTTAAGATATTTTATTTTTGAGATTGATGTGTGAGCATTAGACAACACATTTGATGCTTTCTACTATAAATAGTTGTGAGTTCTTAAATAACATTATGTCATTTAATGATTTTTCTATGCTAAGTGCAATTGAGAGTCACACATGACGAGAATCTAGAAAGGCTGTCACTTGCCCAAAGGACTGTCAGCTCTACCATTGGTTTAAAGAGAAGCTGGTAGGATCGATAAGTCCAACGACAGTCAACCTGATGGACCATCACACCTATGACATGCCGTCAACAACTTGTTTGGATGGTGGTTTTTCATGGTATGGTATGGTATGGTATAGTTACTAAGAGAATGATGAAGTTTGTTTTGATTGTTTCATTAATTATATGATATGGTATGGTTTAGTTTCATGGTTTTGTAACCATGAAAACCCTCATTTTTTGAAACCACCAATTTTGGTGGTATCCCATGGTTTCCTTATTTCTTTTCCAATTATACCCTTATTTAAATCTAAATAGTTCTAATTTATCCTATATTCATTATTAAACTTTACCCTAATATATATATTGTTTTTGTATTACTTATTTTTCTCCGCATCAACTTTTGAAACTTTTTTTCGTCTCCCTTTTTTCTTTCACGTTTTAATCTATTTTTTGAGGGTTTTTTTTTAAAAGTTCTTACCTTTTTTATTTTCTTACGTTGTTTGTATGGTTTGGAGATATATTAGCTTATATGTTTCCCTACTTGATTCTGTATATTTATTTTTTTTTAAAAATATTAAAGAAATATTGATAAATTTAATATTTATACTAATTAAGGATATTTTTGTAAATTTATAAGTTACGATACAATACCATACAGTCAAATCAAAAAACAAATTATCACTAAACAGCAGCAATCCATACCGTCTATCCAAACATTGTATAATATTGTATTGTACGATACCATACCATACCATACATCATGAAACCATGACAAACCACCATCCAAACAAGCTGTAAGTCTACCGTCACCAATGACCGATCAAAGTCTAATCAATGGCTAAGAATGATAGATAAGGTAATGAATTAGCACACTTGTGATGGGCCGTCAGGAGAATAGCGGGCTTCAAGTTTTTCTTGTTTTTTTTAATTTTTTTTTTTTTGGATTTTCCTAGAATATAAATGGCACCTTCTAGGTTTTATTTTATCGTCATTTGTAGCGAAGAATGCTGATAGTATACGCCACTATTGAATTTAATTGAAGATTAACTTGGTTGTTAAAAGTAACATCTTGGTTGGTTGTCTCCACTTTTGTAAGTTGATTCAAATTTAATGAATATAAATTTATTGGTTTGTTTCAAATACTGAGTGGATAAATCCCATAATTAGGATTATGTGATCCATATAGATTTTGACGATATTAGGATAATTTATTTTCAAAAGAAAATCCTATAGGCCAAACATATAAATTGTCAGTTTTTTTCATTTAAATTCATTTCTAATGGTTGTAATTATTAGAACTTACCTACGTTAACTCATTTGAGTAAAAAAGTATAAAATTGAGAAAAAGAATCAACAACAAAAATATAGGACTGCTAAAGCTCTTCTAATGATTGATATAGTAAAAAGATTAACCAACTCAGTAATCATGTTATCATCCCTTGTAGTTCGAAATAATAGAAGTGATACGCATTCAACTAAATTGAGAAACATTTAAATGAAATACCATATTTGACAAACTTTGCATAGCAAACACTAAAAGATTGACTACTGAAATTATCCAAAAGAGTCGTATAATGTCATGGTGAATGCAATCTTAGTTACTCTATTAATTGATTTCTACATTTCAAATAATGTTATTGGAGTTACTTATTACAAACTAATATCGAAAGAAAAGCATTTCCCACAAAACTTTCTTTTTCAAAAATAATTGACTAATGGTTAAATATTTGAATACGTCTTAGGTTTTACCTTATTTCCTGTGAGATTGACTCAACTTAGTTTGAGTTTTATATTTGACAATGACTATGTTATACTTCTTAATCGAGGTATAATTTAGGCGTATTAAATTTTGATACTGTTGCAGGAATACAATTTTCACTTAAGTCAAGAGTGTTTATTTTACTCTTATTCTTATTTTCCTAATTTTACTTTTTTATTTGTTACTTTTGTTTCTAAAGAATATAGGTAGGTGCATGCCAAGTAGCCAAAGTAAGGGTGAATCATTACTACCTTATGACTCCAAACTCAAAAAGTTTATTTGAAAAATAATGACCCAACATAAACATGAAGCAACTAGGTTATAACAACTTGCCGAAGCTAAGGACAAGGACAACGTCAAGAATAGAGATAATGATAATGCTAATAATGACAATGGAAATGAAGATGATGATGTTTTTCCTATGAATCATCATCAACCTCCAATAGGTAAGGGATAGGAGAGATAAGTTGATCCTATTGAGTTTGATATTAATGATGACGATGAGGCAAACTTGGATGGAGTTGGTGCCCCTGAGGCCACTGTTCCCCGATCAATAACTCTGGTAGATAAATTTAACATCACAAATACTATGATCTATATCTTGAGCTTGAAAGAATTGTTTTGAGGAGTAGCTAGATATGACTCTAACCTTCACTTGATGAATTTACTTATACTTGCAAGTTGTTTGAGATTCTTGAAGTCAGTCAAATGATAATTCATTTGTGATTATTTCTGTTATCACTTTCTAGGAAAGTAATAATAAGGTTGAATGAGTTATCACATAATTCTATCACTATAAGAAAAAATTGAAGTATGTATTCCTGAAGATGTTCTTCCCACTATCTAAAATATTGCAGTGGAGAGACAAGATTAATAATTTTAGGCAGCTACCTACTGAGGGTTTGCATGAGACTTGGTTGTGGGTTAACAACAAGCCAGAGAATATACAAACCACAAGCTGACTAATTACCACTTGATGAAGACCTTTTAAAGATTTTGAACTCGACAACAAAGCTAATTACAAATTCAATTTTCGGATGATCACTCATAGAGCAAAAGTATACAGAAGCAACAACTATACTAGATCAAGTTACAAAGACCAATAGGACACATCACCATCAAGACTCCAAGGCTTGTAGGAGTAGTAATGCAGTCGACTTATCTGTTGAGCAGTGTAGAGAGGAAGAGAAGCTATATTGTGATATGACTTATATGGCAATGTAGATAGACTTGCTGACTAAATATCTTTTAGCTTGTGGAGCTAAGAAAGTTAATGCAGTGGGAGCACATAGAGTTATTGGTCAATATAGAGAGATGGAATCCATATTGAGAAAAAAGCTAAGTGCTTGAATAGCTAGGGGGTATCCAGATCAATGATCAAGAATATTAACGTCATTCTCAGAAAGATAAATACTATGATAGGACTGGTTATTGTGATCAAGGAAACTAGAACGATAAAGATGTCTATTAAAAATGATAGAGTTGGAGCTTATGTGTCTCCAAATAATCCTGATAGAGCACATAATTGAGCAAGTAATTCTAGAATGGAAGATATTCTAGCTGAAGTATTATTGTGGGTGGAGTCTATAAACACTAGTATAAAGGAGATGAAGGGTGATCTCTTAAATATGGGTTGGCTTATTGATTTACACCATATCAATTAATAGGACGAAGCATCAGATTGGGCAGCTCTCTGCCTTAAAACAAAAGAAGAATGGTCTTTTGCCTAATGATACTATCCATAACCCAAGAAAGGATAGACAATGTATGGTTGCCAATACTAGAAGTGGAAAAGTACTACTAGAACTAGTTCCTACAATATATAGTAGAGAGAGGATGTTGAATTCTAATTGAGAGTTGTTATAGAAGATGAGGAAGAGCATGAGGTTTTACATAATTTTAGAGAGAAAGAAAAATTGATATTACACCAAATGAGGCAAAAATAAGCTATGGCACAAATGGACAAGAAATAGAGGTTGTGACGCCTTTAACTCTAACTCCTAGACTTTCATCCCCATTCTATAAAGGCTGAAAAAGAAAGTAGAGAATGGTAAGTTTCTAAAGTTCATCTTTATATTGAAATAGTTTTCACTGAATATTTCACTATTTAAGGCCCTTGAGTAGATGTCAAGTTGTACAAATTTCATGAAGACTTGGTTAAAAAAAAAGTGAACCATTATATTTGAGCCTATATTGCTACAAGGTCCTTAGTTCAGAAGACTGAAAATTTGGGTGCATTCACTATTTCATGCAACATTGGTACATTCAATTTTGCTAAGATGTTGTATGACTTTGGTGCTAGCATCAACTTGATTCCCCTTTCTATATAATTAGAATTAAGATTCCCCAAACAAACAACTATGTAACTATTGATGGCTAATGGCTCAATCAAAAGATTAGTGGATATTCGATGTGATGTTTTGATAAGAATGGAAAGTTTCATCTTTAAAATTGTTTTTGTGATTCTTGATTGTAAGGTAGATTTTATGGTTCTCATGATATTTGGACAGGTCATTTTTTTCTATAGGTAAATCACTTATAGATACAAAAAGCAACAAGCTAAAATTTAGACTGAACGATGTAGAGGCAAATTTAATACTTGTCAATCTACGAAGAATCCATAGGATATCAACATAATATCCGTTGTTGATGATGTTGATAATGAAGTGACTGACGTTCCTATAGAGGAAAGGTTTGTAATGGAGACTTTAGCAATGAAGTTTTATGGTGATGATATTGATGAGGATAAAGAGACTACGAATGCGTTGCAAAGAATAGGGCATATGCTTACATTCAAAAGAATTGAGCATCAACGAATATCAAAATCTCATATACAAGAGGTGGTGAAGAAAGAAAATATTAAATGGATAGATCTTAGGAGTGTTGTACTTAATCTATAATAATAGTTGGGTGAATCTAGTACACTGTGTCCCCAAGAAAAGTGGTACGACCATTGTAGCAAATGAGAAGAATGGGTTGATTCCTCTTAGACCTATCACAGTGTTATGCGTCTACATGCACTACAGAAAGTTCAACAAGTGGATGCTAAAGGATCACTTTCTAATACTTTTCATAGACTAGATATAAGGAACTCTAGAAAGTAGAGGTTTGTATTGCTTTCTGGATGGCTACTTTGGTTAGAACAACATTTTGATTTCACCTAAAGATAAAGAGAAGACGAATTTTACATGTCCATATGGAATTTTTGTATTCAAATATATGCCATTTAGTTATGTAATACACTGGCTACTTATTACAGTTACATAATGTCCATTGTTTGATATGATAAAAGATATATTAAAGGTAGTTGTGAATGATTTCTCCATGGTTGGTGATATTTTTGATAATTGTTTAGCTAATCTTAGCAGGTTTTCCAAAGTTTAAAAAAGCAAGTATTGTGTTGAATTGAAAAAAGTATCACTTTGTGATAAAGGATGACATTGTATTAGGAAAGAGTATTTCTAAGCAAGGCCTTGAGGTTGGTACGACTTGGTTTAAAATGATTGAAATATTAGCTCTACCTATTTCATCGAAGGAAATTGGAAGTTTCGTAGGCCATGATAGGTTTTATACAGAAATTTATCAAAGACTTTTTCAAAATTGCACATTCATTATGTAATTTGTTGGAGAAGAAAATAAAGTTTTCTTTTGATGAAGCTTGATTGAAAGTATTTGAAGGCCTAAAGGATAAACTAGTTATTGCACCAAGAATTATTGCTCTAGATTGGTCAAACTATTTGAAGCGATGTGCAATGCAAGTGGTAAAGCCATGTTGTGTTGGGAAAAATGTGTAACAAGATCTTTCATCCTATTTATTTTGCAAGTAAGGCATTGAATGGGGAACAAAAGGACTACATAGTGACATGCAAGAGTTGTTGGCTATAGTATATTGGGTACAAAAGTGATGGTGCACACTGATCATGCATCACTAGGGCATTTGATTTCAAAAAAGATGCCAAGATAAGGTTGATCAGATGAGTTTTATTGCTATAGGAATTTGACTTTGAAGTTAAGGATAGAAAAGGACGTGAAAATCAAGTAGTAAATCATCTATCAAGACTAGAGACAGAAACAAAATATTCAAGAGTTAGAAATTATGATTCCCAATTGAGCATGTGTAGTTTCTAATCTTGACTCTGTTTCTTGATTCAGTGACTTTATTAACTATCGTGTCAGTGATCCGATATCATAAGGCTTGAACTTTTATCAAAGAAAGAAATTTCTTTATGATGTGAGTAAGTATTTCTAGTATGAGCCATATTTGTTTTGATTATGTACCGATAATCTTATTAAAAGATGTCTGCCTACAGTAGAGATGTTGAGCATGTGGTAGTCTTGTCACTCATCCCTAATTAGGAGGTATCATGGTGACATTCTTACTACTAAGAATATTCTCCAATGTGGTTACTATTGGTCCATAAGCGATCAAGATCCGCATTATTCGGTGAAGAGTTGTGATAAATGCCAATATCAAGGAGTGATATTAGATCAACATGAGTTGGCTATTACTCCAACATTAGAGGTGGATCAATTTGATGTGTTGGGCATAGAATTTATGGGACAATTTGTGTCACAGCCCAAGTCAGGTCCTAGATGTAATATGATGATTAGAATTTCGAGAGACTCCAACTAAGCCTCTTTGCATATACAAGTTAAGTAAAAACATCAATGAAAAAGTATAATATGAAATATAAGTCTCAATATGGAAGTCTTGAATATTAAAAAAGGATCTTCAAATGAATGGGACAACAAAGACATAAGAATCCAATATGCCTCTACTAGTTTCGATGGGGGAATATGGAAATCCCTAACTCACCCTAACATAAAAAATAAAGTAATAACAATATAACATAAACTCATATTGGATTACCCTCGAAGCATGAGTGATCACTAATCAAGAGAACTTTAGCATCTCGAACAAGCCACGAGCGGGATCAGAATGATCCTCGGACCTTATATTATGATACAATGAAGTAAAAAAGTATATGTTAGCACATGGAATGTGTAATGATCCGACCTAGGGGCCTAGTCATCACACGGCAAATAAAGTACCCGAAGACACCTCACCCAAGCCATCTCTAGCATCGTAAACATTCATAGGCATTTGGAAAAACTATTGCATAAGAAAGAAGAGGGAGAAAAGGTCTAAGGGTCAATTTTGACAATGAAGCAATACTAAAAAGCAGTGGAAATACTACAATCAACTTGTTTGTCTATATGCATACCATCTGCATTGTAAACGGATGGGATCGGTATCGGTCGATCTCCATCAAATAGAAAAGAATCCATAATCAGGGAACATAGAAAGTAAAAGCCTTAAAAGGCTACAAATACATTGTCTTAAACAAAGCAAAAAAACAAGATAGATGAATGAGAGGAGGAGTCCCAAACTAAGGACTCGCCACAATAAATCTACTAGTCTTGGACGCTGAAAACTAGCCTCGAGCCGGTGGAGGAGTGTCTGTCCCTACATGGTTAAATCACGCAGGTAAAATGTGTCTTAGTACATTTGAATGTACTATATATGTGAGATGTAATGCATGGATGAAATTGTATTGCCATCATTTTTAAACATAACATGTAAGGATATTTAGCATAAAGGATACATAAGCAAGTTTAAACATGCACAAGGAATATGGCTCAAGATCAATATGAGACAATGCATAAGAAAGCACAAAAGTGAAGACATAGCATAAGATCATAAACTTGTGGGAATGAACCTTAACCGACATATAAGACCATGTGAGTTACTACATGGAATCCAACATAACCCCCTACATTGGCACAGGGAGACCACTTGCCTAGTGGAGCTCCATCAACTTTAGCAATGCATCATAATAACATAAATGACTTATGTGGATCCACTAGCCTAGCCTACCTATAGTGGCACATAATTAATATGACAAAGGGGTTGCTTCTAAGGTTCCTTTATTGAACCCCACCATGATGTCACATCCGGTGCTAAGTCATCCCACGGAATCTTTAAACTTCAAATTAGAATCATAAGTAGCAATCATAAGAGTAGCTCAAACTTAGGAACCATCAAGTAAGAATTGTCCTTTCAGCTTGGGAACCTTTCTTATACATCTTTTAGGTCAATTAACATCATACACATATCTTTGATAAACTTAACTTTGGAATGCTTCATTAATGCCCTAATCATAATCATAAGTCATAGAAAGCTTTACTTGAAAATAAGAGGGCTTAGTTTTATCATTGAACAATCATAAATCTCATAAGTCATCAGATATTTCTTTTAAATGGAACATCGAAATTGCCCAACCTTAATCATATAAAAAATTATCATGGAATCAACATCATACTTTAAATATATGTATATTTACTTAGCAAAAGAGTTATAAACTTCATAAGTATCATATCATAACATGAATCATGAAAATCATCACAAGCATGCACATTAACTTGAGGAATTTAAAGAAAAGGTAAAATACTTAATAGGAAGTTTATGGGAGAAAGGATACCAATAAATCAACTCACCACCTGGAGAAACTAAAGAAAAATGAATTTGTAAGATTGAGGAGGAAATCTTGGAACTCTAGCTTGTTCTTGAGAGCCCTTTTTTTCCTTAAAAATTTAGAGAGTAAAGAATGGGAGAATGAATGAAGAAAGAAGAGCTTAAGGGTTGTTATAGGGCCCCTTTCCCGTCCCCCAAACGACGTAGTATAGGAATAAAAAGGACATAAATGACAAAACTGCCCCTCATTAAAACTGTAAGGATTAATCTACGAGACCCCGATCACAGGCCGTAAGTCAATCCATGGGCCCGTAAGTCCCTTCGTCTGATGACACATATGAAAATCCTGAAAACTGAGTCTGCTAGACTAAAAACCACGAAGCATCAGTATGGGCCGTGGTTGGACTCATAGAGTCCTTCCACACTTAACTATTTTTCCTTATTTCCTTTGCCTTACCCATGAAAGGGTTTTACGGGCCATAAACCATTTGACGGAGCATCTAATAACTTGTAAGTCACTTTCCTGAAAACTCCAAATTTTCCACATATCAGAGGTCCCACTCATGAAACCATCTACGAGCCGTATGGTATCCTACAGGTTGTCTCTTGGTCCGTGGGATACTCTACACTTGGAATCTTTTTTCTATCCTAAAGTTCTATGTTTAAGAACGAAAGTCATGGGCTGTATGTCAACTTACGGGCCATAAGTCGCCCTGTAAACCAGACTTCGGGTCAATTTTCAGGACAACCTTTCTATACTCAGGACTCCTAAATTGGGGGTCGTTACAATATCTCCCCCTTGGGAATATTCATCCCCAAATGTACTAAAAGCGATGCTCGAAAGAGTAAACTAGCAGCTAATAACCCTTTATGCATACAAAAATGCAAGTCAGACAACATTATTCAAAAATTTCATATTGCATACTTTAAAATAGCTCAAAATAGTCCATAAACATCAAGATAAATGCACATATCATGGGAAACCAAAATGCATGGAATTTGAGGTCATTGGAAGGATTTCTTAATATCTTAGGCTTGGGTAGAGTGGAATAGATGTGGATAGCGCTTCATCATATCCGCTTTCGCTGCCCATGTAGCACCCTTACGTTTGGTTTCTCCAAAGTACCTTGATGGATGCAACTTCCTTGTTCCTTAGCTTCTTCACTTGTCGGTCTAGGATCTCAACCGGTACCTCTTTGTAACTCAAATTCTCTTCAATATTTACATCATGCAGAGGAACTATGGAACTTGAGTCACGCACGAATTTCCTTAACATCGACAGATGGAAGACCAAATTAATCAAGTATAACTCGTTAAGTAGATCCAACTTATATGCTACTTTCCCCACTCTTCTCACCACCTTATATGGTCCCATATATCTAGGACTCAATTTCCCTTACCGAACCGAAGAACACCTTTCATTGGAGACACCTTCAAATAGACCTAATTACCAACTTGGTACTCAAGATCCCTTTTTCTCATATCAAAGTAGGACTTTTGTCAGCTTTGGGATATTTGAAATCACTTTCTTATGATTTTAATTTTCTCCATAGCATTCATCACCAAGTCCGTTCCTATTAATGCCACCTGATCGACTTCGAACCACCCGATGGGCGATCTACACCATCTACCATACAACGTTTCAAATGGTGTCACCCCAATACCTTCATGAAAGCTATTGTGTTAGGAAAACTCGATAAATAGCAAGTGTTTGTCCCAACTCCCCTTGAATTCCAACATATAATCTCTCAACATATTCTCCAAAATTTGAATAATCCTCTTGGCTTGCCCATCGATTTGGGGATGAAAATCCATGCTCAAATTTACCCTAGTACCAAGTCCTCTTTGAAAAGATTTTCAAAAGTAAGAAGTGAATTAAAATCCATGATTTGATATGACGGACAAGGAAATCCCATGCAACCTCACCATTTCTCTGATATACAGGCAGACATAGTCCTCAGCATTGAATGTCGTCTGACCATAGGAAATGAGCCAACTTCGTCATATGGTTAACTATTACCCATATGGAGTCAAAATGCTTGTTGGTCTTTGGAAACCCAACTATGAAGTCCATGTTGACCTCTTCCCACTTCTTAGTAGGAATGTTAATGTCTTGTGCTAGTCCACCCGGCTTTTGGTGTTCAACTTTGACCTGTTGGCAATTGGCACACTCAGACACAAATTGAGCAATGTCCTTCATCCCATTCCATCAGTAAGTCTCTACACATCTTCGTAGTGTCAAGATTGAATATAAAGAGTTATGAGGTTCTTGCATGATCAACTTCTTCAACTCACTATCATTGGGCACACACAACCTCTCTTGATAACAGAGTACACCATCTTACCCTTGTGAGAAGACTTTTTTCTTTCTATCTTTTACTAAGGTTTTCAACTCAACCAAGATGGGATCAAGATCATGCTTGGCCTTAACTTCATCAATCAATGAAGGTGCAGAGCCATGAAGAACCATTGCACCACTACTTTCGGACTCACTCAATTTCACTCCAATATAGCCAACCCATGAACATCTTTGGCTAACTCCTTTTTTCATCATCTTCAATATGGGACACGCTACCCATGAAGATTTTACTAGGGCGTCAGCTACCACATTGGCCTTTTCAGGGTGGTATTTAAAACCCATATCATAATCTTTGAGTAGCTCTAACCACCCCCGTTGCCTCAGGTTGAGATCCTTTCGAGTGAACACATGTTGGAGACTTTTGTGGTCGGTGAAAATATTTGCATGAACTCCAAACAAGTAATTTTGCCACATCTTTAAGGCAAACACCACCATTGCAAGCTTAAGATCATAAGTCGGATAATTCTTCTCCTGTTTTTTCAACTTCTTCGAAGCATCGACAATTACTTTACAATTTTGCATTAACATACAACCCAACCCAATCCTTGATGCATCACAATATATGACAAACCCATCATTCCCTTTTGGCAATGTCAATATGGGTCCTGAGGTCAACCGATCCTTTAAAGTCTTGAAACTCCTCTCACATTCATCCATCCATACAAACTTTGCCTTCTTTTGAGTTAGCGTGGCGAGTGGAGATGAAATAGTGGAGAAGTCTTGCACGAACTATCTATAATAACTGGCTAGACCCATGAAACTCCTTATGTCAGTAGGAATAGATGGCATTCCTGTTTCTCACCGCGTCTGTCTTCTTAGGATCAACTTTGATGCCCTCTCTAGATACCACATGCCCAAGGAAGGTAACCTCATATTGCCAAAACTCACACTTGTCCAATTTTGCACAGAGCTTCTGATCCCTCAGGGTTTGTAATACTACCCTCAATACATACGCTCCTGCTCACCTCGGGAGTAGATAAGAATGTCATCAATAATCACCACCACAAATATGTCGAGGTAAGGCTTGAACACCCTATTCATGAGGTCCATAAATATTGTTGGTGCATTAGTGAGGCCAAACGACATCACCACAAACTCAAAATAACCATACCTAGTTTGAAAAACCATCTTAGAGATGTCACTTTCTCTCACCCTCAATTGGTGATAATCGGATCTCAAATTAATTTTGGAGAAATGAGTAGCCCCTTGTAGTTGATCAAACGAATCATCTATCCTCAAAAGGGGAAGCTTGTTCTTGATGGTGACCTTATTGAGTTGCCAATTGTCAATACACATACGGAGCAACCTATCCTTCTTCCTTACAAATAGGACTAAGGCACCCCATAGAGACCGACTAGGTCTAATGAAATCCTTCTCCAACAAATCCTTCAGTTTCTCATTTAACTCCATCAATTCTGCGAGAGCCATTCTATAAGGAGGGATTGAGATAGGTTGAGCATCGGGTAAGAAGTCTATACCAAAGTCTATCTCCCTTTCGGGAGGGACACCAGGTAACTCATCTGGGAAGACATCAAGAAAATTCACTTATAACCAGGACTAACTTGAGAGAAGGAACTTTGGAAGAGATATCTTTGGCCCTTATCAAGTGGTAGATGCACCCCTTGAAAATCATTTTGTGGGCCTTTATAAAAGAAACAAATTGACCCCTACATGAAGAGTTTCTATCCTCCCACTCAAGAACTGGCTCATTAAGGAATTGGAGTTTAACCCTACGGGTTCTAGAGTCAATGGAGTATAACACCCAATAAAATTATCAAAGTACCCCTAGATGAGAGACGCTAGCATAACACATCCTCCCAAATTCTTTTGGCAAATCCAAGGTCGGAACGGCGATCATCACGGAATATTGTATGGAAAGATGGTCTTGGTTGATTTTTAGGGCAACCAAATCAAAAAATAATTTTTTAGGGCAAACATGCAATTCTAAAAAGTGTGTGGCATGTTCGCGTTGCAGACTTGTCATGGAATTGCACTTACTTTTGGTCCCATTATTTCGAAGGGATTTGAAAATCAATTGGAAAATGATTTACGTAAAATTACACATAAAACACATTTGATAATGAGATTTATGTGTTATTTTGTGGAAAAATAATTTCTAAATGCATTTTAAGTTTTTGTCAACAAAATGAACTGCAGCGCGATAAGCCCGCATTGCAGACTTGCTCCAGTTTGGTACTTGACAATTAGTTATAAAAGCAAGGGCATTCTAGTCCTTTCTCCGCCCATCCTAGACTAAAATCATGTCGTTTTGAAAGTCATTTTCAATTCTATATCATCTTCTAAGTGTGAATTTTCATTCATTTAGGCTAATTCATCTTAAGAGCTAGGGCTAAAGAGAAAAGAGAAGGCTAGGGTTTAAGAGGATTGAGACCAATTTCTTGCAAACTCGATTGTCCATCTTCATCCAGGTATGTAAGGCTACTCATACCATTGGATTGAGTTCATCCACGCACCCCATATGTTGATTCTTTGAAATTGAGTTCAAGTGGAGTTTTACCCTAAATTTTTGAATTAAATTTCTGAGTTTTCTATTATCTTAATAACTTTCTTGTATGCAAAAATAACTTGATAATATTCTTGAAAAGTTGAGTATTTGATTGGTTGTATGTTCATGTCTTCATTCACATGAACCCTAATTGAGAACTATGTTTGATTTTACGCATTATACCAAAACTGAGATTGATGGTCGTCCTGAGCATGTTAAACACAGGTGATATTTTAGTATATTTTACAGAGTTTGCATAAATATGATATTTTGAGCATAAATAATGATTTGAGAAAGTCTTGATGATATGTAAAGATTTTTTTAGCATATGTTCTTAAAAAACACTTGATGTTTTGAGGAAGTATTTTGATGGTGATGTAAATGATTTTTAAAATATAGTTATTGATGGAAGATGATGATGACAATGTTTGAGATGAGTTCAATGTTCAAATTAAAGTCCAAAGAGACTTGACATATGTTTTTGAGTAATTTATTCACTTGATAGCTACGAGTACATGTTTTTGGGAGTAGTATCAAGCACCGAGTTGGGTGAGAGTTTAACAACCTAGAACTATGTTGCCTGTGTAGGATTGTAATGTAGTTAACTCTAGCAACTCCTGTTCCAAAAATATGGACGAGGATGATGGATCCATAAAGTTAATGTTGATGTCCTTACCTTGGCAAGTATTGGATGGGCGAGCAACGACACCGTGATCATTGTGCATCGCCAACGAGGGTGATGGGATGTTGTCGGTTATAGAAACTCCCTAATTCTGCATAACTGATTTGACCGAGTTGAATACCATTGAGTTTAATTTCAAAGTATGACTTTATTCTTAAACTTGCATGTCTTACTCAGTTTAGTTGAGTTCTTTGATTTAAGTATCTTTGATTATGTCTATTCCTTTCCAGCCATTGTACATACTAGTATATTTCATGTATTGATATCCATTTTGACTGCATCATTTATGATGCAGAGACGGGTATTAGAGGTTATCAACAAGCACTTCATTGAGGATCTTGTCTTCCTGCAGCTGATTGGTGAGCCCTCCCCTACATTCGAAGGATACCACTTATATCCCTTTTGCATTTAAATTAATTTATTTCTTTGATTGGGGTATCTATGGCATGTCATGGTACATTCTAGACATGTTGAGATAGAGGCTTTATAGACTAGACAGAGATGAGTTGATGTTGAGGTTCCTTTCTTTTATATTGAGTTTCCTTTAAGTCTATTCTTATGTCACATATGTTGATTTTGGCTTTGTCGGCCTATGATCTTTATTTATTGAGTTAGAATGCTGAGTTGAGTTTCCCACCATAATGTCTTATTATTGTAAGTCTTTTGCTGATTTAAGTCATTGAATGACTATCATCAGGCCTAGTGGTTCGCTTGGGAACTAGAAATAGTCTTTGATTGCCGGCCACGTCTAGGTATCTTCTCGGGGCGTGACGAACTTGGTATCAGAGCACAGAGTTCAAGTGTCCTAGGGTGTCTATGAAGTCATGCCTGTAGGATCTTATTTATGGTTGTGAGGGCTCCACTTCTATAAATGAAGGACTATTGACATTTAGGAAAACGTTTTCCTTCTTTTTCTGAATCATGCAATAGAGCTATTTGTAAGAAACTTATGATGATTCATGCATTGCTTTAAACCTTTTGACTATGGCTCATCTACGAGGTGATAGTAACAGTTCTATTTAGACCATTATCAATGAGTTCCCTTGTGATAAAGAAATCCGGTTGGTAGAGAGACTGCACCAGGCTTGAGAAGAGCAGATGAGTGTGCTGAGTTGATTGATTCAAAATAATGCATTCTTATTCATGTGAATCATGCATTTGAGTTAGGCCAAGATGTACCCCAGGTTCTTTTATCCAAAACTTCCTTTTGATGCTCTTCGTGAGAGGGGAAGTTATATCTCTAAAGGTTTAATGTTACCACTTGAGGAAGTGTGATTTGAGGTCTTGTAATCCATGAGTAGAATTGATTCATCGCAGATCTAGAAGGATGATAGCAGAAAAGATGAGAAAATATAGTGAGAGTGGCGGTTAATTGAGGCTTGTAACAACAGTTATGTATCTATTAGATAAGTAATGGGGTGATAAGTCAATTTCCATAAGTTCTGACGAAAGAGTTATTGTTAGGATGTGTTAGAGTATGCTCAAACTAGAAAGAGACTTATTTAGATGTGTTATAGTATTTGTATTAGTGAAGGTGAAGTATGTATGTTGAATAGATGAATAGAGTACTTTCAAGATGATAAATCTAAAATTGGGCTTATGATTCTAAAGAGTGATCCTTATGTGATTCATAGAGTTATGAGCTTAGCCAGACAAGGAGGTATAGTGAATGGGTGAATAGTACTTGAGTTGTGAAATGGGGATATGCTGATCGATTATTCACTCTGACATTTTAGCAGGCCTATGTCCCTAAAGTTTTACCTAGTAGTTATAGGTTGGTATAATATGAGTGAAGTGTGATATGCGTATGTTAGCACTAAACTCTAAGCTTGAATTTTTAGGAGGGGTGTGAAAAAGGAAATAACATTATGACTGTGATAATCTTAGTTGGAGATTTTCTCTAATAGACTTTTCATAGTGTATGTTCGATGTTAAGGTGTTAACTTTCGAGGAATGTGATGTTAAGAGTTTGGTGTAGGTGTGCTCCTTCAGATGGAAATAAAGACTTGAGGATAACTAATTAGATAAGAAGAGGCTTAAGATGTGTATTTATGATAGTGTAAATTGTGTGAAGCTCTAAGTTATGACTTGCTATGGAACCTAAAACCATGTCGTTTTGAAACTAAGCGTGAATTTCATTCATTTACGCTACTTCATCTTAAGAACTAGGGCTAAAGAGAAAAGAGGAGGCTAGGCTTCAAGAGGATTGAGGCCTATTTCTTGAAACTTTGATTGTCCATCTCCATCCCAGGTATTTAAAGCTACTCAAAGTGTTGGATTGAGTTCATCCACGCGCCCCCCACATGTTGATTATTTGAAATTGAATTAGGGCAGAGTATTACACTAAATTCTTGAATTAAATTTTTGAGTTTTCTATTATCTTAATGAGTCTCTTGTATACATAAATGTCTTGACAATGTTCTTGAAATTTGAGTATTTGATTGGTTGTATGTTCATGTCTTCATTCACATAAACACTAATTGAGGACTATGTTTGATTTTACGCATTATTTTGAAACTAAGATAGATGGTCATACTGAGCATGTTAAACACAAGTGATTTTCGAGCATATTTTACTGAGTCTGCATAAATATGAGATTTTGAGCATAAATAATAATTTGAGAGAAAGTCTTGACGATAAGTGAAGATTCTTAAAGCATATTTTTGAAAGTAAGCACTTGATGTTTTGATAAAGTATTTTGATGATGATGTAAATGCTTTTCAAAATATATTTATTGATGGAAGATGAAAATGATGATTTTTAGATGAGTTTGATGTTCAAATTAAAGTCCAAAGATACTTGATAAGATGTTTTTGAGTAATCTATTCACTTGATATCTATGAGTACATGTTTTTGGGAGTAGTATTGAGCACCGAGTTAAGTGAGAGTTTAACAGCCCAGAACTACGTTGCCGCATAGGACAGTTGTGTAGTTAACTCTGGCAACTCCTTTCCTAGAAAGATGGACGGGGATGATGGATCCATGATGTTAATGTTGACGTCTTTACCTTGGTAAGTATTGGACGGGCACGCAACGATGCTATGATCAATATGCATCACCAACTAGGGTGGTGGGATGTTTTCGGTTAGAGAAACTCCCTAATTCTTCATAACCTATTTGACTGAGTTGCATACCATTGACTTTATTTTCAAAGTATGACTTTATTCTTAAACTTGCATGTCTTATTGAGTTGAGTTGAATTCTTTTATTTGAGTATCTTTGATTATGTCTATTAATTTCTAGCCATTTTACATACCATATATTCCATATACTGACATTCATTTGGAGTGCATCGTTTTATGATGCAAAGATAGGTATTAGAGGTCATCAACAAGCGCTTCATTAGGGATCTTATCTTCCTGTAGCTGATTGGTGAGCCCTCCCCTGCATTCGGAGGATATCACTTATAGTCCTTTTATGTTTGAGTTAATTTATTTCTTTGATTGGGGTATCCATGGCTTGTCATGGTACCCTCTACACATGTAGAGATAGAGGCTTTATAGATTAGACAGAGATGAGTCGATGTTGAGGTTTTTTTCTTTTATATTGAGATTCCTTGTCTATTCTTATGTCATAGATGTTGAGTTTGGCTATGTCGACCTAGTTAGGGCTGATATGGAGGAAAATAGGCTTAAAATGACACAACATTAGGCTTAGGATGCGGGAAAATGTCAAAACTGACCCTCATTAAAAACTGTCAGACCCAATCTATGGACCCCATCTATGGGTCGTAGATTGACTTACGGGTCATCGATTGGGGGTTTCATCCTGGTTACATTTTGACCCCTGAAACATGTCTCTGAATCCAACTTACGAGCATAGTAAAACGAATGACAAGTCGTAAAATCCCCTTGTAAATTATCCCCACCTTTATAATATTTTCAGCCTCTCGGAACCTAAACTTTGAGCGCCATTTATGGCTCATAAACCAAAACACAACTCGTAAACCCCTTCATCTGGTGACATGTTTACCAACTTCAAAAACTTATTTTTGACCCTCTACTCTATGACCCCTGTCTACGACTCATAGTTCCTTCTATAGGTCATGGATACCCTTTGTACCTCAACTCCCCAAACTCTAAAATTTTTCTTTAAGTGACTGGCCCATCTACAGGCCTATATACAGCCTGTAAAATAAACCATGAGTCTTAGATGGGCTCGTACGTCCCTGCACTAGAACCAATTTTGCATTTATCATCCCGATTTTGACCTTTTTAATCTATAAGGCCTCAAAATGTCTCCCCTTTAGAGATATTCATCCTCAATGTGCTAAACATAAGCTCAAAAGGAGTAAAGAAGCAACTATCAACCCAGCATGAATGCAAGATGCAACTTAAACATCTTTTTCATGAAATTTTCAAACCCTCACTTTAAACATAATTAGAATGCAATCTCATAAGCATATGAATATGCATAAATGACTCAAAAACTAAAAGCAAGGAATTCGAGGTCTTTGTGCAAGAATGACTTAATACCTTAGGCTTAAGTAGAGTGAAAGAGATAAGGGTATTTTTCCATCACATTCGCTTCTACTTCCCATATTTCACTTTTGAATTGTTGATTCCTCCAAAGGAATTTGATAGATGCAACTTCTTTGTTTCTCAACTTCTTTACTTGCCGGTCTAAGATCTTAATTGGAGCCTCTGCATAGGTCAAATCCTCTTCCGCACTCACGTCCAACTATGACACTTGAAGTTTGGATCAAACAATAACTTTCTTAACATGGACACATAGAATAAGGGATGAACCATACTGATCTCCAATGGAAACTCCAACTCATAAGCCACCTTACAAACCCAACAAAAACAACATACCTAGTGGCATCCCACAAGTAGGGTCTGGGGAGGGTAGAATGTACGCAGACCTTACCACTACCTTTAAAAGCCACCTTACCAACCCTCTTATGAAATTTTTAAGGACCTACATACCTACAGCTCAACTTCCCTTTCTTACCAAATTGAATCACGCCTTTAATTCGTGATACCTTCAAATAAATCCAATCCTTTGACATTGAACTCAAGGTACATTCTTCTAACATCGAATTATGAATTTTGGCGACTTTGAGTCGTCTTGAACTTCTACCTTATGAGTATCACCTTCTCCATAGAATCCATAACTAAGTCAGGTCCTATCAAGGCTATTTCATTAACTATGAACCTGCCCATCGGAGATCGATATTTCCACCCATACAAGGCTTCGAATGTTGCCATCTCTATGCTAGAGTGATAGTTATTATTGTCAGTGGACTCAATAAGTGGTAGATGGTAATTCTAAATTCCCTTGAAAACCAACACATAAGCCTGTAACATGTCTGCAAGTGTTTAGATTGTCCTCTTAGCTTGCTCGTCGACTTGAGGATGGAAAACAATACTTAATTTTAACTTTGTACCAAGACGCCTTTGAAATGACTTTTGAAAGTGGGAAGTGAATTAGGAACAATGATATGATATAATGGGCAATGGAACATCATGAAATCTCACTAACTCTTGGATATTTAATTGGCGTACTCTTGGGCACTATATGAAGTCTTGACCGGTAGAAAGTGAGTTGACATTGTCATTTTGTCAACAATCATCCAAATCAAATCATGTTACTTTTGAGTGAGGGGTGCCTCCACAACAAAATCTATGTTAACATTTCCTAGTTCCAAGTGGCAATTTCAATGTCATGGGATATGCCACTCGGCCTTTGATGCTAAGGTTTTACTTGTTGGAAATTAGGACACTTAGTCATGAACTTTGTTATGTATTTTTTTTATTCTGTTCCACCTGTACACTTCCCTTAGGTCCCTCTAAATCTCGGTGGATCCCGAGTGAATAGAATATTGAGAATTATAAGCCTCCCCAAGATTATCTCCCTTATGCCATCCACATTAGGAACACATAGTTGTCCTTGATATCGGAGGACACCATCACCCCCTTAAGAGAAGACTTCTATTTTCTTCTCTACCACCCGCTTCTTCAATTCTACCAATGTAGGTCTAATTATTTCTTAGCCTTAATATCTGCTATCAATGATGATTCGAAATCATTTTGCATAAGAATACCACCTTCATTAGAACAACTCATTCTTATCCCCAAAACTAAACGGTACACATATTTTGCCAAGTCCTTTTTCCTCTCTTCAATGTGAGATACACTACTCATAGACACCCTATTAAGTGCGTTGGCTACCTCATTAGCCTTACCCAAATGATACATCATAATTATGTCATAGTATTTAAGGAGTTCTAACCACCGTTTTTGCCTTAAGTTGAGGTACCTTTGACTAAACACATATTGAAGACTTTTGTGGTCAGTAAATACATCTACATGCATCCCTTGACATAATAATCCCAAATTTTCAATGCAAAGACAATCAACGCAAGCTCAAGGTCATGGGTTAGGAAATTCTTTTCATGCACCTTTAATTGTCTTGAAGCATAGGTTATCACCTTTCCATGTTGCATCAACATACATCCCAAATCAACCCGTGAGGCATCACAATACATAACAAAACCCCTTAGTACTAATTGACAAGGACAAGATTAGAGCCAAAGTTAGTTGATCTTTCAATGTTTAGAAGCTTTTCTTACGCTCATCTATCCATACAAACATTGCTTTCTCTTAAGTCAACTTTCTTAATAGTGATGAAATAGAAGAAAACCCTTAAAAAACTTCTATAACATTCGGCTAGACCCAAAAGCTCCTAATGTCCGAAAGAATCAATGGTTAGGCCAATTTTCTCACCTCCTCCATTTTCTTAGAATAAATTTTATTCCTTCGGACAACACCTACCTAAGAAATGCCACTTCTTCCAATAAAAACTCACACTTACTAGACTTAGCAAACAATTGCCTCTCTCTCAAGGTTTGAGGTACAATCCTCAAATGGTTTATGTGTTCTTGCCTACACCGAGAATACACCAATATATATATATATATATATATATATATATATATATATATATATATATATATATATATATGAAGACAATCACAAAAGTATCAAGTTAAGGCTTGAACACCTTATTAATTAGGTCCATAAATATTGCTGCTACATTAGTTGAACCAAATGACATTACCACGAATTCAAAATGGTCATACCTTGTCCAAAAAGCTATCTTAGGAATGTTATACTCTCTTACTCTTAGTTGATGATAGCCTGACTAGAGATTAATCTTGGAGAGATGTCTAGCCACTGCAATTGATCAAACAAGTCATCTATCCTCGAAAATGGATACTTGTTCTATATGGTCACTTTATCCAATTGCCAGTAATCTATGTACATTTGAAGTGACCTATTTTTCTTTCTCGCAAACAACACCAGACCATCCCATGGTGACCTACTTGGTCTAATAAAACCATTCTCCAATAATTCCTTCAATTGCTCCTTCATCTCTTTTAACTCTGCCAGGGGCATTCGGTAAGGAGGAATGAAAATAGGTTGAGTATTAGGGATAAGGTCTATACCAAAATCTATTTTCCTTTTGGAAGGAACACCAGGAAAATCTTTGAGAAAGGCATCAGGGAACTTATTGACAATAGGAACCAAATCAAGAGATGGAACCTCTGAAGTGACATATCTAACCCTCACTAGGTGACAGACACACTCCTCAGAAATTATCTTATAGACTTTAAGATAGGAGACAAATCAACCCTTACACACCAAACTACTATCATTCCACTTAAGAATGGGCTCATTTGAAAATTGAAATTTGACTTTATAGGTTTGATAGTCTATAGAGGCATAAGAGGCATGTAACCACTATATCCCAATAATGGCATCAAAATCAACCATGGTGAGTTCCACAAGATCACAAGGGACAACTTTATGCAAAATAGATACAGGACAATCTTTATTGACTCTTGTAGCAATGACTGATGCACTCACAAGAGTATAAACTTCAAATGGTTGAAGCAAAACTTCAGGACATACATTGAATCTAATTGCAGGGAAAGTAGTTACAAAACACAAATTGGGTGCAAGATCTAACAATGCATGCACATCAAAATTGAAAACTTTCAACATACTAGCGACAACACTCGGAGTCTCTTCCACTTCTTATCAAGAATGCAAGGTATAAAACTAGTTGGTTCATTGGACACCTCCTTGGACCCCTTGTCATTAAGGTCTAGCACCACCACCTCTATATTATCTAGCATGATGACCGAGTTTGACATACTTGATGCACTTATTGGAACCTGCTAGGAACTCCCCTTTGTGAACCCTTCCACAATTCTTGTAAGTTGGAGAAGCTTGAGCACCTGGACTTCCTTGTGGCTTGGGATTAAACCACTTGTACTTATTGAACCATGGAGGATGAGTATTGGTTGAAATTTGGACAACTTGATTTTAGTCATCGTAGAACTTTCCATGTCCACCACTTCTGGCCCTTTGGTAGGAGAATCAACTACTTTCAATTTGAGGCCTCTTAGACTCCTTATCATGCTCCCTCAACTTCTCATCCTTGATTTGATCTACATAGGTCATGAGTTGGTGGATATCCATCTCCTTCACTAGCATGGTATTTTTGCATTGCTTGGACACCAACTCTGACACTTCAGAATGAACTTTCTCATCCTTATCCTTGCATCAACAATCATGAATGGTCCATACTTTTATAGCTTGGTGAACTTGGAAGAGTATTCCCTTACATTCATGTTGCCTTGAGATTGATAAACTCTTGAACTTTGGCCTCCCTTAACTTCAATAGGAAGAACCAGACTAGAAGGACACCCTTGAACTCTTCTGATGTGATTGGTCCTTATAATGACCCTCTAGGTAACTTCTACTTTTCTGAGTATTTTGCATTGGTTAGAGCTTACTTAGTGACCCAAATCATTTTTGACTTGCTGGTGCTGACAGTTTGGTCGCATAATCGCTCATTCGAAAGATATGTAGTTTTTGTGCTATGGAGTCGTTTAAAGTTAAGAAGTGAGTTTAGTAGCAAAGTCTAAGTAAACATCCTCAAAATGGAATTCTGACAGTTCCATCAACTCTAAAATGACCAAACTAGGCTAGGAGAATATTAAGTTAGAATACTAACGTTTTCGGTGTTAGTTTATATCGAGTTTTGCAATTTAGTGTTCAAAATAGGCCAATAGTTGAGTTTAGTCAATATTCTTGATAAACATGCCTAAATGGAAATTCTGACAACACAATTAGCTCTGAAATATTAATTTTGATCGAGAACAACCTTTCTCCCGATTCTTGAAGCTTCCAAGTGTTACTTGTGCACCTTAGTAGAAATTGAATAAAAATGAAATAAGGAAACGAGACCCTCATTTGATCGAAATGACCTTATATATGGATTTAGAGTGTGCCATTATATCAAAAATGTCAAATTTTGTGTGGTTACATAGTTCGTTTGTGTGTTTTACATTCCGAATGTATTTTGGACCCCCCCCCCCCAAATCGAGAAATTTGAATTGGAAAAGATTAAAATTTGCAGCAAAGGCATCTAATGCGCCGCTATAGCGACCCCCAGGCCATTATGGCAATGTTGCTATAGCAACTTAGGGCTCATTATATCGAGGTTCCTATAGCGACCCTGGCATCACTATAGTGATAGCTGCTGCCTCTTTGGGGGTGGGTCGCGATAGTGACCTCGGTATAACTGTAGCGATCTTAGTCCTGCTGTAGCAGCAATTAGAGGGTCTTATATAGGGCCTGAATTTCCAGATTATGTGAAGGACAAAGATGAAACTTCTAACGATGATATTCATCATTTTTAATTCAATTTAGGTGATTCAAAAGGCTAGATTATGTATTTTTTTTTCGAGGAGAACATTGTGGGATTATAGGAAATCACTTGATTTTGATGCGTCGTTTAAGGTAATTCTTACTATTTTTGCTGCTATACTATAGTTTTACTTTCAAAAACTTCAAAATTGATTTCTTATCCATTTTGAGTCACATTTTTGTGAATTTGGGGTCTATCTTGTGTACTTCTTCAAGGCATACTCTATGGTATACCTGGTATCTACTATTTTTTCAATAGAGATGAAATAGCACCAAAACTATTGGTTATTCATGTTTTGGTCAAAAAATGAACGTCGTCACATAAATTTAATATTAGAAAGGCCCTAGTTATATCATAACTCTTTTTTGGCAGCTCAATGACATTCAGAGATTGTCCAGAAAGGGAAAGCACTTACGAAGTGAGTTGAGAAGCACATAATTGATGTCTAGTAGGCTACGGTCTTCCTTCTCTTAGACTGAGTGTAATATGTGAATTCTTTTTGGGGTTGATTGATTGGGAAGCAGGGAAAGGGGTTAAAGTATGTGCATGTTAAGTATGATTACATTCGCTAGTATTTGTGACTATTCTAGAACCTGGTGACATGTGTACACCCATGTAGCTAGTATGTTGATTAGGTATTGTATTGTTGGTTATCTAGGATGATAGAGTAGTGATTTGACCAGTTGAGGATCCATTGAGGGACTAATATGTCATTTTCTATCATATATTAATTGTCTGATGTACTTCTGCTTACTAGGAACTAATAGGGCTATTGGTTGACATGTTGAATATTCTTGTGACTATTGTATTCATGTCTTTATTCCTTGTCGTTGTCATTATTGATCCTTAATATAAGATTAGGTTATTGATGCCTTAGACCCACACTGGTTAAGATTGATAGACATCTATATTGATATTCGATGTGACTTGAGAGGTGTAGATCCTTATAGACCAAAGTAACAGACTAGAGTCTGTAGAGTTTGGCCTTAGAAAGGTTGTTATGAGCCAGGAACCTAATTATTCCTTTTGCTATCCATCCTTTGCATTGTTCCCATAGCTCATCAGATTTGGCTCGGATATACGGGGACTAATGATGTCACTCTGACCCCTAGGTTGGAGTCCATTACGGCTAGAAACTCGAGGTTTTCCCTCATATGACTGCATGTTCACCTAGTTGGACCGTGTGTAGATGAGGATGTGTTTCTCTCTAAATATCCCAGATTAAATGGTACAAAGTCTATACAACTATAAAGTACTAGGTTCGAATCCCAACGATTTTCGTTAAAATGGGCATTAATGAAGGGTATTTTGTACTATTCCAAGCCTATAGGCCAAGGCAAACAACTGGCCACATCTGACATTATCATATGCTAAAGTCCAGGACATGAGTGCTCAGTTAAAGTTTGAGTGAGGTAGATTAAAGTCTGGCTAGTAGTTTTAATTTGAGTACATAACGAGGCATACAGAGTGGGTTGAAGTCCCAGTAAGAGGTTTAACCAGAGGGGTGATTATATGTGCATAGTTGGATCACGATCTTTATCCAGGTTTGCCACCCAAACCTTACATTAGTTCACCCTATTATTGTTTTTGGTTGTACCTTCTAGGCTTATGAGGATCTAATTAGCATAAAAGCTTAGACAGTAGGCCTTACACCCGCATACATCACCACCCAGCAATCCATCCTTAGTTACCATTATGTTCATCAGACTATGTTCCAAGTTCTTGTGATTAGGTACTTGTGCAGTTATATTTGATATGTCCCTGCTTATTTATTGTTCCTACTTAATCAGCCTATGAAGCCTATTGGGTACCATATCCCTAGTACTCACCCGTATTTTCTACATCTGTTTCATGGTGCAAGTCCTAGCATAAGCCAAAAGTGATCATTCTTCCTATGATAGCTATACTAGGAGACTATTAGTGAGCATTGGATGTTCATGGATCCTTCTAGTCCCCTTCTATATTTCAGCCTGTCTTTTGTGACTAGAGACCTGCCTTTTATATTATTTTAGGTTTTGTATATGTATATAGAGATGTTTTATGGTTAGTGTGTTGTATTGTATTTATAGATCTATATAGGTGACTTCCAGCTTCTAGCAGGGAATAGTTTACTATTTTTATATTTATTTTTTCCTAGAATTAGCTTGTGGTTATAGTAGTTTTGGTTAAACTATTCTACTATGCCTACTACCAATTGCCTAGGTAGGGTTAGGCTTGCCTATTGGGGGTAAGGTAAGCACTATCATTACCTATAAAGTCATGTTGTGACAAGTTAGTATCAGAGACCTTAGTTTGCTAGTCTCACCTGTATAGAGCTACTAGCTAGTAGAGTCTTGCGGATGGGTGTGGAGACGTCCAAGAATCTCCTCTTGATTGTATCATGTCTTGTAGTCATGTTATTGGTCTTCTGACATCTTATTTGGCTATTTTTTTGCAATTATGGCTCGTAGAGGTCGACCTTTAGGCGAAGAGGGGGATGCAACACCAACTCTGGATCGTGACCCTTCTCCAGAGCACGTTGAGGAGCATTTAGATATCTAATTCCCCTGCAATCAAAGGGATCCGCAGCAGTACCATCCCCAATCACCCCTATTATGATACATGTAGTTCAGGCCGCCATTGTATAGTTACTTGTCGCCCTATGTGCACAACCAGTACCAGTGCCACCAACACAACCTTTACAACCTCGCTCTCCTGCTGTAGTTACATTGCAGAGGGCGTCAGACCTTATGACGATCAATGAGTTCTCAAGTACTTCCTCATATTAGAGCCTCTGAGATTCTCAGGGGCGATAGGGGTGGATTCCCACGAGTTCTTGATGACTTTTCAAGAGAGGCTACAGGCTTGAGATTATTGGAGATTAGAGGTGCAGATTTCACTACTTATTAGTTAGATAGGGCTGCCAGATAGTGTGGCATGCATATCTGGTTACCAAACCAGCAGGATCTCAACTAGTTTCATGGACAAAGGTTTTTTATGCCTTCTTAGCCAAATTCGTCCCTGAAAGTCTTAGAGATAGGTTTCCTGACCAATTTTCCAAAATGGAGCAGGGACCAATGATTTTATTTATGTATGAGACTAGATTTCATGAGCTCTTTAAATATGCTACTACTATTTTTCCTAGAGAGGAGAAGCAAATCAGAGTTTTTGTTAGAGGCCAGCGGACTCAGTTGCGGATAGAGACACAATCGTTGGTGATAAGGGAGGAAATTACAACTTCCATAGTGGTAAAAGGCAAGTGGGTAACGGTCCAACCAATATTCCTCCCCAATGGTTGAACAAGGATAAGGGGTTAACCCTAAGGTACAAGGAGGTCGGGATGCCTAAATCTACTTCAGATTTCAAGAAGTGTAGAAGGCTTCGTAAGAGAGAATATTTGGTTTGTTCCAATGCATGCTTCAAATATAGTAAGCCTGGTCGCCAAGCTAAGGATTGTAGGAGCGATGGTGGTAGTTTTTATCACCAGGGCTAAGGAGTGCAAGGTGCCAAGTCCAAGGAGGTGCTTAATGCACCAAATTATTTTACACTTTGCATATTAGGAAAGAGGTGGAAGATACTCTGAACGTCTTCATCGATATGTTGAAGGTCTTCAATTTTGATATGTATGCATTATTAGATCTGGGTGCCCCATTTGTCTTTTGTTATTCCTTTCCTTGCAAATAAATTTAATCTATGTCCCAAGGCCGTATTTGAGCCTTTTTCAGTTTGTATTCCTGTGGGTGAATCAGTTGTTTCTAGATAAATTTCCCCGTGTCTATCTTGCATAAAATCATTCCTTCTAATGTTGTTGAGCTTACTATGGTTGATTTTAATTTCATTCTTGGAATGGACAATTTACATACCTCATATGCCTTTATTGATTGTAGGACCCCTAGAGTTAAATTCTAATTCTCTAATGAGCCCATTCTTGGATAGATGGGTAGCAACTCAATGTGTAAGGGTTTGTTTGTTCCATACCTTAAAGCATGTAAGATAATTTCTCAGGCATTTGTCTATCATATAGTGAGGGTTAGAGATGCCACTTCTGGGGTTCCTTCTTTTGAGTCGGTTCCCATTGTTAATGAGTTCCCCAATATCTTTCTTGATAATTTACCTAGTGTTCCTCGTGAAAGGAAAATAAATTTTGGCATAGATCTTCTGTTTGATGCCCAACCTATTTCCCTTCCCTCGTATTGCATGGCCTCGGCAGAGTTAAAAGAGCTAAAAAGAGTAATTGAAAGATTTATAGGAGAAGGGCTTCATTATCCCAAGTAGGTCTCCCTGCAGTGCTCTCATAGTGTTTGTTAGAAAGAAAGATGGGTCTCTTGGATATGTATAGACTATCAGCAATTGAATAAGCTAACTATAAAGAACAAGTATCCACTTTCGAGCATAGATTATTTGTTTGACATTTGTAAAGAGCTAATCATTTTTCCAAGATTTATTTTTTGTCCGTCTATCATCAATTAAGGGTAAGGGAATATGATATTATCAAGATGACATTTTGAACAAGGTATGGTCATTTTGAATTCTTGGTAATGTCATTTGGTTTAACTAATACTCTACGGTGTTCATGGACCTAATGAATATGGTGTTAGTGCCTTATCTCAATTTTGTTTCACCATAGTGTTCATGGATGATATATTGGTGTACTTCAACGTAAGGAAGAACATATGGACCAATTGAGGATCGTGCTTCAAACTTTGAGGGATAGGCAATTGTTCGCCAAGTTTAGCAAGTGCAAGTTTTGGTTAAAGGTGGTGGAATCTCTTGGGCATGTGGTGTCTGGTGTGGGGATTAAGGTTGATCCTAATAAGATGAAGGTGGTGAGGAATTAGCCTAGACCATGTCCCCTCGGGTAATAGGAGATTTTTAGTCTAGCCCGGTATTATAAAAGATTTGTTGAAGTTTTCTCCTCTATTTCGTCACTATTGACAAGGTTCACTTGAAAGAAGGCAAAGTTCATGGGACAGATGAGTCTGGAAAAAACTTCTAAACCTTGAAAGATCAACTAACCTTGACTCCAATTTTGACAATGTCAAAGGGTACAAAAGGGTTTGTTGTCTATTATGATGTTTCATGGATCAGTTTGAGATATGTGTTGATGCAACATGGAAAGGTTATAGCTTACGCCTCAAGGCAATGGAAGATGCATGAGAGAAACTACCCAACGCATGATCTTGAGCTTGCATCGATTGTCTTTGCATTGAAAATTTAGTGTCCTTACCATTATAAGGTGCAAGTGGATATGTTTACGACCACAAGAGTGTACAATACGTATTTAGCCAAAAGGACCTCATACCAAGGTAGAGGACATGGCTAGAGTTTCTAAAAATTTATGACATGAGTCTGATGTACTATTCGAATAAGGCTAATATAGTAAGTGATGCACTTAATAGGGTGTCTATGGGTAGCATGTATCATGTTGAAGATGGGAAGAAAGAGTTAGTGAAGAATGTGCATCGTTTGGCCCATTTAGGGGTAAGGTTGAGTGCTGCTAGTGAAGGCGGTATTCTTGTACAAAATGGTTCTGAATCATCATTGGTGGTGGATGTTAAGGCAAAGAAAGACTTAGACCCGACATTTTTGGAGTTGAAGAGGTTGGTAGTGGATAAGAAAATAGAAGTCTTTTCACAAAGGGGAGATGGTGTCCTCCGTTATCAAGGATGGATATATGTTCCCAACGTAGATGGAATAAGGGAGATGGTTTTGGGTGAGGCTCACGATTCACAATATTCTATTCATTTGGGATCTACTAAGATGTATAGGCACCTAAGAGAGGTGTATTAGTGGAACCAAATGAAGAAGGATATATCAAAGTTTGTGGCGGATTGCCCAAATTCCCAACAAGTTAAAGCAGAACACCAAAGGCCTTGTGAACATGGATTTTGTAGTAGGATTTCCCTATACTCGGAAATAACATGACTCTAATTGGTTGATTGTTAATAGAATGATGAAATCGGCTTATTTTCTATAGGTTAAGACTTCATAAAGTGTCTAAGAGTATGTCAAGTTATATTCGTGAATCGGTAAGGTTGAATAGTTGCCGTTATCCATCATATCCGATTGTGATATCCAATTCACTTCTCAATTTCGGAAGTCATTTTAAAGGGGTCTTGGTACCATGTTGAAGTTAAGCACTGCCTCCCATCCTAAAACTGATGGGCAAGCCAAGAGGACAATTCAAACACTTGAGGACATGTTCAAAGCATGTGTGCTGGAGTTCAAGGAAGGCTCAGACGATCGTCTATCGCTCATTGAGTTTGCCTACAACAATAGTTATCACTATAGCACAGAGATGACACTATTTGAACCTTTGTATGGGGGTAATATAGATCTCTGAAGTTGGTGAAATGACTTTAATTGGTCCTGATTTGGTTATGGATGCCATGGAAAAGGTAAGGGTCATAAGGGAGAGGTTGAAGGCGTCTCAAAGTCGTTAAAAGTCCTACTCTAGTGTTAGGAAGAGGAATCTTGAGTTTGAGGTAAATGATCGAGTCTACTTGAAGGTTTTTACCCAAGAAGAGTGTGCTCCAATTTGATAATAAGGGGAAATGTTTCTCTAGATATGTAGGGCCTTATCGGATTCTTAAGCAAGTTTGTAAGGTTGCTTATAAATTGGAGTTACATTAGAAATGAGTATGATCCATTGGATGTTTCATGTGTCAATATTGCAAAACTTTGTGAGTGGTCCAAATTCTATTGTGCCAATGGAGGATGTGAGTGTTGAGGAGAACTTGACCTATGAAGAGGTTTCAGTTGAGATCTTAGATTGACAAGTGAAGAAGTTTAGGAACAAAAAAGTTGCATCCGTCAAAGTTCTTTGAGGGAATTAACAAGTTGAATGTACCACGTAGGAAGCAGAAACAGATATGATAAAATGATATCCTTCTCTCTTCCACTTTACTCCATCCTAAGGCATTAAGATATGCTTTCCTAAAAACCTCAGTTTCCTTGTGTTTCAGTTTTTTCATGTCGTCATTCATGTATGCATACTTGTGAGAATGCATTGGAATGATATTTGATGCATAAATTTAAAATTCTCGTGTAAATAACGTTTAAGTTGCATTATTTCATTCATGTTGGGTTGCTAGTAGTTTTTTTGCTCCACTCAAGCTAGCTTTTATCTCATTTAAGGATGAATATTCTTAAAAAGAGATATTGTAATGCACCACACGCTAAAGAGTTAGAATATGAAAAGAATGTTCTGATTGAGTTTTGGTATAGTGATGTATGAAATCATTTCGAACTGTGGTTAAGTTTATGGGTCAAAGACTAGCTTCATAAATGGGGAGAGGACTTGGTGAAATTCTAAAGCTTGGGGGTTGTTATATGCAAGGTATCTACAACCTATAAAGGAACTGTGGGCTGTAGGCAGAAAATCGTATATTGGAGGACCAAATCAAGTTTTTGATGTTGGGGGAGGTGTAACCAGACAAGACCATTTACGGAGCATGGTTTGATTGACAAGTAATAAAAAGGTTTTTGTGGTTTGGGCTCTGAGATATGAAAATTTTCTTAAGTGTAGGGTGGACTTATGAGGGGTATTTATGACCATAGATGGAACTATAAGTAGTAGATGGGTGTTAGGAGAATGAGGATTGAGACCTAGTTTCTAAAACTTTCAAGTGTAAATAGGATAAAACCGTTATCTATGAGCCATAGAATGATCTACGACTCGTAGACTAGGGTCGTAGTCTTCCCCCAAAAATATTCATGAAGGCTAGTTTTGACTTCCCCCTGCACCCTAAGTCCTACACTACATCATTTAAAGACTAATTCTATACATATCAGTTCCAAACCCTACTATTTCACTCTCATTCTCTTCCAATTACAATTCCGCTTAAAATCCTTTAAGGCTCTCAACTCTCAAGGTTTCGCTAAAGGTAAGAAATTAGGGTTTGAAGGTCTCCTCCTCCGATCTCAGGTTTCTCCCATAAGTTTCCAAACAAGGTATATGGGTTTCATTCATGGTTTCTTTCCACCCATGAAATCCAAGTATTTTCACTTATCCACTTAGTTTCAATAATTTCATGAGTTTTATGATATCTCTGCAAATACTCATACCATGATATATTTATTTCCTAATAATATATTTTTCTCTAAATTTATGTTATATTATGAAAGGTTGATGATTTACAAGATGTTTTCATGATATGCTACTTAAGGTTTCAAAGTTTCATGGTGGGTTGTTATGAATGGTATAAATTGATGAATTCAGATATATTTATGTATCAACCAGCCTCATGCTTTACATGATCTAAAGTCTATATGTATTTAACCCACCTAGTTTTACACTATCCTCAAATGAAGTATATTATTAATGATAAAGGTTTCAACTATATGTGTATGAAAGTTATGAAAGTCTATGGAAGCCCTTTTTATGAATATATGAGTGATGGTGAAAGGACAATTCTCATTAAAGATAGATCCTTCTTGTGAAAGGACAATTCTCACTTGAGTGGATTATAAGGTTTTAATGAGCTACTTCTATTATGATGAAAGTATGTTTCCAATCTTATAAATGTACATGCATATGATTGTGTTTATAATTATTTTGTGGGACTTTACTTAGCATCAAATGGGACATGAGGTGGGGCTCAATAAAGGAACTCTAGTAGCAGTAGAAATCTCATGCCTTATTAACTATGCGCCACCATAGGGGCCCTTGTAGGCTAGACTAGTGGATCACAAAAGCCCTAACAATTAAAAGAAAGAGTGCATGCATAAGTTGATAGAGTTCTGCCTGACAAGTAATCTCTACGGCCAACATATATAAGGGGATATGTTGAATTTTATGTTATAGCTCACGTGGTCATATTGTAGATTATATTCTCCTCTAGCATATGCATATTTATGATTACTTGTGATGCTTATGTTGCTTCAATTATGTTTTAAAGATGCATTGATTATCCATTATCTCTTATGTCCTTACTTCTTTGTTATAATATACATATTGCCTATTATGATATTGTAGCTTCTTCATTGCGTTGCATCTCACATACTTAGCGCACTCAAAGTACTAATACATACTTTTACCTATATGATGTCACCATATAAGGATTGATTCTCCTCCTCCTTCCCCTACACATGGCTAGACGTTGGGTTGATTAAAGACTAAGTTGGTGAGTCCTCTAGTCCAGGGACAATATCTTATTGCTTTCAAGCTTGAGTTTTAATGAGACAATTTGAATTTCTTTATTGTACTTCCTTGCTACTTTCACTTAGCGTGAGTAAGGGACATGAGCTCTCGTCCAAGAAATAGTTCAACGTGTATGGAATGATTATAATTTAGTACTTGATATTATGTTTGATTCTCTCTTAGACCCATCTCCCCTTAGCTTTCTGTTTTAATTATGTTCATTACCTATGAAATATTTGATGAATTCTAAGAGGTTGGGGTGAGGTATCCTTGGATTCCTAATTCATTATGTAAGACTAGGACCTAGACTCCCGTCGTGATGAAATTAAAGGGTATGATCTACCTGAAAATGTATAAATTTGAACTTTAGGATTGTTATTGGTTAGAAAGCATGTGGGAGAGTATATTTACACATTATGCTTGAATTTAAGCTATTGAAATTATATCTTCTAGTATAGAATTATGAATTTAGTCATTTTCTATGATACTGAAAAATCTAAAAATCACATAAATGTTAGTTCTTTAAGCATATGAGCTACTCAAGAGCGGTTAATAGGGATAAAATCGATGAATGATATTGACTTGGTCACTAAAACCTCTAGTTTGATGAAATAATTTTTAAATAGATAGTTAAACTTTCTAAAAGGATGAATAGATCAGTTTGAATACCCAAGATCTTCATTTGAAGAGGTAGACGATTAGGTGTCATTATATTTTATTTTTCTTCCACTTTGAGCATCTAATATGATAAGAAAAGAAAAAGATTCATCAACTCAGCTTCCTTGCTTCCAAGCAAGGGTTGGGGCATGTTATAGTTTACTTGATGTTAGACTTAGTTTCTGGCGTAAAATATGACTTGTATTGCATGTTGATTGATTTTATATATAGTTTGTTATTTTTATCATCAATTTAATGATAGATTGTATGATTAAGTATGTGAAGTATCAAACTCATTATTTTCCGGATGTTATGAATTGTAAACTTGTGATTATTCTATACTTAATGTGTTATCTTGAGAGGTAAGTGAGAGGCTATGTAACACCTCACAAATTTCATAATAAAAATCCGAATCATTCATCATATGCATAAGAGCTTTGATGGGGTGATGTTCTACTTGTACATGTGTGTTAAGGTCCATTACCAAGTATAGGAAGGGTATCAAAAATGGTTTAGGGTCATACAAGAACTCTAGTACTAAGTCGACTTCATATCTTTCGTACCGACTAAGTTTTTTTTTTACCTTAATTCATGGAAGGTTGAATTTAAACGACCATATATCTTAGAATATGAAGAGTTAGGTGCTCCATAACCTATTCAGTTAAAGGTCTATGAGTTATTTTTCTCAATGCCACAAATATTGGTTCAATTTTTGTTTGAAATAAAAAATTATGACCGCTTTACTGGAGACATTTTCAGTAGACTTTTCAGAATCTGATTTTTAGGAGTCTAATTTACATATCATAAATTGAAGTATGGTCCATACATGAATCTTGTTATAGTAAAATTCATTAACTGATCTTTTAGCCTAATTTTTACGGATCAAATTTATAGGTCATGGATAAATCTATAGACCGTAGATTGAGCTCATTGAATAAATTTTAGGTAGCATTTTTTCTGATTTTCTTAAACAAAAATTATAGTTCATAAATAAAACTATGGACTATAATTAGGGCTCTAGGGATAAACTTATGAGTTATATTTCTGTTGAATTCTACAAACACATAGTCTGTAGTTCAAATCATAATTCATAGATTATTCTTATAAAATATTTTGTCAGACTTTTAATTGGGATTACTTTAGTCTTTTCTCATTCTTTCTAAATCTAAACATCAATGTTTTAGCACCTAATTTTGGATTATAGCATAGTATTATCTTAGTATGCTCTTATATCTTTCTACCCAATGTAGATCAATAATCAAGACGAACAAACCTAGGGTTTCAAGCCTCTTAATCGAGCTTCTTTCAAGAACCCTTATACTTCCACGTATGTAAGACTATTATAGTAAGGAATTAAATTCTTCCTTATTCCTAATCTATTGTAATGACCTTGTTGGTCATTTTTAGCTTATCTGTGAAAATTATTATTTTTAACTTTGAACATATTTTGAACTATTTGTGTCATTAGAACTGAGAACCAAGATTATTTTCCACACAATTTTTCATGCTGATCGCATTTCCGACTTTGGATTTTCCATTGGAGTTTGGGAAGATGCGTTATGCGCACATCACTCATCTAGCGGTATTTTTGTAATTTTACCAAGTGTTACATCATATCCCCCTTGATATCATTCATCCTCAAATGATGTGTAAAAATGGACCTCATGGCACGAATAACAATCAAAATTCTCATTATTAGGCATGAATAGATGCGGGTATTTAGCTTTCATATCTTCCTCAGCTTTCCACGTGGCTTCCTCAATGAATTGATTTCTCCACAGGACTTTGACTGAGGCAATCTCCTTGGTTCTCATTCTGAACCTGACAATCAATAAATTTGGACTGGAATCTCTTCATAAGACAAGCTATCTTTCATTCCAATGCTCTTAATAGGGATTACCAAGGCAGGATCTCCCAAGCATTTTTTCAACATCGAGATGTGAAGGACCGAGTGAATCGTGTCGAGCTCATAAGGTAACTCTAACTCAAAAGCAACCTTCCCAATTCTCTTCACGATATAATAGGGATAAATATAGCGTGGACTCAATTCCCTTTCTTCCAAATCTCATGGCACCCTTTATGGGTGACACTTTCAAATACACCCAATCACTTACGTCAAACTCTAGGTCTCTCCTCCTCATATCAGTGTAAGATTTCTAGAGCCTCTGTGAAGTCTCAATCTTTCTTTAATAACCTTTACCTTCTCCATCGATTGATGGACAAGATTAAGTCCAATCAACTCAGCTTCTCCAACTTCAAACCACCCAATTGGTGATCTACATCTTCTCCCATACAAAGCGTCATAGGGGGCTATCTGAATGCTTGCGTAATAACTATTGTTATATGCAAATTCAATCAATGGTAAGTGGTACCCCAATTTACTTTGAAGGCAAAGACACGGGCCCTCAACATATCCTCCAAAGTCTAAATGGTACGCTCTACCTGGTCATCCGTTTGCTGATGAAAGGCAGTACTCAGATTCACTTTAGTACCCAATCCCTTCTGGAAAGATCTCCAAAATTGGGAGGTGAACTGAGCTCTCAGTCTGAGATGATAGATAAGGGAACTCCATGCAATCTCATAATCTCACGAATGTACAACTTGGCATCCTTTTCTACAGTATTAGTTGTCTTAACTGCTAAGAAGTGAGCTGATTTGGTCATCCTATCCACAATCACCCATATCAAATCATGCTGCCTTCGGACCTCGAAAGATCAGTAATGAAGTCCATGTTGATCATCTCTCACTTCCATTAAGGAATCTCAAAGTTCTGAGCCAATCCACGTGGCCTTTGATGCTCAACTTAACTTGTTGACAATTCGGGTACTTTGAAACAAACTTAGCAATATCCCTCTTCATTCCACTTCATTAATAGGCTTCTCTCAAGTCGTGGTATATCTTGGTAGAGCCGGGATGAATGGAATATATAGAGTTGTGGGCTTTAGCCATGATTCTATCTCGAACACTATCAATATCTAGAACGCACAATCTGCTCTGGTATCTCAATAACCCACCTCCCCCTTTGGAGAAGACCATCACCTTCTGTTCGTGGCCTCGCTTCTTTCAATTAAAGTAGGATAGGATCTCGGTCTTGATTTTCTTTTACCTCTTCCACTAAAGATGAAGCAGACCCATTCTGAACATTGACTCCTCTTTTATCATTCTCTTTGAGTTGAACTCCAAATCGAGCCAATCTATGCACTTCCTTAGCTAACTCTTTCTTTCCTTCCCCAACATGGGTCGTACTACCCAATGACAACCTGCTAAGAGCACCAGCAACAATGTTAGCTTTACCTGGGTGGTAGAGAATGCTCATGTCATAATCCTTGAGCAACTCCAAGCATCTCCTCTGCCGCAAGTTGAGCTCTTTCTAACTGAAGACATACTGCAGGCTCATTGGTCAGTAAACACATCCACATGCACTTCATATAAGTAGTGGTACCAAATCTTAAATGCAAATACCACCACTACCAACTCAAGATCATGAGTTGGATAGTTCCTTTCATGAACCTTAAGTTGTGTGGAAGCATGAGCTATTACTTTTCCTCTCTGTATCAACACACAACCCAATCCAACTCTTGACGCATCACAATATATCACAAAGTCTTATGTCCCATCAAGCAAGGTTAAAACTGGTGCAATAGTCAGTTGGGTTTTCAACTCTTGGAAGCTTCTCTTACACTCATCGAACCACTGAAACTTGACCTTCTTCTGAGTCAACTTAGTCAATGGCGAAGATAGGGAAGAAAATCCCTCAACGAATCTGCAAAAATAGCCTGCCAACCCTAAGAAATTTCTTATGTCAGTTGGAGAGGTTGGTCTAGGCTAGTTCTTAACCGCTTCAATCTTTTGGGGGTCTACTCGAATGTGGCCTAGGAAAGCCACTAACATAAGACGAAATCTACACTTTGAAAACTTTGCATACAACTCATGGTCTTTGAGAGTTTGGAGGATAATTTTTAGGCAATTAGCGTGTTCCTCCTCATCTCTCGAATATACCAAAATGTCGTCGATGAACACTATCACAAACATATCAAGGTACTGTCTGAATACCTTATTCATCAAGTCCATGAAGGTTGCAAGTTCATTAGTCAACCCAAAGGACATGACCAAGAACTCAAAATGGTCATATCAAGTCCTAAGGATTGTCTTTCGGATATCACATTCCCTCACCTTCAACTGATGGTAACCATATTTGAGATCTATCTTTGAGAAGCAAGAGGCAACCTGAAGTTTGTCAAATGGATCATCTATATCCTGGGAAGAGGATATTTATTCTTTATCGTGACCTTGTTTAGTTGCCTATAATCAATGCACATTCTAAGAGACCCATCTTTCTTTCACACGAATAGGACTGGAGCACCCCAAAGAGAAACACTCGGCCTAATAAAGCCCTTCTCTAACAAATATCTCAATTGCTCTTTCAACTCTTTCAACTCAGCGGGGGCCATCTTATAAGGTGGAGTTAGATAGGCTGAGTATCGGGAAGAACATCAATCCTAAAGTCAATCTCTCGATCAGGAGGGACTCTAGGCAGATCCTTAGGAAATACTTCAGCAAACTCATTTACCATCAGAACTGACTCAAGAGCAGTGTGCTCAACATCATCAGGCTTAACTCGCACGAGGTGATAGATACAACTTTTAGAGATTAGCTTTTTGGATCTAAGGTAAGAGATGAACTTACCCTTAGGTGCAATAGAATTACCCTTCCACTCTAAGACTGGTTCATTCGGGAATTGGAACTTAACGGTTTGGGCTCTACAATCAGTGGAGGCATAGACAGTGTAAAGCCAATCCATGCCAAGGATCACATCAAAATCGATCATCTCTAACTCAATCAAATCATCAAGAGTATCCTTATGATGGATGGACACTACACAATCCCTATAGTTTCTCTCAGCAAGAATAGATTCACCAACTAGAGTAGAAACATCCAAGAATTCAAGAGGACTCTCAGGAGTTCTATCAAATCTACTAGCCATATAAGGAGACACAAATGAAATGTGACACTAGCATCCGTAAAAACATAGCAATCAAGAGTAAAGACTCAAATCATACCCGTGATAACATCTACAGAGTTCTCCTGATCTTGCCGACTACGCATGACATACAAAAAATTTATAGCTCTGTTTGCGCCTGACATAGAACCTTTCTGAGTTCCTCTAGCTGGTGGGACTGGTGTAGAAGATTGAGCCCAGTCAGCCTACTTTGGAAAATCTCTCTGGAAGTGACCCACTTGGCCACACTTGAAACATGCACCACTCCCCTCACGGCACCTCCCCAAGTGTAATCTGCCACACTTACAAAATATTGGCTTACTCTATAAACCTTGAGCCACACTAGCCTGTGACAGAGATCCCTGGGCTCTAAAATTCTACGACCTCTAATCATTCCTATTTCTGGGCACGGTTGCACTAGCAAATGATGGTGCTAGCCCTTACTGAAACCTGTTACCCTTCTCATTCCCTCTCTTTCCAACCTCATGGCTGGATGTCTTGTCCCTCTTATTTCTGAACTCTTCCCTGTCTTGTTGTCTTTCCTCATCGGCATATTGTACATAAGTCATCAACCTTCCAATATCCATATCACTCACAAGCGTAGCTCCCCTGCCATCCTTCTTTGGCCCTTTGTTCAGCCCATCAACATACAACCTCATTCTCCCTCTCATATCAGCAACCATATCCGGAGCATAGCGGGATAGCTGGGTGAACTTAAGCCCATACTCTTGAATAGTCATAGAAGCCTATTTTAGATTCAAGAACTCTCTTGCTTGGCCTCCCTCCATTCTCTCGTAAAGAAATACCCCAAGAATGCTTCCTCTTTACAAGTCAACTATGGGGCTTCCTCTCCTCTACCCTTCTTCCATTGATCAAGCCACAGTCTAGCAACTCTTTTGAGCTGGTAGGCAGTCAATTTAACCTTATTAACATCAGCCAGATGCATCACCTAGAACATTTTTTGAAGCTCATCAACGTAGTTCTTAGGATCCTCATCGAGCGTAAACCCTGTAAACTCAGGCGGGTTCATCCTCAAGAATTCACGGAATCTAGATGTGACCTGTGCATCCTATCTACCTACTCCATGTCTTGTAGCAGGTGTTGTAATAGCCTAGGCTATAGTTTGAATGGCCTGGCGAAGCTCAGTATTAGAAATTTTGCTTCTGGGGGCTGCTCAGCAGGAATAGCTAGACCAACGAGTTCATCATGTCCCTAGGGCTCAGGTTGGTTAACATTTTTTCTGGAAGGACACCCTTTACCTCTGACGGTTCTTCTTGGAGGTATGATCACAATTTTGCAAACACATAGCGCACGAATTAGAAGTGAGTTTCATAGAGTTTCAACTCTATCGCACGAAATAGATCATGAAAGAAGTATAACCATTCCTAATGTCCTATAGCCTCCTACTTATAATGTGTGGTGTACAACACACCCATAAACAAAACTCTACTAGACATGGCTTCGTAGACTCCCTAGGACACTTAAACTATATGCTCTGATACCAAGTTTGCCACAATCCGGGAGGGTACCATAGACGTGGCCAACACTTAGAGACTATTGCTAGTCCCCAAGCAAACCACTTGGCCTTATCACATTCATTCATTCAGCATAACTAACCAATCAATGGAAGACTAAGATAATAAATGGTGGATAATCGAAGTCTCAAAAATCATATAAATAAAATAGGCTAGTCTGAAAGAAACTAGCTCAACATAATTTCAAAATCAACAACTCGACTCTAGTCTATGAAGCCTGTACCACTATTAATTGGTGTCAATGATAGACACATGACTACCTTAAATCAAAATAAAGCTAATCTAAAGTCTGACTCTAATAGCTAGATGAAAATAAAATGAGGACCTTCTGAAGTAAGGGAGGCTCACCAAATCAGCTAACTGCAATAGATCCTCAATGGTACACCTATTGACGATCTCTAGTACCTACCTCTATATCATGAAATGATGCAGTCCAAATGGATGTTAGTATGTGGAATGTACGAGTATGTAAAATAGTTGAATGAAACCGATATAGGCAAAATAATATAGAATAACATCAACTAAGAAGATACTCAATTCAAAATGTAAAATGTTTATCTAAAGCAAGAATAAATAGTAGACAATGACCAATCTATACCAATCCATCCTCATCTAATCAAATCAACTTAGAGTACTATCAGTGTGGAACCTATCTGAGAGTTTCTCTTATCTGACAACAATCACTTATGAGCCAGTGATTGTACAACAATCTCGCTGATGTTGTCATAGTCGTTTCATTTTTTTTAGGTAAAGAACGAATCGGATCCACAAGGGATCTAGTCTCTCAAGTCCTCTTTTGCTTTTACGGACTTCAACTCAAGAAGGAACCTCTGGTGTAATGGTTCAATCCTCAACTACGCTTGATGACGTAGTTAATGAGTGCCAGTTGAATTTACTCTTACTCATTTAGTGCTCGATACTCCTCCCAAGACTAAATCCTCATAAGACCATCCATCTTAATCAATCATCTTAATTAGTCTCATTAAGACTCTCACCATCTCATTAGCTCTATCTTAGTTGGGTCTTTCGGCCTATCACATTAATCATCTTATCAATTCAATTCTCATTCAATAGCGCAAGACTTAGATTAATCATTAGGAGGAAGTCAATTAGACAAATCTCTAGAGTTCAATTATGAATACTCATGGGACCATCAAGTTCTAACATCCTATCATCATGCTCATATCATCATCATAATCAACTTTCTCAAGTCAAGGCTCTAGACTCAATCCCTAAGTTCATTTATGCAATATTTTATAAAACTAAGATATAAGGTTTATGCAATAACTCATGAAAAGTATTAATTCAGTAAAATTAAGTTTATGATGATCATCAACATATGAAAATACATAGCATTTAAATAATTTATAAGAAAACATTCAAGAAATATGCATGGGGCCTCAACACATTCACGTTCTCTCTATTACCATCAATGGGGACACATGGAAGAATTATTTTATGCTTGAATTTAGCCTTACGTACCTGGTATGGAGCTTTGACAATCAATCTCGTAAGAACCCTTCTTGATCCCCTCGAACTCTCGCTCCTACTATCTTCTCTTTAGCCCTAGTACTTATTAGAAGCTTAGAGAGACTTAAGAATGGGATTAAAACCTTCTTTATGCTAAAAACAACCTATTTTTATCGTGTTTTAAGTTTAGGAGGGATTGAGAAAAGTCTGGAATGTCCCTCACAAAAAACTGAAAAAATTACGCTTTGGCACACCAGGTCCGCAATTTTAGGGGTTTTCGCTAAAAACTTTCTGATCGAGTGTTCGAATCCCGTAGAAAATATTGGGATCACATCTAACCGTGAATCCGCGACAAGTCCGCGACATGGACATGTTGCGCACTCTTGCTAGAATGCGTTTTCGCATTGAAAAATTATCTTTTGATCCGGTTGCTCTAAAAATCAACCAAGACCATTTCCCCACACAATTTTTCATGTTGATCGCATTTCTGGCCTCAGATTTGCCATTGGAATTTTGGAAGACTGTTATGCATACATCTCTAATCTAGGGGTATTTTGGTAATTTTATCAGGTGTTACACAACTCAACACATTTCAACCCGTTCATTTATTAGTTCAATCCATTTCAAGCCATTGACAAATTGAATCTTGTTAAAATATTTTTAACATTTTAAATTTATATATTATATATTGTTATAGTAAAAAAATTAATTTTATTAGGCACTAAATATCGTAAATAAAATAAATAAAGTTAATAAAAATTGAGTTGAGGGGAGGTGATTAGAAACGATATGGTGAAACTTGATCTCACCAAGGACATGACCTTAGACAGGAAGGTGTGGAGGTCGAGAATTAGAGTAGCAGACTAATAGGGAGGATAGGAAGGAGTGGTAATTGTCTGTCTTTTATATGTTATTTATCTGCCTTTATATGTTTACTATCCTGTATCTATGTATTATTATGTGTTCTTCTCTTTTTGCCTGTATATCATATCCAGCATATTCTGCTGATGGGTTTTTGTGATGAGGGTTTCCAGGAAACAACCTCTCTACCTATGTGGTAGTGGTAAGGTCTGCGTACATCTTACCCTCCCCAGACCCCACTTGTGGGATTTCACCGGGTATGTTGTTGTTGTTGTTGTAAAAATTGAGTTGGGTTAGGTTTTGACCCATTCTATAACCCATTGCCCAACTCATTTTGACACGAGCAAATTTAGGTTGGGTTAGGTTGAATCTTGACTTGATTATTGTTTTGACCTATTATAACCCACACAAACTTGATTCAAGCCACGCAATTGCCACCCCCTAACATTAACACTTAAAATGCTAATATGCAATTATCTAACAGTTTGAAAAATATTAACCAATTTTGGAAAAAGAAGTTATTTGAAGTAAAAGACATGCATTTTAAAAGTCATTTTGAGGAAAAGGTCAACTTAAAAATAATCTGAAAATGAGATGGATTTTGTCCAAAACAAACGATTAGGCAAAAGAGCATTTGAAGTAAAGCAACATAGACAAAATTTAATTCATCTTTAGGGAATTTAATTAAGCTAGACTAAAATAAAACAAGAGTTAAGCAAATAACAATTAAATATAAATACATGAAAACAAAATAACATTTTTGGGACCAAATGTGGTTTTCTGTTTTCCTTTACTAGCAACTTGGGCCTTGCTGCTACTGATATGGTCTTTGGGCCGAATTTCTGTGTTTGTAGCATATTGTATATCAGTGTATATTTTTCTGTATTTCTTTACGAGTTTGTTTTTGACCTTCGACACTGTATATCTGCTTTCTTATCCCAGATTTTTGCTTTGACAAGACTGACTCAGAAAGTATGCCAATGTATGGAATCTCATTCAAATGATAAGCATTTTACTCACAAAAGAATGAACAGTAGTAGAACTAATACTAAGTGAATAAGATCATGATTAAATTTTCTTATTATAGTGACTCATGATGCAAATTAATGGCAGTGAACACATTATTAGAATCCAAAGACATGTTCACATAGCAAATAAAAGCAGCTCCAAAATGTATAGGACTACACACGTATTCTAACGTAAACTGATTCTACCTTCCATTATTTACAAATTTACAAACAGGAAGCATAAAATGAACAAGAAAGGTTAACAGTAAGGCCTTGAACCAAGTTAAAAGTAAAAATATGGTAAGTTATAATATCATGAGTTGAAAAAGAAGACACCGATACGCACTAGTCCAATCTATATAAGAGTATAAATTACCTCAGGACTCAAAAACTTTAGACGTGACGGTAACATCAAAATATGTTAAAACATTAAGGTTAAACAGGCAGCAATGACATATATCACCCGTTACAAATAATATTACTGTAACACCTAAATAGTGAAGAAATCAACCTGGACAACCAATACATTTAACATTTTTGAAAGATTGAAATCAAACAAACAGGAAGTTATTTCAAATAAATGACAGAAATTTAACTAGCTTTACTGGTACGATATCGAGCCAATAAATCAAACAAGTACCATCTAATACTAACGCGACTATGTTAACATTTGACCTGTTCATAATTAATGATTTCAAAGGAAGCAGGAAAAATGATTGGACAAAAATTATCGGGGAATTTCATCAAACACTTAGTTTGCAGGTGTTTCTGAAACACGAACTACACCAAAAAGTCACAGTCTATAATCGCTTACCTATTACAGAAGTCTATATCTTTTGGGGAAGAACTCTTCACAAGAATCTTCAATGGAATCTTTTAAGAATTGGAGAAGGAAGAAGAGAAGAAAATCGAAATCATTTTTTCTTTTTAACGTACTATTTTGTTTTGAAAGAGGAATCTTTTTATAATTATAAGAAAATGCAACTATTAAGAAACATTCTGAATAGTTGTGTCACTTTTCTTTTAATATTAAATATAAACTAAATATATATTTATTTATTATTTAAATTAATTGAATGACTCACGTGGATGACCCAAATTTAATATATTTCCTTCAATTACCAAAGAAACAAGTCACAAAGTTGTAATACCAAGATAGAACATGTTTCAAACAAACACATAATAAAAAATACTGGAGGGAGCAATTTGGGTATCAAATACACCAAATAGTAAAATCAACCTAAAACTTTTATATACATATACATACACACACACATATACACATATACATATATATATGTGTATATGTGTGTGTGTATATATGTGTATATATATATATACATATATACACACATATATATATATATGTATATATATATATATATACATATATATATATATGATGTTACCTTTCATGGAGATGATGCAGAGTAAGAGAATGAAAAGAGATGATGGTATCTTTCATGGAGCGGCGACATAGGAACGACGAGCTATGCAAGCGTTTTCCACCACCCAGTGACGTATGCAGGATCTATTTTAAGCAGTGTCATCATTTAAAGGATAAAAATATCTCAAAAAGATAATTGATGAAGTTTTTATTTTTGTCATGCCCCGGGAGGGTACCCGAGACATGGCCGGCACTTAAAGACTATTGCTAGTCCCCGAGAGAACCACTTAGCCTCATCACATCATTCAACATCAACATAGCGGAAACATCATAAATAGGAAACCTCAGGTAAGGGCCAAATGGACAAACATCAATCTCAATATCAACTAAGTAAGTAAAATACTACTTACTTCATAAGGGGAACATCCACATAAACCAAGACATCCTGTCTACGAAGCCTCTAAATTGATACAACTGTCTAAGAATGGTGCCATGACATGCCATGGCTATCGGACTCAATGCAATAAAGGAACATAAATAGAAGGGTCTCATCCGGATAGCAAGGAGGCTCACCAAAGTCTGAACTCGAAATCTTTGACCTCAACGGTGCGCCTACTGAAGTCCTCGAACTCCTATATCTGCATCATCAAATGATGCAGCGCCAAACGGCGTCCGTACGTGGAATGTACTGGCATATAAAATAGCTGAATAACTGGGTAAGTATATAGCATAAAGGAACATCAACTCGACATCATACTCCATCAGGATATCAAAAGTCTATCTAAAGCAGGAGATTAGATTAGGCAATTGACTCATCAACATCAACGCCACATCAAGCTCATCTAAAGGAACCTCAACATCAACTCACATCAAAGGAACATCACATCGACTCAAGAGAATATCACATCGACTCAAGGACTCGACTCAATCATCACATCAACATCAACATCAGATTTCTATCAAATGGAACCTTACTAGGAGTTTTTCTAACCGATAACCATCACCTATGAGCCGGTGATGATAAACGAAGCGATGCCGTTGCCACATCCATCCAATACCCTGCCCGGAGTTAAGGACATAACCTCAGTGAATCCACAAGAAAAACCTCAGTCCTCATTTGGGACAAGATAGGAGTCATCCGAATTGCGGTTCAATCCTCTCTTCCTACGCGGGCCACGTAGTTAATGGGTTCGAGTGGGACTCACTCTCTACCCATTTCGATGCTCAATACTCCTCTCAGAACTCGACATGTTCATAAAACATCAACCTCATCAGTCCCATAGGGACATAATACCTCATCATCAGTCACGTAAGGGCATGATATAATACCTCAACATTAACATCAGTCCCAGAGGGACATGGTATAAAACCTCAACATCAACATCGATCCAATAGGGACATAGTACTTCACCTCATAACATCAACATCAACATCAGGACTCAAGAGACATCATTTAGCAATTGAATCTCAATGCTAAGACATCATGAAACATCATTCTCATCAACATCATCATAACATCATCATAACATATAACATCATCATAACATCATCATCGTCAAGGCTCTAGATATATCCCCTAATTTCATTATGCATACTCTTTCCAAAACACTATAATTATAGGGTTTTAGCATGCACTCATAAAATGAATTATGATGTAAAACAATATAGTGATTATCATCAATTCCTGTAGGAAAATTATTTATACATAAAATAAAGTAGATTTTTACATGCATCAAACTTTTCATATTAACCTCATCATGTCAAGATACGACACTCAATACTCAGAAGGGCACACGGGAGAATATTCCCATGCTTTAGGTTAGCCTTACATACCTGGAAAGTTTTGCTAACGCAATTATGCACCACCTCCTCTTGATCTCTTCAACATCAACTCTCTTCAAGCCCTAGTTAAGTGACCTTTAGGAAAAACACTTTACAATTTGGTTTTTTGAAACCCTTTTCGTAGAAATCGACTTAAATTAGTCGTAGGGGTACATTTAGGATAAATAGGAATGGACTAAAATGCCCTCCGTAATTTAAAAGAATTTTTTTCTGACCTGAAATAACACAGTCTGCGACGCGGACCTGTCACAGACAGTGTATTTTTGAAATATTCGACTCTGTAAAAAAATCACACAAAAACTTAAGTGTGGCTCCGCGATAGGTCCGCGAAGAGGTCTGTCGTGCAGGCTCACTATTTTTCGTTTTGGAACAAAAAATTATCTTTCGACTCGATTGCTCTAAAAATCGACCGAGACCCTTTTCCCACTCCATTTTCAGTACTGATCACGAATCCGCTCTCGGATTTTCAATGCGAGCATCGGAAGACGCATTTTACGCACACCTCTTCCGTAGGGGTATTTTAGTAATTTATTGGGTGTTACATTATCTCCCCCTTGGGATCATTCGTCCTCGAATGATGAGTAGGAATGGTAATTTGGCACGAATAGACTCTAGACTCACTCGATACTCATTCAGTAACATCACCACCTCGACTTCTCATCGACTTCATTAACATATACTTAGACATCAGTACTATAAACATCACATCATGGTAGAAACATTAATTTACATAAAAGTAAGATTGTTACCTTCAACACTTTCATTAACCTCGAGCACGAATAAGTGCGGGTATTTTGCTTTCATCTTTTCCTCAGCTTCCCATGTGGCTTCTCAACAAATTGATTCCTCCACAGAACTTTGACAGAGGCTATCTCTTTGTTCCTCAGTATGCGAACCTGTCGATCAAGTATATGGACTGGGATTTCCTCATAGGACAAACTGTCTCTGACTCCCGTGCTCTACACAAAAACTACCAAGGCAGGATCTCCCAAACATTTCTTCAATATCGAAATATGGAACACCGGATGGATTCCATCTAACTCGAAGGTAATTCTAGCTCGTAGACGACCTTCCTAGTCCTTCGCACAATCAAATATGGACCAATGTAGCGAGGACTTAATTTCCCCTTTTTCCCAAACCTCATAACACCCTTCATGGGTGATATCTTCAGGTAAACTCAATCGCTCACCTCAAACTCTAGGTCTCTTCTCCTCACATCTGTGTAAGATTTCTGACGGCTTTGGGCAGTCTTCAATCTTTCCCGAAAAATTTTCACCTTCTCTATGGACTGGTGAACAAGGTCAGGACAAATCAACTCCGCCTCTCCAACTTCAAACCACCCAATGGGTGATCTGCATCTCCTCCCATACAAGGCCTCATAAGGAGCCATTTGAATGCTGGCATGATAACTATTGTTATACGTGAATTCAATCAATGGTAAATGATCATCCCAGTTTCCTTTGAAATCAAGGACGCATGCTCTCAACATGTCCTCTACCGTCTGATAGTGCGTTCTGTCTAACCATCTGTCTGTGGATGAAAAGCTGTACTCAAATTCACTTTGGTACCCAATCCCTTCTGGAAAGACTTCCAGAAATGAGAAGTAAATTGGGCTCCTCTGTCCGAGATGATGGACAAGGGAACTCCATGCAACCTCACAATCTCTTGGATATACATCTTGGCATAATCCTCTGCAGTGTTAGTCGTCTTGACTGCCAGAAAATGCGCTGACTTCGTCATTCTGTCCACAATCACCCATATGGAATCATACTGTCTCCGAGATCTTGGTAGGCCAGTGATGAAATCCATGTTAATCACCTCCCACTTCTATTATGGAATCTCAAAGTTTTGGGCTCAGCCAATTGGCCTTTGATGCTCAACTTTTACTTATTGGCAATTTGGGCATCTTGAAACAAACTCCGCGATATCCCGCTTCATTCCACTCCACCAATAGACCTCCCTCAGGTCGTGATACATCTTAGTGGAGCCCGGATCAATGGAGTATCTAGTATTATGGGCCTCAGCCAGAATCCTCTCTCGGACACCATCAACATCAGGGACACATAGCCTACTTTGGTACCTCAATACCCTATCTCCCCCTTTGGAGAAGACCGTCACTTTTTGCTTTTGAACATCCTCCTTCAATTGGAGTATAATAGGATCTCGGTCCTGCTTCTCTTTTACCTCTATCACTAGGACGATGCAGACCCATTCTGAACACTAATTCCTCCCTCATCGTTCTCCTCAAGCTGGACTTCCAATCGAGCCAACCTATGCTTCCTTCACTAACTCCTTCTTCTCTTCCTCAACATGGGTTGTGCTACCCATAGACAACCTGCTAAGAGCATCAGCAACAACATTAGCTTTACCTGGGTGGTACAAGATGCTCATGTCGTAATCCTTGAGCAATTTTGTCGCTGGTTGAGTTCTCTCTGACTGAAGACATACTGTAAGCTCTTGTGATCCGTAAATACGTCCACATGCACTCCATACAAGTAGTGACACCAGATTTTAAGTGCAAACACCATTGCCTCCAACTCAAGATCATGGGTCGGATAGTTCTTCTCATGAACTTTAAGTTGCCTTGAAGCATAAGCCACCACTTTACCTCTTTGCATTAACACACATCCCAATCCAACTCTTGATGCATCACAGTATATTACAAAACCTTTCGTCCCGTCAGGAAAGGTCAATACAGGTCCAGTAGTCAACCTAGTCTTTAACTCTTGGAAGCTCTTCTCACATTCTTCAGACCACTCAAACTTGACCTTTTTCTGGGTTAGTTTGGTCAATGGGGCAGATAGAGAAGAAAATCCCTCACCAAGTTTGCAGTAGTAGCCTGTCAACCCCAAGAAACTCCTTATGTCAGTTGGAGAGGTCGGTCTTGGCCAGCTAGCAACTGCTTTAATCTTCTGACCATCTACTCGAATCCCATTACCTGAAACTACATGGCCTAGAAAGGCCACTGATTTGAGCCAAAACTCACACTTGGAGAACTTCGCTTACAACTTATAGTCCTTAAGAGTTTGAAGGACAACTCTAAGATGCTAAGCATGCTCTTCCTCATTCCTCTAATACACCAAAATATCATCAATGAACACGATCACGAACATATCAAGGTAGGGCCTGAACACCCTATTTATCAAATCTATGAAAAGCTGTCGGTGCATTCATCAACCAAAAGGACATGACCAAGAACTCAAAGTGGTCATATCTTGTCCTGAAAGCTGTCTTTTGAATATCACATTCTTTCACCTTCAACTGGTGGTAACCAGATCTGATGTCTATCTTTGAAAAGCATGAGGCACCCTGAAGTTGGTCAAACAAGTCATCTATCCTAGGAAGAGGATATTTATTCTTGACTGTGACCTTGTTCAGTTGCCTATAATCTATGTACATTCTCAGGGACCCATCCTTCTTTCGTACAAACAGAATGGGAGCACCCCAAGGAGAAACACTGGGTCTAATAAAACCCTTTTCTAACAGATCCTTCAACTGCTCCTTCAACTCTTTCAACTCAGTAGGGGCCATCCTATATGGTGGAATTGAAATGGGCTGCGTCTGAGGAAGTACATCAATACCGAAGTCGATCTCCCTATCGGGAGGGACTCTAGGTAAATCCTCAGGGAACACCTCGGGGAACTCATTCACGATCGGGACTAACTCAAGAGTAGGGGACTCAACATCATCAGATTTGACTCGTACAAGGTGATAGATACACCCCTTAGAGATTTAACCTCCTCACCCTCAGGTAAGAAATAAATTTACCCTTGGGTGCAACATAACCTCCCTTCCACTCTAGGACCGGTTCATTAGGAAATTGAAATTTAACAACTCGGGTCCTAAAATCTATGGATGCATGGAAAGCATGGAGCCAATCCATACCAAGGATCACATCAAAGTCAACCATCTCCAACTCTACCAAATTGGCCAAAGTATCCCTATGACAGATGGACACTATACAGTCTCTATAGACCCTCTTAGCCAGGACTGACTCACCAGTAGGAGTCGAAACAGTGTAAGGCTCAAGCAAACACTTAGGAAGAATCTCAAACTTATTGGCCACATAGGGCATCACAAAAGATAAGGTGGAACCCGGGTCAAGCAATGCATAACAATCATAAGAAACGATTCGGAGCATACCCTAACAATATCTGGAGCAACCTCTTGATCCTGTCGATTACCCATCGCATACAGACGGTTCGTCCCGCCTCCTGCATTTGCAGTAGTTGCCTTCTGATGACTACCCTCAGGGCGAGCTGTAGAAGACTGAGCTCTATTACCTCTATCACTCTACCTCTGATTTCTTATAGGGCAATCACCCTGGAAATGGCCAGGCTGTCCACAGGTAAAGTAATTATTGGTGCCCTCACGGCACGCACTGAGATGTAGCCTGCCACATCTGCCACAAGGTGGCCTTTCCCTCAGACATTGAGCAACACTAGCTTGGGACTGAGGTCCCTGTGCTTTGAAGTTCTGATGACCATAGGATCTCTGGTCATACCTATTTTGCTGAACAGGTGCACTCGCCACCGAAGGTGCATGGCTCGAAGACTTCTTTTGAAAGAATGTTCTATCACCTTTATTCTGTTTCTGCTGGTTAGGCTCATGCCCTGCCGATTTGGCTTTCTTCTGCTGCTGCTTTTCTCTGTCCCTCTTCTTGTCCTCCTCTGTCTGCTGGGCATAGACCATAAGTCTAGCAATGTCCATGTCTGGAATCAGCTACGCTGCTTTATACTCTCTCTTCACATGCCTGCCCAATCCAGACACATACTTCCTCATTCTTGCCCTCATATCAAGGACCATCTCTGGAGCATATCTGGACAGTTGGATGAACTTCAATCTGTTCTCTTTGACCATCAACCCCTCTTGTTTCAGATTCATGAACTCCTCGACCTTTGCCTCTCTCAACTCTTGGGGAAAGAAGTGATTGAGAAAACACTCTCAAACTCCTCCTACTCAGCAGGCTCAGCATCCTCACCCCTACCATCTTCGTACTGGTTATACCAGACATTGGCAACATCCTTAAGCTGATAAGAGACCAGCTCGACTCCCTCCACCTCATTTGCATGCATAGCCCTCAAGATCTTACGCACCTCATCAATGAAGTTTCGTGGGTCCTCCTCAACCTTTGACCCCGTATAGACTGGCGGGTTCATCTTTAGGAAATCTCTGAGCCTGGTTGCAGTTGCAGGCTCTTGGGAGCTGGCGCTAGGGGCCTGGGGACCACAACTGCTACTCTGAGAGGCCACTAACTGGGTGAGCATAGCAATAGCTCCCCTAAAGTCTGCTTCTAAAGTGGAGGCTGACTGAACAGGAGGTGCTGGTGGAGCCTCAGCAGCTCTAACAGGTGTCCCCATCTCCTTGTCCCATGATGATTGGGAGCCTCTGGTAAGGGATTCACAGTATTAGGGGCTGAGGCATCTCTTTGGGCAGCTATGCGTTTTGGAGGCATTATCTGCAAACGTGTAACCCACGAATTAGAAAAAGGGGGTTTCATAGAGCCAAGCTCTATCTCACGAACTCAGAACATCAAAGAAGGGTAACCATTTCCTAAATGCCCTGTAGCATCCTGTTTATGAAGTGTGGTGCACAACACACGCATAAACAAGACTCTACTAGACACGGCTTCATAGACTCCCTAGGACTCTTGAACTCTGTGCTCTGATACCAAGTTTGTCACGCCCCGGGAGGGTACCCGAGATGTGGCCGGCACTCAAAGACTATTGCTAGTCCCCGAGCGAACCATTTAGCCTCATCACATCATTCAACATCAACATAGCGGAAATATCATAAATAGAAAACCTCAGGTAAGGGCCAAATGGCCAAACATCAATCTCAACATCAACTTAGTAAGTAGAATACTACTCAGTTCATAACGGGAACATCCACATCAACCTCGACATCCTCTCTACGAAGCCTCTAACCTGACTCAACTGTCTAAGAATGGTGCCATGACATGCCATGACTACCGGACTCAATGCAATAAAGGAACATAAATAGAAGGGTCTTCTCGGGATAGCAAGGAGGCTCACCAAAGTCTGAACTCGAAATCTTTATCCTCAACGGTGCGCCTGCTGAAGTCCTCGAACTCCTGTATCTGCATCATGAAATGATGCAGCGCCAAATGGCGTCAGTATGTGGAATGTACTGGCATGTAAAATAGCTAAATAACAGGGTAAGTACGTAGCATAAAGGAACATCAACTCGACATCATACTCCATCAGGATATCAAAAGTCTATCTAAAGCAGGAGATTAGATTAGACAATTGACTCATCAACCTCAACGCCACATCAAGCTCATCTCAAGGAACCTCAACATCAACTCACATCAAAGGAACATCACATCGACTCAAGAGAATATCACATCGACTCAAGGACTCGACTCAAACATCACATCAACATCAACATCAGAGTTCTATCAAATGGAACCTAACTGGGAGTTTCTCTAACCGACAACCATCACCTATGAGCCGGTGATGATACAACGAAGTGATGTCGTTGCCACATCCATCCAATACCCTGCCCGGGGTAAAGGAAATAACCTCAGTGGATCCACAAAAAAAACCTCAGTCCTTATTTGGGACAAGATAGGAGCCATCCGTATTGCGGTTCAATCCTCTCTTCCTACGCGGGCCACGTAGTTAATGGGTTCGAGTGGGGCTCACTTTCTACCCATTTCAGTGCTCAATACTCCTCCCAGAACTCGATATGCTCATAAAACATCAACCTCATCAGTCCCATAGGGACATAATACCTCATCATCGGTCACGTAAGGACATGATATAATATCTCAACATCAACATCGGTCCCAGAGGGACATGGTATAAAACCTCAACATCAACATCAGTCCCATAGGGACATAGTACTTCACCTCATAATATCAACATCGATATCAGGACTCAAGAGACATCATTTAGCAATTAAATCTCAATGCTAAGACATCATGAAACATCATTCTCATCAACATCATCATAACATATTACATCATCATAACATCATCATAACATCATCATCGTCAAGGCTCTAGATATATCCCCTAATTTAATTATGCATACTCTTTCCAAAACATAATAATTATAGGGTTTTAACATGCACTCATAAAATGAATTATGATGTAAAACAAAATAGTCATGATCATCAATTCCTGTAGGAAAATTATTTATACATAAAATAAAGTAGATTTTTACATGCATCAAACTCTTCAAATTAACCTCATCATGTCAAGATACGACACTCAATACTCAGAAGGGCACTTGGGAGAACATTCTCATGTTTTAGGTTAGCCTTACATACCTGGAAAGGTTTGCTAACACAATTATGCACCACCTCCTCTTGATCTCTATAACCTCAACTCCCTTCAAGCCCTAGTTAAGTGACCTTTAGGAAGAACGCTTTAGAATTTGGGTTTTTGAAACCCTTTTCTTAGAAACCGACTTAAATTAGTCGTAGGGGTACGTTTAGGATAAATAGGAATGGACTAAAATGCCCTCCGTAATTTAAAAGAATTTTTCCCCGACCTGAAATAACACAATTCGCGACGCGAACCTGTCGCGGACAGTGTATTTTCGAAAAATTCGACTCCGTCGAAAAATCACAGAAAAACTTAAGTGTGGCTCTGCGACAGGTCCGCGACGCGGTTCTGTCGTGCAGGCTCACTGTTTTTCGTTTTGGAACGAAAAATTATCTTTCGACTCGATCGCTCTAAAAATCGACCGAGACCCTCTTCCCTCTCCATTTTCAGTGCTGATCACGAATCCGCTCTCGAATTTTCAATCCGAGCATCGGAAGATGCGTTTTACGTACACCTCTTCCCTAGGGGTATTTTAGTAATTTACCGGGTGTTACAGTTTTAGCCACCAAACATTTGATACCCCCACTAATAGAGAACTTTAGTGGGAAAAAATACTTAAAAATACTTAAAAATACATGACCTCCACCTTGATTGATGTCTTTCATCTTCAAACAAATAACAATAGAAGCAAAAAACTGCATTTTTTGTTATATTATATTTCAACCAATCATACTCAAATTTACTATACATAAATCTCTTAGGAACTCATGATTTCGAGGTTGAAGGGAACCAACCTTCTTATTGCATCATCATCATTTGGATGTTATTTTTGAATTGGTAATCTTTCCCTAGGATCAACTAGTAAGGAATTTAGATTAATTCCTTCACTATGTTAATTGACATATGTGTAAGCATTTTTATGATTGTGCCATGTGTTTTTAAAATTAAACTTTCATCTTATTTAACTTAAAAATAATTTTTTTTATTTAGCTTTAAATAAATATTTCATCTTATTTAAGTTAAAAAATGAAATTTTCATCTTATCTTGATTAAAAATAAGACCTCCATCTTATTTAGCTTAAAAATAAAACTTTTATTTTAAGTTTACTAAGAGGCAAAAAAATTATTAAAATAATTTACAGTTTAATTGATATATAAAATATAATTTCAAGCGAGTAATAAACAATTTTAATTTAAAATATATAATTTGGTTGTGGGGTGAATATTTTAAAAGAAATAAAAATAAAAATAAATATAAGTAATAGATAAATAAATTCAACTTATAATATATTCATAATAGAAATTGTATTTACAAATATAATTCTTTTAATAAAAAATATATAAAAATAAGAATTAATTAAGGTTGTGAATATTATTATAAATATTATAAATTAAATATGTTAATATATATAAAATGTAAAAGTGGTGTATAAAGGAGTGTTTAAGGGGGATTTTTTTTTATTATTTCATATACCTTATTCCAAGATATATAATTATTATTCCACTCTCAGAAAAGGATAACTTATTCTAAGACTAATTGTTATTCATGGGACAAGTTATTCCACCTTGTACAGCCAAACAAGGAATTAAAGCCACTAAAAGAATTATCTTGGGATTAGCTTCTCTTTTCCATTACACTAAATGATGTATGGGATGGGTCATCGAGAAATTAGGCTTGAAATTGTTCAGAAATTGAATCCAAATTAGTCTTGAAATTGGCCCAAAGATATGGTTGAAGGATCAAGGCCAGAGGTAATTTTTACCGATAAATTGAATTTGATGAATAGGATGGAAGATAAATTTAAATAAATTATGAGCTTCTTGATTTTAACGAGATAAAATAATTATCGAAATAAGAAGATTAATTACTGTAACGATCCAAGAGATTATTATTTCAAAAAAGATTTATCTCATAAATTTAATGAATTATGTTTTAGACTATTTGATAAATTAAACTATTTAAGTTAAGAGATAATTTCAGATAATTAATCTATTTGATGGAATAATTAATAACTTAGTTAAAATCCTATATCCCTTATTTATTAAAGAATAAAAATTTATCACTTTCAATACATAATTAATATTATAAAGGAGAGGAAAAAGAGTTCAAGCAAGCGGCGTATCATGAAAGCTCCAAATTACTTTAACATGGATCCGCAACTTTGGAGGAAATTCTCACAGCTTCCGTTACCCCCCCCCCCCCCCCTCCTCCTCTCATTATTATGGGCAATTTGATTTATTTTGCTATTAGAATTAATGGTCCAATTACTAGGTAATGGGTATAGTACCGTGTAGGGTTAGTGATAGATTTATAAGATAGGTTGGTGTCGTTCATTTTGTGTCTAGTTTCTGGTAAAAATTTCGTACATTATTATCATCCAAATTTTGATATATTAATATAGGTAATTAGATATTAGGTGTATTATATTATATGCATACAATTAGAGTTATATTAATTGGGTGAATTAAGACTTTATCTTAGACTTGAACTTTACAGCTTGTTTGGATGGTGGTTTTTCATGGTATGGTACGGTATGGTTACTAAGAGAACGACGTTTGTTTTGATTGTTTCATTAATTATATGGTATGGTATGGTTTAGTTTCATGGTTTTATAACCATGAAAACCCTCACTTTTTGAAACCACCAATTTGGTGGTATCCCATGGTTTCCGTATTTTTTTTTCCAATTATACCCTTATTTAAATCTAAATAGTTCTAATTTATTCTTTATTCTTTATTAAACTTTACCCTAATATATATATTGTTTTTGTATTACTTATTTTTCTCCGCATCAATTTTTGAAACCTTTTTTCGCCTCTCGTTTTTTCTTTCACGTTTTATTTTTTGCGGTTTTTTTTTAAAGTTCTTACTTTTTTTATTTTCTTATGTTGTTTGTATAGTTTGGAGATATATTAACTTGTATGTTTCCTATTTGATTCTGTGTATTTTTTTAAAAAAACAAATATTAGAAAATTATTGATAAATTTAATATTCATACTAATTAAGGACATTTTTGTAAATTTATAAGTTACGATACAATACCATACAGTCAAATCAAACAACAAATTATCATTAAACAATAGCAACCCATACAGTCTATCCAAACATTGTATGGTATTGTACTGTACGATACCATACCATACCATACAGTACTATACATTATGAAATCATGACAAACCACCATCCAAACAAGCTGTTAGAAAATTGATTATAGGATTGGGAGAACTTTTGGGTCTAGGCTAGATATGTAACACCTGATAAAATTACCAAAATACCCCTAGATGAGAAATACTTGCATAACGTGTCTTCTCAGACTCCGATGACAAATTCGAGGCCGTAATCCCGATCAACATGAAAAATTCTATGTGAAAATAATTTTGGTTGATTTTTATAGCAACCAGATCAAAAGATAATTTTGCGATGCGAAAACACAATTCCAGAACAAGTGTGTGACATGCCCACGACACGGACTTACACTTGGATGTGATTCCAATATTTTCTACGGGATTAGGAAACTTGATCCGAAAATTTTCAGTGAAAAACCCCAAATATCACTCAAGTTCGCAACGCGGACTTGGTACACCGAGGCAACTTTTTTTTCTAGATTTTCGCGAGGGGCATTCCAAACTTCCTTTTCCAACCCCCCTCCCCCCAAACTTAAAACACGATCAAAATAGGTCGTTTTGAGCGTAAAAAGGGATTTTTACACCCATTCCAAAGTCTTTCTAAGCTTCTAACAAAGACTAGGGTTAATGAGAAGAGAGGAAGAGCGAGGAATCAAGGAAATTGACGCGAATTCTAGCAAAGTTGATTGTCAAAACCCCATATCAGGTATGTAAGGCTAAACTAAAGCATGAAATTGTTCTTCTATCTGCCCCTTGATGAACAAAGATTGATAGATGAATGTATTAAGTCATTATGTATGTTTTCCATGAATGTTTTATTGTAAATTATACATTCTACGTATTTCATATGTTAATGATCATCATAAATTTGATTTTTTAAATAAATACTTTTACATGAGTTATTTCATCCTATATGTTACTTTGCAAAAGAATACATGAATGAACCCAGGGATTGAGTCTAGAGCTGTGGTTGTAATGTGAGCATGATGATAGGTTGATAGAGCTTGATGATTCTAAGATTCTCCATAATTGCACTCTAAAGAGTGGTCTAATTGATTGTTCCCCTAATGATTAGTCTAAGCTCTTTGAGAGACTGATTGAGAATTGACTTGATGAGACGATTGATATGATAGGTCGGAAGGCCCAATTTAGATAGAGTTGATGAAATAATGAGAGTCTTTATGAGTCTAATTGAGATGACTGATTGAGATGGATGGTCTTATGAGCATTGAGTCTTGGAAGGAGTATCGAGCACGAAAATGAGTAAGAGTAAGTCCAACTCGCACTCATTAACTATGTCGCCGAGTGTAGGTGAGGATTGAACTATTAAATCAGAGGTTTCCTCTTGAGTTGAAGTCCCTGAAAGCAATAACAGACTTGAGACACCAGATCCCTTGTTGGTCTGATTCGTTCTTTACCTGGCAAGTACAAAACGATTGTGGCAACATCAGCGGGATTGTTGTACAATCACTGGCTTATAAGTGATTATTGTTGGATAAGAGAAACTTCCAAATAGGTTTGATAGTACTCTAATTTGATTTGAGTGGATGGTATTGATGGGTCATTATCTACTCTTTATTCTTGCTTTAGATAGACATTTGACATTTTGATTGAGTACATTATGAGTTGATGTTATTCTATCTTGTTCTGCCTATATCTATTTCATTCAACCATTTTACATACTTGTACATTCCACAAACTGATGTTCATTTAGCATTTTACATACTTGTACATTCCAGGTACTGATGTTCATTTGGACTGCATCATATAATGTAGAGACAGGTACCAGAGATCGTCAACATGCGCATCATTGAGGATCTATTGTGGTCAGCTTAGTTGGTGAGCCTCCCTTACTTCGGAGGATCCTCATTTTATTTTCATCTAGCTATTAGAGTTAGATATTAGACTAACGTTATTTTAAATTGAGGTAGCCATGAGTCTGTCATTGGCACCAATTGATAGTGATAGAGTCTTCATAGACCAGAGTTAAATTGTTGATTGGAGATTATGTTGAGCTAGTTTCTTTCATACTAGCCTATTTTATTGATATGATTTGAGACTCAGATTGCCCACCTTTATTTTCATAGTCTTCCACTGATATGTTAAATAAATTGATGGAGTGAGTGTGATGAGGCCAAGTGGTTCACATGGGGACTAGCAATAGTCTTTGAGTGTTGGCCACGTCTAGGGTTCCCTCCTGGAGGGTGACAAACTTGGTATCAGAGCATATAAATCAAGTGTCCTAAGGAGTCTATGAAGTCGTGTCTAGTAGAGTCTTTTTTATGGGTGTGTTATGCACCACACTTTATAAGAAGGAGGTTGTAGGACATTAAGAATGCTTACACTTCTTTCATGATTTGATTCGTGTAATAAAGTTAAAACTCTATGAAATTCTCTTCTAATTCATGCATTACACATTTGCAGAATTGTGATCATGCCTCTACGAAGAGCTGTTAGAGGAAGATGACCACCTTCAAGACAAAATGTTAACCAACCCAAGACCCTCGAATCATGATGAACCCATAGGCCCATCTATCCCTTCTGAGCAGCCACCACAAGCTGAAATCTCGAATGTTGAGCTTTGCCAAGCTATCCAAACTCTGGCCCAGGCTGTCACACCACCTGCTGTGAGACAAGGAGCAGGTATACCGGAAGCATAGGACACATCCAGAATCCATGAATTCTTGAGGATAAACCTTCCTAAGTTGAAAGGGTCTACACGCAATAAGGATCCTAAGAACTACATCGATGAGCTACAAAAAGTGTTTCAGGTGATGCATGTGGCTGATGCTGATAGAGTTGAGTTAGTTGCCTACCAGCTTAAAGGTGTTTCTAGACAGTGGTTTGATCAGTGGAAGAAGGGTAGAGAAAGGGAGCCCTAGTGTCGACTTAGACAGTGTTCGAGGAAGCCTTCTTGAGGCAGTTCTTTCCCAGAGAACGGAGGGAGGCCAAAGTAAGAGAGTTCTTGAATCTAAAATAGGGCTCCATGCTTTGCAGGAGTATGGGATTAAGTTCACCCAGCTATCTTGCTTTGCTCTTGATATGGTTGTTTATATGAGAGGGAGAATAGGGTTATATGTCGATGGACTGAACAAAGGGCCAAAGAAGGATGGAAGGGGAGCTATGCTTGTGAGTGATACAGATATTGGAAGGTCGATGACTTATGTACAACAAGCTGATGAGGAGAGGCAACAAGATAGGGAAGAGTGTAGAAATAAGAGGGCCAAGACATCCAGAGAAATGGTAATAGGTTTCAGTCAGGGCCAACACCATCATCTGCTAATGCACCTGTGCCTAGAAACAAGAATGAATAGAGGTCTTAGAATTTTGTAGCCCAGGGACCTCAGTCACAGGCTAGTGTGGCTCAAGGTTCATAGGATAAGCCACCATGTGGGAAGTGCGGCAGATTACACTTAGGGAAGTGTCGTGAGGGGAGTGATGCCTATTTCAAGTATGGCTAATTGGGTCGCTTTCAGAGAGATTGTCTAAGGTAGACTGATCAGGCTCAATCCTTGCATCAGCCCCACTAGCTAGAGGAAATCAGAAAGGTACTATGTTGCGCGCAAGCAGAGCTACAAACCGTTTGTATGCCATGGGTAGTCACCAAGATCAGGAGAACTCCCCAAATGTTGTGATGGGTATGATTCGAGTCTTTACTCTTGATTGCTGAGTTTTGATGCATCCTAGTGCCATATTGTTGTTTGTGTCTCCTTATGTGGCTAGTAGATTTGATAGAACTCCTTAATGTCTTCTTGAACTCTTGGATGTTTCTACCCTAGTTGGTAAGTCTATTCTAGCTGAAAAAATCTATAAAGATTGTGTAGTGTCCATCCATCATAAGGATACTCTTGCAGATTTGATTGAGTTAGATATAATTGATTTTGATGTAATCCTTGGCATGGATTGGCTTCACGCTTTCTATGCCTCCATTGATTGTAGGACATGAAATGTTAAGTTCCAATTCCCAAATGAACTGGTCCTAGAGTGGAAAGATAATTCAGTTGCACCTAAGGGTAAGTTTATCTCTTACCTTAGAGCTAGAAAGTTGATCTCAAAGGGTTGTATCTATCACCTCGTGTGAGTTAAGTTTGACGATGTTGAGCCTCCTACTCTAGAGTCAGTCCAGATTATGAATAAGTTTCCTGAGGATCTGCCTGGAGTCCCTCCTGATCAGGAGGTTGACTTTAGGATTAATGTTCTCCCCGATACCCAACCTATCTCAATTCCACCTTATAGGATGTCCCTCACTGAGTTGAAAGAATTGAAAGAGCAATTGAGAGATTTTATTAGAGAAAGGCTTTATTAGGTCGAGCGTTTCTCCTAGGGGTGCTCCTATCCTATTCGTGAGAAAGAAAGATGGGTCTCTTAGAATGTGTATTGATTATAGGCAATTGAACAAGGTCACGATAAAAAATAAATATCCTCTGCTTAGGATAGATGATTTGTTTGACCAACTTCAAGGTGCCTCTTGCTTCTCAAAGATAGACCTCAGATCTGGGTACTATTAGTTGAAAGTAAGGGAATGTGATACCCAAAGATAACCTTTAGGACTACATATGACCATTTTGAGTTCTTGGTCATGTCCTTTGGGTTGACTAATGCACCTGCAACCTTCATGTACTTAATAAATAGGGTATTTAGACAGTACCTTGATATGTTTGTGATCGTATTAATCGACAACATTTTGGTGTATTCGAGAGATGAGGAGGAACATGCCAAGCAACTTAGAATTGTTCTCCAGATTCTCAAAGACCATGAGTTGTATGCAAAATTTTTGAAATGTGAATTTTAGCTAAAGTCAGTGGTTTTTCTAGGCCATATTGTCTCGGGCAATGGTATTCGAGTAGACACCCACAAGATTGAAGCGGTTAATAACTGGCTCAGACCGACCTCTCCAACTGACATAAGAAGTTTCTTGGGGTTGGTAGGCTATTATTGCAGATTTGTTGAGAGATTTTCTTCCCTATCTTCGCCATTGACTAAGTTGAATCAGATGAAGGTCAAGTTCCAGTGGTCCGATAAATGTGAGAAGATCTTCCAAGAGTTGAAGACAAGATTGGCTACTATACTAGTTTTAACCTTGCTCGATGGGATAGAGGATTTTGTAATATATTGTGACGTATTTAGAGTGGGATTGGGTTGTGTGTTGATGCAGGGAGGAAAGTGATAGCCTATGCTTCTAGACAACCCAAGGTTCATGAGAGAAACTATCCAACCAACGGTCTTGAGATGACAGCGATGGTATTTGCAAATAAGATTTGGTGCCATTACTTATATATAATACATGTGGATGTGTTTATTAACCACCAAATCCTGCAATACGTCTTCAGTCAAAAAGAGCTCAACTTGCGGCAGAGGAGATGGTTGGAGCTGCTAAAAAACTATGACATGAGCATTCTCTATCACCCAGGTAAAGTTAACATTGTTGCTGACGCTCTTAGCAGGTTGTCAATGGGTAGTACGTCCATGTTAAAGAAGGAAAGAAAGAATTGTCTAAGGAAGTGCAACAGATTGGCCCAATCGGGAGTTCAACTCGAAGAGAATGATGACAGAGGAGTCACTGTCTAGAATAAGTCTACTTCATTTTTAGTGGTAGAGATGAAAGAAAAGCAAGACCAAGATCCTATTCTACTTCAGTTAAAAGAAGCTATCCACAAACAGAAGGTGATGGTTTTCTTCAAAGGGGAGATGGGGTGTTGAGATACCAGAGTAGATTGTGTGTTCCAAATGTTAAGAGTGTTCAAAATAGAATTATGGTTGAAGCCCACAACTCTAGATATTCCATTCATCATTGCTCTACTAAGATGTACCATGACTTGAGGAAAGTCTATTGGTGGAGTGGAATTAAGAGAGATATTGCTGAGTTTGTCTCTAAGTGTCCGAATTATTAGCAAGTTAAAGTTGAGCATCAAAGGCCATGTGGATTGGATTAGAACTTTGAGATTGCAGAATGGAAGCGGGAGATGATCAATATGGATTTCATTACTAATCCACCGAGGCCTTGAAGGCAGCATGATTCAATATGGGTGATTATGGATAGGATGATCAAAACATCTTACTTCTTAGCAGTTAAGACGACTAACACTGTAGAAGAATATGCCAAGTTGTACATCTGCGAGATTGTGAGGTTGCATGGAGTTCCCTTTTCCATCATCTCTGACAGAAGAGCTCAATTCACCTTCTAATTTTGGAGTTCTTTTCAGAAAGGATTGGGTACTAAGGTGAATCTACGCACTGCTTTTCATCCTCAGACAGACGACCAAGCAAAACGTACAGACATTAGAGGACATATTGAGAGCCTGTGTCCTTGACTTCAAAGGAAATTGGGATGACCACTTACCATTGATCTAATTTGCATATAATAATAGTTAACATACAAGAATTCAGATGGCTCCCTATGTGGATTTGTATGAGAATTACCAATTAGGTGGTTTAAGGTTGAAGAATCCGAGTTGATTGGACCCGATCTTGTCCATCAGTCGATAGAGAAGGTAAAGGTTATTAAAGAAAGGTTGAAAATTGCACAGAGCTGCCAAAAATCTTACATGGACGTGAGAAGAAGAGATTTAGAGTTTGAAGTGAACGATAGGGTATACTTGAAAGTTTCACCCATGATGGGTGTCATGAGATTTAAGAAAACGGGGAAGCTAAGTCCTTATTACAGTAGCCCCTATCAAATTGCGAAGAGGATTGGGACGGTTGCTTATGAGTTAGAGTTACCTTCTGAACTAGATGTGATTCATTCGATTTTTCATGTCTCGATGTTGAAAAAATGCTTGGGAGATCCTTTGTTGGTAATCCTTATTGAGAGTATTGTAGTGAACGATAGCTTGTCCTATGAAGAGGTCCCAGTCCAAATTCTTGATTGTTAGGTTCAAAAATTGAGAACCAAAGAGATAGCCTCAGTAAAAGTCCTGTGGATAAATCAATTTGTTAAGGAAACCACGTGGAAAGCTGAGGAACATACGAAATCTAATACCTGCATCTATTCGTGCCTGATGATGAGAATGTTGAAGGTAATGTCCTTACTCTTGATTTGAATTAATTTGTTTATACCTGAGTTGACTTGTCTATTCTTAAGTCTGAATAGAGATTGTTTAGGTTGTTGATGGGTCAATAGTTTGATTTGTTGAGTGATGGTTGAGAGGAATCATAATTGTTATTCGTGCCTTGATGTCTACCTTTACTCTTCATTCGAGTATGATTCCAAGGGGGAGATAATGTTCCAAGGGGGAGATAATATAACACCAAGTAAAATTACCAAAATAGATGAGAGGCAGTAGTATAACGTGTCTTTCAAAACTTCAATGACAAATTCGACAAAATTGCGATCAACATGAAAAATTGTTTGAGAAAATGGTCTTGGTTGATTTTTAGAGCAACCAGATCAAAAGATAGTATTTCGATGTGAAAATGCAATTCCAGAACTAGTGTGTGACAAACTCGCAATGCGGACTTATCGCGGACTTATACTTGGATGTGATCCCAATATTTTCTACATGCTTAGAAAATGCGATCGAAAATTTTTCAGCGAAAAACCCCAAAAATCACCCAAGTCTGCGACGCAGACTTGGTACACCGAGGTTATGTTTTCTAGTTTTTTTGTCAGGGATAATCTAGACTTTTTCCAACCCCTCTAAACTTAAAACATGAACGAAACAGGTCGTTTTGAGTGTGAAAAGGGTTATTGCCTATTCCTAAGCCTTTCTAAGCTTCTAACAAAGATTAGGGCTAAAGAGAAGAGAGGAAGACCGAGGAATCAAGGCGAATGATGCGAATTCTAGCAAAGCTGATTGTCAAACCCATACCAGGTATGTAAGGCTTAACTAAAGCATGGAGTTGTTCTTCTTTGTGTCCCTTGATGGAGAGAGACTGATAGATAAATGTATTGAGTCATTATGCATGTTTTTTGTGAATATTTTCTTGTAAATTATATATTTTACATATTTTCATATGTTGATGATCATCTTAAACTTGATTTTTCAGAATAAATACTTTTATATGAGTTATTTCATAAAACCCTATATGTTACTATGTAAAAGAATGTATGAATGAACCTAGGGATTGAGTCTAGATCCTTGATTTGAGAATAGTGATGGTGAATATGATGTGATCATGATGATAGGTTGATAGAGCTTGATGGTTCTATGAGTCTCCATAATTGAACTCTAAAGACTGGTCTAACTGATTGTTCCCCTAATGATTGGTCTAAGCTCTTTGAGAGATTTATTGAGAATTGAGTTGATGAGACGATCGATATGAAAGGGCAGAAGGCCTAATTGAGATAGAATTGATGAAATGATAAGAGTCTTTATGAGACTAGTTGAGATGACTGATTGAGAAGGATGGTCTTATGAGCATTGAGTCTTGGGAGGAGTATTGAGCACCGAAATGAGTAAGAGTAAGTCAACTTGCACTTGTTAACTACGTCGCCAAGCATACATGAGGATTAAACCATTAAATATGAGGTTCCTTCTTGAGTTGAAGTTCTTGAAAGCAATAGCGGACTTGAGAGACCAGATCCCTTGTGGGTACGATTCGTTCTTTACCTTGCAAGTACGGAACGACTGAGGCAACACCAGCGGGATTGTTGTACAATCAGTGGCTCATAAATGATTGTTGTTGGATAAGAGAAACTCTAGATTGGTTCCATACTGATAGTACTCTAATTTGATTTGATTGCATGATATTGATGGGTCATTGTCTACTCTTTATTTATTCTTTAGATAGACATTTGACATTCTGATTGAGTATCTTATGAGTTAATCTTATTCTATATTGTTCTGTCTATATCAGTTTCATTCAGCCATTTTACATATTCGTACATTCCACGTATTGACGTCCATTTGGAGTACATCATATAATGATGTAGAGACAAGTACTAAAGATCGTGAACACACGCATCGTTGAGGATTTATTGTAGTCCGCTGAGTTGGTGAGCTCCCTTACTCCGGAGGATCCTCATTTTATTTTCATCTAGCTATTAGAGTTAGATTTTTAGACTAGCTTTATTTTGAATTGAGGTAGCCATGGGTCTGACCAATTGATAGTGATAGAGGCTTCATAGACTAGAGTTGAATTATTGATTTGAGGTTATGTTGAGCTAGTTTCTTTCATACTAGCCTGTTTTATTGATATGATTTTTGAGACTCAGATTGCCCACCTTTATTTTCATAGTCTTCCACTCATATGTTAAATAAATTAATGGAGTGAGTATGATGAGGCCAAGGGTTTTGCATGGGAACTAGCAATAGTGTCAGAGTGCCAGCCATGCCTAGGGTATCCTCCCGGGGCATGATAAGATATATAGTTACATGGATGTTTATGGCCTCGTGTTCTTATGAATATCATATATTTGATAGATTGGAAATGCTCGGAGATATTGGAGAAAGGAAAAGCAGTGGTAAACTAGCTTGGCTTTGATTCTTTGGTTTGAGGTTGTTATGGTTTATTCTATACATTAGATAGAATCTTAATAGCAATTGATATTCATTGAGTGATGTTGCGAAATTATTCTATGTATTTAATTATTGTGGTTTGGATAACTGATATGTATTGTGATTGGTCTGCAATTCCAAGACCATGAAATGCATAATCTTGAACTTGTCTTGTCAAAATTATGCCTTAAATAAAGAAGGCTTGATGAAATATTGTTAATGAAGTGAAAAGTAATGATAAAAATAATGAAGTAAATATAATTGGATCGGGTGTCACGTTCTGATACGATATAATTAGATCAGGTGTCATGTTGCGACACATTATAATTAGATCGGGCGTCATGTTGCGACACATTATAATTGTATTGGATGTCACGTTCTGACACGATATAATTAGATCCGGTGTTATATTCCGACATGGTATTATGTGATCGAGTTTCACGTTTTGACACGATATGTATTGGATTGGGTGTCATGTTCTGGCATAATAATAATAAAGGAAAACATATTAAACTGATTTAATATACCAATCTCAATAACCCATTTCCCAACAGAAGCACGGTGTGGAGGCTTGAGTCCTCATGTGTGTTCTTGATATTGTTGGCAGATTATATACTTGTTTTATTGTGTTGGCACTTATACTTATTGTTTGTTACTTGCTATTGTTAAGTTCTATAGTTGAGTTCCTGATAGTATTTAATGTATATTGGTTTAAATTTGAAGCCGGCCGATGATATCTACTCAGTACAAGTTGCCCGGTACTGACCCCTACTTGTTTTTTCTTGTTTTGCTTTTGTGGAGTGCAACGAGTGTTCCAGCGACTTCGGCTCACCCTCAGCTCTAGCCAGTCTCCAGCATATCAGATTCTAAGATGAGCTTCCTCCTAGCTTGTGTCAGAATCTCTCGGTCATGGAATAATGTCCTTAGTTTTTGAACATAAATGGTTTTATTCATTTATTTTGGTGTTGATATTCTTAGATTGGTATTTTGAGATTAGTTTCCTTGATGTGATGACTTTCAGGTTTTGAGAAATGATATGTAATATACTCTAGGGATGATTTTATTATTTTTTACTTTTATAAGTTTGAGCTTCTGCATTGCTATTGTATTTCATAAGTTGAACTGTTAATATAGTTTCAAATTTGTATCATTGGTTCGCCCACTTGGAAGGTTACATGTGGGTGCCACTCAGGGCCCATTTTGGGTCGTGATAATTACATTACTAATTATAAATTAACTAATTTTAAAAAATAAACATGTATTAAGCTAAATAATATTTTTTGAGATAATTTTCTAAATATTTATAAAATGTGAAAGCCGTGTATAAATCAATGTAAATATAAAAATATATTATTCTTTTTTAAAAATAACAAAATTACTTATGAATTAATTTAAAATTACTTATAAAGTAATTTAAAATTACTATTTTAATTATTCAATAGATGATTATTTCAAAAGATTTCAAAAACATTCTCTATCCCTATGAGGTAGTGGTAAGGTCTGCATACATTTTACCCTCCCTAGACCCCACTTGTGGAATTTCACTGGGTATGTTTGAGGTTGTTGTTGTTGATTATTTCAAATTATTTTAAAATTGAAGAAGCTTGATACTTGATACACTATAGAAGGTCATTAGGTGTCAACAATGCTCATCTTTTGTATAAGTTCCACATAAGTTGTTTAATCATGTGCATAGCAGTAAGTTAGGCCAAAAGTTTGCTTGGGACCAACAATGGTTTTGAATTTCTTCCATGTTCATTGCGTAGGCTCAGGACGTGATAAACTTGGAATCACAACACATAGTTTAAGTGTCCTAGGATGTCTATAAATTTGTGTCTAGTAGAGTCTTTTTATGGGTGTGAAGCGTGCCACATTTCTAATAATATGACTACAAGACATTAGGAAATACTACCCTTTTTTCATACTTTAGTTCGTGCAAAAAACGTTGAACTCTATAAAATTACTTCTAACTCAAGCATTCATGTATTTCATACGATACCTCTAAAGTGTACCACTAATTCGATAAATGCAGAAAGTACTAAGGATTCCTACTGAAAAAACACAAGTAATCTTTCTCTACTGACTAGGATGCAAAGTAGGAACAACCTCGCTCTACAAATCAAAGCACAAGTGTTAGGACTCAAGATGTGCTTGCTAACACTATGAAGATTTCACGGACACCTGTTAATCAACACCCCCATACTACTACTTCTGAGGCAGAGTTTAGGGGAGCAATTCAGATGCTCATTTAGTTGGGTGCTGCTAAGTTAGGTCGGCAGGGCATAATACCTGCTAGCTCCAATTCACAGGAATCATCAAGTGCGTCAAGGATTAGAGATTCCTTAGGATGAATTGGACAATGTTTAAGGTAGAAAAGGACCTCCAAAACTTTATTTTTGAGATGTGGAAAAAATTGAAGGAGATGCATGCTATTGAAACTGAGGGAGTTGAGCTCGCCACTTATTGTATTATCAACTCAAAGTTGTTTGCAAATGTATGATTTAATTAGTAGGGGTAAGGTTGTTGTTAGAACACCTCTCCAATAGTTTGGGATAACTTTAGGGAAATATTTTTGAACAATTTATTTTTCAAGAGCTAAGAGAGGCGAAGGTGGAAAATTTGGTAAATTTGAAGCAACGTGGTACGAGCATGAAAGAGTATGATATGAAGTTTACCCAACTATCTCGCCATGCTCTAGAGATAGTTCCAGATATGAGAGCTAGAATGGGAAGGTTTCTGTCCGTCTTGACAAGTATGTGAAGGAGTGGAAGGCTACTTTGTTGATCCCTGGTCTGGATATGTCTGGACTCATCGTGTATGCTCAACAAGTTGCAGAGAATAACTAGAAAAATAAAGAGGAACATCAGAGAAAGAGGGAAAAGTTAGCAGGTCATGAGTCCAGTTAACAAAGAAATAAATATGGTAATAAGTCGTTCTTTAAGAAGAGGGAATTTGGAACTGCACCATCAGTGGCTACTGCACCTGCATTGAGAAATAAGAATGATCAGAGATTTTAGAACTATTGAAATTTCAAAGTGTAAATTTGACACGACTCAAGCTAGGCCTTAGACAGAAAATGGTGAACATAATCTCAAAGAACCCCAATCAAGCCTCTTAGAATTCATTGCATACATAAGATGATTAAAAACATTAAGATATAAGAGCATGTAGAAGATTAAATCTCAATCATAAACCTAGTAATAGAAGATCTCAAATCAAGGCTTGAATAATCGGGGTACATCATAAGCTTTTTCTAACATGCCTCTAAATTAAGACCGAGGCATAGGATAAGGCCTAGATCACCCAAATAGGAAATGGTAAAATATCAAAGCATAATAAGAAAAACACTGTGATTTTCTCTTGAATCATGAAGACTCACCAAAAGTGCTTCAAGTCAATGATCCAAGGTAGCCATTCGAAGGTTAGGGACGCTTGACAAACTTTACATTAAAATACGATGTAGGTAAAAAAAAAAAGTATACATTAGTTCTTGGAATGTGCTAAGTATGTGAGAAATATAAATAATCTAATAATATAGAATATAAATCATGAGATGCTAGACGATAATCAGTTAAAATGATATTAAAATCATTAATGTATTAGAGATGGTCAATGCATCAAAATTTGTAGTAAATAGCTTAAAAGAAAACTAAGTCATTTTGTGAGATATCAATATTAATCAATAATAATACAATACAAGCTATAACATGAAATATAATGTGACTCCCACATAGAGAACAAATAGGCTAATTGCTAAGATAGACCCCAAATAAGAATATTTTAACATCGTGAATTATATCTAAATTCACTAGCTAAGCTAATAAGAAACCTACAGAGGCATGTAGTTTGGGACTAACGGTTGCCACTATGATTCCCTTAGCCCACTCTTTGAGTTTTTAAATCAAAAACTACCTCAAGCCCTTCGGTGCTATGTCGAATTCCAATGAAATAATAATTTGAAATCAATTTAGAAAATCATGGGAATGACAATGTCTAATAAATAAACTAATTTATAAATCATCATCATAGAATAGCTCATTAAAACCCTTGATTCAATCAATGTGAGAATTTTCTTTCAGCAACTTGCATGTGTAAGGAGGAGAGAAAGTTCTTTCACCATAATTCATTAATAAATCCTTAAGGATTACTGTAAAAGCTTAATTCCTTCTTTTTATGTAACTTTTGTAAGAATCTTATCAATTCATGATCACACTTTATAGTAAACACTTTGGTTAAGTATGAGTTCAAAAGTAATCAACTTAAAATTGTGCAATTAGAATGAAATCATGCATAATCGTGTAAAATGATGTCAATTAAATCTTAATTAAAAGAACCCATAATCAATTTCATGAAGTCTAGATCACATTGAGTAAAAATTTATTAGAAAAAAAATGCAATTAACGTGAATCATGGATAATTAACTCAATAATGATGAAAAAAGCATAATTGGAATAACCCAATGAAGAATTATAAAACCTTATTTGAAATTTAGATGAAATTGAATTGAAAATCTTGGAATTATTTGGGCTTTATGGATGAAAGGAATCCGTGGATGAACGCCCACTTACTTTGAGTGCAATATGTGAGGAAAAACTTGAAAATATGGAGGAATTGGAAGAGCCCTAGTTTTACTTGATGAAGATCCTTGAAAAGAATTAGACTTATGAAGATTTAGAGAATTTGAGGGAATGATTGATAATGGGGTAAATCAGAAGGGTATAGAGGATTATGATGTAGTTATTGATCTAAAATGACATAGTTAAGGATTTATAAAAATAGAAAAGGTCCAAAATTCCCTTCATTAAAAAAATGTTGAAGAAGGACCAGGACCTTAGTCTATAGGTGGTAGGCCATTTACTGTCCGTACAAACATGTTTGTGGAATATGGCTTGAAATATTAAGTTGTTGAACAATTTCTATAAACGGCCTTTATGGGTCATCGAATCATTGACAGAGTATCTTGTTAGTCCATAGAAAAAGTACTGTAGCAGGTATTTATGGCCGATTTCCCTTGAACACCATCTATGACTCGTGATTCCTTCTATAGCCATAGAAACTCCTTGTAAAACCTGACAGTTCCATTTTTTTTGAAGTGTTGGGGTGTTCTCCAACCCCAACTTCCACTCGTTTATACATTTGCAACCTGTCCTATTGTGTCGTACGGAAAATCCTGCAACTTGTTATTCTTTTCAAATTTCAGGATCACTTTATGATCCCTTTCTAGGTATTGTATTTTCATCTATGCGCCATAATCCTAATTCGTGGTTCCTCAAATTTTCCTGAAATCTTCTCAACTTCCAAGTACAATATATGAACCCCTATCCACGATCCATAGATTTAACTATGGATCATAAGATGGGCCTCATAGACTAATGCACTAGACCAATTTTGTAATTGTTTTTTCTTTTTTGACTTTTCTATGTTCGGGGTATTATCATATCTCCCCCTTGAAAGCATTTATATTCGAATGGGATAAAATATAGCATGAGTAGAGTAGAAGAAGACCTAGCATCCCAACATGAATGAAATAATGCATATTAAATGGTAAAATCATAAAATTTTCAAAGGTTACATGAAATATAACTTAAAATAAGTTTCTTGAACGTGCATGCATATGAAATGACATGAAAAGATATAATGCAAAAGTTTGTCGGAGTAGATCATGAAGAACTAAGAACCTTCTACTGAAATGGAAGAAAAGAGATAGGAATAACGCTTCATCATGTCGACTTCGCCCTTCTAAGTGGTTCCTCCATAACACTTTGATGGATGGGACTTCCTAGTTTCATAATTTTCAGACTTGCTGGTTTAAAATTTCAATCGAAACCTCTTCACAAGTCAAAATCTATCTAACATCCGCACTTTTCAAAGGCATAATACAGTTAGGATCACCTAGATACTTTCTTAATAAGGACACATGGAATACTTAATGCACCGATGCTATCTCTAAAAGAAAATCCTACACAAATCTAATATGGACCCACATAAGAGGGACTAAGCTTCCTATTTTTTCCAAAACACATGACACCCTTCTTAGGTGAAATTTTCAAGTAGACCCAACCATTAACATCAAATCTAGTCTCTCTTCTTCTCACATGGAATTTTGTTGATTTTAAGCATCCTTTAACTCTTTCTAGACAAGTCCCACCTTTTTATAGCCTCAAAAACCACCTTGAGTCCTATCAAAAAGACTTCACCGACTTTAAACCACTCAACAGGAGACCTTTATCTCCTACCATACAGAGCCTTAAGGGGAGCCATGTGGATACTAGAATGATAACTATTATTATAAGCAAATTCAATTAATCGTAGGTGATCATCCCAATTATCCTTGAAATCAATTATACTTGCTCTCAATATATATTCTAAAGTTTAATTATTCTTTCAAATTGTCCATCAATTTGAGGATAGAAAGCGGCACTTAGCTTATCCTTGGTGCCAAGAACTTTTTGATACATCTTCCAAAAATATAAAATGAACTAAGTATAAAGATCTAAAACAATGAACAAGAGAAAAAGATGAAGCTTGAATAGTTCTTGAAAGTACATCCTTGCATAATATTTGGAAGAGTAAGAAGTCTTAATTGGTAGAAAATGCACGGATTATCTCATCCTATCCACTATAACCTAAATTAAATAATATTGTCTACAGATGCAAGATAATCCTATTGAAGTCCATATTCACATTCTTCCACTTGCGAATGGGTCTTTCTATGTCTTGGGTTAGACCTCCTAATGTTTTATGCTCCTCTTTCACTTATCGACAACTGGGACATTCCGTCTTAAATCTTGCTATGTCCTTCTCTATACTATTTCACCAATACATTTCCCTCAAATCTCTATATATTTTGGTGGATCCCAGATGAATCAAGTATCGAGAAATAAGGGCTTTGAATAATATTATTTCTCTTAGGCTATTAATATTGGGAAAATATGGATAACCCTGATAACAAAGCACACCATCTCCCTCTTAGTAAAAAATCTCAATAATATTTTGACAATTGGCTTCTTCAACTTAACTAAAATCAGATCCTCATCTTGTTTTGCCTTCACATTTTCCACTAGGATCAATTCCAAATCGCTGTGAAAAAGCATAACACCCTCATCAAAGTCAGCCAAGCAAACAACCAAACAAGCTAATCGCGCTAACTTTACTTGAATGGTACAACACACTCTTGTGATCTCCTTTACCTAAGGTTCAAATCCTTTTGGTTAAACGTGTATTCTAAGCTCTTACGATTAGTAAATATGTCAACATGCTCACCATTAAATTAGTGACACCAAATTCTAAGGCAAACACAACTGCCGCTAATTTAAGATCCTGACTTGGGTAACTCCTCTCATGTACCTTAAGTTATCTAGTGGCGCATTCGATGACCTTGTCATGTAGCATCAACACACAACCCAATCAAACTCATAAGGTGTCACGACGCGGTCCTGGTCATGATGGAACCAACTGTAAGGACCCGAATTTTTCGAGTGGCGTTTCCCAAATGTCTTGGAATTGTCCCAAGTGAACTCTAGGCATCACTCCACGGAGACGGGCCGTGTGAAGCCACATGGACCGTGTGACCTCTCGTGAAGGGACACTTGGTCCAGTTCATGGTTGGGATGACTTGAGATGGAAGGAAAGTTTGGCCAAGTGAGGGTACACGGCCACTCATATGGTCCGTGTGATGTTTCACGGACCGTGTGGCTCTCCGTATGACTCACTACGTAATATTATACTAAGTATGGAATACCATCTCGTAACTTTATCGTGCGAAAATTATCTCAAGTACCGTTACGCGGTCGGTATCACGGCTCGTGTAAAGTCACACGGACCGCGTAGCTGTCTGTGTGGTACCACTTAGCTCAAAGAGATTTTCCTCTGTGAAATTCTAAGTAAAGGACCACGGCCACTATTCATGGTCCGTGTGACGTTTCACAAACCGTGTAGTATATCTTGTAGACCTGACCGTTCCAATTTTGGTCCATTTCATTAATGGTGTTATGTAATTTTGATTTATTTTAATAATGAACGATGACCTTTTACCTATCCTAAACCCCTAATTCAACTGATATCCCCTCCCCTCTTAAATTATTCTCCTAAAACATTCTATCTCTCATAAGATCACCTCCCTATTCCTCTCTACACCCCTCTCTCAAGGATCAAAACTAGGGTTCTATTGGAGTCCATTTCAAACCTAATTCATCCCTCAAATTTAGCTTCTCAATCAAGGTATGTGAGATTGATCCTTCGTCCCTTTCAACCAAGGAGACCCAAAAATCTTTCAATTGATTTCATGAATTTAGTCTACTTTAAATATGATTTTTTATTACTTGATTTACTTGAATCCAATTGATCTGTATTTTATGTATGATCTCAATTCACTTTGAACATTATAATGATGATTTACACTGGGTTATGAAACTATGAACATGCATGTCCCCTTTAGGGTTGATTTATGCATGAGTGATCTATAATACGATTTACATGTGGATTTAATTATGGACTTCCTCAATTTCATTTTATATAGATAATTTTAAACTAAAATCTATGTTACCCATGCTAACCTCACATCATGCATTGCATTTGCATGCATGCATATTGGCTTATATGAAAATTATGAAGTAGGTTAAGCGCTATTATGTTTTATGAAACCATTATGATATGATTTTGGTAAGGCAATAGTTATGACAAGAATGTGATCACATGTATGTCTATGATTATGGCTCTTTGAGCATTATGGGTGCTTGCACCATTTCATATATGTAGATGAGCTATTCCTTGCATGAGCATGATGACTACGACTTATGATTTGGCGTTTGAGCCTAAATGTGTATTGAACGGATTTGCAATGAATATGGTATCTCTTGAAAGCACGTATATGTATAACTATTCAAGTGGGATGCTGATGACTTAGCACCGATGGATTGAGGGCGTCAGGGCTATCCCCAAGGGCCCTCTCCCTTTCCTTGAACTATGTGCCAACATAGGAACATTTTCCATTATTGAAAAGACCGGGTCGTAAGGAATGGTTATTTGTTTATTATGTTTATGATATGATATGATTATGAAAAATTCTTCTGAAAAGTGGGTCGTAAGGAAGGTGACCATCCACTGAAAAGCGTGGTCGTAAGGTGTGATGTATATTACCTTTGGTAAGTAATCTTCTTCTTACCGGTGGGAGGTCCCAATCGGTCTAATTCATGTAATAGCTCGCATGAGTTTGATTTGTCGGTTATAGTCCATCCCCAATATATATATATGAGCATTCTTGCATTTCATGCATCATAGATTTCATGGAATCTTGTATATATATTACCATTGAATATATGATTCTTTCTATACTATGTTCCTTTGTCATCTAACATTGAAATGCAAGTTTGGTAAGTCATATGTATTGCATGCTCACATACTTAGTACTTTCAAACATACTAACACATACTTTATGCCTACATGATTTTACCATGTAGGGGCCGAGCACTTTGATTATCAACACGTTGACGAATAGCATTATGTGTTATTAATTGAATGCTTTTCCTGAACCGATGATGTGGATTTAGATACTTGAGGCTTGTTTGGGGACTCTTAGGTTCCCATTCGCCATATCGCATCTAGGCCCTAACCCCGAGTCGTGACACCTACTAGGTCCTACCTACAGGAAAATGGATTTCCAACCCAAGGGTACCTGTCCTAGAATCTAGTCAAGATTAGATCAATATAGTGATAACATAATAACCAAAGCCTATCAAGAACCTGGAAGTCAACTGTACAAAGCTACAATAGATACAAGGACATAACATATACACATATTAAGAACCATAATATTATACAACTGCTCCTACGGAATACATCAACATACTACTATACAAGGCAAAATGTTTGAAAATAATAGACGACCATCAAAAGGAAGGAGACTGCAAGGCAGTTAGAACCACCGATGCTTACCAAAAGCCTCCTGAGCTCTCTCGAAACTCACCAACTCAGCAGCCATGACCCATATCTAGATCTGCACTATGGGATGATGAAGAAAGTAGGGGAATCGCCTAGAAAAGGAACCTAATGGGCATCATCAGTCGTCCAAGTGAAATAATAAACAAGTATAAGCCCAAATATATAGAGAACTGTAGCAGTTTAGCAAAACAAAATCAGTTCAAGGCATAAGCATATCAGGAAACCCTCAAACTATAGCTGAACTAAACAGAATGATGAATACTGACAAACTGAACCATCTGATGCAAGGAGCCATGATACACTGAGCCAACGCAAATCTAACGGCGGAAGAGAATACAAAACCCGAATCAAAACCAAAAATGCAACTCAATGTGTACCCTAGTCTTGATTAGACATCATATCATGCCTCGAATAGACCTCAGGCAACCCCTTGGACTGGACATCAAGTGAGTAAGACCTTAGCATGGACGTCAGGGAATAAGGAGCTCAAACGATACTAACTGATGAATACTGAGTAGGCCCATACCATAACTGCCCCTAACTAAGGCATAGTATTGTACCGGGGTGCATGGCCCTAGCTACCATGCTTATACACCACCCGGGCCCTCATAAGCCTAGGAGGTATACCCACGCATAATATAACTGAAAGATAATCACTGAACCCCAACAGAATCATCACAGAGCACAACTTTCCATATCATAAGATCAAGGGTCAGTTGTATGTGGGTGTAAGGCCCTATATCTTAGCCTGAATTCTCCCGAGCCCTTAGAAGCCCAGAAGGTACACCCTCGCACAATTAGGGTGTGAATAGGTGAGGCAATCCATGGGTAATCAATCGAGCCCCTGGCCCCCAACATCATTATAGTAATCAGGTCCTAGACCCATCAGAAATATTGTCACATGGGGGCTTGAACCCCTAATATCACCCAGGGACTCGAACCCTAGGTCTTCTGACCTAGCCTGCGGTCGGGCAGCCAGCCATGGCCAAATGGTCAAACTGTAAATATAACGGTGCAATGTATCCCTCACGGGAGAAATTTTTTTTATCCTAATCAATAGTGTCTCATCATCGAAGTATCAATCACGAGGCCCCGCCCCACAAAATATCAATCACGGGACCCAGCCCCAAAGAATATTAGTCACGGGGTCCTCAACCCAAAGCTCAACTGATGCTCGATCCTCAGAATTTACATCCATACCTGACCCTACAATCACGACCACTGCAACTCAGACCACGGGGAGTGTCACCCAGGACATAGATTCTCAGATGTGACCACCGGGGCTCAAAGCGATAAGAAGCTTCATTGGGGACTTGAGATATCAAATAATAATTTACTCAACCAATCTATGCAGATCTAAAACTCTTAAATTATATCGTGCCTAGAGTGAACGTAGGCGACGAGAATCAGATAGTTCCTAGAGTGAACGTAGGCGACGACTCTCTCAACCTAGGTATCCCAAAATCGCAATCCAACACACACAATCACAATCACTACCTCTTTTGGATACAACAGATACCCCAACATCAGATGGAAAGAACAAGTTGCATAATAGCTATCAGTAATACATTGGAGAGTTATATATCACAAAACACCATAGAGTTATGCCCAGCTAAGGCCGAGTATACCATAACCTCATCAATCCTAGTGCCTAGAGAAAACAGGGATAATCATGGCACATCATAAGTATCAAGGACAGCCAGACTCTGCCAAGTTATATCCATACCAGAACCAGGCCACAATATGACATATAATTAATATACAGTCTCCCAGTCAACATATCTCTGTAGCAATCGGCAAAAAACAATCAGACAGGTACAAGTCAAGTCAGCATGCATGCCTACTCTAGGTACTAGCTCATATTCGACCCTTATTAGGCCTTTTTCTTGTGTACCCAATGCTACTTAATTGCTAAAAACACAATTCACGGGGTTGACACAGTCTGTTTTGTTTTATTATCTTAAGAAACGAGCGCAATTAGGCAAAAAGGGGTCAAAATGAGAAAAGTGGGCTCTACATCAAAAAATCCAAATAAAACTTCCAAAAAATAATCCCCACCACGCCCCAAGTCTACAACCAAAAATTTGGCGCAAAATAGGCCCCAAAAGGCCGAGAAACTGTCCAACAATGCAGTTAAAAGTTCTATCGAGAAAACCCCTTTTCCAAAACTTTCCTGGCCTGAATTCTCAAAAATCAAACAACTATAGCCAGCACCCAGCTAATCATCGCGTTTCCCTCAGAACATAGAACACTTTTGGATCAAATTTTATTCGATTCCATCAAGATTCGATTACAAAACCAAGATACAAAGTTTTCACCAAAACTGAGAATGACAACAGTAAAAATGGGGAAATTACCTCAAAATATGCGTAAAAATCCCAAATCCGACTTCACTACGATGTTCCTTGCAAAAATCCGAGTCAAATGGACCTTTTATTTGTGAAACACTGACTTGTAGAACTCATTTTATGACCTTGGAAAGTTTTATGAAATGGCTGGTTCGCGAGGCTGAAGCCATATATATAGGCGAAATTTCTTTTCCACGAACATGGAGTATTAAGTCTTCCCTCCTCCGTGAACATGGACATTAGCTTGCAAACGCGGAGGTCCCCCCCTATTTGCCTTCTGCGATCGCGGATAAATTTTTGCGAAAGCGGAGGGTAAATTCTCTGGTGTTGCACTAGTAATGCACAAAACTTCCCTGGCCATTCTCGGGGCTCCTAATGTCTATTATATGCCAACACATAGTTAACCACCCTGATTTCAACATTCTGGATCCAATAGTGTGATCGAAATTCCCAACGGAGTATCCTGCGGAAAAATAAGGGTCCTACTTCTTTCAAGCTAAAATTAGCTAAAAGAATTGAAGGGGTCAAAATGCAACTAGATGATCCCGACAACTGGCGAAAGGTCATTTTAGACTGTTTTCGACATTTCGGAGCTGACCACGCTATCAGGTTTTAGTTCTAGGTGTGTTAAGCCAGAGTTTAATAAAAACACACTTTTTAGCTTTCGATTGAACTCATTTTGCAACTTTCATCTCAGAATCACACCAGAACCCTCCATTCTCGAACCAACCACCCTCCCTGTACAAAACGACCATTTTGGAACTAATGGAACGGTCAAAATCCCATTCCGAGGCTATTTACTAGGGGTTTGATTGAAATCTCATTTTTACAGCTTTAGCTTCTCGCTAACTTGCAAACTCGCATAATTCTCAACCAACACCACCAACAACCGTTCCAATGATTCCAATATACCATAACAGGTCCTAGGTCACCATACAGAAGCTCAAACCAACAAAAAAGTCGCAGAAATACAGAAATGACCCAAAAGGAGAATCCCTCACTAATAAGACTTTTGTCCTTGAAAGTGTGAACACAGGCATAATTGCAAGTTCCAGTCCGCACAACGAGCATGTCGGTCCTAAGCAGGTTTCGTATGTCACAACAGTTTTGGTACTTCCTTTGCCATCTAGAAATCCAACCAAAAATGTCCCACAAGCCAGTTAGTAGTGGCAAAACTATGGCTAATAGGATCACATTAACATATGGGTCGAATCTCCCTCTTCCTTACTATCCCATCTACCAGGCACCACAACAAAAACATTCATTAGTGCAACAAACACCTAATAGACCATCAACTCAAATGACACTCAGTACGTAACTTCGTATCCGGACACCTATATATCACTTCTCATACATGATCCTCGATAGATATTACCGGTCAGCCCCCACTCTACAGCAGCTAACAATCAATTCTTGGTAGAAATCATAACAGTAGCCATCAATGCTTATAAGTCACCAAGTTCATGCTATACAACACGATAGTTAGCCCAACCACAAATAACCACTCACAATGGCCACAACAGATCTGAGTGCATCCCCCAAAATTCCTCCCATCAAAGCCTCCCTTTCCAGTATAGAACAATCATCTAACTCAACAAAATCACACTGGAGTATAAGTAAATGACCCAAAAAACATCAGCACAACATTGATACATAGAAAATAGGATGTCTAACATTATAGGCTAGTGAGAGGATAACTCAGGTGCAACCAGCCCAACATACCTTAAAAACCTTAAACGCTGCTATTTTAGGGTTGAGCTTACCTTGCCTTCTACCCCGCATGACTTCTCTAAAGGGTGACACCCTCAGAACCGCGTAGTCTCAAATCTTAACTATACAATTCGATGCCCGTGGTTGGCATTACCCTCGGTGTCAAGTCTGAACTGTCCTTGGTATAACCTGAATACCTCAGACCCTGGCTAAGGAGCCCTGTAGTAAGTCTATACCATATACGCCCAGGTTTGTAGAATCAACCCAGCTAGCTAGAGTATGAAATCAACAACCATATAAGCGAAAATAGAGCAATCTGCCCCAGGGCAATATTAAAACTGAGACCATCCAACAATATCGCTCGTCCCTCATGTCACAATCTTTAAGAATCATCATACCCAATCCCCCACGAATAAAAAAGGACCTTCTACTACCACAATGTCTGACCCGAGATAAAAGAAAACCAAAACCCATACTCAAGTGGGCGATATACTAAGTGATATAGTTGATTATGTAAACCATAACTGAATACAAAGCAACCTGATAAGCATTTCAAGGAATTTAGATAAAGCAATCCCAATTAGCTAACAATCATAACAAATCCCCGGGTAGAGGGACCGATAGCTCAACTAGCAGTGCAATAACATCTGATACAACGACAGACTATCCAACTAAGCCTTTAGGCATAGTGTTTACTCTAAAATCCAATAACCCAAAAATTAGGGGAGCCACATACCAATAAAATTATCACCACAAAATCATAACCATATAGGCACAAGGTATACCTTGGAGTATAACTAATAGGCGGCCTCTCAAACATAGTGCACATTAGTGTTAGTTTACCTATTCCAACAATCGAGTACTCGAAATGACTATATGTATAAGTCATAGGGGTTTGACTTAAACTCATCCACCCATATAATCGTAACACAGGTGCTAATTACCTAGAATTCCACCAGACATAACATGCTCATCAACATCAGAAAACCTAACAGGTCAAACCAATAGGTAAATAATCAAATACGGGTATTCAGAGGGCACCAATGCTTAGCCTTACATCAGTCACAACTTATCTCGCCTTTAGAATCTCTACTAACAACCACCACCAATCAAATATTGATCATGAAGCTTGCCTTTGAGACGAAAGGAGCCAAATTCTCAAAAATCACGGAACCATTGACAAGACATACAAAAACATGAACAACACGAGAAAGTTCTTAAACATCCTGTAGCCTCTTGGATATAATCCACAGACGTCTCCGTACCCATCCATAGGACTTTACTCGATGATAGCTCTATACAGCTGAGACAAGTAAACCTTAAGCTTTGATACCACCTTGTCACGACCCTGTCCTAGTCATGATGGCACCTGCTAGGTCCCATCTACAAGCAAGTTGATTCCCAATCCAAGGGTACTTGTCCTAGTATCTAGTCAATCTCAAATTGTGATAGTGATAACGTAATAATTGAAACCTACCGAGAATGTAGAAGTCAACTGTACAAAGCTACAATAGACACAAAGATGTAACATATACATATACTAAGAATCATAATATTATACAACTCAAGAGTGCTCCTACGAAATACATTAACATAATACTGTACAAGGCCAAATGTCCAGAAACAATAGATGACCATCAAAAGGATGGAGACTGCAAGGTAGTCAGAACTGACAGTGCTCACTAAAAGTCTACTGAGTGCTCTCGAAACTCCCCAACTTAGCGGCCATGACCCATACCCAGATCTACACCATGGGAAGATATAGAAAGTAGGGTTAAGTACTAGAAAAGGCACCAAGTGGGCATCATCAACCGACAAGTGAAATAGTAAACAAGTATAAGCCTAAACAAATGGAGAACTGCAACAGTGTAGTAGAACAAACTCAATGCAAGGCATAAGCATATCTGAAAACCCTCAAACTACAACTGAACCAACCGATGCAAAAAGCCATGACACACTAAGCCAATCTAACTCTAATTGCAAAAGAGAATATAGAACCCGAAGCGAAACCACAAATGCGACTCAATGTGTAACCTAGTGTGGAATAGACTATAGACCATGCCTGGAATAAACCGTAGGCAACCCCTTGGACTAGACATTAGGCAGAAAGACCCTAGACTGGACATCAGGGCATAAGGAACTCAAATGATACTAACTGATGAATATTGTGCAAGCCATACCATAACTATCCCCAACTGAGGCATAGGATTGTATGTGGATGCCCTAGCAACTATGCTTGTATGCCACCTGGGCCCCCATAAACTCGAGAGGTACACCCACACACAATGTAACTAACAGATAATTACTAAACCCCCATAGAACCATCACAGAGCATAATTATAAGATCAAAGGTCCATTGTACATGGGTGTAAGGCCCTAGTGTCTAAGCCTGAATGCCCCCTGAGCCCCCATAAGCCCAGAAGATTCACCCACACATAATCAAGGTGTGAATAGGTGTGTGGATCCACAGGTAATCTATCGAGCCCTCAGCCCTCAACACCATAACATTAACCGGGTCCTCGACCCATTATAAATAGTGTCTTATGGGGACTCGAATCCCTAGGACTTTTGACATGTCCTCCAGCTCGACAATCAACCAGGGCTAAGTGGTCTGACCATAAATATAATGGTGGGACGTATCCCTCACGGGAGAAAGAATCCCCTATCATAATCAATAGTGTCTCATCATCAGAGTATCAATCACGGGGCTCCGCATTGCAGAATATCAATCACGGGGACCAACCTCACATAATATCAATCACGAGCCCTAGTCCTATAGAATATCAGTCATGGGGTACTGGACCCAAAACTCAGCCAGCATTTCATCTTCATAATTTACATGCGTGTGTAGCCCTACAGTCGAGGCCATCGGGACTGGAACCACAGGGAGCGTCACCTAAGGCTTAGACTCTCGGATATGACCATCGGGGCTCATAGTGATGGGAAGCTTTATCTGGGACTCAACATATCAAAAAATCATTCACTTAACCAAATCTATCCAGATCTTGAAATCCAGTGTCATATTTTGCCCAGAGTGAACGTAGGCGACAAGAGTCACATCATTCCCAGAGTGAACATAGGTGACGATGCTCTCAACTTAGGTATCCTACAATCTCAATCCAACACAAATAATTGCAATCACACCTCTATTAGATACAACAGATACCCCAGCATCATATGGAAAGAATCAGTGTACGACAATGATCAACAATACATCGGAGAGTATATATATCAAGAAACACCATAGAGTATACCATAACCTTATCAATCCCCAGTGCCTAGAGAAAATAGGGCCATATCATGGTACATCATAAGTATCCAGGAAAACTATACTCCATAGGGTTATATCGATACTAGAACCAGGCCATAGTACAACATATAACCAATACACAGTCTCCTAGTCAACATATCTCCATAGAAACATGCAATACACAATCAGACAAGTACAAGTCATGTCAGCACACATGCCTGCCATCATGGGCTCATATTCGGCTCTTTCTAGCCCTTTTTTTGTGTACAACAACTTATAAGGCAACGTCGGCATAACCTAAGCTAAGGCCTAAGGGGATAGATAATCAGAAGGATGTTACCTACCCAGAATCATATGGCAGCCAGCTGCTATATAGGATATTGCCCCATGGCAACTATGTGTCGACCTCCTTGTGAAATGCTCCTATCTAGATAGGGTGCTACTCCCGAGGACCAACCCACACAACTTGTATCTCCTCATATAGAGCCCAGGAAGACCGTAGTACATAACCTACACTTTGCTATTAGGGTCACACTCCCGTCTCTAATCTACCAGTGGCTCAGCAATAACACATCTCATAGCACCAACCACATGACTGCAACAACAACCGTTCTCAAAACATGGTGCATTTCTCCGGTCCCTAACTAGTAGCACAAGTACATAAAAAATGACATCAATATACAATATCATATGTAAGTCATAGGACAGAGAAAACTATGTTTAACCGGGAAATTCTACCACAAGTACTCATAACAGATATAGACCAATGCAACCGCATCATGCATATACATACCAACTAGATATGGATACTAGAGTTAGTGCACAGGGTAGCATGTAATCACAAGTTTGCCTCAGTAGCTAATATATTTTGGTAGCCTCAAACCACATGCACATATAAGCAATAGTCAAGCTTAAAGTACATACCTGTCACAGGTTCGCAGCTCAACCAACCCCTTTGCGGGCCCTAATGTAGCCAAACAGTGTAAAAACTCAAGACAATATGATAGCTACAGTTAACACAACCCCCAATACAATTAAAGAAGTCCCATATTACCATCTATAACACATATGGATTCACAACCAGCTATATGCAATATAAAGTTCACAACTCAACCCATTAATAATATACCTCCACACATTTCAACTCAAACATGTAACCATTTCATCTCAGCCTAAGGTATAGAGAAATCCTAGCGTACCTAGCATTCGACGTCAGTTTTGCCATATTATGTTAAGAAACGGGCGCAATTAGGCAAAATGAGGTCAAGATGGAAAAGTGGGCCTCACACCCAAAAACCCAAACAAAATTTCCAAAATGACCCCTATCACACCCCAAGCCTACAACCAAATATTCAGCAAAAAGAGCCCCAAAAGGCCGAGAAAAAGTCCAAAAATGGAGTTAAAAGTTCTATCGGAAAACCCCCTCTTCCCTAACTTTCCCAGCCTAAATTCTCAAAAACTAGACAACTAAAGCCAAGACCCAGCTAATCATCACGTTCCCCTCGGATTGTATAACACTTTAGGCTAAAATTTCATTCAGTTTTATCATGATTTGGTTACAAAACCAAGATATAAAGTTTTCACCAACACTAGGAATGACAACAACAAAAAGGGAGAAATTACCTCGAAACACACACCAAATACCAAATTCGACTTTATCATGATGTTCCTTGCAAAAGTACGAGTTGAATGGACCTTTTATTCATCAAAGACATACTTGTTTAACTCATTTTACGACCTCGAAAGTTTTAAAAAATGGCTGGTTCGCGAGGGTGAAGCCCTATATTTAGGCCTAATTTCTTCTCTGCGAATGTGAAGTATAATGTCTGCCCTCATCTATGAAAATGGACATGACCCTGCAAACATGGAGGTCTCCCCTCTTTGCCTTCTACGATCATGGATAAATCTCCGCGAAGGCAGAGGGTAAATTTTCTGCTGTTGAACCAGCAATATATAAAACTTCTCCAAGCCTTCTCGGGGCTCTTGATGTCTGTTTTACTCAAACAAATAATGTAACCACCTATATTCAAAGTTACAGATCCAATGGTATGGTCCTAATTCCCAACAGAGCATCTTATGGAAAAAGGAGGGTCCTACTTCTTTCCGGCTAAAATTGGCTGAAAGAACTGAGAGGGTTAAAATGCAACCGGATGACTCTGATAACTAGCGAAAGGTCATTTTGGATTGTTTTTGACATTTCAGAGGTGACCACGCCATGAATTTCTAATTCCAGGCACGTGAAACTAGATTTTTACAGAAACACACCTTTTAGCTTTCGGTTAAACTCGTTTTGCAACTCTTAGCTCAGAATCACACCGAACCCTCCATTCTTGAACCAACCACCTCCTAACACAAAATGGCCATTTTAGAACTAACGAAATCGACAGAAATATGTTTCGACGTTATTTACCATGGTTTTGATAGAAATCTTATTTTTGCAGCTTTAGCTTTGCGCTAACTTGCAAACTCGCATAAATCTCAGCCAACACCACCGATAACCATTCCAACGGTCCCAGTATATCATAATAGGTCTGAGGTCACCATACAGAAGCTCAAACCAACAGAAAAGTAATAGAAATATAAAAATGACCCAGAGGGTCATTATATAAGGCATCACAATATACTGCAAATCCTTCTTATCTTCTTATAATGTCAAAATAGGGATTGAAATGAGAAGATCCTTCAACTCTTTGAAATTTCCTTAACAAGCCTCTGATAATTGAAGTTTCACCTTTTCTTAGTCAACTTGGTCAAAGGCGATGCAACAGATGAAAATCCCTCTAAAAACCTTCTCTAATATCCGATCAAACCTAGAAAAGTAAGAATATCCGTAGGAGATGATGGTCTAGATAAATTCTTCACCACCTCACTTTTCTTAATATTTTCCATAATTCCTTCATCAGAAATAATATGGCCAATAAATGCCATTGATCTCAATCAAAATTCATATTTATTGAACTTGACGGATAATTGATGATCTCTCAAAGTTTAGTACACATTTATCAAGTGATCCATTTGTCGTATTCACTTTGAAAATAAACTAATATGTCATTAATAAAGACTGTCACAAACATATCCAAATGTATTTTGAATACCTGATTTATGAAGTCCATAAAGATCGTTGGGGCATTTGTCAACCTGAATGACTTAACCAAAAGTTCATAGTGACAATATCAAGTTCTCAAAGCTATATTAGGAATGTCATATTCCCATACTCTCAATTGGTAGTAATTGGATTAGAGATTAATTTTAGAAAAGTAGCTTGCACTTTGGAGTTTATCTAATAAATCATTGATTCTCGGAATATGATATTTATTCTTAATGGTAACCTTATTCAATTGCTGATAGTTAATACACATATGAGTGAACCATGTTTTTTTAATGAACAATACGAGAGCACCTCATAGGGAGATGCTTAACCTTATAAAACCCTTATCCAACAGATCTCTCAATTGATCATTTAACTGCTTAGGTTTTACCAAAGCCATATGGTAAGGGGAAAGATTAAGATAGGTTAGGTATCAAGGAGGAGGTCCATACCAAAATTAATTTTCCTTTCAGAAGGAATACTAGGTAGATCATCAGGAAACTCATTTATAATAGAGATCAACTCAATGATAGGGGCTAATTCAAAGATATTTCATTTGATAGGTCATAGGACACCTAATTCTCTATGTGCTAAGATTTATGGTCATTTAATATTGACCTTTGCATAATCTGACACTAAGAACTCAATTTATAGGAAAGTTTTGAACTCGACTAAGTACTAGAGGTCTCTTTATGACCCTAAATAACTTCCCATATATAAAAATGAGGCTTGAAACATAGGTACATGTGAGGATAGAGTTGTGGGGTGACAAAATATCTCCTCCCTAGGATCATTCGTCCTCAAATGATGAGCAACTAAGAGACCCATCTAGAAGGAACTCAAATACTCGAATACTCATACTTTAGAAATCAACCTCAAATTAGGATTCAAAATTGAAAGACTACTTCTAACATCATCATTAGGAACGAATACACTTAACGACATGCATACTCAAACAAAGACTTAAAAGGAGCATCAACTCAGAGGTAAGAACTGAACTCAACAATTTAAAAGTAACTCAAAGAATAAAAATGGATCATTACCATCAATTTCATCATTAGAAGGCACGAATAGGTGAGGGCATCTAGCCTTGATATCCTCTTCAGCTTTCCATGTAGCCTTTTCAATGGATTGACTTCTCCAAAACACTTTTATCGAAGCAACCTCTTTATTCTTCAGCTCGCGAACTAGACTGTCAAGGATTTAGACTGGGACCTCTTCATAACTCAAAGTATCCTTCACTCCAATGGTTTCAATAGGCACAACCAAGGACGGATCTCCTAAACACTTCTTAAGAATAGAAATGTGAAAGACCAGATGGATGGCTGCCAGCTTTAGTGGTAGATCTAACTCATAAGCTACATTTCCCACTTTTTTCATAGTTTGGTTGGGACCAATATATCGAGGACTCAACTTTCCCTTCTTCCCGAATCTTATTACGCCCTTCATGGGTGACACTTTCAAGTATACCCAATCATTCACTTCGAACTTTAGGTCCCTTCTCCTAACGTCAGTGTAGGACTTCTGGTGATATTGTATAGTTTTCAATCTCTCTTGGATAATTCTTACCTTCTACATAGCCTGATGTACCAAGTCTAACCCAATCAACCCTGCTTCACCTATTTTGAACCACCCAATCGGTGATCTACACCTCCTCCCATAAAGGGCCTCATAAGGAGCCATTCGGATGTTTGAATGAAAGTTGTTGTTGTAGGTGAACTCAATCAGAGGCAAGTGGTCATCCCAATTACCTTTGAAGTCAATGGTGCAAGCCCTCAACATTTCCTCCAAAGTTTGTATTGTCCGCTTTGCCTGACCATCAGTCTGAGGGTGGAAAGCAATACTAAGGTTCACCTTTGAACCTAACCCTTTCTGGAAGGACTTCCAGAATTAGGCAATGAACTGAGCTCCTCTATCTGAAATAATGGATGAAGGAACTCCATGCAATCTGACAATCTCTCAGATATACAATCAGGCATAGTCCTATGCCGTATTAGTAGTCTTTACCTGCCCAGAAGGGGGCTAATTTAGTTATCCTATCAATAGTCACCCAGATTGAATCATGCTATCTGCGAGACCTTGATACGCTTGTGATAAAATCTATATTGATGAACTCCCACTTCCATTCTGGAATTTCAGAATTTTGGGCTACTCTACAAGGCCTTTGGTGCACAACTTTTACTTGTTGGTAGTTTAGGCACTTAGAAACAAAGTCTGCAATGTCTCTCTTCATCCCACTCCACCAATAAACCTAATAAGTTATGGTACACTTTGGTAGACCCTATATGGATGGAATATCTACCGTTATGGGCTTCTCACATGATCTTTTCTCAAATATCGTCAACATGTGGAACACATAATCTACTTTGGTATCTCAATACCGTATCTTCCCCTTTGACAAATGTCATCATTTTCTGCTTATGTACATCTTCCTTTAATTGGAGTAAGATGGGATCTCGATCTTGCTTCTCTTTTACATCTACTACAAGGGATGATGTAGACCCATTATGCACAAGTATTCCACCTTCGCCAGATTCATCGAGTTGAACTCCCAATCGCGCTAGTTTGTCGACCTCTTTGGCTAACTCTTTCTTCTCTTCTTCCACACAAGCAGTGCTTCCCATAAACAACCTGCTAAGAGCATCAACAACCACATTAGCTTTACTTGGATGGTAGAGGATGTTCATGTGGTAGTCTTTGAGCATCTCAATCCACCTCCTCTACCTCAACATAAGTTCTTTCTAGGTGAATACATGTTGTAGACTCTTATGGTCTGTGAATACATCAACATGTGCTCCATATAAGTAGTAGCACCAAATCATGAGTGCAAACAAGAGCTCTACTAATTCTAAGTTGTGAGTTTGATAGTTCCTCTCGTGGTTCTTGAGTTGTCCGAAAACATAGGCTATGACCTTACCTCTCAGCATCCGAACGCATCCCAATCCTACTCTAGAGGCATCACAATAGATTGCAAAATCATCAGTCCCTTTAGGTAGAGTCAATAGTGGTGCAGTCGTTAACCTAGTTTTCAACTCCTTAAAACTCCTTTCATACCCGTTGGACCACTGAGACTTAGCTTTCTTTTGAGTTAGCTTAGTCAATGGGGAGGATGTAGAAGAGAATCCCTCAACAAATCTGTGGTAGTAACCAGCAAAACCTAGAAAACTCCTTATGTCAGTTGGGGAGGTGGGTCTAGGCCAGATCTTAATTGCTTTAATCTTCTGCATATCCACTCGAATACCATCACCCGAGACAACATGGCCAAAAAATGACATCGATTTAAGGTAGACCCCATATTTTGAAAACTTGGCATGCATCTATTTATCCTTGAGGGTCTGAAGAACAATTCAGAGGTGAGCGACATGCGCTTTCTCATCTCTGGAATACATCCAAATAGCGTCGATGAATAAAATCACAAATATGTCAAGATACTGTCTGAATACTCTATTCATCAAGTCCATAATAGTGGCAGGAGCATTGGTCAATCTGAAGGACATTACTAGAAACTCAAAGTGACCATATCGAGTTCGAAAATCCATCTTCCAGATGTCATATTCTCTCACTTTCAACTGGTGATAGCGTGATCTAAGATCTATCTTAGAGAAAACAGTGGCACCCTAAAATTGGCCAAACAAATCATTGATCCTTGGAAGGGGATATTTGTTTTTAATTGTCACTTTATTCAACTAGCGATAATCTATACATATCTTGAGGGAACCATCTTTCATTCGAACAAATAGGATAGGAGAGCCCCACAGAGAGACACTCAGCCAAACAAATCCCTTATCCAAGAGATCTTTTAACTGCTCTTTCAAATCCTTCAACTCTGTGGGAGCTATTCTATATGAAGGAATAGAGATGGGCTGAGTATCAGGGAGAACATCAATCCCAAAGTCAAACTCCCTGTTTGGAGGGACTCTAGGAAAATCATCAGGGAATTTGTTGACAACTAGAATTGACTCCAAAGGTGGAGACTCAACATCATCAGCCTTAACTTGCACGAGGTGATAGATTTATCTTTTGGAAATTAATTTTCTGGCCCTAAGGTTGGAAATAAACTTACCTTTGGGCACTATAAAACTGCCCCTCCACTCTATAATAAGCTCATTCAAAAGTTGGAATTTGACCGTCCAAGTTCTACAATTGATAGAGGCATAATAGGCTTAAAGCTAGTCATGCCAAGAATCACATCAAATTCAAGCATCTCTAACTCAACCAAGTCTACCAAATTATCTGTATGATAGAAAGACACCATGTAATCTCTATATACCTTTTTAGCTTGAATGGACTTACCAACATGAGTAGAAATACTGAAGGGTTCAAGAAGAAATTCAGGAAGGATCTCAAATTTACTAGCCACATAAGGAGCTACAAAGGATAAAGTGACATTTGGGTCAAGAAAGGCATACACATCATAAGAAAAGACTCAAATCATACCCATGAAAACATCTGGTGCAACTTCCTGATCTTATCAATTTCCTATCTCATATAGACAGTTTATACCCCAACCCTTATTAGTTATTGCACCTCTATGTGGTGTTGTTAAAGACTGAGCTTTATTACCTCCATCACCCATTCTCCTCATTGGGCACTCATTCTGGAAGTGATCAGCCTGTCCACACCTATAGAAAACATTTGTGCCCTCACGACACTCACCTAGATGGAATTTACCACACTTGTCATATGGTGGTTTTCCCCCGAACATTTTGGGATTGAGAACCCTGAGGCCTGAACTCTGGAATTCTGATAGCTCTGAGACTTTTGATCATACCTATTACTCAGAGCTAGTGCACTTGCTGAAGATGGTGAATAATTTGAAGACCTCTTCTAAAATTAAGACATGTCCCCCTTACCTTGCTTATGCTGGCTCGGCGCATGCTCTGCTGACTTAGCCTTTTTGCTAAGTGCTCCTCTCTATCCCTCTTCTTGTCCTCTCAAGTTGTTGCACATAAACCATAAGCCTAGAGATGTCCATGTCCGGAATCAGCAATGTCGTTTTGCACTCCTTTTTCACATGTTTGCCTAAGCCGGATATGAACTTTTTCATTCTAGATCTCATGTCCGGGAACATCTCTAGAGAATACCTAGATAGCCGTATAAACTTGAGGCTATGATTTTTGACAACCATCCCTTCCTGCTTCAAGTTAATAAACTCCTCAACCTTCACTTTCCTCAACTCTCGTGGAAAGAAGTGATAAAGAAAGGCACTCTCAAAGTCATCCCAAATAGTAGGCTCAACATCCTCACCTTGCTTTATTCCCATTGGTTGTACTAGATATTTTCCACATTCTTGAGTTGATAGGAAACCAATTCAGCCCCCTTGATCTCTGCCGCATGCATAGCATTCAACACCTTCCACATCTCATTAATAAAATTTTGGGGGTCTTCCTCAACCTTAGACCTGGTAAAGATTGGTGGGTTCATCCTCAAAAAATCTCTAAGCCTCATTGCAGCAGTTGGCTCTTTAGAGTTAGAGCTAGTAGTCTGTGAACTCTGATTCCCACTTTAGGCGGCTACCACTTGGGTGAGCATAGTGATAGTTCCTCTTAAATCAGCCTCTATAGTAGGAGTAGGCAAAGTAGTACGTGTCTGGAGAGCCCCAGTGAATCCACCACGTCGACCCCAGCCTCTCATATCTATCTTAGGAGGCACCTCTTGTGGGGGGTTCTCACTGTTTCGAGATGAAGCATATCTTTGGTGGCAATACACTTATGAGGCATGATCTGCAAGCGCGTAACACATGAATTACATAGATACTTTAATAGAGTTCAACTACATCACACGAACTCAGAATACAAGAAAGTGTAATAATTTCTAATGTCCTATAGCCTCCTTATTATAAAGTGTGGCTCATAACACACCCATAAACAAGACTTTACTAGACACAACTTAATAGACTCCCTAGGAATCTTGAACCTTGTGTTCTGATACCAAGTTTGTCATGCCCCGAGAGGGTACTCTACGCTTGGCCGACACTTAGAGACTATGGCTAGCCCCCAAGCGAACCACTTGGTCTCATCATAGTCGTTCAATCACATTCTAATAGTGGAAGATATAAAGGAATAAGAAATACATAAATGGATAGTAATGATAAAACAAAAATGAAAGGACAAAGGACAAACAGTCTATCCATCCACTATGTAGGACTAGTGTGAAAGAAACTAGTCATTAATAATATCCAATAACAACTTGACAGTCTAGTCTATGAGGCCTCTAAACATCTGACTACATGGTTCCACCGACAGACTCATGTCTACCTGAAAAATAGAATAAAAGAAATCTAAACTTAGAGATAGAAAAGAAACATAATATCCACCAAAGGTAGGGGAGGGCTCACCAATCAGCTGAAAATGATTAGGTCCTCAATGGAGTGCCTATTGATGACCACTTGCTCCTGTCTCTGCATCATAAAAAGATGTAGGCCCAAATAGATGTCAGTACGTAGAATGTATGAGTATGTAAAATGGCAGAAAGAAACATGTAAAGGAAGAACTAACATCAACTCAAATAGCTCAACTCAAGAAGTACGAAACTCAATCATCATGTCAAGAGTCTAAATAAGAATGCAATTTAGACAATGACTACTCATCTATCATCTACATCACATCCACTTAAAGTACTATCAATGCCTATTTGGGAGTTTCTTGATAACCATCATCTATAAGCCGGTGATGATACAATGAAGTGATATCATGCCACATCCATCTGATACCTTGCCAGGCCATAGCATATCCCATCAATGGATCCAAAATCAGTAACATCAAGTCCTCATTTTGGGATAATAGAAACATCCAATTTTATGGTTCAATCCTCTCCTATGCCAGCTACATAGTTATTAAGTTCTTCTTACTCAATTTGGTGCTAAACACTCCTCGCAAGACTCAATATGTTCATATGACATCAACCCTATGGTTAACTCAATTATCTAGTCTCATTGGACATTTGTCAACTCAATTCATCACATCAACTATCAACTCTTGGGTTACATTCTTTTAAGGTTTAGTTCTTGACTCATAAAGACTCTATCATGCATCATTCTAACTCATAGCATTCAGAAAAAACAAAAGTAGAGTTAAAGCAGACTCTGTAGACTCTTTAGGATCAAATTATGCTCACGCAGGCTTATGGAAGTAGAATATGTACGTATAATAAGAGATCATGCTAGGGTTCATGTAGTAAGGTAAAATCACCTATTTCAAGCATTTAATTCATAAAAACTGTAATTCGTGCAAAATTATGTAAAAATACATTAGAATTTAAGAAAAACCTTCAAGAAACATTCATGGGAGACTCAATTTACTCACAACTCCATCAATCCGGGTTATGGGGCACATGGAAAAACAAAATCCATGTTTTAGTTAGCCTTAAATACCTAGAAGTTTTGAACCTTGAATCAACATGGAAGAATTCTCAAGTTTTTGCTTCAAATCCTAGCCCTTTTTTTCTTTTGAAACCTGTCTTCTATGTTTGTGAGAGTGATTTAGCGTAAAAAAGGTTGAACTGACATGTTTAGTGCTCTATTTAGGTGTAAAAACGTCACTTTTAGGCTTACAAGGGTGGGAAAAGACCAAAATTAACCTTTTTTTAAAAGCTGTCAAAAGTCATCTATGGGCCCCCTACGGCTCGTAGAAACTTCCACGACCCGTAGGGACCATATCGTAATCTTTTCAATAATTTTTGAGGTCTCTAGATCACTTTCACGAGCCCAATCTTTGGCCCATAAAAGGTTCTACGAACCGTAGATAGGTCTGTAAAGTCTAGAACCAAAAGTTAAATTTTGAGGAATTTTTCCCACGAGTTAGCAGACAGGTTGTACTTCAATCCACGGCCCGTATTGGGGTTTCGTAGCACAACTTTGCATCTGGCAATCTCTAATAAAATGGTCATACCTTTGACTCCGAACTCCAAATGAGGTGAAATAAGTTGCATTGGGAAGATAATTCAATGAGATTTCATTTGGTATGTCACGAGACACCTAATTCTTATGTGCTAAGAGTTATGATAATTTAAAGTTGACCCTTGCATAATCTAATAGTAGAAGCATAATTTATAGGAAAGTTTTGAACTCGACTAAATACTAGAGGTCTCTTATGACCCTAATACACTTCCACATATAAGAATGAGGCTTGAAACATAGATACATGTGAGGATAGAGTTGTGGGGTGTCATAAAAAGTCACTACCTCAGTCTTTGCCTTTCTTACTCTAAGACGTTCTCTCTAATCTTCTCCTCTCTAATTTGCTCGACATGAGTTGTGAGCCATAGGATGTCCACTTTTTTTATCAATATAGTTGTTTTACACTCTTTGGACATCAAGCTCGAAATTCCCAACAAAATTTTGATCATTCAAGATCTAGGTTTGACCGCCTTGAACAGAATATATTTAGACAATTATGTGAACTTTAGGGCATATTCCCTCACACTAGTACCATCTTGATTTAAGTTGATAAATTCTTGTATTTTAGCATCTCTTAGGTCAAGAGGAAGGAAACAATAAAGAAACACCCCAATGAATTCCTCCCAATCAATAGGACCGATTTCTCTAGCCCACTCACTCTTCCATTATTAGAACCAAATCCTAACAACACCCTTGAGTTGATAAGTCGCCAACTCTGGTTACTCTTTCAAAGACATCCCCGTGATGGGCAAAACTTTTCAAACCTCATCAATAAGGCCTTATCGATCCTCATCCACTTTAGAGCCATGGAATTTTGGTGGGTTCATTCTTGTTAAATCTCGGACTCTCACCGCCTCCATCCCCCTATTGGGAGGAGAAATAATCCCTCTATTCACTTGGGATTTTATGGCTTATGCAAGTATTTGAATAGTAGTGCAAAATTTTGCATTAGTAACCGGCTCAGCCAAATAGTCAATAGGAACTTGAGGAGCTTGTTCCTCATCGGGTAGGGGCTATTCGTAGAGGTATTTTCCAAAATCGCAAGAACAATCATTAGAGGATGAAAACATTAGAGTAAAACTCTTATCGCATCATATAGATTACAAAAGAAGTGAAGTTTTCTAAAACTTCCTAATAGCCTCCTACTCATAGATGTGATGCGGTTCACATTTATGAAAAAAACTTTCCTTGATGCATTATTTTAGATTCCCCAGAACACTCTAAATTTGTGTCGTGATACTAAGTTTTCCATGATTCAAGCTAGGTCTTAGATATAACACGGTGCTTAGAGCCCTTGAAGGACCCCAACCAAGTCTCTTAGCATTCATCGCATACATAAGGTAAGTAAAATCACTAAGATATAAGAGATTACAAAAGATTAAATCTAAATCACAAACCTAGCAATAAAAATAGATCTCAAACAAAGTCTCTTATACTTAGGGTACATCATAAGTTTTGTCTAACATACCTCTAAACTAAGAGGGGGACATAGGATAACCTCTAGCTCACCCAAAGAAGAAATGGTATAATTGTACAAGTATAATAAGAAAGACATCGTGTGTTCACCCTCAAATTGTGAGAACTTACCAAAAGTACTTCAATCAATGATCTAAGCTAGACACAAGGAGGCCGATAGGCACGCTCGGCAAACTCTATATATAATACAATATAGACAAAAGATAGTATGTGTTAGTACTTTGAATGTACTAAGTATGTGAGCAATATGCAAATTGTAATATATAAAGATATAAAATATGAATCATGAGATGCAAGACCAATGATCAATCAACATGTGAGATAAAAAACATGAATGTGTAAGATATGGTTAATGCATCAAAATTCATTGTAAATAGTTTAAAAGTAAAATGATTCATTTTGTGGGATATCTACTTTAATTGACAATAAGAACACCCGTTCTATAATATAGAATTTGATATAACTCTCACATTTGAGAAGAAAGAGGTTACTTGTCAAGGTAGACTCTGTGAGAACATCTTAATATCATGAGCTATATGTAGATCCATTAGTTAAGCCAGTAGGTAAACCTATAGTGGCATGTAGTTTAGGACTAGAGGTTACTACGAGGATTCTCTTGGGTTACTCTTTGAACTTCTGGGTAGAACCCCACCTTAAGCCCTCTCGGTGCTAAGTCAAATATTAAGGGAATAATAACCATAAATTAACAAGAAAGTAATGAGAAAGGAAATGTCTAATTACCAAATCAATTCATTAATCATCATCATAAAATAACTCATTAAAAAATTTTATTCAATCAATGTGAGAATTTTCTTTCAATATCTTGAATCCATGAGGGCGAGAGGAAATTCTTTCACCATAATTCATTTATAAATCCTTGAGGATTACTATAAAAGTTAAATTACCTTTTTCATGGAACTTGCATAAGAACCTTATTATTTCATGGTCACACTTTGTAGTCAAAACTAGGGTAAAAGCATGAGTTCACAAAGGATCAACTTAAAATCATGCAAGTAGAATGAACTCATGCATAATCATGTGAAATAACATCAATTGAGTCTTATTGAAAGAATACACAATTAATTTCATGAACCCTAAATTGTATTGAGTAAAATTCGCGTAAAGAATATTGAAAACATGTAATTAAAGTCAATTCATGCATATTTAACTCATACAATAACAACAACAACATACCTAGTGGAATCCCACAAGTGGGGCCTAGGGAAGGTAGGATACGCAGACCTTACCACTACCTCATAGATGTAGAAAGATTATTTCCTGTGAACCCTCGTCTCAAAAATCCATAGGTAGAATAAACTAGATATGAAAAAACGGAAGGAGAAGAAAGGGAACAAAAAGACGCTAAAATTAACAAATCAAAAATAAAAAATGACAACACAAGATATGCAGACCTATGCTAAAAGTAAACAAATATAGGACTAATCATGACAACATACGGTGTAAAGACATCACTACTCCTATTAACCTACTATCACAAAGTCATTTATCGACCTACCCCTACTAACCTATTAGCCCTTTACTCTAAACATGTTTTTTGAGGTTTCTTTTTGCTTTTTCCTTTCATACCCTTGATTCTTACACACATGTTGACTTTGTTTTGCATGTATGTTTTACCAAAAGGAACTTGTTTCACGTGGTGGATCCCGCGCACCCTAGGCACCCTTTATAGTTGCTGGGGAAAAGGAACAAAGACCTCAAAAGCCTCGAAGAGAAGAGCAAGGAAAGGGAAAAGGGAAAGTGGTGGAACAAGGAGACTCCAATAGCAATGAGAAGAGGTCTCTTGAGCTGGAGAGGAAATTCTCTAAAGAAGAACAAATGGGGTCCAAATCCACAATACATAAGGCCACAACTTCAGAGCTGATTCAGAAATATCGTTGGATTGAAGCAAAGACTAAGGCAACATATGAACCACTCCTCCAGACTTCTCAAACCATCTGGAAGACAATTTTGCCATGTCATCAAAATCAGTTAAAAGTTGCAGGGTTTAGGATGATGCTAGAGGAGAGAAGACTATCTATTGATGGGGTAGTCGATAGGTATCCCGAGGTGTGGGACACACAGAGCTTCCATGGTTTCCAACACTTCACTACCTCTCGGGAACCTTATGTGCTAAGATGGGTCCGCAAATTCTACTAGGCCTATGCTTGAGTCATTTCAAAGAGCAGAGGTTGCATCAATATTGTCGCAAAGCCTATGGATGTGGTTAAAGTGCGGGGTGTGCTTATCCCTTATAGCGAGATAGAGGTTAATAACTTATTGGGATGCATATTTTGGCTTCGACATGATCTCACAGATATGATTAAAAAGAAGACCCTCGACGACTTCAAAGCATGGCTTGCCCTAATGATTGGTATTGCAGCTCCCTCATCGTTGGAAGAAAGGGTAGTGATGGAGAAGAAGGAGCTCAATATTGATCCTTACTAGATTTTGGTTTGAATTCATCAAAAGTAGCCTTATGCCATCCCAGAACGAGACTATCCTCGACACCCTAAGGCGGCATTGGTGGGTTGTATAATAGACCATAGGAAATTGAACTTTGGTTCAAGTATAGCTTCAAAGATTCTCACTCAGGCCAAAGAACTTCAAACTTCCCTCCCTTTCCTGATCCTCATTACATTATTTGTGTAGGAGAGCCATGTGCCTTTTATCAGCAAAATTAATGTTGAGATCACTCCATTAGTTTTTATACACATTCGGTAACTGAGGTTGATTTTCAACATGACGAGGAGGATAGGTCCAAGAAGAAGCTAGCGGATACTATGCTGGTTGTAGATGTGGAGATGCTTAAGATTGGCACTACCCGAGTCAGGTATACCTTCTTCCTCTATCTAAAATAGATACCAAAAGTTACTTAGTTTGTGCAATTCACCAAAATCTAGACGGTTTGACTACCTTGTATTATAACTAAACTTTTAATTGGTAGACAACAGAACTAAGGTTTTTAATCTTCATGAAAGTTGTAGATATATGTATTAAGGTTGAAGAAAATAATAATCATCACAAAATAAGTTTTATACAAACAAAGATGGTCGAAACACTAATAGTTATACGCAAGGGATTTCTAAGTCAAGAATCTAAATAGAACTTATCCTAAATTGCATCAATGCATAACCACAAATTTTGGTACCAACATAAAGATAAGATTTGTAGATGCCTATCTTGGGGTTGCAAGTAATCATAAACCATCACAAAATATAGCTCATACAACAATATATGCTTAAAATACTAACAACAGTACATGAGGTTTCTGATTTAGAAAAACTGGCCAAATCTTTTTCTGTGTTGCGTCCCCTTTCTCAATTTCATACAAGAAAATTCAGATTTTTTAATAAACATAAGAGTGATAGGTATGTGAATTAGCTTTCCAAAAAATATTCAATCGTCAAAAATAAAGTTCTACACAACAAGATATTCTAACAATACTAATGGGTACATAAAAACATATTTTCTACACAACAGAAATTAATTTTCAATAAAATATTTTCTATTTTCTAGCAAAAAATAAAAGATATTTTCTAAAAAATATTTTCATTTACTAATCAAATAAAAAAAATATTTTTTTAAAAAAAAACAATTTTCACTCACCAATTAAACATGAAAAATCAAATTAAAAACCAACTTATTTTTCAAAAAATAATTTTCTAAATGAGCAGTCTCCTTCATACCAAACAGCCCAAATAATCATAGAGTGTTGTCTAAGATATGCATAACCAATTGAAGGACTTAAAATACGTGATAATTTAATTTTTATATTTAAAGTTTTATTTTAATAAAATTTTCAAACAAATACTATTATAAAATGTTCAACTTTCTTAGATTACACTCTCTTTATATGAGTTTAGTACTTTTAATGTCATTTGGTGGGATGGATAAGAGAAATTAAGTTTAGAATTATTTTTTAGTGGTTTTTAATTTATTGTTTGGTTATACATATTAGAATAACTTATCTCAAGATTAATAATTAGTCCAGGGATAAATTATCCCTTCCAGGAGGTGGAATAATGATTCCAGCATATATAACTTATCCTAGGATAAAGTATGTGAAATAACAAAAATATCCCCCTTAAATTCTCTTTTATACACCATTTTTACATTTATGTATTAATATATTTTTTAATAATATTTATTATAATATTCACAACCTTGATTAATCGTTGTTTTTATATTTTTTTATTAAAAAAATTAAATTTTATAAATACAATTTTTACTTATGAATATATTATAAATTAAATTTATTTGTCTAATACTTATGTTTATTTATATTTTGATTTCTCTTTAAATGTTCACTCTATTACTAAATTCTATATTTTAGATTTATCTAGTTTATTACTCACTTAAAAATTATGTTTTATAAATCAATTAAAATGTAAATTATTTCAATAATTTTTTTTTTTTTACTTTTAGTAAACTTAAAATGGAAGATGAAAGTTTTATTTTTTAAGTTAAATAAGATGAAAGTTTTATTTTTAAGCTAAATAAGATGAAAATTTTATTTGTTTAAGTTAAATTATAAGATGAAAAATTTATTTAAAGCTAAATACGATGAAAGTTTTATTTTTAAGTTATATAAGATGAAAGTTTAATTTTAAAAATACATGACATAATTATGGAAATGCATACATATATGTTAAATAAGATGAAAATTTATTTTTAACAATGCATAATTAAAGCTTGCAAAGATTTTTTTTTTTAAAATTAAATAAGGTGAAGGCATTTTAGTAAACAAATATCTTCTTCTTAAAAATTCTAGCATGAATAGTATTTTGAATATGCCAAACGAAACAAATAATAAAACCTCTTAGCATAACTAATCTCAATACAACTTATCCCATCATAACTTGTCTCAATATAACTAATCTCATCATAACTTGTATCCAAACCAAACGACTTACTAATTTAGATGTGCAGAAAAGTGATTGAGCATTCACATAAATTTATACTTATTTTTTCAAGTATACTATAAATATGTACTCAAATTTTATTTTAGTAATATGTTTTTATTATTTTATGAAATCATATATTACATTATCCAACATACACGAGCGTGCAACCGATATGCCTAAAAAATTGATATAAATAAAAATACTAAAAACAGTTTATTGGTGAAGTTAAACAATGATATAATTTCGAACAGTGAATTAAAATAATGACAATAACAATGTCTTATAAGTTGATTCTGTCATACAGAGCTTGCCAAAGGCAGTGTATATCCTATGATGACAAAGATCATAGGGATTGCGAATTATCTTGGAGTCTAAAAGCAAAACAATATTATTATTAATTTTTAATGATAAAAATTGAAAATGGAGATGCTTTGAATTTATTCAAATTCAGTATATATAACGTTCCATCAAGAGAGGAAAAGACTTATCAAGCCATTTCGTTACTTGAAAATGGAATTGGGTCAAAGTTTTGATCAGTGCTGACAACTCATCCAATATAAGCTTTCTTTTGTTTTGGTGAGGGACTATACTATGTAGTTATAGGACTCATAATAAAGAAGATTCCTTGTACCTGCACATGAAACAAATATAAAGCAGAAAAAAAAATGCACAGTTACCACAAAATGATCACAGAACCAAACAACAATCTCATAGCTAGACTGCAATGCCAATGAAATATCATTTCACAATAATTCAATAGAAAATGCCACTAATAAAATTAGGAAAATGATAAATGACATCTATTTTATGGACTCACATATAAAATTTTTTTTATATAGATATGCTATAATTTAAAGAAATCTTTTTTTATCTAATAAAATATTATATTTATTTGGCCATGAATATAAATATCTATTAATCTTTTTTTATAATTATCATGAAAACTTATTAGAAAAGACACCTTGACATACATTTCATGAAAAAACATACCTTTACATGCTTGGTCCCTAAATAAGAATATATGTTTTTTTTTGTCTTTCTCTCCATTTCAGAAAAAAGACACTAATAAACAATCTTCAAGGTTTAGAAGATCAAGTTCTTCAAATAATTTATTGCAACAGAACAAGGTTAGTATTCTTATCTTTCTTAATATTGATGCTTATGTCTAGTGATTTACTTATAATTTTGGGTGAATTCTTTAGAGTTTTTCAACAAGTGATATCAGCGCATGATCAAATTAGATCATTAAATGTGTGTTTTGATATTTTAGTATCAACAATAAAATACTTGGTTCTCTAACAATTGAACAAAACTTCCATTTTCGAGGGCAAAAGAATTTTTCGTTTCTCAAAATGTAGATGGCATAATCAATTGGGCCATATTTCAAAAAAACAATGCCATGTCCTGGGAGGATACCTTAGACGTGGCCAACACCTAGAGACTATTGCTAGTCCCCAAGCAAACCACTTGGCCTCATCACATTCATTCAATCATAGTTTAACAAATCAGCGGAAGACTAAAGATGAAAGATGGTGGACAATCTTAATTTTGATAGAGGCCATAGGCCAACAATCAAACTTTTATTTTCTGATATAGAAATAGTTTTAAGGAAAATCAGTTAAGACATAAAGACCTGGACATCAACTCATTACTATCTTGTCTATGAAGCCTCTAACTTTACTATCTAGATGGTGCCAATGACAGGTTCATGGCTACCTTAATCAAAGGAAAGAAAATCTAAACTTCAATAGCTAGATGATAGTAATATGAAAATCCTCCGAAAACAAAGAGGTTTCACTGATCAGCTGAATGCGAAGTGATCCTGAACAAAGCACCTACTGATGATCTCTAATGCCTGCCTCAACATCATAAAATGATGCAGTTTAAATGGACGTCAGTTATGGAATGTACGAGTATGTAAAATGGCTGAATGAAACAAATATAGGTAGGATAACATAATTAAAAAAAAAAAGAAACTCAATCAGGATATCAAATGTCTATCTAAAGCAAGAATAAAAAGTAGACAATGACCAATCAATACCAATTCAATCCAAACAAAGCAAATCAGAGTACTATCAGTATATAACTTATTTAGGAGTTTCTCTTATTTGACAACAATCACTTATGAGCCAGTGATTGTACAACAATAATGGTGATGTTGCCATAACCGTTCAATACCTTGCAAGGGTAAGAACAAATCGAATCCATGATTGATCCAAACAATTAACTGATCAAGTCCTATTATTTCAGGACAATAAAATGGGGACATGTTTGGCTTTAATGGATTTAGTTCTCAAAGTAGGAACTTGTCGGACTTTAATGGACTTAGTACAAAAAATAGGAACTTGTCTATCTTAAACGGACTTAGTCCACTCCTATTCTTGGCGACATAGTTATTGCATTCAAGAGGGGCTTACTCTTACTCAATTCGGTGCTCAATACGTCTCCTAAGACTCAATGCTCATAAGACACTTCATCTCCGTCAATCATTTCAGTTAGTCTCGTAGAGATTCTCATCATCTCATTAACTCAACTCAATTGGGTCGTACGGCCTATCATCTCAATGATCTCATCAACTCAATTCTCATTAGGTAGCTCAAGGCTTAGTCAATCATTTGAAGGAAGTCAGCAAGACAAATCTATAGAGTTTAATAATGAAAATTTATGGGACCATCAAGCTCTATTAACTCATCATCATGCTCACATCACAATCACAATCAACATACTCAAGTCAAGGCTCTAGACATAATTTCTAGGTTCATTCATGCATTCTTTTACAAAGTAATATATAGGGTTTGTGAAAATAACTCATGTATAAACATCTATTCAGTAAATCAAGTTTGTGATGATCATCAATACATTTCTTGCCTTGGATTTGTCATCGGAGTTTGGGAAGACACGTTATGCGCACATCTCTCCTATAAAGGTTTTGTGTAATTTACCGGGTGTTTATCTCCTTCTTGGGATCATTCGTCCTCGGATGATGGGTAACTAAGGGTGAACTTATAGCACAAATCAAACACTCAGGACTATATCAGATCAATGAATCTCAATTAACCAATCACCATCATACCTATCGACCAATCTGGACAGTCACAAATAACTCAGAATAGACAAACCGATTCAGATCAAGAGTAGAGACATTCCTTAGACATTCTCACTATCAGGCACAAATGGAACATCAGAATTCCGATTAATTTGAATCATTTAAACACCTCAACAATTAGTTATTCGAAATCAAGAAGGAGGTCATCACATCTAATCGAGAATGGGACCATCATGATATATAAGACTCTATGGATAACTATCAAGCTTAGCACCTCATCTCAACTACACCCTTTTTCGTGGCACTACACCTCATCAATTCACGCTCATAGCTCCCATTCTAATTTATGCTAAACGACATCCTCTTATTCTGTTCAAGCCTAATTCTAAGCCCTAAAGTGTTATTCCTAAGATGATCATAATCATAAAAAGCTAATGCTTCAATACTCAAGCTCTATACTTCCACAGGGACTTTCATTAAGAAACTACTCCTTCTCACTACTCGTAACACATCTACCTAGAACACTCATTGGAAAGTCATCAATAGCCTTCTCCAATTACTTATATGATGACAGCCACACATTCAAGCTTATCACTCTAAATACTATACCTATTTCTAATAATTATCAAACATACTTAGCATTTCTACCTCCATCATTGAATGAGCTCTCACTCAAAGGCATACCAACATACTCTTATCTAGAGCCACTCTAATTTACTCTTACCTATCTATTGCACATCATAAGGTCTCATCTCTTCCCTCTTCCCTATCTCTATCCCTATATGGAACAAGTACAACACCACTATCATAATAAGGGCATATTCACTCCTCCCTATCTTATCTCGCTCTCAGTCTATTACTATTAACATAATTATTCGGATCGGAAGGAACATCATCTCCCCCTTAGCTCAAGGGTAATCTTTCTAAGTTTGCGAATCGATTCTCTTTACTAATCTATAGGTACTGCTCTCTACCTATATCATACTCATGACATCATATTCTTGTAAGTCAACATCATAATTTCGAACATACACTATGGTAAGCCTCTTAGAGCAAATCTCCAACTAAGACTATCACTATCATAATGCTGTCTCATTCTTTACAATGCTCCGCACAATTCTACAAGCCTCAATCAATCACGACTCTCACTATCTGGTCTTTTCTTTCCACTATCATTCTTCTGACTATAGTATGACTCAATTCTACCTATGGTTTACAAGACCTCAAATCACACTCTCCTAAATGATAAACTTCTAATCGTTGAGCATGTACAACAGGCTCAGGCCACTCTGTCCAAATCCTGATCCTTGTCCCAGAATATGAGGGAATCCTTAGCGAGAAATTTTTTTGCTGATAGCATTTCTCGGGTTCTCAATGCGTTTGGAAGGTATGGTCTCCAAACGTGTTACGCACGAGGTAGAAGTGAGCTTTCCTAAAGTTTAACTCTATAGCATGAATCAGAATGTGAAGAAGTATAACCATTTCTAATATCCTATAGCCTCCTCCTTATAAAGTATGGTGCATAACACACCTATAAATAAAACTCTACTAGACACGACTTCATAGACTCCTTAGGACACTTGAACTCTGTGTCCTAATACCAAGTTTGTCATGCCCTAAGAGAGTGCCCTAGACGTGGCCAGCACATACATACTATTGCTAGTCCCCAAACAAACCACTTGTCCTCATCTTATTCATTCAATCATAGTTTAACAAATCAACAGAAGACTAAAGATAGAAAATGGTGGACAATCTCAACATCTATGGAGGCCATAAGCCAATAATCAAAGTTTTATTCTCTGACATAGAAATAGTTTTAAAGAAAATCAGTTAAGATATAATGACCTCAACATCAAATCATTACTATCTAGTCTATGAAACCTCTAACTCTACTATCTAGATGGTGCCAATGACAGGTTCATGACTATATCAATCAAAGGAAAGAAAATCTAAACTCTAGTAGCTAGATGATAGTAATATGAAAATCCTCCAAACACAAGGAGGTCTCACCGATCAGCTGAATGCAAGGAGATCCTCAATGAAACGCTTGATAATGATCTCTAATACCTGCCTCTGCATCATAAAATGATGCATTCCAATAGACATCAGTACGCGGAGTGTACGAGTACATAAAATGGCTGAATGAAACAGATATAGGTAAGATAACATCAACTCAGAAGATACTCAATTAGAATGTCAAATGTCTATCTAAAGCAAGAATAAAGAGTAGACAATGACCAATCAATACCAAATCAATCCATTCAAAGCAAATCAAAGTACTATTAGTATAAAACTTTTCTGGGAGTTTCTCTTATCCGATAACAATCACTTATGAGCCAATGATTGTACACCAATCTCGCTGATATTACTACAATTATTCAAAACCTAGCTAGGGTAAGAACAAATCGAATCCATAATAAAATTCAGACAATTAACCGATCAAGTCCTATTGTTTCAGGATAATAAAATGGGTACATTTCCAACTTTAACGGACTTCGTCCTCAAAAGAGGAACTTGTCCTACTTTAACGAAATTAGTACCCAAAAGAGGAACTTGTTCGACTTTAACGGTCTTAGTCCACTCCTACACTTGGTGACATAGTTATTGAGTTCGAATGAGACTTAATCTCACTCAATTCGGTGCTCAATACTCCTCCCAAGACTCAATGCTCATAAGACTTTCAATCTCCATAAATCATATCCATTAGTCTCATAGAGATTCGCATCATCTCATTAACTCAACTCATTTGGAAATTTTGGCCTGTCATCTGAATCATCTCATCAACTCAATTCTCATTAGGTAGCTCAAGGCTTAGGTCAATCATTAAAAAGAAGTCGGTTAGACAAATCTCTAGAGTTCAATTATGAATATTTACGGGACTATCAAGCTCTATTACATTATCATCATGCTCACATGAAAATCACAGTCAACATACTCAAGTCAAGGCTCTAGACTCAATCCCTAGGTTCATTCATGCATTCTTTACAAAGTAACATATAGGGTTTTGAAAATAACTCATGTAAAAATATCTATTCAGTAAATCAAGTTTGTGATGATCATCAACATATGAAAATACATTTAATACACATATAATTTACAAGAAAATATTCAAGAAACATATATGCAGACTCATTATAATTTCAACTCCTCTATTACCATCAATGAGGGAATATGGAAGAACATTTTGATGTTTTAGTTTAGTCTTACATACCTAGTATGGAGCTTTAACAATCAATCTTGCTAGAATTTTCCTCAATTCTCTTGAACCCTAGCTCTTCCTCTCTTCTCATTAGCCCTAGGTCTTTTGTTAGAATGTTCAGATTGGTTTAGGAATATGTTAATAACCCTATTATACCTAAAACGATCTATTTTGACTATTTTTTATATTTAGAAGGGGTTGGAAAAAGTTTAGAATGCCCCTCACGAAAAATTGAAAAAAAAAAAGACTTCGCCATACCAAGTTCGCATTGGGTGCTTTTAGGGGAATTTCGCTAAATTGTTTTTATCGAGTTTTCAAATCCCGTAAAAAATATAAGGATAACATCCAAGTATAAATTCGCAACAAGTTCGCGATTCGAAGATGTCGCGCACTCTTATTGAAATGCGTTTTCGCATCAAAAAATTATCTTTTGATCGAATTGCTCTAAAAATTAACAAAGACCATTTTTCCAAATAATTTTTCATGTTGATCACATTTTCATCCTCGAATTTTCCATTGGAGTTTGGGAAGACATGTTATACGCACATTTCTCATCTAGGGGTATTTTGGTAATTTTATCAGGTGATACAAAAGAATACAAAGGCTTGTGTCCGAAAAAATTCTTGATTCTCTTGATTTATCAAATTTTAAAATCTGTACAGAGTGCATGTAATGAATCATAATATCGTTTATAGAATAACTCCTCTTGATATTTTTTAAAATATCCTTTTCCAAAAAAATTTAACTGGGTGATAACTGGTTTAATTGGAGGTCCAAGTTAATAACTTATTAAATATTCTAAACCATTTACTATATATATTAAAATCAGTTAGTAGGGTTTAATTCTTGTATTATAACTTGAAAAAATAAATAAAGAGAAGAAGCGAAGGGTGGTGTCAATAACGGCGACAACGCGAGGGCAAGTTGCTCCAGGTAATAGATCCTAATTATGTATGCATTGGGTTGAGTATTTTTTTTTATATGTTGATTGAAGACACATACCAAGCAATCTCTGCAAAGGTATAATTAAGTAAATCAAACATTAGATTAGATTAGTATTATATACTTGTTCATGTTGATTTAGTATACTAGGAAACACTACGAAGGCTTATTAAATCACTAAGTTATAGATTTGTTGTATATACAGTATTCACTGACATCACATCAACCATTAGTGGCATTGCGAATTGGAATAGGAAAATATTTCCTCACAAGCTTTGCATGTTTAGTAATTTGTCTTTTAGTGGATTAATTAGAAGGGTTATGGTGACAATTACATGTCCCAAAATGAACTTGTATGAATTATCATTTTTTTATGTTTTCCCTCACGTCTAGCCAGTGATGTTGGTTCTTCCTTTAGGCGCTTTTGGATGTATATATATCCACGTACATTTTTGGTATTAATATTGAAGGAATTGAAAATCCTAGGATTGAAATTTAGGAAAATTAACTGTGGAATCGGTTAGTTTTTGGGTTTAGGCTAGAGGTATAGTAATAGGGGTATTATTAGTTTTGAAATCTTATTGTAATAATTTATTTGACTAGATCATGGTGCTATGGATTCTATTTGAAAGGGAAGGTTCAAGTCCCACAGTGAGTGCTCAATTATTAAGGCAAGTGAATTTCTTAACCTTTGTTAAGTATATAGAATCTTGTGCTCCCTTGTGTGAGGGTTGTGAATGACTTTGACATATTGAGTGAGTATTGACATTGTACCAAGATTATGTTGTAGTGAATTTTGTATTGTGTTAAAATTAGTCATTTCATCATTATTGTGTAAGCATGTCTATTTGCATTCACCTGCATGACAAGTCTTATGGAAACTGGAAAAAGAATAAGGATTAAAGAGAATACTATATTTCGAGGGACGTGTCGCACACTACTATGATTTGAGGGCCGTGTCATACGCCACGACGGATACTATATATGATTCGAGGGTCGGGTCGCACGCTGCGATGGATGCATGGACTAAAAGTCCCCCATGGGTCCCAAACTAAGACACAACAAATGTGTATCACTAGGTTAGACATGCATCATTCTACTTGACATTGCATTGCATTAAACATCTTTATCATTTATGAGCTTGTGGGTGCCTTTATGTGGAACTTTTGATAGGTGAACCGATTCTTATGATGTTGATTTATAAATATTTGTGCAGTTATTAAACTATATGTCATATACATTGTGAACTATTAGGTTGGACCATTTTGTATGCATGTTGCAATTGTAGAGATTCTTTTGGAGAGTTAGGAGTACTTGTATTCTGTATTGCTTAATTTTGTGTGTAGTAGTTCACTTGCTGGGTACCGTGTATTTGGTACTCACCCCTTGCTACTATATGTTACGAGCATGGATCTTCGTGAAGCCCTCTGTTCTTCCTTGTCCGAGGCATTCCCACGGAGATGTTGTGAGGTAGCTATTTTCCATCCCAACTGTCTTCTCACTCCTATTTATGATCTTGTTCTGCTTTAGAGACAACATCATTTGAGATTTATACTTTTCTTTCAAATCTATTGTAATACGTTAGAGTCTTGTGCATGTGACAACCAGGTTGTGGGGGATTTTTAATTAAGTTGGCTTATTATCTGCTGTTAAACTTTTATTTTTATTATTTTTCCACACTTTATCATTATAATTGATTTTTAGGCTGACTTGTCTTGGTGGGATAAGACGAGTGTCATCACATTCATTTTTGGATCGTGATAATGCATCAAGGAAAGATAAACGAATATAAGGAAAACAGGTGCTTACAGGAGTAAGGAACCTTTAGAGTTGATACATACAAATATTTTTTATCCTTTCCCTACAGCTTCATGGAATGGTTAATAATATTTTATCTACCTTAAAGATGATTACTCCCGCTAATGCTATATATATTTAATTCATGAGGAGTCACAATCTTTGGATGTTTTCAGAATTTTCAAAGTTGAAGTTGAAACTCCATTAGGCAAGAAGATTAAGGATGTCAAATCTGACCGTGGAGGAGAATACTACAGCACATATGATGATTCAGGTGAACAACATCCAGGACCTTTTGCAAAATATCTAGAAGAGTGTGGAATTGTACCTCAATACATCATGCCAAGAAGTTCGCATCAACATAGTGTATTTGAGGGACAAAATCAAACTCTAAAAGATATGGTAAGAAGTATGATTCGTCATTCTTCTTCACCTAAATCGCTTTGGGGAGAAGAATTAAGAACTACAGTTTACATACTAAACAGAGTTCCAAGCAAGGCGGTAGCTAAAACTCTATATGAGTTGTGGACTGGTAAGTAGCCTAGTATTAGGCACTTACATGTCTGGGGATGTCCAACCGAAGCAAGGCCTCACAAGCCCAATAAAAAGAAACTGGATTCAAGAACTATTAGATACTACTTTGTGGATTTCTTTGAAATGTTGAGAGGTTTAAGATTTTATGACCCCTCAAATAGATTTTTTTTCAAAATAGAGAATGCTAAATTTATTGAGGATGTTGATTATGGAGGAAAAAATGAAAACAAACTAATTGTGTTTGGAAAGAGGAATTCGATAATGTCGATTCTACTACTGAAAATGATATTACCACTTTACCAAATATTTTTCAGCCTATAAATTAGGATTATGTAGAAAATACGATGATATCGAATTCAAATGTTTCTGAACTTGTAAATCAAGATTTTGTAGACAACACAATATTATCTCCCCATGTTCAACAACCTCAAGTTGAAGTGCTTAAAAGAAGATACAACAGAGAAAGAAGAAATGTGCTTTCAGATAACTATGTCATATATCTCAAAGAATATGATTTTGATATGGGATTGGAAGATGATCCTATAACTGTTAGACAAGAAAAATCATGTCAAAACTCTGTCAAATGGATTAAAGTCATGAAAGATGAGATGAAATCTATGAAAGACAATGACATTTGAGATCTTGTCGAGTTACCACAAGGATCGAAACTAATTGGGTGTAAATGGATTTTCAAAACTAAACGTGATTTAAAAGGTAACGTTGAGAGATACAAAGCTCGTCTAATTGCCAAAGGATTCACTCAAAACGAAGGAATAGATTTTAAAGATACTTTTTCGCAGTATCATCCAAAGACTCTTTTAGGATCATTATGACACTTGTAGCTCGTTATGACTTGGAGTTACATCAAATGGACGTAAAAACTACTTTTCTCAATGGAGACATTGAAGAAACAATATACATAGAGCAACAAAAAACTTTTGAATCTCAAAATTTAAATCACATTGTATGTAAACGTAAGAAGTTCATACGTGGCTTAAAACAGGAATCCCATCAATGGTATCAGAAACACCGTTGATCAATGCAAATATCTCAAGTTCAGTGGGAGAAAATTTACCATCCTTACATTTTGTTGCATGAAACCAAGAAATCTTTATCTAGCAAATTTGAAATGAAAGATCTTGGTTAGGCATCCTTTGTTTTAGGTATAAAGATCCATAGGGATCGTACCAAAAACATACTTGGATTATCGCAAAAAGAAATTGTATAGAAAAGGTGCTAAGTAGATTTGGCATGCAAAATTATGCACCAGGAGATACGCTTGTGGCAAAAGCTGATAAATTCAGTTTGCACCATTATTCGAATTCGGACATAGAAAAGAAAGAGATGGACAAATTCCATATGCATCAATAGTGGGAAGTCATTTATGTATGCACAAGTTTGTACACGTCCAGATATAGAGTACATAGTGGGAATATTAGGTCGATAATTAAGTAGCTCGAGAATGAATCATTGGAATGCAGCAAAACAGTTTATGAAGTATCTTCAAAGAACTAAAGATTTCATGTTCACTTATCGATGGTCAAATTACCTTAGGATCATGAGATGTTTCTATTCAAATTTGGCTGGATGTCTTGATAGTAGGAGATCTACGTCAGGTTATGTTTTCATATTGGCTAGAGGAGTTGTTTCATGGAAGAGTGTAAAACAAACATCAATTGCCTCTTCTACCATGGAAGCTGAATTTGTGGCCTGCTAGGAAAATAAAATTAAGGAATATGGTCGAGAAATTTTATCACTGAAATACAGATTGTCGGTGACATAGAGAGACCAATGAAAATTTATTGTTATGATAAATCTTCTGAGTTATATTCAAAGAACAATCGATGTTCGTCAAAGTCAAAGAACATTAACAATTCTTGATTGCAAAGGAAAGAGTTTTCCCAGACCCCACTTGTGAGATTTCGCTGGGTATGTTGTTGTAAAGGAAAGAGTTTAGAGTCGTCTCGTGTCGATTGTTCATATTAGTACAAACTTGATAATTGTGGATCCACTCACAAAAGGTCTACCGCCTAAAGTATTTCATGGGCATGTGGCTCATATGGGTGTTGTCAGATTTGATAATGATCCATTTTAGTGGGAGTTTGTATTCTATTTATGCTTTTGACATGCTAAAGTTTATTTTTTGTATAGATTGAAGTTTTATGAAATTATGAATTTCATATGTTTATTGATAACTCTGATAATCAAGGTATTAACTTTCTATGGTAATGATTACACAAGGTATAAGAAAGTGATTTTGGACAGTTGAAGTCATAAAGTAGGACTAGTTGGAAATGAAAATGACTTAGATCATTTTACATGTAATTTCAATTTTTGAGCTATGTCATTGGTATTGATGATATTTGTGACCATTGATGGGTTTAGTACAAATATATATTACGAAAATCGCTTTAATCCTATATTGGCATTACCAATGGACCAAATTATATTGAGATACTTAAATTAAGATAGCAAAAAGGATAAAGTTTTATATATGTATGATTCTTCATAAATATATGTGGTCCAAATTGGAGAGTGTTAGTAATTTCTATTTTATGGACTCACATAATAATATTTTTATGTATAGATATGCTATCATTTATAGAAACCCTTTTTAATCTAATAAAGTATTATACATATTTGGCCATAAATATAAATATTTATTAATCTTTTCTTATAATTATGATAGAAACTTATTAGAAAAGACACCTTTCATGAAAAAGCATACCTTTCATGAAAAGGCATACCTTTCATGAAAGGATATTGCAGAATCCTTAAATACTTAGTCCCTAAATCAGAAGATATAATTTTTCTTTTTCTCTCCATCTCAGAAAAAGAACACTACAAATCAATCATCAAGGTTTAGAAGATCAAGTTCTTCAAACAATTTACTGCAATGGAACAAGATCAGTGTTATTATCTTTCTTAACATTGATACTCATGCTTAGTGATTTACTTGTGATCTTGGATGTATTCTTTAGAGTTTTCCAAAACTTATTTGGACACAATTTGGAACTAATTAGCTCACCTTTTGGTGGTATTAACGTAATTTTAGATGCTTTTGAAGGGAAGATAAATAGTGTCCCACTAAAATCTAAAATACCCTTTATTATTTTAACCCTAAAATTTTCAAAATTCTCATTTTCTATCAAGGTAATTATTGACTTTCATTCTCCCAGAACAAATCTACCCAACAAATTATTTTACTTCCCTAACAACTCATACGCACATACACTTCTCCGAAAATCTCTGTTACTCTGCTTTTTTCTATAATAACTTTTTAATTTTTTTCTTGGATATATTATATAAGATAAAATATTATGAACTCCATATAATGATATTATTTTATATTTATCATTTTGTATAATGTCCAAATCATGAATGATTAAATTAATTGAGTGATCATATATTTGTGTTCATTAAAAAGGAAGATTAACTTGGTTATTTTTACTTTAAAATAAAATGTGTAGTTTAAGTTAATAAAACCATTATCTTGAACAAATAAAAAATATTGAGTGATTATCATATTATGATATTGGTTAATTTAATGATCAAGATTAGCTTATGTTATCTTTTGGAGGGGGGAAATTTTTTTGGAATTCATGATGAACATATATCTAGGTTAAATTTTATTTATTGTTTTGTCCGAATTTATTGATGAAATATTCTTCAAATAATTTGCTTAGATAAAATATATGCTTAGTTTATTTTTTATTTGAAAAGTTGAAAATTTCTAATTTATTTTATTTTGATGTCTCATATAGCTTTGTTTTTTTTCCGATTCATTTTAAACCTATTCATATAATAACTAATCATACTAGAACTGTTAATATAGGCTAACCCACTCCATTCGAGCTAACCCATATATGCTTTGGAATTTGATGGATTAGGCCAAGCTGACCCATTCTGTAAGGACTCGTAAGTTAGAAAGTCAGAAATTGCAAAAGAAGTGGCAATAGAAATATTTTAGACTAACGTACGAGCCTCATGTACAGTTCGTGGTTCAAACCATGGGTTGTAAACAGGGGACGTAAACGGGATCAACTTATGTGAAAAATTGATTAAGTGTGGAAGGGATGCTTGAGGGGTCTTTACAGTATTCAAAAGGAACTACGGCCGTAATATGTGTTCGTGGAATGAGGCTAAGGAAAATTGGGCTTCTAAAGTTGAAACTACAAAGAACAAGATGAGTTGTAACTACTTTTATGGCCCCTAGTTTGGTCTTGTAGATGTGGTCCTGAGTTTTAAAAATTTCATATGTTTTGGGGTATTCTAATGATGGTGTCTACGATTCATAGACCAATCTACGAGTCATTGATTGGTCTCGTAGATTGAGCTTCACAGACTAAGTTTCAGAAGATTAAAAAATGAACAAGACTAAAACCCATAGTACGGTCCGTAGACCATTTTATGATTCGCAATCGGGGTCATTGACTGGAATCTAACAGTTTTAATAAAGGGTATTTTTGTCCTTTCTCCATGTCCTAAGCTTGAAACTATGCCATTTTTGGGATTCTTTTCTCTTCTATATAACACCCTAAACCCTCATTCACTCTCATTCCCTCCATTCCAAATTCCCCCAAAGTTTCTAACGCAAAACACTCTCAAGGTAAAGGAAAGATAAGCCTTTCCTTAAGGTCTTCATCAGGTACGTGAGCTTGATTTGTGGGTTTTTTAACCCTTAAAGACCAACCATGATTCCTTTTACCTTTTCTTTGAATTCTTGAAATTATGAGTTTCATAAGCATGATTTAAATATTATTTTAATGATATATTATTTATGTATTTTGACTCTAATGATGTAATGTGATGATGTACTATGAGTTCTTATGGTTATCAAGTTGGATGCTATGATTTCATTATCTAGGGTTTTCATTAATGATAAGGGATGTTTAAACATGGTTTTAACCTGATGAATTTTATCATGACTTTGCATTATTTCTTTGAAGCATATGATTTTGAAGTCATTGCCTAAGCCCACTATGTTTAAGAAGATTATAACATGATGTTGATGATAGGGCTTAAAAGTAAGTTTTGAAAGTTATGAATAATGTCAAAGAGTTAAGGATGTTGTAAATCCCTTAATGATGTTTATGATGTACACTCAATGGGAAAGGAAATTCCTAACTTGAGTGGCTTCCAAGTTAATGAGCTACTTCTACATGATGCTACTTATGATTCTAAGTTATGATTGCACGACTATGCTAAATATTTTAAAATATTCTGTGGGATTGACTTAGCACTGAATGAGGCATTGAGGTGGTGTTCGATAAGGGATCCTTAGAAGCAACCTCTTGTCTCATTAATTATGTGCTACTATAGGATCCCTTATTTAAGACCCAAACCTAGGGCCTAGTCGTGACGCGGCGAATGTGACACCTGGAAGCTTCCCATCAAAGCCTTATGTTCATATCATAAGCATTCATGAGGTAAAATAATCATACACAAGAGAATCAGCAAGCGAAAATGTGTATATAAGAAAAAGTTCCATAGTTCCATAAGGAAAATACATCAAATCTATTAAGGCCCAATTCATGCCTCCATTTCATAGATCTTGGTGGGGACTAGCACATAGCTTACTAGCTCACCCTCAAGATATATATCAGAAGGAAAAAAAATACTAAAGTCTTTAACATAAAACAAGAGCATCATAAAGGCTTGTTCGCAACGCATGAGAACTCACTAATCTAGTCTTCAAACTTTGATGCTAGCCTCACTATGGAATAATATCTTCATCGTCCGTCCCCTCATGGTTAGATCATGTAAGCAAAGAAGTATGTATTAGCAAATAGAATGCACTAAGTATGTGGGCATACCATGAATCAAAGCACATCACAATACATTTAATATGCATAATCATAATCAGTAAGATAAGGACACAATATGATGATCATGCAATTTAAAATCATGAGAGGAAGCATAGAAAATCATTCTTATACTAAACATACATAAGTGGGAATAGTACCACAATCGATATATAAGACCATGCGGACTATTACATGGAATCCCGATGTTTCCTTTACACCGCAATAAAGAGTAGCCCAATTTGCTAGGGTAGACTATATCGTACCATACGGGATCCTTCCAATATCGGCAAGTTTTTTAACATGAAACCTTACGAGAACCTTCCCATTTCAGCATATACTTTACTTATTGTGGATCCACTAACATAATACCATATATGCACATAATCATCATCCCTACTTTGGCACATAGTTATGAGAGAGCTAGACTTACATTAAGGACCCCTTAGGTCGAGTCACCATCCCCAATCTCATTCGGTGCTAAGTCATATCCCATGGAATGCATAAATTATGCATATACAGTTCATACTTCATTAAAAATCATGCTCTCATGGCTTTTCAAAATAATCATCATAGTCTTTCTTGAAACATCAAATTATAAGAATAGCCAATCTACTTTGCTTTCATCATAATGTGGGTAGACATTCCCACCTTAATATTATGTCATAAGCATACAAATTCATAGCTTTATCATAGGAAACTAGCGGTCGGTCCGAAAAGCCTTTGGTCAATCTTCAAGCTTTAGCTTCAATGGAATCCTTGACTTAGACAAAGAATTTTTTAGAACCCTTGAGAGAAGTTGAGAACTAAAAAAAAAGGCTTTAAATGAATTAGGAATTGGACTTTATGGGGGTTAGGTCGGTTAGGATAGATAGGGTAGCCAAAATGAGGTAGATTAGGACTTAGATGGATTGAAAAATTTAAAATATCCTTCATTAAAAACTACTGGAATAGTCCACGTAACCCCTTCCACGGGCCGTAGTATGACTTACGGGTCGTATCTTGTCTCGTAGGTCAGGGTATCACAAAGTTGGGCTACTGAAATTGCAACTATGACCCACGAATATGTAGCACAATCGTAGATAAACTTACGGGCCGTAGAATCCTTCATAGGGAGACCCGTGGGTTTTTTCTACCAATTAGGGCTCTCCCTTCACTCCTATAATGATGGTTTATAGGGTTCATAACTACTCCTCTTACTACAGGACCTCATAGAGAATACTGGGGATGAAAGTCTCGATGGGGGGGGGAGGGGGGAGGGGGGAGGGATTAGTTCCTCAAGGACTCCACGTACAATACCTACTCATGGACCGTGGGTCAACATACGAGCTCGTATGATAACTCGTAAGTCAACTTTTAGAATTTTTTCAATTTTTTTTAATTTCACAAGGCACTTTCTACGATACCACCTACGACCCGTGGATACATATACGGGCCATAAACTGGCTCGTAAATCATGACCATCAGTAAGTTTTCCATCCTTCAGTTGTTTAGGCCTAGAAACATGAGGCATGTTACAAGTATTCATTCATGGATTCCTTTCACTGGTGAAGCCTAAAGAAAATCTCATCCTTTTCCATAAAGTTTTCAATGTAGAAGTTGAGGATTTTGATGATTCATTAGGGGATTTCATATATTACATTTATACTCATCATCATTTATTCAATTAAGCATGAATTAACTTTATTACATGAATTTATGAGCTTTCTTCAAATTTTACTAAATTCCATCTAAGGTTCATGAAATATTTCTATGGGTTCCTTCAACTATGATTTAAGTTGATGTTGTCCTTCATTATTATGCATAATTTCATCTAAATTATATTATTTAAGGTTGATTATTGATGAACCCATACTTTCACCCTAGTTTTTACAATAAATTATGACCGTGAATTGATAAGGTTCTCATTCAAGCTTTATAAAAACAATGAATTAAGATTTTATGATTCTCCTAAAGGATTTATCAATAATTATGAGGATTTCTCACCTATGTATTCTAAATAATAAAAGGACAATGCTCACATTACATGAATCATTAAGAAAATGAGTTAATCTATGACTAAGCCTTTATAAAATGGAATGATAGTTAAGTAATGCCTTTTCACATATTATGTTTCAAGATTTATGATAAGTATTCTATTGGGATTTGACTTAACCGCATGTGGCCTTTGAGGTGGAGACTCGAACTTAGGGGTCTCTAGTAGCAGTTTCTATTCCTATGACTATGTGCCAACATAGTACTTAGTACATTTGAATGTACTAAGTATGCGGGCATGCAATACATATAACTTGTTAAACCTGCATTTAAATGTTAGATGACAAGAGCACATATTATAGAAAGAATCATATAACCAAGGGAGGAATATATACAAGATGCCATGAAATTCATGATGCATGAATGAAATGATGCTCATATAATGGGGATGTAACCTCAACCGACATGAGTAAGACCAAGCGAGCTATAAAATGAAATCCCGATGAATACTTCTCACCGGTACAGAGGTAGTCTACTTGCCAAAGGTAAACTATACTTCACCTTATGGGAACATATCCCATTTCGTATGAAGCAACCCCTTTACGGGAACATATCCCATTTTGGTAAGAATTTTTCATATCATATCATAATAGAACTTCACCTTACGAGAATATATCTCATTTCATATGAAGCAGCCTTCCTTATAGGAACATATCCCATTTCGGATAGGATTCTCATAACATATGGTAGGCATATAGTTCAAGGAAAGGGATAGGGCCCTTGGGGATAACCTTGACGCCCCCAATCCATCGGTGCTAAATCAAAATCCCACGAGAATACACATAGTATATATACATACTTTCTAAAAGGCAATAGTCATTTTAAATTCGATCAATGCACATTTAGGCTCAAATGCCAAATCATAAGTCATAATCATAATACTCATGGAAAGAATATCTCATTCATCTATACAAGATGGTGCAAGCACCCGAGATGCTCAAAGAGCTATAATTATAAGACATGTATGTGATCACAGTCTTGTCATAACCAATGCTTTATGAAATCATATCATAACCGTTTCATAAAACAAATTGGTCTTAACCTACTTCATAATTTCCATATAAACCAATATTCATGAATGCAAATACAATGCATGATGTGAGAACAGCATGGGTGATACAGATTAAATCTAAAATCAGCAATATGAAATGAAATTGAGGAACTCCATAATTAAATCCATATGTAAATGATAATATAGATCATCCATGCATAAATCAAACTTTAAAAACGGACATGCATGGTCATAACTTCATATCTCAATATAAATTATCATAATAGTGATCCATGTGAATTAAAATCATAGGTAAAGTTCAACCCATACATCAAGTGGATTTAATAAAATCAAATAATGAAACCTCACATTTAACGTAAACTAAAATTCATGAAATCAATTGAAAAGAATTTTGGGTCTTCTTGGTTGAAAGGGACCAAGAATCTATCGCACATACATTGATTGAGGAGCTGAAATTTGTGGAAGAACCTAGCTTGAAGTTGAACTCCAATTAAGTCCTAGCTTTGAGTCTTGAGAGGGAGAATTGAGAGTATTGAGAGTTGATCTTAGGGTGAGAGGGCTAGAAGAGAGTGAATTAAAAGGGGAGGGATATCAGCTGAGTTTAGGGGTTTTGGATAGGTAAAAGGTCACAATTCATAATTAAAATAAACCGTAATTACATTAAATGCCCTTAATGAAATAGGTAAAATCTGAACCGTTAGGTCCATACGCCCCCCTACATGGTCCGTGAGCCGTTACATGGACCAAGAACATTGATCGTGAACCGTCACATAGGTAAATTTTGCGGTGCCAACACTTACAATTTATCCAAGGCTAAGGGGAACGATACAGACGGCTACATAGCCCGTATGACGCTACACGGGTCGTGTCAAGAGCCGTGTGATGGCACTTAGAATAATCTTGTACGAAAAAACTATGAGACAGTGATTTCATGCTTAGAAGATTTTCACATTGCGAGTCACACAGCCTGCGACACACCACATGGACCATGTGGGTGGTCGTGTGCCATCACTTGGTCCAAAATCATCTGTCGCACTCTCGTAATCGAAATCCATGGCCAAGTACCTCTCCTCGGAAGGAAACACGGTCCGTGTGGCTTCATATTGGCCGTGTGGGCCTCCCATGGAACAATATTTGGTCGAATATTTTCTCCTGGCCCAACATTATGAAATCCAATAAAGTCGTTCAAAAATGTAGGTCCTTACATAAATATTTTCAACTAGTTAAAACTAACAAGATAGATACCAAAGGTGAGTCACATTTTCGCAATCACATCCTTTTGAGCAACTTTACTACCTTGCCTTGTAACTAGATGTTGAATTGATAGACGGAAGAACTAGGCTTTTCAGTCTGCATAAAAGTTGTAGGTATATGCATTTAGGTTGCAAATAATAAATAATCACCACCAAATACCTTTTGTACAATAATTTATAATAGAAAGATTAATAGGCCCGCACAAAAGATTTCTAAGTCAAGAATCTGGACAAAACTTGTCCTAAGTTGCATACACTGTTTCTAACTTATAACTACAAATTTAGATCAAAACATGAGCTTAATAGTTGTAGATACATGCCTTGGGATTTTATGGAACCAATAACCATCACGACATGCAGATCACACATCATGATATGCTTAAAATACTAACAATATTACATAAAAGGCTTCTCCGACAGAAAAACTACATAGAACTTTCACTGTGTTTCGTCCCTTTTTTCAATACCATACAAGCAAATTTAGAATTTCACATAAGAATAGAAGTTGTAGGTATGTGAATTATTTTTCCAAAACATATTTAAACAATAAAAATTCAGCTATATACAATGAGATATTCCATAATTATTAAACATTACACAATTTCAAGACAAAATTTAGCCACTTTCCAAAGGGTAGGGGGTTTCTGATTTTTGCTCAAAGAAACTGATTATTTTCATTATTTCTTTCAAATATAAACTTATGAGGGATTGTATAAAGTGTCTCTCAGTCTGGTAACCGACTTAATAAAGGCGAAATTAAATATTATACTAAAAGTAACTAAGAAGGTTGCCTAAAATAAAAGGTGGCTGCCCAAACTTCTTTTTTCATTCCTTATTTGTTTCCTTAAACCTTAATCTCATTGTCGAATGTATATAACTTCATAAATGAAAACAAATTATGCTAAGACAAACCCCTCCCTCCTTCCTTTTCGATGATTTAAGAAAATCAATTACTCTAACAACACAAATTCGAGTCAAAGAGTTATGAAGTAGGGATTGATTTTATCTCAAGGAAATAGCTTTTTGAAAGTGAATAAATGTTTTAATAATAAAGGAATTGCAATGAGTGTATAATTTACACTCATTTCTTACTCTTTTCTTCTGATTTTGTGTTGTTAATCTTAATTATTTGAGGCTAATCATCTTTGAAATGGTGTGTGTTTCAAGTACATATGACTTAGATTTGGGCCTACTAGAAAGAATTGAAGTTGAAGATAAATTGGAGCAAAAACGAGCTGAAAATGCACAGAAGTGTATCGGTAGCAAACATACTCTGCGAATGCGGCCTTTGAGAATGCGAACACAGAGTAGTGGATCTAGGAAGGCACGAATGCGCCCTACAACAGAGGTATGAACTTAAGTTGATCGCAAAATGCTTAGGCATGAAAACAGAGGTATGAAATTAAGTTGATCTCCGCGGACGCGGTAAATGTTCTGCAAATGTGGACTACTTCGACAATCAGCATCAGGACAGTTCAAGAATTTCACCATTTTAGTCCTAAATAACATATACATGCGCTCTCAACCTTTTTTATATATACTTTTCGATACTTTGAATTCTGGAAAAAAAAAACAAGAAAGATAGAACTCTCCTTCATCCAACTTTGAAGAGAGAAAACACACCTTAGTGTGGATTTTAGCTTAGGGTGAGGATTTAGAGCAATTTTTCGACAAATTTTTGAGTTGATTGAACAGTGTGAGCTTCACTTATACTTATCTTTCACTTACTCTTTCTTTCCTTCTTATTGAATGCATAATTTGTAGAATTAATTGAGCTTGGATGTTAATTTGTTTATCCGTCTTGATTATTTCTCTTGCTTTCTTGTTTAGTTGATGATTTATTGACAAAATCAAGTGGGTTCCTCCCAAATTGCTTTTATTTGATTAAATTGATTTGTGGATTCATGCCTACCTTCATGATTAGCTTATGATTTGAGGTCGCGAACTCGAATCTAACATAGATCTTCAATTATTTCTTTAATTAGAGTAGTTGGAGTGGAGGGTTTGCATTATGGTCATGGGTTTATGTGTTGAGGTCCTCAAATAGGATTCAATGACTAAGGTCTTGAGAGTTTTGCTTTGAGGTGCTCAAGACAAGCATTTCTTTGAGTGTCTCATGTGGGAGGTCGTAATAGGCACTTGCAAAATACCAAATTTTCGTAATTAAGGCGTGGTCAAGAAACCTAGCCTACCCATAGAGTTAATTTGATTCTAAGTATGATGGATCGATTGAACTTTAATTGATTCTCATATGTGTATCCTTGCTCCCTTGCTTAATCAATCCTTACCCATTTTCCCTTTTCTTATTTGGAGTAGTTATTAGATTAGTCTCCCCCAATTTATTTAGAAATTTCTTGGAACTCACTTGTCCAATAGAAACTAGTAGCTCATAGTCCTTCTCCGATTCAATTACTGACACATTATTCTTTGTCGGATTTGACCCTAACCTCTAAAGTTGGATTATTATGCTGACGACAATCATTCGTGTATACATTGGTGATATAGGTTTGAACGCAATTCATCCTTCCAAGTTCTGTCGACTCCCTAGAGCATATGTGTAATGTCAGATGCTGCTAGAGCTAGTTGTTCCTCTAACATTTCTGTCACTACCTATAGGAACTAGCTGATCTCTTCCTAAAGGAGGTACTAATGATGATGACAAAAATGTTGATCCAGTAGGTTGTGCTATATCACCAATGTATATGTTTTGGCAATTTCTCATTATATACCCCAGTACACCACACAAATAACAAGCATTTTCCCCGACGCGACATATACCTAAATGATTCCTCCTAAATTGGTTGCAAGGCTTCCTAAAAGTCATTGGTTGTCTTGCTAAATTTCCTGATGTCCATGGACATTAGCGTTTACTTCGTTGCCCAAACTGATTACTCCTAGACACATGAATTGGGCCGGAGCACTAGCATTAGATGATGACAACCTAAGTGTTCTATTAGAAAATCTAGGATTAAACTTACCTAAAGATGTTGTAAACTTCCTTATAGATCTGGCCAACTTGGACTACCCTTTTTCTAACTGTTGTATCCTTCCCCTCTTCCTTTTTTCCTCCAATTTTTGCAAAAGTTTGTCTCCTTTATATATCCATGTCTTTATTTAAGGAAGAAATGCTACAATCTCTAAATAGATATGAATCCAACTCTTCTATGTATAGATAAACCTATCTTTTGTGGTAGCATCTACATTAGGAGCATACCTGGCCAGGGAAATAAAAGTGTAGACTATACTCTCTCATGCACATATTCGTTGTGGAGATTCAAGAACTGATCTACACTGGTCTCTTGAATCTCTAATGGCAAATAATGGTCAAGAATGGTCGTTGAGCGATTTCGAAGTAGTTAGAGGTGCACCTTCAGCCTTAGATTAATTTTGAGATCTATACCACAACATAGCGACAACCTTCAATCTATATGTCGCTAGTTCAACAACTTCTTTACTACTTACATGCATAACATCCAAAGTTGATTAAAGTTGATCGATGAAGTCTTGCAGGTCTTCATTAGGATGGGACTCGATGTATTATAGAGGGTCTAAATTAAGGAAATCATGTATCCTCGTGTAAGTTGTCCTATCTGCATCAACAACACCCACAATTAGGCCTTCTTGCCTTTGACCTTTCCCTGCAACTATATGAGTGAATAGTAGGAACACATTCCATATATATTGCACGGTAGCATCTATAGCCTCATGGAATTCCACTTCTTCGTAGTTCATTAGGAGTAGAGGAGTTGGAGATATTTGTGATAGAGACTCATCTTGAGCCTGATTTCGTTGTCTAGTTTGACTGGCCTCACAAACTACCTCTTCTACTTGCTTCCCTTTACCTTTGTTTTTCCTTAATTCTGACATACTTACTGTAAAAAATAATTTAGAGGTTAAACATTATATACCTACAACATTTAGCTCTATGCTAAGATCTAAGTAAGTGGCAAGAGAGTAAAACTCCTAAACGCCACGTAGCCTCTTGTTTATATATATAGTACTTAAGACATCTATAAACAAGACTCTACATAGACATGGCTTTGTAGACTTCCAAGGAAGACCTTCTCAGACTTTTGTCACGCCAAAAATCTCATTAAGGCGGATTGGCACCCATTGCCAAAAATGCTAGAGAGAACAAACTTGTAATCATATACTATTTATGAACATAGGAAGGTGAATCCATAATAGATATACTTTCATGAAAGTAGAAAAACCTGTAGTCATATACTATCAATGAATAATGGAAGATGATTCCACAATAGATATACTTTCATGATAATAGACAATATTAACAAGCCTAAAGAAAATTGCTATGACTAGGCCATTAGTGCCACGATGTCTAAAACACAAGACACAACCACAGTTTACTATATATAATATACAAACCCTCTAGATGATGAATAATATTTGATAAAGGTTTGACAGGCCCTATTTTATACTTAGCTATTGTACAATAGCAAAATACATGTTATATACTAGGAAAGCCCTAACTCTTGGAGCTCACAAATGGATGTTGGATATCCTATACTCCTACTAGGGAGATGTATTAGCTTCTATACCTGCAGCATGAAATGCAGGCCCACCTTATAATAGACTGCTCTATGGATGACTGTCTATCCCCTTGTTACTACTACTACTACCACCACTACCACTACCACTACCACCACCACTACTACTACTACCACTACCACTACCACTACCAGTACTACTATAACCACCTCCACCACCACTACTACGACTATTACTACTAGTACTAGTACTACTACTACTATTACCACCACTTCCACTACAACTATGACTACCAATACAACTACTACCACTACTACAACCACTACCACCACTACTACGACTACGACTATGACTATTACCACTACCATAACTACTATAGGCATGATTCCATGAGTTTTCCTGCTATGCCATGTCCAGTATTTCCACGAAGTTTGAGTGGATCCGCCAATTTGTGAAGAGGTTTGCAAGTTATCTCCAGGAGGCCACAGCTTCTCTTGTGTTATCTGGTGGCTTCTTTTAGAGCATTATTGACCATACTAGGATGATAGAGGGCATCAAACATGCACGTCAGGGTGGTGGTAAAAGGTCCTACTTTCTTGGTCTATTTGGTTGTAATGAACCCAGAGATAGAGATTCCTAGAGGCACAACACTCACGATTATTAGGGGAGAAAACTTCATGCAACCAGTGCTGGTGCAGATAGTACATATAGGCCTAGATCTAGTCAGACAATTTATGATGGTTCCTCTCATTTAGGGATGCATAGTGGTTCTTCAGGTTATCTTTCCAGAGTTCTAGGTCTAGAGGTTGTTATGTGTTCAATTCATTTGGCCATAAGGCCAAGGATTTCCCCAAGAATGCTCTTGCTTCTTTTTTTTAGAGATAGAGATGACCCAGTCTACACCACCCCCAGCAACTAGAGACACTTTACAATGTGTAAAGGGTAGTACTAGAGGTGCTAGGGGTGGAGCTCGAGGGGGTTCTCATGGTGGATCACAAGTTAGTGATGTGAATTAGGTATGTGATATCGTTCCAGGCCAAACAGAGGCAGAGACCTCTGATGCTTTCATTACAAATATTGTTTCAGTTTTGCCATCGTTCAGCTTCAGTATTGTTTGACCCTGGGTCTACCTATTCGTACCTATCAAGCTATTTTGACAATGATATTAAAGTTATGTGTGAGCCCCTTGATGTCCCTATTTGTGTTTCTGCACTATTGGACGAACCCTTAGTGGTGGATTGGGTATATCAGGGTTGTATAGTAGTAATCTCAAGTAGGGACACCTAGGCCGATTTAATCATTCTAGTCATGCTTGAATTTTATGTTTTTTTGGGTATGGATTGGTTGTCCCCTTATTATGCGATCCTTGAATGTTATGCTAAGATTGTGACCTTAGTGTCTCCGAGTTCACCTCAGTTACTATGGACAACTGGTCCTAGCTTTTATCCTAAAGGGGTGATTTCCTATGTTCATACTTGGCATATTATGGAGCATGGGTGTTTATCTTATTTTTCTCATGTATACGATATTTCTAAGTTGTCATCTTCTTTAAAGACCACGAGGGTGGTGAGGGAGTTCATGGATGTGTTTCCTACTAACTAACCAGGTATTCCTCTAGATCGTGATATTGATATTGACATTGAGAACTAAGCCTATATCTATTTTCCCTTATCGGATGGTCGCTTAGAGTTAAAGGAATTGAAGGAGAAATTAGAAGATTTGTTGAAGAAATGGTTTATTTGGCCTAGTGTATCGCCTTGAGGTGCACTAGCAATGTTCATGAAGAAGAAAGATGATATTATGAGAATGTACATTGATTATCGTTGGTTGAACAAAGTGGCCATTAAGAAGAAGTATCCCTTTCCTCGTATTGGTGATTTATTTAATTAGCTTAAGGGTGCTTCAATGTTCTCCAAAATTTATTTTAGGTCGGGGTATCACCAATTGAGGGTTTGAGCGTCAGACATCTCGAAGAATGCTTTAAGGACATGATATGGGCTCTATGAGTTTGTGGTTATCTCATTTGGGCTAACTAATTCCCCTGCCACTTTTATGGACTTAATAAACAGAGTGCTCAGAATTCCTTAGAATCCTTTGTGATTGTATTCATTGAAAACATCTTGGTGAACTCCAAGATGAGGCGGACAATGTCCGTCACTTGAGGATTGTGCTTTAAAGATTGAGCGAGGAGAAGTTGTGTGCTAAGTTCTCTAAATATAAATTTTGGCTTGAGTCTATGAATTTGTTGGATCATGTGGTAACTAAGAATGGTATTATGCTTGATTCGACCAAAGTAGGAGTGGCTCATGATTGGGTAAGACCCATCTTAATGACTGATATTCAGTGTTTTATTAGGCTAACATGTTATTATTATAGATTCATGCAAGGAGTTTCCTCTATTGCAGCTCCATTGACCAGGCATACACAAAATATTGTGGCATTTATATAGATGGATGAGTGTGAGGTGAATTTAAAAAAGCTCAAAGAGTTATTGACCTCAGCACCTATCCTAGCATTACCCGAGGAGGCTGTGGCTTTTGTTGTTTATTCTAATGCTTCCGGTGTTGATTTGGGTGGAGTATTGATGCAGAAGGGAAAACTTGTAGCTTATGCTTTGCCACAACTGAAGGTTCATGAATGAAACTACCCTACTCATGATTTGAAGTTAGTTGTGATAGTATTTGTTTTGAAATTACTGAGGCATTATCTTTATGGGGTGCATTGCAAGATCTTCACAAACTATCATAGCCTTAAATATATCTTCTCTCAGCCTAATTTGAACATGAGGTAGCTTAGCTAGTTGGAGTTGTTGACAGACTATGATAATTCTATTCTTTATCACTCGGGAAAGGCTAATGTAGTGGTAGATGCCGTGAGCCAGAGGGCTTCTAGTATGTGTAGTTTGGCATTTCTTAGGGCAGAGGAGAGGCCTTTAGCCTTGGAGGTTCGGTCTTTAACGAGACAGTTGGTCAGACTTGACATCCCCCCACCTCATAGTATGTTGGCCTTCGTTGAGGCTAGGTCTATATTTATGGATCAGATTCATGCTAACTTATTTAATGATGATAAATTATGTGTGATTCAAGACAAAGTGTTGAAGGGTGAAGCTAAGTCATCTTTACTTGATTCTAAAAAAGTGTTGAGGATTAATGAGCTCATTTGTGTGCCTAAGATAGATGATTGGGTTTGCGTGATCTTTGAGGAGGCTCATTGTGCTAAGTATTCCATTCACCCAGATGTGCGAAAAATATTTCATGACTTGAAGCAACATTATTGATGGTGTGGGATGAAGAGGGACGTTGTAGAGTTTGTGGCTAAGTTTTTGAATTGCCCACAGGTTAAGTATGGCCATCAAAATCCAGGAGGTTCGATGCAGAGAATGCCCATTCCCGAGTAGAAGTGGGATTATATTACTATGGATTTTGTGACTGGATTACCCATGGCATTAGGCAATTTTGACTCAGTTTGGGTGATTGTGGACAGGATGACCAAGTCAACTTCATTTTGGTGAGGACCAGCCACTGTACGGAGCAGCTAGCTAGGATCTATATACATGAGATTGTTAGATTGCATGGTATCCCTATCTCTATTATGTCAAATCGAGGTTGGGTGTTCACCTCCTACTTTTGGAATGCATTTCCGCATGGTTCGGGTACACAGTTAGATATGAGTTCAACATTTCATCCTCAAACTGATGGTCAGTACGAGCGGACTATTCAGGTATTGGAGAACATGCTTAGAGCTTGTATGATTGATTTTGGTGCCCGATGGAACCAACTCTTTCCCTTTGCAAATTTTGCGTACAGTGATAGTTATCACTCCAACATTCAGATGGCACCATTTGAGGTATTGTACGGGCGTAAGTGCCGATTGTCTATTGGGTGGTTCGACTCAGTCGTCGTTGACGCACTATACACTGATTTGCTCAGAGATGCTATGAAGTAGATGTGCCTGATCCAAAGTCAATTGTTGAAAGCCTAGAATTGGTAGAAGAGCTATGCTAACAGGAGAGTTCGTTCCTTAGAGTTCATGATAGGTGATCATGTGTAGTTGAAGATACAACCCATAAACGGTGTGATGAGGTTCAGGAATAAGGGAAAGCTTAATCCGAGGTTTATTTGCATGTTTGAGGTTCTAAGGAGAGTAGGTGAGGTGACTTATGAGTTGGCTTTGCCATCGAAATTGTCAGTCATCCGTCTAATATTCCATCTCTCCATGCTTTGAAAATACATGCTGGATGAGTCCATGTTATTTCTTATGATGTCATAGAGTTGTGTATAGCTTTTACTTATGTGGAGGAGCTAGTGACCATTCTAGATAGACAGATTCGTAAGCTCAGAACTAAGGAGATCGCTTTAATTAAGGTTCAATAGGTGACATCAACATGTTGAGGAGGCGACTTGGTAGAAAGAGTCAGATATGCGGACCTAATATCCTCAGTTTTTCCAAGCTTCAGGTACTTTATTTTACTCATATGTGCTAAAATGAACATTATTATTATTGGTGAATGATGCAATGACACGTCGGGTTATTTTGATAGTTAGTCATGTTGGTTTCCTAAAAGATTGTTGTAGAAGAAGAAGAAGGAGGAGGAGGAGGAGGAGAAGAAGAAGGAGAAGGAGGAGGAGGAGAAGAAGGAGAAGGAGAAGGAGAAGGAGAAGAAGAAGGAGAAGGAGAATGAGAAGGAGCAGGAGGAGGAGGAAGAGGAGGAGGAGGAGGAGGAGGAGGAGGAGGAGGAAGCATCAGCAACGAAAAGGTTCAAATTGTAATGACATGTTAGGTCATTTTGAGAATTAGTCATGTTGATTTCCTAAAATATTGAAGAAGAAGAAGAAGAAGGAGGAGGAGGAGGAGGAGGAGGAGGAGGGGGGAGGGGGGGGGGGTGAAAGAAGGAGGAGAAGGAGGAGGAGGAGGAGGAGGAGGAGGAGGAGAATAAGAAGAAGAAGAAGATTCAAAATATAATTAGTGTAAAAGAATTGAAATTGAGGCTCCAAAGAAGAAGAAGAAGAAGAAGATGATGATGATGATAACGATATTGGTTTCCTAAAATATTGAAGAAGAAGAAGGAGGAGGAGGAGGAGGAGGAGGAGGAGGGCAGGGGGGGAGGGGGAGAGGAGGAGGAAGCAGTAGCAAAAACATTCAAATTGTCCAGGTAAAGAACTACTCAAACTTCAACTTTATGATATAATAATTATTGGTTAGATAATTTATTTCTCAAAATATAATTAGTGTAAAAGAATTGAAATTGAGGCTCAAAATCAAGATATTACTTATGGCAGCGTCCTTTTCTTATTCATTATGTAGACATACTTGTTCCTTGATAATTACCACTATTGATTTTATAATCAATGGGATACAATTTCGATTATTATCATTTTGTTATCATGTTTAGGTATATTAGTATAGGAAATTACATATTAAGTGCATTATATTTTATAAATATCATAGAGTTATATTATTTGAAGGAATTAAGATTTAACCCTAGATTTGAAATTTAGGAGAATTGGACAGGTTTTGGGTCTCGGTTAAACATGTAGTAATATGGGTTTCATTGGACTCCTTGTGATGTGTATGTCTCATTCTTGATACAGAATTGTCATTTCAAGAGTTGAATTCAAGAGTTCTCCATTTGGTAGAAGTGTTCAAATGTGATTCTGGCATTGCGAAAAGTTTAACTATCCTTCTTTGAGATTGAGATTCAATTGTTGAATATTCGTATGTTATAATCTATGGGATGAGATTGTACCACATATTGGATTGAAAATTCTTGTTGTGATGCTCGTGTAGAGGCTTTAATTGTCTACCTGATTGCTTCAAGAGCATGTAAATCCTAAATTGAGATATTGTGGATATGATATGTTGTGAGAGGGAAAAAAATATGAAATGATATTGAAGATCATGGCTTACTTGAGAAATGAAAGTTACAAAATGTGGTAGAGTATTATAAATAGACTTATATCCCAATGTGTGTAGAAGAGAGTGAACATTATAATTGCTAAACATTGAGTACTTTAACACTTATTGCACTTATTGAGCTGAATATTATCTCGATAATTGTGTCTTGATTGCATGCATCCTCATAATACATTACCATGATAGTTTGAGACATTGTGAACTGTGAAACTATATTTTAAAACCCTTGACCACGAGTTAGGTCGCAAGGCGGCTGATACATTGTGATTCATATCATGAGTCCTTGACCATAAGCTAGGTTGCAAGGTAGCGGATATATTGTGATTGAGATATATGACCTGCAAGGTCCCCATGCGTCCCTTTAGTCTATGGAGCCTTAACTCGATGGGGGTATATACGACAAGTTGTGTGACAGTCTTGATTCCACCATGCATTGCATTGCATTACTTTATCATTGTATTCCTTGTAGTTGTTTTGAATTGCTTATTTGAGATTATGTGTTTACCTTATTCACGTTCTTATATATAAATAGGTGGTATCAATTTCGGACTAATATTTTGTTGCAAATAGAAGTGTTACTAGATTATTTCATAGTTTATTCAATTTTTTATTTCAATCGGTTAAACATGTTGGGTACATATTTTGTGTACTCACCCCTACTTCTTGTCCCCCCTCCTCCCCCATAGGTTCTTGTTAGGACTATCTACGTGGTAGTTGATTTGCTTGTGTAGTTGGTTCATACCAAATATAGTGGTGAGACTTAAGGCTTTGAGTTTCCATTGGACTCTATCTTAGTTGTTTAGTCTTTATTTCTATTCGAAGACTGAGATGCACTACGTTCGCTAGTTTTTGTATTATATGCTCTTTTCACTCATGACACAAGGCTCTAGGATATGTGTTATGGGTGACTTCTCATATACTGATTATCTATCTACTGAGTTTTCTCCTTTTAGTATACTTAATTATTGGGTTTGGAATTAAGTTTCCTTTTAATCACGACCCCATTTTAGGTCATGACAAAAACTTTTCGCACACTCATTGACCAATAAAACTTTACCTTTTTTTGGGTGAACTTAGTCAAAGATGATGCAATAAATGAGAATCCATCAATAAACCTTTTACAATATCCAGCCTAGCCCAAAAGCTTCTAATATTGGAATGAGACAATAGTCTAGGCCAATTCTTCACCGTCTCCATTATTTAGATCTACAATTATACCATCATCAGACATAATATGACCACTAAATGCTAACGCTCATCCAAAAGTCACATTTATTAAATTTGACACATAGTTGTTTGTCTCTCAAATTTTGCAATACAATTCTTAAGTGTCCTACAAGCTCTTCTTCACTTCAAAAATAAACTAATATCATCAATTAATACCACCACAAACATATCTAAGTATGGTTTGAAAATCTAAATTATTTAATCCATGAAGATAGCAGGAGCATTAGTTTATTTTCATTTATTCTACAATTAATAAATGCATAAGAAGCATGTAAACAATCCATGCCAAGAATAATATCAAAATTAGTCATATCAAGCTCAATAAGATCACATGGGATTACTCTTTGAATGACCAACACGGAACAATTTATATAGACTTTCTTGGCTTAAACTAAATTACTAACAGGGGTAAAAAAAACAAAAAAGGGCTCTAGCAAAGTTTCGGGGAATATATAACATCTTATAGCAAGATAAGGAGTAATAAAGGATAAATTAGTACTCAAATCAAGTAAAGTATATGATAAAGTTAAAGACCCGCAACATACCCATAACCACATCGAGAGACTCCTCAACATTTTTTCTAGCTTGAAATGTATAAAACCTATTGTGGTGTTAACGACCACCACCTTGTTAAGTTTGTCCATATTGAGTGTCTTACCCTTGAGATCTACCTGCATCGCCACTCCTACATATGGTGACAAGGATTCCCACACTTAAAACACACATCAGACTTGACTTGGCATTTTCCTTATGAGTGTTCCTACACTATTTGCAAGTAGGAGTAACTTAAGTACGTGAACTTCCTCCTTGAGCCTTAGGGCTTGAACTTTTATCTTTGTTAAACCTTGCTACTGAAGTACTAGATGTACCTTATCTAGTTTTCCTTTATTCACGAAAAAATCTACCATTCTCACCATTTTTGGACCATCGGTGAGGAAAGCTATCACCATCAATATGAGCCTTCTTGGGCTCTGTGGCCTTCTCGCTTATCCTTTCATCTTCAATTTGTTTTGCATATGTCATAAGTCTTAAAATAACCATCTTTTTATTTAGAATCATCATCTTGCACTCCTTGTACACCTAGTCCATGATACCTGATACTACTCATCTTTTCCCTTAGATCAAAAATCGTGAAAGGAGTATAGTTGGACGATTTGGTGAACTTGAGGGCATACTCCCTCAGACCCATGCCTCCTTGCTTGAGGTTAATGAATTCTTTGATTTGGCTTCCCTAAACTCCAAGGGAAAGATATGGTCAATAAATTCACTCTAAAACACCTCCCAATCTATGATATTCAGACCTTCAACCCTTTCAAATTTCCATTGATCATATTACACACTAGCAACACCTTTAAGTTGATATATCATTGATCTACGCCCAAACTAGACCTCTCAATTAAGGTATAAGCAGTTACTACAAAATATAGAACCTACCAATGGTTAGAGTCGATTCCACGAGGAATAAGGTCTAGAACTGGAGTAATTATGAGGAATTAGATTGAACATTTATCTCTTGAGGGGGGTTGTAAAATGTGACAAATAAACCTAAACTACGGAAATTAATCAAGTGCAAGTATTGTGAAATCAGTGAAAGAAGTAACTAGGGTATTGTGTTCCCTATGAATTGATAACTTTCCATAGCCATATAATTATAACCTTTTCTAGTGTGTAGCGTGCAGAACTGGTAAGTTATTTTTGCCTAACCCTTTGATCCAGGCGAGAAGCAAATTTCAATACTTGATTTGATTTATCCCCACAGTGTTGCATTACTAATCCTAACCTTTTGTCCTAGTACAACCATTCCTTGATCAGTTTAGATTGATTAGACTAGAGGGACCATATCGAATCTTGATCCTATAAGTAAGAATTAGACGAGTTCTAACATTGGCCTCCATTAAAAAGCATTCTAATTGAAGATATAATTAATACACACATGCATACTTTCCAAGGATTACAAATTATTCGAATTTTACTTTGTTAGTTCTTTATGGTTCCTAAAACCCTATTTATGGATTTAGCTACTCATAATTGTTGTAGATGAAAGAATCATGTTATGGAACAACATAAGTAAACACTTACACTAATGAATTGAAGAACAAGAAATCTGAAATCTCCATGAACATCACAATGCTATAACACAAATATAGTGTCAAAAATAATCTCCAATAATTACAAATAATGAAGTTTCTAACGTTCTGACTGCTTTCTCTTTTTGTCCTCTCTCTAAAAAACCTAAAAAAAAATATTCACAATAAATAAAAACCAAAATCCAAAACTAAAGAGGAAAACTAGAATCGACAAATTGAATGGACAAGGTTACGAGTTGTAAATGGGATCTCGGCCCATACCTCGGGCTTCGTAGTCTACACTTCACAAAAGTTGCCTTCCATGTATAAACTGATCTTATGAGTTGTCTTATGACTTAAAAATCATAAGGGGTCACGTCTGATAATTCTTCAAAAAACTTTGATCCTCAAGGCACGATCTTATCTATAACTCATCATCTTACTTATGACCCCTAGGAGCCCTTATTTGATAGCGATTCAGCACTTAACATATTTTCTGATCTTCAGCATACGAACACACATACGGGCCATCAAAGTATTTACGGCTCGTCTGATAACTTATACTCTTAACATTTGAAAATTAGCCCTTCCCTGGATTTGACACACGAAACCAACCTACGGCCCGTAGAGGAGCTCTTAAATCATCAAAAACCTATAATTTGTGCAACTTTGCCCAAAATCATCCCAATTCCTGAAATCCCAAAAATAAATATAAAAACACATCAAACCTACTAACATCGATTTGAGGACGTGCCAAATTTTCTTTAAGCATCAAAAGTGTTGCATTTTGGCAGCACATCAACACCCTCAACTTAAAATTACTTTTTGTCCTCAAGCGATAGACTCAATCAACATAACCAATATAACATCACACAACCCTCAATCTAATGGCCTACATCATCTCAATAACTCACAGATTCCTAACAAAAATCATCAGTGGGAATATCAGACAATCATCAAACAGAATCATGCAGATCAAGGATATGACAGTGCAACTATGACAAGCAAGGTAATCACAGAGAAGTAGTAATCACCGAAATAGCTTAAAGTCAACAATGTAATTCAAGTGCCCTCATCGAAATAAGTACCATGTTTCATTCACAATGCTATGTTCATATGCAATACTGGGACTAAGAAAAACGCTCACGCTCACAATAGACTTCACACACTATGTGCAATACCAGAGGCTTGCCCCTATACTCATGATTGTGGCTTTGAACTACTTGGACTAGGATCATTATAATACTTTCGTAGCTTGTAATATAGGCTCAGGGGGCTTGGATATGACATTTTTGGAATACAGTGACTAATGGCTCTCATTGACACTGCGTGATTTTGCACTTTTGTGCTACTAATACTGATGTTTTTGCCTTATTTTTTCCTTTTCCTATTTCAACCTCTTTGGGTGCCATATTCAAGTTTTCAGCTCATTGCCTTTAATTTTTTGCATTCTTTTTCTTTTTAGTTCACAATTTAGGAAGCTAATTATTTTTCTTGTATCCACTTCAAATTTCCCCTTTTTATTTGCATCACTAGCTTCCTTTTATGTTTGGTGTGATTTCCTTGCAATAGCCACCTTAAACTTAGACTTTTGGCCAGAGTTGAGGTACACAATATCCAACCTATGAACTAGGGCCATTTTTGGTAGCCACCCTCAACTTAGGCTTTTGGCCGGAGTTGCGGTGCATAGTATTCAAGGAATGACTAGGGCTAAACTCAAAATTTCATAGTCAAAAAGGTTTTGTTACTCAGATATTTACAAAAAAAGGGTATATGAAAGGCTCAAACATTAGGAACAAAGGATAGGTACTCCATTTGGTTAGTTTATTTAGGCTAAGTGGAATAATATGAATAATTGCCTATGACCCTTTCCTTATAAACTAAGCTACAGTCATAGTTAGAGTAACGGAGCAAGTTCTGGATTGAAACATAGTAAAATAATCATGCAATAAGGCTCACACGTAAAATAATCATGCAATAAGGCTCACACGCACTTGGTATTAAATACACTATCCGTCGAGACTCTCAAATCATGCTTTTTATCATAATTAAGTCCTAAATTATAAGAACAAACATTGTCGATCATTTATTCCACCTAGTTGTTATCAAAACTTCCTAATGACATATCATTAATAACAAAATTTGATAGGTATCATTTTTAAACACAAATTAACATATGCCACAGATATTGGTGAAATGTGCTACTAGTACTACTTACACATCCTAAACATGTCGGTTCAACAGAAAATAAATATCATTAGGGAAAGAACACAGGCGTCAAAACCTCGCCGACTTAAAAGTTGGGATAGATATAGGCCTTGGTTACTCAAACATTGTCGAGGCCCATAACTATCCACATCCCATCGAAAATAATTTGCATTGTCCTCAATGCAACAAAATAAATGAAAATATAGTATTGGGATAAAAAAGGACATACCTAGGCGCCTAAGCACCAGCCTTTATTTGCACATCACCACTCATAGCTTGTTGCGTGGTCTTCTCAGTAGTAGTGACATGTCCAGAGGGTACAGCACCCCTTACCATCTCTTGTACACGTGTTTGCCTTGCCATCTCATCTACAATCAAGCTCGTGTGGCAGGTACTACATGCTCTATCTCCAACCTCTCGGCCTCTCATCTAGCAATATCTACATCATCATCTTTTAGATGAGGCCTCTTCCCAGATGCACGGAGTGGTGGCTCATCATCAAACAAATCAACAACTGCCTCACTAGTCATTTCAAGCAATGGAGTCACAAGAAATGTTGATGATACTGCTCTCATCTTTATACGAAGCTGCTAGATCTTCACTCAAATTGCTATTAAATCAGTAAATTGGGCTGATTTGAGGCTCTTCCCCACTCGCCACTCAAAAGCATCAACACCGTTATGAAATGTTGTGAGCCTTTCCTCAATAGCAATCATAAAGTGTGTCTGTATGCGCTCCTCATCCTCTGAAATGGCCTTGCAATTTGTTGTAGCAACTAAGTCAACTAGCACTCAGTGTGAACTTGTTGCTATACTAGAATCTAAATCAACTTTAAAGACATATAAACCATGCCCACGGAGGAGGGATGTGTGGGCACGACCTTTGCTACAGAAGTAGAAATAGTGGTGGACCCCATCTTTCTCTCAGTATTTTATCTGTAGGGTCCCCTCTATCTCTAGAGCAGTAGTAGTAGATGATATAGGAGGCTCAGCCTGTGGTGCCTCAGTGAACATCTCTAGTAGTTGCACAGGTGGATGTGGTGCTCATCGGAGGGCTATAGGATTCTTATCAGCCTTGATCAGGCTAGCATTCAGGGTCCTTTGGACCTCAATCATCGTGTCCACATCATGCAGAATCTCCACCCCCACTGCTATACATAAACGGTAGATCTAGCATAGAAAGCGAATGGAGGTGGACCTCTTCAGGGCTCTCTCATGTAACTCATTTTCTATCAACTGAGCCCAATCGATATCATATCTAGCAATGATGTCGAGAACTAAAATTGCATGTCCAGTATCAAAGTATTATCATCCTGAGTCGACCAGATCTGCGAATGTATAACTGCCCACTAGAACTTGCCGGCGAAGCTGAGTGATGCCTTCATGATTGCCGCTGAAATAGAAATCCAGTCAGGCTCCTGATCCTACTCAACTATGCGGTCAGCGATCCACCTCACCAGAATAGCCCTAGGGGTTGTATCTCTCCTCAAAACTCTGACCTTAGACTGCCCCAATGGGTAATCATACTCAGTTGGTCATCGGGGCTTGACACTTAGGACCATATAGGAGTCGACGTATGGAGTCTCGCATATATTGATGGGAACTTCTCTCACTATTGTCTATGTCAACCTTGGTTATGCAATAAATCTCCCCTTTTTTTGGTCAACGTCACGATGGTCACACCATACAAAATATAAAACTCATGAACAAGGGTCGGGGACTATTTCCCCGATGGGGCTACTAACCACTCTAGTTTGTAGCGGGCTGTAATGTCCTGGAGTATGGGAGTATTATCTAGCCTAGAAATGAAGATTCATGTCTCCTCAAATATAGTACAAGCTTGCCGACCCCACTCATCATGTTGGATATCATCCCTATAGATGCCTTGCATGCGCCGAACATATCATCTCCTCGCCAATCCTACGAAGGGCCTGCTAGTGCTTGGGTGGACTCAGTAGACTCAGAACCTGACTCATCACCTGAATAAAATTCATCTCCATCTTCTATCCCTGCTTGAGACCCCTCGTCGAAGTTTGTCATCTGAATGGAGCTGCTCTACTTGGAAACTCTCTCCTCAGACTGGGGAGGCCGAGCAACTATATCCTAAGTCTGGGTCGGCACTAACTGTCTAGATGCCTCCCTAGTGGTGTCATCGCTCAAATCCCTAGTCTAGCTAGACGTTGAGTTCCTCTACTGATCTACTGGCCTGAGGTCCGACCACGATATCTCAAGGCTCAGCACATAGTGGGGTGTGCATAACTTGTACCTCGTCCTTCTTTGATCGAGGAGCCATAATACCTGAAAAACACACAAGTAAAAACACACACGAGTCCTACAAATATTGAAAATAAAATCAGAAAGTTAGCAAATAATTTAACAGAAGAACCTACAAAGGCTCTCTTATCAGCTACAGGGTAAACTACGAGCCATCAAAGGCCTTAGTAAGGAGCAGGGCACATTTAATCAAGTCACTAGAAATATACTTACGAGACTGGGTCATATGTACAATGCTAGACTTTTATTCCTTTAGGTAAGGGGCCTATGAACCCTATGTACGGGCCGTAGTCTGAACAATAACCCATAGGTGGGTTCGTCTAATGACATTTCAGAAAATCAAATTGTTGATTTCAACTTACAAAGGACAACTATGGTCTGTAGACTAATCTACGGGCCATAAAAGACTCTCGTGTTGTTGAAACACAACAACTTTAGTTTTTTAAGATCACCATTGTGATTCCATTAGTCAATATTCACTTAAAAATCATAGCCAAATCCTAGTCAAGCTAAATGATGTCTAGGTTACAACAATAGGCTACGCAAACTTCAACAACATGGAAGTAGTGGCACTCAAACTAAGTAAAACATATTCAATACATACTCCATCCATTTGAGATCAACCTACAATATAAGTATGCAGAAATTATCCCCAGTTTACCTAAATAAAAAACATGTGCAATCCCTTCAACCACCAATTCACTGAGATACATGTAAACTTTATGACAATTACCATTTAATCAATTAGTTGGCATGCCATCATTCCATTTGCGAAATCACTTTATCGATCTTAACAAGATAGTTTAATATATCATAGATGACAAGTGATTTCACAACATTCGATAATAACCTTCATATCAACAGTTCTATTACATGGCCAATTAGATTTAATTCATGCACTACCTTATCAATTGTAATAGGACAAAAAATTTCAAACTCATTCGACAATGTATTGCATGAGTTCAATCAATGATTCTCACAGTCATATACATGGTTCAAGATCAATTACACAATAAAACAATGAGCATCACACCATACACTTTAGGCACAGGGAACACCAAATATTTTAGGGCAAGAAGCATCATTAAATCAACCACGATAGTGTCTCAAACCAATAAGCAATTTTCAGAAAAAATATAAAATTTCAAGAAGAGAACCTATAAAAATATAGATCAAAAAGTCAAGAACTAGCAAGAAAAACCCGAAAGAGTGAATACCTAGTTCTGCCGAACTTGTAGATGGGTAGCCAAAATTTTAGCCAGCACTAGGCTGAAAATTATAGAGATGGAATTCGGCGGTGATTGGACTTAGGGAAGAAGAAAAGGGTTTTGGTATGTTTTGAAATAATGGGAAAATGAGGGGTAATTGATTTTACCCCTTTTTATTCATCTGACGAGGTCGGGTATAAGTGGGTTCTATCCTCACGAAACCCTGATTATGGGCTGTAAAAGGTTCTAAGGATTATGAGACCTAGTTTTACGATTTCAAAACCATAGTTTTTAGGAATTGGGTTTACGAATCAACCTATGGGGTTTATACGGACATACAGCCCGTTGGTTGGTTTGTAAGTGCCCCAACACTTAATGATTTCAGAATCTTACTTATGGTCCACGAGCCTCATTTACAGTCCGTAGTCTTATCTACAGACTGTAAAATTGGGTCTTGGACTAGAATGCATAAATATTTGCTCAGTGGAAATGGTTGTACGAGTACACCACAGCTTATGGAACCAGCTGTAGAACTGCTTTTCTCCCTTTTTTACCTTGATTTGCTGCCTTAACCCTATTCCACTACATTCTCATAAGAATAAATTGTTATCCTATGATTCTCTAGTCTATGAGTCTAAAATTACAATAAAAAAATAAGAAAATTAAACTGCCTATGAGTCCAAAAAGCAAAACAAAACAAATACATAGACGTTACATCCAATATCTTGGGTTGCCTCCCATGTAGCGCCAAATTTAGAGTTATGGCATGACCGAGACAACTTGATTACTCAAACTTTACCAAGTTCCCATGCTTCCACTTTCAAATCATCAGGTCTCTTCATAGGCTGACAGATGTTGAAGATGACTTTTTCGTCGTTCAATATAAACTTGAGTTGGCATGTCTCTATGTCTACTAGTTCTCCTCCAGTGGCTAGGAAAGGCCTTCTCAAGATGATTGGGACATCGAAGATGACCTCACAATCCAGAATCATGAAGTCCGTAGGGAATATGAACTATTCCACTTTAAGTAGAATGTTGCATAGCATCCCCGCAGGCTTCTTCACTGTCCTATCATCCATCATAACCCATATGGTTGTTGGTGTAGGGGATCCTAGGTCCAATTCATTGAACACTGCAAGAGGCATTAAGTTGATGTTGGCTCCTAAGTCGCATAATGCCTTAGCAAAATTGACATCTATGATGGTGCAAGGTATGGTAAATGCTCTGGGGTTCTCTTTTATTTGCACCAAGGACCTTGTTTCTATAGAACCACAATGCTGAAGCTCTTGAGAAAGCTCTTGGATCATCGTCCTCTTCTTTGTCATTAGTTCCTTCATGAACTTGGCATACTCGAGCATTCTCTCCAATGCCTTAATGAGGGAAATATTGATAATTAGCTTTAACATGTAGATGAAGTGATGAAACTTACCTTCCTCCTCTTTCTTCTTTACTCTCTGAGGGAAAGGAGGTGGAGGCCTAGGTATGGGTTTCAATTTCTTCGGTGTTACAACTTCATTGCTCACCCCATCCTTGCCTTTTTCATCCCTAGTCTCTATTCTTTGCTCCCCACTATCTCCTCATGAACCTCATCATCATCTACCAACATCAATGGGTCAATAGTCTGCTTACCACCTCGTGTTGTCACTGCCATGTATTGCCCATCGTTGCTTGGAAATGTACCCTTTAGATGTTGGTTCAACAGTGTAGACATCTGGTCAAATTGTTGCTCCATCTACTTAATGGCCACAGAATAAGACTCGATCTTCTAATTAATGCCTAAAATTTCAGCTTTCATTCCATTCAGAGTCTCATCCTGTGCATCAGCTTTCTTCAACAATCTATCGAATATCTCTTCAATCCTCAAATACTAGCCCCAGAGTCACGATTATATGGTGAAACCCACGGTGTATTCCTGTACCCATCTTTGCTTTCCCAATCACTATCTCCATTTTCTCACCTATTTCTATTGTTATCCTTGTGTGCATTATCCCTATTGTAGTTTCGACCTTGATTCCCTTGACCGTGGTGCCAATAGTCCTGATTGGACCCTTGGGCATTAGTCTTGAAACCCCCTATATGATCTGTCACAAAACAAGTGTCTTTTTCTGTCACGCCCCGGGAGGGTACCCTTGGCGTGGCCGACACTAAGAGACTATTGCTAGTCCCCAAGCGAACCTCTTAGCCTCATCACATCATTCAATCACATAATTCTAATGAACAGCGGAAAACATATGTAAATAATGGACACATCTCATCTAAAGTCTCAAAGAAGCATAGATAAATTAATGAAGGCTAGTAGAAAGAACTAGCTCACAATCTCAACATCAATGTTCAACCCTTGTCTATGAAGCCTCTATCACTAATGATGTGGTGCCACTGACAGACCCATGGCTACCCAAATCAAAATAAGGAAATAGTCCAATCCAACTCTAAAGCATGATGAATTAAAAGTAATGGTTCCTCCGAAGTTGGGGAGGCTCACCAAATCAGATTCGAATCTCTAATCTTCAACGGAGCGCCTGTTGATGATCTCTAGTACCTGCCTTTGCATCATAAAATGATGCAGTCCAGAGTGGACGTCAGTATTTAGAATGTACTGGTATGTAAAATAGTTGAATGAAACAGAAACCGGTAAAAAATACGAAAAGTAACATCAAGTCAAAATAACATCATAATCACATCAACCACCAGCTTGCCCATCTATGAAAGAGTACAGAGTGGATAAGTGATACACCATTATCTCAGACTCATCAATAGTCTCAACTCATCACATGGATAATCTCAAAGGAGTTCACCCGGTCTCATCTCATCTCATCTAGACTCAAAGTAAGGTACGAATTTTCCCGGGTGTTTCTCTTATCCGAAAACACTCACTTATGACCCAATGGATGTACAACAATCATTCTGATGTTGCCACAGTGGTCCCAAACTTGCCAGGTAAGGAACACTGGATACCATATCAACATACCCGATATGGATCAAACTGAACAGATCCTCTATTGCTTTCAGGGACTGTTAAACCTCGAGGGAAACCATATATATGTGATGGTTTAAGCCTCCCTTACGTTTGGCGACGTAGTTAATGAGTTCGAGTGGGACTCACTTCTACTCATTTCGGTGCTCAATACTCCTCCCGACTCAATGCTCATAAAACCAACCTCAACCAGTCTCATAGGGATTCACTCCCCGTCAACGACTGCCAGTCTCATAGAGACTCACTCCCCGTCCACGACTGATATATCACAGGGACTTTGGTCCTTTCATTAATTATCTCATAGGGACTTCCACCCTATCATCAACATCTCATAGGGGTTTTAACCCTATCATCAACATCTCCTCAATGACTCAAGATTTTATAACCGTCATTAGGAAACAAGTGAATAACACATCGGTAGAGTTCATTTATAGAGACTCATAAGGCAATCAAGATTTCATCAACTCATCATCACAATCAACAATCCCAATGCAAGGCTCTAGACTCAAGTCTCAAGTGCATTATACATGCTTTTCAAATTAGTCATGTAGGGTTATGCAAATTCTATGAAAGTATTCAATTTAAGAAAACAAATAGTATGATGGTCATCAACATAGAAAACATGAAATTTCAAATATTATTTTCAAGAAAATCCATCAAAGAAATCATGCATGTAGAATCTTCAATCATCAATCATCAATTCAACTATGACCTCTATGGGGCATAAGAGAGAACAATCCCATGTTTTAGTTTAGCCTTACATACCTGTGATGCAGCTATTCAATCGGGTAACGTCGAGAATCTTTTCTCGAATGTCTCACCCCAAGCCCTTCTCTCCTCTTCTTATGCCCTATCTTTGTTGGATTTTGAAATAGGACTTAGAATAGGGGCTTTAGGTTCTTTTCATGTTGAAACGACCTAACTAGCTGTGTATTAGTGTTTAGGAGGGTTTAGGGATTGACCGGAATGCCCCTCATAATAAGTTAGAAATTTCCAGTTCGAAAAAATGCACGGTCCGCGATGCGGACTTATCGCGATTTGTGTATTTTTGGAAAAGTGTTTTTGAACGAATTTTCTCTATCCCGTCAAAAATTTGAAAAAACAGACAAGTGTCCCTCCGCGACAGGTACGCATCGCGACTCTGTCACGGATCATCACTGTTTTATGACTTGGATCGAAAATTTATCTTTTAATTTGGTCATCCTAAAATTCGACACGGACCATTTTCCCACTCCATTTCTCATGCTGATCACGAATCCGGTCTCGGAGTTGCCATACGAGCCCCGGAAGATGCATTACGCGCATACTCTCACTCTAGGGGCATTTTGGTAATTTTATCGAGTGTCACATCATGTCCCTCTTGGGATCATTCATCCTCGAATAAGGAGCAGAGATGGGGATTAAGGCACGAATAGACTCAAGACTCATTTCCACACTCTATTCAATTAATCAATCCTCGACTTAACAATAGTAAGTCACATAAAAAGAATAAAACACTTAGCTTAGTGAAGAGTAAGGATTTTTATCTTCAGTACTTTCACCATTAGATGGCACGAACAGGTGCGGATACTTTGCCTTCATCTTCTCCTTAGCTTCCCATGTGGCTTCTTCAACGAATTGATTCCTCCACAGGACTTTGACTGAGGCTATTTCTTTGTTCCTTAGTTTACGAATCTGGCGATCAAGAATTTGAAATGGGACCTCTTCGTAAGATAGGTTATCCTTCACCCCAATGCTATCAACAGGGATCACCAAGGCCGGATTTCCCAAGCATTTCTTTAGCATTGAAACATGGAACACCGGGTGCACCCCGTCTAACTCGGAACGCAACTCTAACTCATAAGCCACCTTCCTAATTCTCCTTACGATTTGATAGGGTCCAACATAACGTGGACTCAACTTTCCCTTCTTCCCAAACCTTAGGACACCCTTCATAGGTGACACTTTCAAGTACACCCAATCGTCCACTTCGAACACTAAGTCTTTCCTTCTCACGTCGATGTAAGATTTTTGGCGACTTTGGGGCAGTCTTTAACCTCTCTCTAATGACCTTGACCTTCTCATCGACTTATGAACAAGATCAGGTCCAATGAGGTCCGCTTCTCCAACGTCAAACCACCCAATAGGCGATCTACACCTCCTCCCGTACAAGGCTTCATAAGGAGCCATTTGAATGCTTGCATGATAACTGTTGTTATATGCAAATTCAGCCAATGGTAAATGATCATCCCAATTCCCTTTGAAATCAAGGACACAAGCTCTTAACATGTTCTCCAGTGTTTGAATTGTATGCTCCGCCTGACTATCCGTCTGTGGATGGAAGGTCGTACTCAGGTTCACCTTAGTACCCAAATTTTTCTGAAACGATCTCCAGAACTGGGAGGCAAATTGTGCTCCTCTGTCCGAGATGATGGACAAGGGGACCCCATGCAGCCTCACAATCTCCTGGACGTACAATCTGGCGTACTCATCCGCAGTGTTTGTTGTTTTCACTGCCAAAAAGTGGGCCGACTTAGTCATTCTATCCACGATCACCCATATCAAATCTCATTGCTTTCGAGATCTCGGCAGGCCAGTGATAAAATCCATGTTAATCATCTCTCATTTCCATTCCGAAGTTTCAAAGTTCTAAGCCAATCCACATGGCCTTTGATGCTCAACCTTCACTTGTTGGCAATTTGGGCATTTTGAAACGAACTCCGTGATGTCCCTTTTCATCCCATTCCACCAATAGACTTTCCTTAAGTTATGGTAAATTTTGGTGGAGCCAGGATGAATGGAATATCTAGTGTTATAAGCTTCTGCCATTATCCTTTCTCGTACGCCATCAACATTTGGGATGCACAATCAACTTTGATATCTTAACACTCCATCCCCCCCTTTGGAGAAGACCATCATCCTCTGATTGTGGACATCCTCCTTCATTTGGAGTATGACAGGGTCTTGGTCTTGCTTTTCCTTCACCTCCACCACTAACGAGGAAGCAAATCCGTCCTGAACATTAACTCCTCCTTCGTTGTTCTCCTCAGGTCGGACTCCTAATCGAGCCAACAGGTGCACGTCCTTGGCTAACTCCCTCTTCCCTTCCTCTACATGGGTTGTGCTACCTATTGATAATCTGCTAAGAGCGTCAGCAACAATGTTAGCTTTACCTGGGTGGTAGTGAATGCTCATTTCATAATCCTTGAGCAATTCCAACCACCTCCTCTGTAGCAAGTTGAGCTCCTTTTGACTAAAAACTTATTGCAAGCTCTTGGGGTCAGTAGTGACGCCAAATTTTAAGTGCGAACACTACTGCTTCCAACTCGAGGTCATTGGTTGGGTAGTTCCTTTCATGAGCCTTGAGTTTCCTGGAAGCATAAGCTATCACCTTCCCCCTCTGCATTAGTACGCACCCCAATCCAACCATTGAGGCATCACAATAAATTACAAAGTCTTCGGTCCCATCGGGTAAGGTTAGGACTGGTGCAGTAGTTAACCTCGTTTTCAATTCCTGGAAACTCTTTTCACATTTTTCGGACCACTAGAACTTAACCTTCTTCTGAGTCAATTTGGAAAATGGCGTGGATAGGGAAGAAAATCCCTCAACAAACCTACGGTAGTAGCCTGCCAGCCCCAAGAAGCTCCTGATGTCAGTAGGAGTGGTCGGTCGGGGCCAGTTCTTAACCGCTTCAATCTTTTGGGCATCCACCCAAATACCATCACCGGAAACAATGTGTCCTAGGAAGGCCGCTGACTTAAGCCAGAACTCACATTTGGAGAATTTCGCATACAACTTATGATCCTTAAGAGTTTGGAGGACCACTCTGAGGTGGTTAGCATGCTCCTCCTCACTCCTTGAATACACCAGGATGTCGTCGATGAACACAATCACAAACAAATCAAGATATGGCTTGAACACTCTGTTCATCAAGTCCATAAAGGCGGCAGGTGCATTCGTCAGTCCAAAGGACATGACCAAGAACTCAAAATGGCCATATCGTTGTCTTTGGAACGTCACACTCCCTCACCTTCAGCTGATGGTAGCCAGATCTAAGGTCTACCTTCGAGAAGCAAGAGGCGCCCTGAAGTTGGTCAAACAAATCATCTATCCTTGGGAGAGGACATTTGTTCTTTATCGTGACCTTGTTCAGTTGCCTATAATCGATACACATCCTGAGGGACCCATCTTTCTTCTGCACGAATAAAACAGGGGCACCCCATGGTGAAACACTTGGCCTAATGAAGCCCTTTTCTAGCAAATCTTTTAGTTGCTCTTTCAATTCTTTCAACTCCGCGGGAGCCATCATGTAAGGTGGGATCAAAATAGGCTGGGTACCTGGAAGAACATCAATCCCAAAGTCAATCTCCCTATTACGAGGGACCCCGGGCAAGTAGTCAGGAAAGACTTCTGGAAACTCATTGAAAATTGGATCTGACTCAAGAGTTGGTGACTCAACATCATCAGATTTCACTCTCACCAGGTGATAAATACAACCTTTGGAAAATAACTTCCGGGCTTTAAGGTAAGAGATAAACCCCCCTCTAGGTGTAACTGAGTCACCCTTCCACTCTAGAGCTGGTTCATTTGGAAATTGGAACTTAACTATTCAGGATCTACAATCCACAGAGGCATAACAGGCGTGAAGCCAATCCATGCCGAGGATCAAATCAAAGTCAACCATCTTTAACTCGATCAAATCAACAATGGTGTCCCTATGATGGATGGACACTACACAAGCTCTATAGACTCTTTCCGCTCGAATAGACTCACCCACCGGAGTAGAAACATCAAAGGGTTCAAAAAGACTCTCGGGGGTCTTATCAAATTTACTATCCACGTAAGGAGTTACAAACGACAATGTGGCACCAGGATCCATCAAAACATAACAATCAAAAGTAAAGATTAAGATCATACCCATCGCCACGTTTGGGGAATTTTCCTGATCTTGGCGACTCCCTATAGCATATAAGCGGTTTGTGACCCCGCCTGTACCTGACGAAGTGGCCCTCTTGTTCCCTCTAACTGGTGGGGCCGATGCAGCAGAGTGAGCCTGGGCAGCCCGCTTTGGACAATCCTTCTTGTAGTGGCCTACTTGGCCACACCCGAAACACGCGTCATTTATGTTGTGGCATCTCCCCCAGTGCGTCTTTCCACAGTTATCACACGGTGGCCTACTCTGCGAACCTTGAGCCACACTAGCTTGGGACTGGGGTCCGCGGGTTCCTATATTCTGGAGTCTTTGATCATACGTGCCTCTAGGCACAGGTGCGTTGGCAGCTGAGGGTGCTGGAAATCGATTCTCATTACCACTCCTTCCACCCTCGTGGCTGGATGTCTTATCCCTCTTGCGCTTGAACTCTTCCCTGTCATGTTTTGTCTCTTCGTCAACTTGCTGCACTAGTGTCATCAGTCGCCCGATGTCCATGTCACTCATAAGCATAGCTCCTCTCCCATCTCTATTGCGTCCTTTGTTCAGCCCGTCTACATACATTCCCATCCTTCTCCTCATATCAGCAACCATGTCTGGAGCATAGCGGGATAATTGTGTGAATTTTAACCCATATTCCTGCACAGTCATGGAGCCCTACTTTAGATTCAGGAACTCTCTTACCTTGGCTTCTCTTTTCTCTCTTGGGAAGAAGCGTCTCAAGAAGGCCTCTTCAAATATTGCCCAAGTCAAATAGAGGGCATCATTCCTTCTGCCTTTCTTCCACTGGTCGAACCACACTCTCGCCACTCCCTTCAGTTGGTAAGCAGCCAGTTCTACCCTATCAGCATCAGCTAAATGCATTACTTGGAACACCTTCTCAAGCTCCTCCACATATTCCTCAGGATCTTCAGTGGATGCAGACCCCGCGAACTCAGGCGGATTCATCCTTAGAAATTCTCGAACTCTAAAGGTGCCATAAGAGTCTGTCCCACCTGCACCTTGCCTCACAGCAGGTGTTGCGAAAGCCTGGGCCAAAGTTTAAATAGCTTGACGTAGCTCAGCATTCGAAACCTCATCTTGAGGGGGTTGTTCAACCGGGACAGCTGGATCCATGGGCCCCTCGTGTACTTCAGGCTCAGGTGGGTTAACAGTTCGCCTAGCAGGATGTCCCCTTCCTCTGATAGCTCTTCTGGGAGGCATATTATCGATTCTGCACGTGTAGCGCACGAATTAGAAGATAGTTTTCATAGAGTTCAACTCTATCGCATGAATTGGAATAAGAAAGAAGTGTAACCATTCCTAATGCCCCATAGCCTCCTGCTTATGAAGTGTGGTCGACAACACACCCATAAATAAGACTTTACTAGACACGGCTTCATAGACTCCCTAGGACACTTAAACTCTATGCTCTGATACCAAGTTTGTCACGCCCCGGAGGGTACCCTTGGCGTGGCTGGCACTCAGACACTATTGTTAGTCCCCAAGCAAACCACCTAGCCTCATCACATCATTCAATCAGATAATTCTAATGATCAGCAGAAAACATATGTAAATAATGGACACATCTCATCTAAAGTCTCAAAGAAACATAGATAAACTAATGAAGGCTAGTAGAAAGAACTAGCTCACAATCTCAACATCAATGTTCGACCCTTGTCTATGAAGCCTCTATCACTAATCATGTGGTGCCAATGACAGACCCATGGCTACCCAAATCAAAATAAGGAAATAGTCCAATCCTAACTCTAAAGCATGATGAATTAAAAGTAATGGTTCCTCCGGAGTAGGGGAGGCTCACCAAATCAGCTTCGAATCTCTGATCTTCAACAGAGCGCCTGTTGATAATCTCTAGTACATGCCTCTGCATCATAAAACAATGCAGCCCAGAGTGAACGTTAGTACTTGGAATGTACTGGTATGTAAAATAGCCGAATGAAACAGAAACCAGTAGAAAATACGGAAAGTAACATCAAGTCAAAATAACATCATAATCACATCATCCGCCATCTTGCCCATCTACGAAAGAGTACAAAGTGGAAAAGTGACACACCATTATCTCAGACTCATCGATAGTCTCACTTATGAGCTAGTGAATGTACAACAATCACCCTGATGTTGCCACAATGGTCCCAAACTTGCCAGGTAAGGAACACTGGATACCATATCAACATACCCGATATGGAATCAAACCGAACAGATCCTCTATTGCTTTCAGGAATTGTTAAACCTCGAGGGAAACCATTTATATGTGATGGTTTAAGCCTCTCCTACGTTTGGCGACGTAGTTAATGAGTTCGAGTGGGACTCACTCCTACTCATTTCGGTGCTCGATACTCCTCCCGACTCAATGCTCATAAAACCAACCTCAACAAGTCTCATAGGGATTCACTCCCCGTCAATGAATGCCAGTCTCATAGGGACTCTCTCCCCGTCCACGACTGATATTTCACAGGGACTTTGGTCCTTTCATTAATTATCTCATTGGGACTTCCACCCTATCATCAATATCTCATAGGGGTTTTAACCCTATCATCAACATCTCCTCAATGACTCAAGATTTTATAACCGTCATTAGGAAACAAGTGAATAACACATTGGTAGAGTTTATTTATATAGACTCATAAGGAAATCAAGATTTCATCAACTCATCATCACAATCAACAATCCCAATGCAAGGCTCTAGACTCAAGTCTCAAGTGCATTATGCATGCTTTTCAAATTAGTCATGTAGGGTTATGCGAATTCCATGAAAGTATTAAATTTAAGAAAACAAATAGTATGATGATCATAAATATAGAAAACATGAAATTTCAAATATAATTTTCAAGAAAATCCATCAAAGAAATCATGCATGTAGACTCTTCAATCATCAATACAACTATGACCTCTATGGGGCACACGAGAGAACAATCCCATATTTTAGTTTAGCCTTACATACCTGTTATGCAGCTATTCAACCGGGTAACGTCGAGGATCTTTTCTCGAATGTCTCACCCCAAGTCCTTCTCTCCTCTTTTTAAGCTCTAGCCTTGTTGGATTTTGAAATAGGACTTAGAATAGGGGTCTTAGGCTTTTTTCATGTTGAAACGACCTAACTAACCGTGTATTAGTGTTTAGGAGGGTTTAGGGACTGACCGAAATGCCCCTCATAATAAGTTAGAAATTTCTAGTTCCGAAAAATGCACGGTCCGCGACGCGGACATATCGCAATTTGTGTATTTTTGGAAAAGTGTTTTTAAATGAGTTTTCTCCATCCCATCCAAAATTTGGAAAAACAGACAAATGTCCATCCGCGACAAGTGCACGTCGCGCCTCTGTCGCGGACTGTCACTGTTTTGTGACTTGGATTGAAAATTTATCTTTCGATTGGGTCGTCTTAAAATTTAACCTGGACCATTTTCCCACAGCATGAAAAATGTTGTCACTTTTTTGTGACGATCCTCCTTCCGCGGCTCTTGGGGCTTGGGGCTCACCCCCTCATGGCGTCACTCAACATCAATCACATACTCAGGTATTGTCTAGCTAGGGTACAACCAGTTCAATCCACCATCCATGTTGCAGCGCTTCGTGGGATTCGAACCCGGAACCTTTGGCCCTTTATAGGTTCCGGGTTCGAATCCCACGAAGCGTTGCAGCGTGGATGGTGGATTGAACTGGTTGTACCCTGGCTAGACAATACCTGAGTATGTGATTGATGTTGAGTGATGCCGTGAGGGGGTGAGCGCCAAGAACGGTGGAAGGAGGATCGTCACAAAAAAGGCGCCTTACGAATTCGGTCTCGGATCTTCCATACGAGCCCCGAAAGATGTGTTACGCGTATATCCTCACTCTAGGGGCATTTTGGTAATTTTATCGGGCGTCACATTTTCATAATAGGGCTTCTCATACATGGGTGCTTGTGGTGGCTGATGATTTACTGCATTTACTCGTTCTTGACTTTGTTTTATCAGCAACCCCAAAGTAGTATTGATTCTAGCCAACTCTTACATCATATCTTCATTGATCTTGGCGTGCTCTGAATTCGTACTAATGAAGAAGGAGATTTTAGTGGTCGACTTGTCTCTCGAGCCCCCTACACGATTTGTCTATAGCACCTTCTCTAGTCGTTTAGCTATAATTGAAAATGGACAATCTAAAAATAAGCCTCCTGATATGGTGTCAACCATAGCTTTGAAATTATCATCCATTACGCTATAGAAGATCTCCACCAAGGAATCATCAACAATCTTGTAGTTTGGAACACTCCACAAGCACTTTCTGAACCGTTTCCATGTAGTGCGTACTGAGTCACCTAGAGATTGCTTGAAGTTGTTAATTTAATCCTTCAGCTTTAGCTTCTTTGACTTGGGAAAGAACCTCTCCAAAAAGGCTTTCTGCATTTTAGCCCAATTGGTGATAGAACTCTATGGGTGTTCGGATAACCATACTGTCGCTTTGTCTGTGAGAGACAATGGGAAGACACGGAGCCCAACGGCATCCACGGACAGATTTTGGTTTCCCATCATACTCTTATAGACTAAGATGACATTGTGTAGATGGTTATGTGGATCCTCTAATGATTAGCCCATGTACAACTATCTATTATGCAACATCTATAACAAGCCACTCGAAACAATAAACTTAGTATCATTTGGTAAAGGAGATAACACAATAGCTCCGATGACATCCACTGTCAGTGGGTCAAGCTTATATTTATTCCATGTATTAGTAGCAGCTTGAAAATCCTTTGGTGGTGGATTCACATTCTCAAGTGGTGGTGGGTCATTATTATTCCAATTTAGTGCAATGTTTGCAGGATTATTCGCAACATTATTGTGTTGTCTTAGGCCATTTTTCTCATGTTCTCTGGATCAAATAGAGTCAAGGGATTGTCTCGACTAAAAGTACTGGGCATACACTACACCTGTATGCTGAAACAAAACAAAAACAACAAAAAAATATAAAATAAGTAAAATAAGGATTAACTCACAAATTACTCTAATTAAAGCAATCTAAAAGTCATATTCACCGACAACCATGCAAAAATTTAATTTGCGCCCAAACTATACCTCTCTATGAATGTATAAGCGCTCATTGGAAAATATAAAACTTAACAATAGTTAGGGCTGATCCCATAAGGAATAAGGTCTGGACCCGGGATAATTATAAGTAATTAGATTGAATTAATCTACTTATCTCCCAAAGGGGAGGTTTTGTAAAATGCAACAAATAAATCTAAACTACGATAATCAATCAAGTGCAAGTGTTGTGAAATAAGTGAGGGAAGTGACTAGAGTATTGTGTTTCCCATGAATTCCTAACATAGTATAACCAGATAATCATACCCTTTTCTAGTGCGTAGCTTGTAGAACTAGTAAGTTATGTCTACTTAACCCTTTGATCCAGGCGAGAGGCATATGTCACCAGGTGATTTGATCCATCCCCGCAATGTTGTGTTGGTAACCCTTGCCTTTTATCCCAGTACAACCATCCATTGATCACTTCAGGTTGATTAGACCAGAGGGGTCACATTGAATCCTATTAATTCTCCCTTATCCCATTCATTACCCCTTTGATCTAGAAAGTAAGAATTAGGCGAGTTCTAACGTTGGCCACCATTGAAAAGTATTCTAATCAAAAAGATAATTAATACACACACACACACTTTCTAACATTCTAACTGCTCTACCTTTGTTCGTCCTCTCTCTACAAAAAATATTTATAATAAGTAAAAACCAAATCCAAAACGAAAAGACAAATCTACAGTTGAAAAATCGATGGACAAGGTTACGAGCCGTAGATGGAATCACAACCCACACCTGGGGCTTTGTAGTTTGCGCTTCACAAAAGTTGTGTTCCATGGACGAACTGATCCTACAGGCCATTTTATGACTTACAGCCGGTAAGGGGTCTCGTCTGATAATTATTCAATAATTCTTCAAAACTCTGATCCTCAAGAAAAGATCTTCTCTATGACCAATCACCTAACTTACAACCCATAGGAGCCCTTGTCTGATAAGAGTTCTGCACTTAGCATATTTTTCGATCTTCATCAAAAAACATACATACGGACCATGAAAGAATCTATGGCTCGTCTGACAACTCGTAAATTCAACATCTGAAAATCAACCCTTCACTGGATCTAACCCACAAAACCAACCTATGAAACGTGGAATGAACCACAACCTGTAGAGGAGCTCCTAACTCCTCAAAAACCTGCAATCTGTGCAACTTGGCACAAAATCATCCTAATTCCCGAAATCCTGAAAACAAACACATTAAACCTACTAAGATTGCTTTGAGAACGCACAAAATCTTAAGTTTTAAGCTTCAAAACTACTATATTTTGGCAGCACATCAATCGCTAACTTGATCGTCTCATTTGGAGACATGACCATGATTTTCGTAATTGTACATACCTAATCTACAAACTCTTATGGATCCTTATCCACTTTAGAGCCATGAATTTAGGTGGGTTCATACTCATAAAGTCCCAAACTCTAGTAGTCGTGGACCCCATACTTTGAACCATTCCTTCTTAGTTAGATTGAGTGGTCACAAGTTGTGCTAGTGTTTGAATTGTGGTTCGAAACTCTGAATTAGTGACCGGTATGATCATTGGGTCATGAGGAACTTAATCCACCAAAGGATCTTGTTTCTTAGTGATATGGTTTCCTTTTTGCATTGGAGCTCTACGTGGAGGCATCTTTTAGAAATCTTAAAGAACAAGTATTAGAGCAAAAAACCTTTAAGTACACTCTATAGCACAATATAGATGATGAAAGAAGAATGAAGAATTCCTAAAATGCATCATAGCCTCCTTTTGATAGATGTGGTGCACTTCATAGCAAGGAATAAGATTCTATTTGACGCTGCATGCTGGACTCCCGAGGAAACTTCAAAACCTTATGCTCCATACCAAAATTGTCATGACCCAAGGTGGGCCCTAGATGTAACATGACAATTGGAATCCCAAAGGACCCCAACCAAGCTATATTAGCATTCAATAAGTATTCATAAGTCATTTATAACATCATCCCACTTTAAGGGTATAGGGAATGTTCCATCATTTCAATATCATAAGAGGAAGGAAGCAAGCTATGTCCTAAAAGCGATGTTAACAAAGACTCTTTACATCATATCAAGTACGCCTCTAAATAGTCTAGCATATGTGGGGGCTAAGACATGTCCCTAGCTTACTCTTAACAAAAGTAGAAGAAAAGATAAAACATCAAAGTATCATCGTGAATAACAAGGTAAGAGATAACATAACATGTGCTTGCCCTCAAATTATGAGGAGTCGCCAATCTTCCTTCAATAGTCTTCAACAAGATGGCATCAAAGGAAAGGAGGAACGGTATAACCTATATTTTACAACAATGTAAGCATAGAGAATGCATTAGTACTTTGAATATTCTATGTATGTCGGTAATGCATTATATACATTACATAACATAAAATAGAATGCATGCATCATTAGATAAGACATGAAGTAAAATGTAACTAAAATCATATGTCCAAGCATCATAATTGTATCAAGCTTATAAGTAGCATAATCATTGTGTGGGATATCAACCTCAACAAAAAATGAGACCACGTGAGATATAATATGAAATTCGATGTAACTCCCACGTGGAGAAGAGAGAGGCTACTTTTTGCCAAGGTGGACTCCATCATGGTACAATCAATCAATAATAAGGGCTATATATGGATCCACTAGCTTAGCCTAAAGAGGCAACTTCTGATGGGCACATAGTTTTACACAAAAGATTGCTTTTGGGATTCTCTTAAGAATATATTCTTAACGTCTTCCAGAAAAAAACCCCTCTCAAGACTTCTCAATCCTAAGTCAAATATCACAAACTAGTAAATCATAGTACATTCATAAATCCATGATAGCTTTGAATCATAAAAATCATCGTTCATTAGAATAACTCATTAAAACCTTGGTGATTCATTAATGTGAGAACCGCCCTTATCACATCTAGAATCCAATTAGGTGAGAAAATCCTTCATCAACATTCATTCATCCATTAAGGGACTTCAAAATCATCGTTAAATAAACTTTCACAAACAGAAGGTGAAGACCTTATCCTTCGGGATCATAGTTCAACATAGTATGGTAAAAATATGGGTCAATCTCAAATCAACTTAAAAATATTTGATTTAATGAAATCATGCTTAATTATAATTGAAATCATCAATTAAAATCATAATTATAATAACTCACATTGATAATCGTGAACCTTAGAAAAAACTTATAGAATAATTACTTGTAAAACTATCAAAATCATGCAATTGAATAGTAATTCATACTTAATTAAGTAAATAAATGATTATTGAAATGTAATTCACGTAATTGAATAAGATACAATCATGTAAACATGAACCCTAGATAGAATTTGTAGAGATTTCATGAGGAGATAATCAATTTGATGCAACTAATATAAATTTATATTGAAATAGATCAATAATCATAAATTAAATCATGATTGAAGAAATTGAGAAGACCCATTAAACTTCATGCTTGAAATTGAATGAAAAAATTAAAAATTAAATGGACTGTATGGGAGAAAGATTCCATGGATCCAAACCCACATATCTTGGTTAATAAGTCCGAAGAAACTTGAAGAATTCGTTGACATTAATGGAGAATTTGAGAGAATTGCTTGAATATCTTCAATGGAGTTTTTGTAGAGCCTTTGTAGAGAGAAAATTTTTGTAATATGTGAATTGTGAAAGAATGGGGTCAAACTAGGAGTCTTATTTAGTTCCATAAACTTTCCAGATTCGTTAAACAGTAAGTAAGAAAAAGTCTAAAATGCCCTCAACTTAAAACTGAAAATCGAAAAAAAAAAAAATTGATGTAGACATCAAAATTTCGTGGTACTCTACAAGATGAGTTCTATTTTAGTCAGAATATTTTGGAGGCTACTCTATCTTAAATACTGATTCATGCCCATATAAAGGTTATTATATTCCATTGAAAAGGCATCTCAGAAATTTCACAAGTTCTTAGGATATTTATAAAGAGATCAAAATATATCAGACTTTTCTTGATAGTCAAATACTTCAACAAGATCCAGACAAATCCTTTTATACAGATCAGGTCCAAATCATCATAGTTCGAGAAATATGCCACTAACAACTGTTGAATCATAGAGAAATCATTGGAGAGATGAATTAAGAGAAAAATAGATTTGTACCCACATTATTTATCAATTAAATTATATTTCTTTATATTTTATTTGTGATTGCAATTTATTTTTCATTATATTAAAATTTGTTACAAACAACCCGGCATACCCAGTAGGACAAATTTTTTCCTTCATCTCTCCTCTCATAAATCAAATCTGCAAATCTGAAGCCACCAACCGTGGAAAATAAGTACTTTAAGCCCTGTCTCTGAGTTTCATCAAGTCTACACTCCAACAGTTCTTGAAGCAGGGGGCATTTGTAGACATTGAAATTTCATAGGACTGTACAAGATGAGTCATATTTCAATAAGAATTTCTTAGAGACTACTATATCCTAAACCCTAATTCATAACTATATAAAGGTAATTATACTCCCTTGTAAAAGGCATCTCAGAAATCTTACAAACTCTTGGAATATTCATAAAGAGGTAAAAAACATATCAGACTCTTCTTGATAAATAAATACTTCAACAAGATCCACACAAACCCTTTATGGAGATCAAGTCCAAATCATCCTAGTTTGAGATATATGCCTCTAACGACCCTTAAATAATGGAGAAATCACAAGAGAGAAGAATCAAGAGAGAAATAGATTTGTACCCATGTTGTTTATTAATTAAATCATGTTTCTTCACATTTTGTTTGTAATTGCACTTTATTTTTCATCATGTTAAATTTGTTGTGAAAAGTTGTAAGACAAGTCCGAGACATAGAGGTTCTTGATCACAGGGCATTTTTGTGTGAACTCTAGTTTTCGGTAGATGTTACCCTGATTCGGATCAAGAAAATATTTGAACCACCCTAAACCAAGTCCACGATGCGCCTGTGTCACGGACCCTTCTAGATAAGAAATTTTTTATAATTTTTATTTTTTGAGAAACATTTGACCTAAAAATCCACCGAGACCATCTTTATATTGTTTTACCTCATAATAGTGTATTCAAATATTCAATTGCGCAGGATATTACATAAACCATGAGTTAGCTTTGGTCACTTGTGGCTTTAAGCACCATGTTACAACTAAGGGGTGGGTTCGAATCATGACATTTGTGAAAGTGTCATGCCCCAGGAGGGTACTCTAGACATGGCCGGCACTCAGAGACTATTGCTAGTCTCCAAGCAAACCACTACGTCCCATCACGTTCGTTCATTCAACAACCAATGAATTAGTGAAAGACTAGAGATAAAATTGGGCAATCTAAGTCTCAAATATCATGTCACATAAATAGGCTAGTATGAAAGAAACTAGCTCGACAAAGTCTCAACATCAACAACTCAACTCTAGTCTATGAAGCTTCTCTCACTACCGGTGGTACCAATGATAGACCCATGGCTACCTCAAAACAAAATAAAGCTAACCCAAGTCTAACTTTATAAAGCTAGATGAAAGTAAAATAATGATCCTCCGAAGTAAGGGAGGCTCACCAACTCTGCTGATTTTGATAGATCCTCAACGATGTATCTATTGATGATCTCTAGTACCTGTCTCTGCATCATAAAATGATGCAGTCCAAAGGGGACGTCAATATGTAGAATGAACAAGTATGTAAAAAGGCTGAATGAAACAGATAAATGTAGAATAATATAGAAATAATATCAACTCAGAAGATACTCAATTGAATGTCAAATGTCTATCTAAAGCAAGAATAAAGAGTAGACAAATAATCTATCAATACCAATCAAACCTCATCAATCAACTCAACTTAAAGTACTATCAGTGTGGAACCTATTTTAGTGTTTCTCTTATCCGATAACAATAACTTATGAGCCAGTGATTGTACAACAATCCTGTTGATGTTTCCACTCTGTACTTGCCAGGTAAAGAACAACTAGAGTCCATAATGGAAATCCATAATGGAAACGGCCTCAGAAATCCTCTATTGCTTTCAGAGACTTCTCCTCAAGAGAGAACCATTTTTGTGATGGTTCAATCCTCACTTACGCTTGGTGAGGTAGTTAATGAGTGCGAGTGGGACTCACTCTTACTTATTCCAATGCTCGATACTCCTCCCTAGACTCAATGCTCATAAGACTCCCCACCTACACAACACATCTCATCCTCTATTGCTTTTAGCAACTTTAACTTATCTCAATTAACTCAATTCTCATTTAAGAACTCAAGGACTCAGATCATCATTACGAAGAAGTCGATTAGAGAATAGGACTCAATTATGAATATTCATGAAATCATCAAGCTCAATTAACTCAACCTCATACTCACATTAAAACCACAATCAACATACTCAAGTCAAGGCTCTAGACTCAATCCCTAGATTCATTCATGCAATCTTTATAAAATAACATATAGGATTTTTGCAATAACTCATGTAAAAGCATTAAATCAGTAAGTCAAGTTTCTGATGATCATCAACATGCGAAAGTACATTATATATATATATATATAATATATATATATATATATATATATATATATATATATATATATATATATATATATATATATATATATATATATATGCATATATATATATATATAATTTACAAGAAAACTGTGAAGAATCATGTATGTAGACTGATTAGACTCTCAACTCCTGTATTACCATTGAAGGGAGAACATGGAAGAACATTCTCATGTTTTAGCTTAGCCTTACATACCTTAAATGAAGGTATACAATCAATTTGGCACAAATCCAACTTGAATTCCACGACTCCTGGATCTTCTCTCTTCTCCTTAGCCCTAGGTCTTTTCTTAGATGTTTTGAAAGGCTTAATAATGGGGATTAAAACCCTTTTTATGCTCAAAATGACCCATTTAGATCGTGTTTTAAGTTTAGGAGGGGTTGGAAAAGATCTAGAATGCCCTTTACAAAAGTTTGAAAAAAGTTTGCCTCAGGACATGGGGTCCACGATTCGGACTATGTACAATTATGATGTTTTTCGCTAAAAATTCTCCCAATGAGTTTTCTAATCCCGTAGAAAATTTTTGGACAAAATCTAAGTGTGGATCCGCGGTAGGTGCACGTCACACACGTGTCGCGCACTTATTCTGGAAATCCTTTTCGCATCAAAAAACTATCTTTTGATCCAATTGCTCTAAAAATCAATTGAGACCACTTTCCCACTCAATATTTCGTGTTGATCGCATATCCAGCCTCGCATTTGCCATCGGAGCATGGGAAGACGCGTTATGCGCACATCTCTCCTCTAAGGGTATTTTGATAATTTTATTGGGCATTACAAAAAGAACCTGATTACACAACATTTAAACCTTCATGTGAAAATTTTAATTTAAAAAAATTATTATTTTTGTCCCTATTATAGGTTTAGTAATCCTAGTTATGAAATTTAGCTACTCATAACTAGTTGTAAACAATAAAACTAATTCTAATAATTAAAGAACATCATAGGAGAAGAAATGAAGAACACTTTTAATCAATGCAACTCTTGCGAAAAAAGTATATTTGTATCATTGTCACGATCCGGACCTAGGGCCTAGAGGTGACACGGCGAATGAAAACTTGAGAGTCCCCAAACAAGCCTCAAAGTATCCAAATCCACATCATCGATTCGAAAGCGATCTAGTAAATACATACTTCTAAAGATTGCGAAAGTAGGACTCACGATATGAGGATATCGAAAGAAAAGGCATTTGCATGGATTCACATAGCACATAGCATGTAAGAACTAAGGGGTGGGTAAGTATGACTCACTCTATGGGGCAATATGGGGCTTAGGATCTTCCATATTTCCACATCAAACATACATACATATCATAGTTCCCATAATCAATCCATGATAGCCATATTGAAATTATAAGCTTCAAATACAACACATAACATATAGAATCTACGAGAGTCTACAAGATGTCCAACAATGCCTCTAGTCATAAGATGGTACGGGGGCCAAGATAGGTCCCGGGCGTACTCTCAAAGTAAATAACATACGCAAGACTTCAAAGGTAGAGGAATTGTGGCTTGTCCTTGGAAGATAGGACTTACCACAACCAATATCTCAAATTCAATTTAGCGTCAAATGGTGGGTAAAGGTAATCTCTGGTCCCTACATGGTGAGATCATATAGGCAAAAAAGTATGTGTTAGTATGTTTGAATGTACTAAGTATGCGGGCATGCAATGCATATGACTTATCGAACCTGGATTTCAATGTTAGATGACAAGGGCACATAATATGGAAAGAATCATATATCCAAAAAAAGAGGAGTATAAAATATGTCATGAAATTCATGATGCATGAAATGAAATAATGCTCATATATAGTGGAGATGGACTATAACCGGCAAATCAAACTCATGTGAGCTATTACATGAATTAGCCAGATAAAGACCTCCCATCGGTAAGAGAAGATTACTTGCCAAAGGTAATCTATATCACAACTTACGACCTCATCTTTTTGGTGGATGGTCACCATCCTTATGACCACGCCTTTTTAGATGGATTTTCATTATCATTTCATGTCATATCAATAGATGAATAACCATTCTTTATGATCCGATCTTTTCAATAATGGCTTCCATTCCTATGTTGGCACATAGTTCGAGAAAAGGGAGAGGAACTTTGGGGATAGCCCTGATGTCCCCAATCCATCAGTGCTAAGTCAAAACATCCCACGAGAGTACTTATACATATACATGCTTTCAAGAGATACAATAGTCATTTCAGATCCTTTCAAGCACATTTAGGCTCAAAGCCACACCATAATTCATAATCATGATACTTATGCATAGGAATAGCTCATGCTCATACCGATATGGTGCAAGCACCCAAAACGCTCAAAGAGCCATTAACAATAGACATTTCTGTAATCACATTCTTTTCATAACAAATACCTTATCAAAATCATATCATAAAAAATAATTGGGTTTAACCCACTTATAATTTACATAAAACCCAATGTTCATAAAAAGCATATGTCATAAATGATGTGGGAATAGCATGAGTGATTGAGATTCAATCTAAAATCAAAAATATAATATGTAATTAAAGTAAACCCATAATTAAATCAGCATTTAAATCATAATATAGATCACCCATGCATAAATGAAGCTTTAAAGGGGACATGCATGTTCATCATAATAGGTCTTAAAGTAACTCAAAATCATAAATAAAGTACAACTCATACATTAGTTGAATTTGTTAAACAATAATTTTCAAAACCCATATTTAAAGTAAGCGAAATTCCATGAAAATCAATTGAAAAGAGTTTGTCTCTTCTTTGTTGAAAGGGATCGAGAATCAATCCCACATACATTGATTAGGAAGATGAATTTGAGAAGAATTTAGCTTGAAGTTAAAACTCTAATTGAATCCTAGCTTCAGTCTTGAGAGAAGAACTTAGAGAGGAATTTTAGGAATTGATTTTAGAGTGAGTGTTTCTAATAAGAATGAACTAAAATGAAGTAGTATCAGCTGATTAGGTGCTAAGGGTAGCTGAAAATGTCATAAATCACCTTCTTAATGATTCACAATTACGTAAAAGCCACTAATGACACGGAACTAAAAATTCTCCTAGATCCCTGCACAGACGAGTTTTACAAAAACGGGCATAACTTCTCGATCTGAACTTGGAATGAGGTGAGACCAGATGAGTTTAAAGGCTAATTCAAAGAGCTTAAATTTGATAGGTCGTGGGTCACCCAGTTCCTTTTGTGCTAAAAGATATGCCTATTTAATGTTGACCCTTCCATCGGTACTTATGAGAAACTTAGCCAATGGAATTCTTTTGAACTTGACTTGACGTAGGAGACCCATGATGTCCTTAAACAACATAAATAAGCTTGAACTGAAGGACTGAAAGTGAACTTAGCTTGAGCTTGAAGATCTCATACTTAAAAATTTTCAATGAAGTCACCTTCATGGGGAGCCACACGGACCATGTAGTGTCACACGGGTCGTGACACTGCTCGTACCCCTGTCCTTAGAAATTTCTATGATCAACGTTACAAGACAGTGATTCCACACTTAGAAAATCTCACTCTAAAAGTCTTACGGATGGCCACATGGGTCGTGACACCCTACACGAGCTGTGAACTTGGCCATGTAACCATGCTTGGTCCCAAAACTGTGGGATTTTAAGTCAAGGCCACCACACGGCCCACCATATGGTTCGTGAAGTGTAACATGGACTATTGTGCCTTAGTTTAAAACACCACGTTTAAGGGCCAAACATCCTCCAAAGGCCAAGGGCCACTCCATGGAGGCTCCACACGGGTCGTGTGACCTCACACGGACCGTGAGGGATCCTATGAAGCGTCACCTTGGTACAAAACTTTTTCGAAACCAAACTTCCATGCTTCATTGAGGTCGTACAAAAACTCGGGTCCTTACATCACCTCTCCTTTGGGAACATTTGTCCTCAAATGTGGTAGAACAAGGCGTGAAAGGCTTGACTTAGAATATGAAACGTTTAAACACCAGGTACAATGTATAGTTCATCATTTAATAATCATAAAGCCTTTAAAACCCATTTAAAATGTATTCAAAACATCATAAAAATCATTTTTGTGCACATGTATGCATGTCATATCATGAAACTCGAGAGTGAAAGAATTGGGACCATTGAGAATAGAAAGGACCTAATACCATAGGCTTGAGTAGATTGGAAAGAATAGTAGTATCATCGCATCATACTTGATTCCACTCCCCACATAGCGCTTTTCATATGTTGATTTCTCCAAAGTACCCTAACCATAGCCACACCCTTGTTGCAAAGCCGCTTCACTTGTCTTATCTAAAATCTCAACTGGAGCTTCCTCCATATGACAAGTTCTCCTCAACCTCAACACCTTCAAAAGGTGAAATAACACTAGTATCACTAACAAACTTCCTCAACATAGATATATGCAAAACCGAGTGAGTAGAGCTCAGTTTCGGAGGCAATCCAACCTATAAGCTACATTCCTAATCTGATTCAACAATCTCCGATTCAATAATCTCATAAGGACCTACATATCGAGGACTTAGCTTTCCCTCCTTCATGAAATACACCACACCCTTCATAAGTGAGACCCACACATACACCCAATTACCAATACAAAGCTTAAAATCCCCCTTTCTAACATCCAAATAAGACTTTTGATGACTTCAAACCATCTTCAGCCTTTCCCTAATCAATTTCACTCTCTCCATAACCTTCCAACACTAAATCCAGCCCTCACAAGTCATTTCATCTTAACTTAAACCACTCCACCGGAGATCTACACTTTTACTCTATAAAGCCCCAAATGGTGTTATACCATTGCTAGCATGAAGGGAATTGTAGTAAGCAATTCAGAAGTGGTAGATGATCACCCCAATTACCTTTGAATTCCAATGCACCAGCCCTCAACATGTTCTCCAAAGTTTGTCCATCAGTTTGAGGATAAAAGAGGGTGCTCAACTTTACCTTAGTACCAAGTCCTCCTTGAGACGACCTCCAAAAGTAAGAAATATATTGGGTATCGTGATCTGATATGGCAGACCTAGAGACACCATGCAACTTCACCAACTCTTGTATATACAACTTTGCATAATCTTCGGTACTAAAAGTAATCTTGACTGGTAGGAAATGAGCCGAGTTAGTCATCCAGTTAATGATAACCCAAATAGAGTCAAATTACCTTCGGTCCCGGGCAAACGAACCACAAAATCCATATTTACATTCTCCCACTTCCAAGTAGCGATCCCAATGTCTTGAGCCATACCACTGAGCCTTTGGTGCTCTACCTTCACTTGTTGACAACTCGGGCGCTCGAGTACAAACTCGGTTCTATCTTTCTTCATACCATGCCACTAATACACCTCCTTCGAATCCTGACACATCTTAGTAAATCCCCGGCTGATCAAATAATGAGAGTTATAAGCTCCACTCATGATCATTTTCCTGAGATCACCCACGTTCGGAACATATAACTGACCTTGATATCGAAGCACACCATCTCCCCCTTAGGAGGAACCTCTATATCATTGGCAACCAACCTCTTCAACACAACGATGGTTCTAGGTCTTGCTTAGCCTTAACATCAAGTACCACAAAAGATTCGGCCCTATTCTGAACATGAATACCAACATTATTAGAGTCAATCAACCTAACAACCAATCTAGCCAAATGGTGAACAACTTTTGTCGACTTTTTCTCCCCTTCATCAACATGAGCCACACTTCCCATAGATAGCCTACTACGAGCATCGGTTATAACATTTTCCTTGTCGAATTTACATTGTACACTTATGTCATAGCCCCTACGGAGTTCTAACCCTCCTCTTTGTGTCAAGTCAAGATCCCCTTGCGTGAACACATGTTGCAACTCTTGTAGTCGATGAAAACATAAACATGCACCCCATACAAATAGTGTCTCCAAATCCTCAAGGCAAACACCACCATCGCTAACTCAAGATCATGAGTCGAGTAATTATGCTCACGCATCTCCAATTGTCGTGATGTATAAACTATCACCCTAACATGTTTCATAAGTATACAACCCAACCTAAACTGAGAAGTATCACAATACACCACCAACCAATCTAAGACATCTGGTAAAGTCAAAACAGAAGTCGATGTAATCTGACCTTTCAAAGTCTGAGAACTCATCTCACACTTATCCGACCATACAAACTTGGCCTTCTTTCAAGTCAACTTGATCAATGAAGATGTAATAGATGAGACACCTTCAAGAAACCTTCCATCATAAACAACCAACCCAAGAAAACTTTGAATATCCAAAGGAGCAAGCATGTCAAACGATGCACATCCTTCACCAACTCCCTTTTTGACCTCATCTGTAAGATTGCTACAACATCTTACTTCCCTGGATTGCATTACAAGCTCAAAGTAACTCTCCCTATTCGATAGGGAGGGATGGATATAAGAAATCCTAAGATACGCACGATGGCATGATAAGAATCATGAGAAGGTTGATATTTCCTAAAATGCCTCGTAGCCCCCTACCCATAGATGTGGTGCGCTTCACACCTATGAATAAGACTCTACTTGGCGCGGCATGTTGGACTCTAAGGACCATTTATAAACCTAGTTCTCTAATACCATCTTTGTCACGACCCGGACCTAGGGCCTAGAGGTGACACGGCGAATAGGAACCCGAGAGTCCCCAAACAAGCCTCAAAGTATCCAAATCCACATCATCAGTTCGAAAGCGCATTCAAATAGTAAACATATAGTTCTAAGGGATGGGAAAGTAGGACTCACGCTATAGGGATATCGAAGGGAAAGGGATTCACATGGATTCACATAGCACATAGCACATAGCACATAAGAACTAAGGGGCAGGTAAGTATGACTCACTCTATGGGGGCAATACGGGGCTTAGGATCTTCCACATTTCCACATCAAACATAAATACATATCATAATTCCCATAATCAGTCCATGATAGCCATATCTAATAGATAACCGAAATCATAAGCGTCAAATACAACACATAACATATAGAATATACGAGAGTCTATAAGATGTCCAACAATTCCTCTAGTCATAAGATGAGATGGGGGCCAAGACATATCCCGGGCTCATACTCAAAGTAAATAACATAAGCAAGACTTCATAGGTAGAAAAACGGTGGCTTGTCCTAGGAAGGTAGGACTCACCACAACCAATATCTCAAATTTGATCTAACTTCAAACGATGGGTGAAGGTAATCCCCGATCCTACATGGGGAGATCCTGTAGGGAAAAAGTATGCATTAGTAAGTTTGAATGTACTAAGTATGCAGGCATGTAATGCATATGACTTATCAAACCTGCATTTCAATCATAGATGATAAGGGCACATAATATAGAAAGAATCATATCCAAAGAAGAGTAGTATACAATATGCCATGAAATTTATGATGCATGAAATGCAATAATGCTCATATATAGTGGGGATGGACTATAACCGATAAATCAAACTCACGTGAGCTATTACATAAATTAGTCCGATAAAGACCTCCCATCGGTAAGAGAAGATTACTTGCCAAAGGTAATCTGCATCACAGATTACGACCTCATTTTTACGGTGGATAGTCACCTTCCTTATGACTACGTCTTTTCAGAAGAATTTTCATTATCATTTCATTTCATATCAATAGATAAATAACCATTCCTTACGACCTGGTCTTTTGATAGTGCCTTTCATTCCTATGTTGGCACATAGACCAAGGAAAGGGAGAGGACCCTTGGGGATAGCCCTGATGCCCCCAATCCATCGGTGCCAAGTCACAACATCCCACGAGAATACTTATACATATACATGTTTTCAAGAGATACAATAGTCATTTCAAATCCGTTCAATAGACATTTAGGCTCAAAGCCAAACCATAATTCATAATCATGATCCTTATGCATAGGAATAGTTCATGCTCATGCTAATATGGTGCAAGCACTCAAAATGCTCAAAGAGCCATTAACAATAGACATTTTTGTGATCATATTCTTGTCAAAATCAATACCTTATCAAAGTCATATCAGAAAACATAATTGGGCTTAACCCACTTAACATTTCCATAAAATCCAATGTTGATAAAGCGCATATGCCATGAATGATGTGGGAATAGGATGTACGATTGAGATTCAATCTAAAATCAACAATATAATACGAAATTAATGTAAATCCATAGTTAAATCCACATTTAAATTATAATATAGATCACCCATTCATAAATCAAGCTTTAAAGGGGACATGCATGCTCATAACTTCATAAATTCAATGTAAATCATCATAATAGGGCTTAAAGTAACTCAAAATCATAACTAAAGTATAATTCATACATCAACTGAATGTATTAAACAATAATTTTCAAAGCCCATATTTAAAGTAAGTAAAATTCCATGCAAATCAATTGAAAAGAGTTTGGGTATTCTTGGTTGAAAGGGACGAAGAATCAATCCCACATACCTTGATTAGGAAGATGAATTTGAGAAAAGTTTAGCTTGAAGTTGAAACTCTAACTGAATCCTAGCTTGATCCATGAGAGAAGAACTTAGAGAGGATTTTTAGGAATTGATTTTAGAGTGAGAGTGTTTCTAATATGATTAAATTAAAATGAAGTAGTATCAGTTGATTTGGGTGCTAAGGGTAGTTGAAAAGGTCATAAAACACCTTTATAATAATCCACAATTACATAAAAGCCACTAATGACACGAAACTAAAAATTTTCCTAGATCCCTGCACAGACGAGTTTTACAAAAAAAGGCATAATGTCTCGATCCAAACTCTAAATGAGGTGAAATTAGATGCGTTGAAAAGCTGATTTAAAGAGCTTCAATGTGATTTTGTCGTGGGCCACCCAGTGCGTTTTGTGCTAAGAAATATGCCCATTTAAAGTTGATCTTTCCATTGGTACTTGTGAGAAACTTAGCCAATAGAATTCCTTTGAACTTGACTTGATATAGGAGACTCATGATGGCCTTAAACAACATAATAAGCTTGAATTGAAGGCTTGAAAGTGAATTTAGCTTGAGCTGTAAGATCCTATGCTAAGCATTTTTCAAAGAAGTCACCTTTACAGGAGGCCACACGGGCCGTGTTGTATCACACGAGCTGTGACATTGCCTGTACCCCTCTCCTTAGAAAATTTTATGATCACATTACGAGACAGTGATTCAATACTTAGAAAAATTTCACTCTGGAAGTCTTACGGATGGCCACACTGGCCGTGAACTTGCCCGTGTAACCATACTTGGTCCCAAAACTGTGGGATTTCAAGCCAAGGCCACCACACTACAATATTTTAGTCCTACGGCCACACTAAATCTGGACAACATTTATAAAGTGTTGCCTAAAATATTTTTGGCATCACTTTTAAAGCGTTGCCTTAATTTTTACCTTTTGGCAACAATAATATTAGCAACACTTGTAATGTGTGCTCATTAATAGTATAGGCATCATATTATATACGTTGGCATATGATCCTATAATTGACAACACATATTTATACATGTGACAACTCTTTCAAAGTGTATTATTTTTATAATTGTAAAAACAATACTTTATAAGTGTTGCCTTATAAATTTCCCAAAAATATTATATTCCCTCCAACATATTTCACTTTCCCACCATTATTAGTATACTCTCTTTGCTAACAAAATAAATCTGTATACTCTCTCTGCTAACAAAACTCTAGCTCTCTCTAACAAAATTGTACGCTCTAACCCTAAGAACGCTGTCTCTGTATCGCTGAATCTTCCAACAAAATTGTAAGATTCAGCTCTCTCTGCTGAGAACTCTCTCTATATGCTCTCTGTATGCTGAATCTTCCAACAAAACCATAAGATTCAGCTCTCTCTGCTAAGAACGCTCTCTCTCTGTGCTAAGAATGCTCCATCTTCGCTATATGCTCTCTCTACGAAGATTCATGCTGTATATAGTATGCTCTCTCTGCTAAGAACGCTCAATCGTCGCTCTCTGTACCAATAAGAAGAGAATCTGCTCAGGCTTCACACTCTGTAAGCTCAAGCTTCACTCTCTGTTTTTGCCCCAAATCGAAACATTGCTTCAAGTTTCATCAGAATGCTTTTGCCCCAAATCTAAAATCTCAAGTTTCACTACAATTTACAGGTATTTCTTTAATCAACACACAAAGTAGTGATTTAATGAAAAGTAAATTGAAGAAAGGTTTCTAAATAACTCTTAAAATTTTCATGATCTTTTGATGTTCTTAAGCCCCATTCATGGCTATTCACCACCCTCATAATTTTGGTATTTTTTTGCGATGAAAAACCCTCATAATGTTAGTATTTTTTTCTAGGGCAGATCACATACAAACTATTTTGCTGGAAAAGAGATTACCAGGTAGAAATTGGGTTTTGCTGGAAAAGATATTACCAGGTAGAAATTTCTATCTTTAAAAGTGGGATAATATTATTGCATCTGGGTTCATTGTGTGGGGTTACACATTTTGCTTGTGGGTTTTGATTTTCTTGTGATTTTGACGTGATTTGTGTATTTGGATGAATATATTAAGCTTAGAAAACTTAATGGGGATATCACGGTAAAAAATTGGAGGGATCCTTTTCTTACTGTTTGGTGCTGCTATATTTTACTATTTTTAGGTGTTGAAAGGGATCCTTTTCTTAGTGTAGTGGCAAAGTTTTAAACCAAATGTTAAATGAATCTATTTAGTTTGCTATGTGCTCTATTTCTGCTAATTTGATCGATTTCTTAATTACATAGACGCATACAGGTGCTCTGTTTCTGTTAACTTAATCGATTTCTTAATTACATTGACGCATACAGGTGCTATGTTTCTGTTAACTTGAGAAGAGATTTCCTAATCACCTATGTGCTCTGTTTCTGTTAACCGTAGAAATGATAATAATAGACCTAATAGAATTAAGGTCTCTGCATTCATCACTAATGGGCAGTAGAATGTTGGTAGACTCTATGAGGTAGCTCCTCCTTAGATGATCCCCATTATTCTGGCTACTCAGTGTCAGTTCTAACCTTTACAGCCTAATCAACCTATTTTGAAACATAGTTCTAATGGTCAATTTAGTTGATCTTCTGATTGGAACCAAATTAGAGAAAAAAAGGGAGGTTTCTACTATAAACACCCTTACTTGTCACAAGCTGGTTCCTTTCAAATGTTCTTTTTATATCAAGAGGACTCTTAGGGGGAAGCTTCCTACTAATGAACAAATTCTCAAGTTTGGTTACAACCCATCAGATTGCATTTGCTATCAGCAAACAGGTCAAGACAACATTGATCAAATATTTACTTTCAGGTCCTTTTCCTATCAAGGTGTGGGGCTTCATTGTTGTCTTTATAGGTATAAAAAAGGATTATACTCCTCTTAAGAATCTTGTGATAAGGTAGTGGTCCTTCAAACCTAGAAATGAGTCTTATAGAATCATCATTCAGGTTACTCCTATTCTCATCTGTTGGCACCTTTGTATGGATAGGTGCAGTGTTAAATGTGGAAGAAAGAATCCTAACCTGGCCAGATATCTCCAAGATACTTAACACTACATATCCTTATATCAAATGGACTCACAACTTGAATGATTTTATTTAAAAGGTGGAGAAATACATTCATGACATCAAAATTACTATCACCTGTTAGATCAAGCATCAAGACAAGCTAGTCAAACTCAATACTGATATAAATGCAATAAAAAATCCCAAAACCATAGGTGGCGGTGGAATTCTTAGAAATCAGCATGGGTGTCTAATCTTTGCCTTTGCAGCTCCCATTGGGGTAGGAACTAACAATGTGGATGAGATAGAATCTATAATGTTTGGCCTAACCTACTGCTTGCAGCTAGGCTACACACAGGAAATCCTAGAGAGTGACTCAGAACTTTTAGTAAAATGGATCACATCCAACAACATGGTACCATAGATAGTCAGACAACAAGTAACCAGATTTTGGCACATCATAAACCAATTTCAGTATTTTAGATGTTACCACATTTACAAGGAAGCCAATTTCAGTACTGATTCATTTTCAAAATATAGTCATATGTGCGCTTCATCTCAACTTTTCTTTTCCAAAAGGGACAGTCCCCAAGACACTAAAACCTTGTTTGATCTGGAAAAGATTGGAATGTCTTGTTTCAGAAGGAAGAAATTGAAAAGGATTAAAGAACCTCCTTGAAGAGTTGCTCCTAAGTTTAGGTAGTTTAAAGTTTTATTCTTGCAATTTTCCCCTTATTGTCAGATTCTTGATCCATTTCAGATCTGAACTAAAGCTCTTTAGTTTCAAAAGATAAAGGTCTTTGGGTCTAGCTATGTTGAGTTTGAGCTTGTGGAGAGGATAGTGGATGTGTCTTTTTACTTAATTTGGTTGGTTCTTTTGGATTTCATTAGAGAGTATGAGTGATGTATAGAATTTGTTCTTCATGATATTTGGAATTCATGATGAAAGAAGATTTCTTTTTGGATCTCATATTGAACTTCTCTTGCTGCTCCTTTACTTTGTTATAGTTCAAGTCTTTGCTGAACTTAAACTTGTGAAGAAGATACTAGATATGTTTTTTTAAAAAAAATTAATTTAGTTTGTTTCTTTGGTTTGAATAATAGGATAAACCAATACAGAGTATGATCAAATGTTTGGGATTGGATTTTCATCGAATTCCGACGCTCAGAACTCAAAACGACTAGAAACCTCAAAATTTTCAACTTTAAAGACTAAAAATGAACTTATGGACCTAAACTCTCCAATTTATTGCCAAATTTAGTTCTGCAAGATCTCCTAGCCTAGATTCAACATTTCAGAGCTGATGGATTCGACGGAATCGAATTCCGACGCTCAGAACTCAAAACGACTAGAAAACTCAAAATTTTCAACTTTAAAGACTAAAAATGAACTTATGCACCTAAACTCTCCAATTTATTGCCAAATTCAGTTCTGCAAGTTCTCCTAGCCTAGATTTAGCATTTCGAAGCTAATGGATTCGACGGAATCGAATTCCGATGCTCAGAACTCAAAACGACTAGAAAACTCAAAATTTCCAACTTTAAAGAACTAAAAATGAACTTATGGACCTAAACTCTCCAATTTAATGCCATATTAAGTTCTGCAAGTTCTCCTAGCCTAGATTCAGCATTTTGGAGCTGATGGATTCGACGGAATCGAATTCCAACGCTCAGAACTCAAAACGACTAGAAAACTCAAAATTTCCAACTTTAAGGAACTAAAAGTGAACTTATGGACCTAAACTCTCCAATTTAATGCCATATTAAGTTCTGCAAGTTCTCCTAGCCTAGATTCAGCATTTCGGAGCTGATGGATTTGACGGAATCGAATTCCGACGCTCAGAACTCAAAACGACTAGAAAACTCAAAATTTTCAACTTTAAAGACTAAAAATGAACTTATGCACCTAAACTCTCCAAGTTATTGCCAAATTCAGTTCTGCAAGTTCTACTAGCCTAGATTCAGCATTTCGGAGCTGATGGATTCGACGGAATCGAATTTCGACGCTCAGAACTCAAAATGACTAGAAAACTCAAAATTTTCAACTTTAAAGAACTAAAAATGAACTTATGGACCTAAACTCTCCAATTTAATGCCATATTAAGTTCTTCAAGTTCTCCTAGCCTAGATTCAGCATTTCGGAGCTGATGGATTCGACAGAATCGAATTCCGACGCTCAGAACTCAAAACGACTAGAAAACTCAAAATTTTCAACTTTAAAGAACTAAAAGTGAACTTATGGACCTAAACTCTCCAATTTATTGCCAACTTTTTTAAACTAAAAGTGAACTTATGGACCTAAACTCTCCAATTTATTGCCAAATTTAGTTCTGCAAGTTCTCCTAGACTAGATTCAGCATTTCGGAGCTGATGGATTCGACGGAATCAAATTCCGACGCTCAGAACTCAAAACGACTAGAAAACTCAAAATTTTCAACTTTAAAGACTAAAAATGAACTTATGCACCTAAACTCTCCAATTTATTGCCAAATTCAATTCTGCTAGTTCTCCTAGCCTAGATTCAGCATTTCGGAGCTGATGGATTCGACGGAGTCGAATTCCGACACTCAGAACTCAAAACGACTAGAAAAATCAAAATTTCCAACTTTAAAGAACTAAAAATGAACTTATGGACCTAAACTCTCCAATTTAATGCCATATTAAGTTCTGCAAGTTCTCCTAGACTAGATTCAGCATTTCGGAGGTGATGGATTCGACGGAATCGAATTCCGACGCTCAGAACTCATAATGACTAGAAAACTCAAAATTTTCAACTTTAAAGAACTAAAAGTGAACTTATGGACCTAAACTCTCCAATTTAATGCCATATTAAGTTCTGCAAGTTCTCCTAGCCAAGATTCAGCATTTCGGAGCTGATGGATTCGACGGAATCGAATTCCGACGCTCAGAACTCAAAACGACTAGAAAACTCAAAATTTTCAACTTCAAAGAACTAAAAGTGAACTTATGGACCTAAACTCTCCAATTTAATGCCATATTAAGATCTGCAAGTTCTCCTAGCCAAGATTCAGCATTTCGGAGCTGATGGATTCGACGGAATCGAATTCCGACGCTCAGAACCCAAAACGACTAGAAAACTCAAAATTTTCAACTTTAAAGACTAAAAATGAACTTATGCACCTAAACTCTCCAATTTATTGGCAAATTCAGTTCTGCAAGTTCTTCTAGCCTGGATTCAGCATTCCGGAGCTGATGGATTCGACGGAATCGAATTCCGACGCTCAGAACTCAAAACGACTAGAAAACTCAAAATTTTCAACTTTAAAGAACTAAAAATGAACTTATGGACCTAAACTCTCCAATTTGATGCCATATTAAGTTCTGCAAGTTCTCCTAGCCTAGATTCAGCATTTCAGAGCTGATGGATTTGACGGAATCGAATTCCGATGCTCAGAACTCAAAACGACTAGAAAACTCAAAATTTCCAACTTTAAAGAACTAAAAGTGAACTTATGGATCTAAACTCCAATTTAATGCCATATTAAGTTCTGCAAGTTCTCCTAGCCTAGATTCAGCATTTCGGAGCTGATGGATTCGACGGAATCGAATTCCGACGCTCAGAACTCAAAACGACTAGAAAACTCAAAATTGTTAACTTTAAAGACTAAAAATGAACTTATGGACCTAAACTCTCAAATTTATTGCCAATTTCAGTTCTGCAAGTTCTCCTAGCCTAGATTCAGCATTTCGGAGCTGATGGATTCGACGGAATCGAATTCGGACGCTCAGAATTCAAAACGACTAGAAAACTCAAAATTTCCAACTTTAAAGACTAAAAATGAACTTATGGACCTAAACACTCAAATTTATTGCCAATTTCAGTTCTGCAAGTTCTCCTAGCCTAGATTCAGCATTTCGGAGCTGATGGATTCGACGGAATCGAATTCCGACGCTCAGAACTCAAAAAGACTAGAAAACTCAAAATTTTCAACTTTAAAGACTAAAAATGAACTTATGCACCTAAACTCTCCAATTTATTGCCAAATTCTGTTCTGCAAGTTCTCCTAGCCTAGATTCAGTATTTCGGAGCTGATGGATTCGATGGAATCGAATTCCGACGCTCAGAACTCAAAACGACTAGAAAACTCAAAATTTCCAACTTTAAAGAACTAAAGTGAACTTATGGACCTAAACTCTCCAATTTAATGCCATATTAAGTTCTGCAAGTTCTCCTAGCCAAGATTCAACATTTCGGAGCTGATGGATTCGACGGAATCTAATTCCGACGCTCAGAATTCAAAACGACTAGAAAACTCAAAATTTCCAACTTTAAAGACTAAAAATGAACTTATGGACCTAAACTCTCAAATTTATTGCCATATTAAGTTCTGCAAGTTCTCCTAGCCTAGATTCAGTATTTCGGAGCTGACGGATTCGAAAGAATCGAATTCCGACGCTCAGAATTCAAAACGACTAGAAAACTCAAAATTTTCAACTTTAAAGACTAAAAATGAACTTATGGACCTAAACTCTCAAATTTATTGCCAATTTCAGTTCTGCAAGTTCTCCTAGCCTAGATTCAGCATTTCGGAGCTGATGGATTCAACAGAATCGAATTCCGACGCTCAGAACTCAAAACGACTAGAAAACTCAAAATTTTCAACTTTAAAGAATAAAAATGAACTTATGCACCTAAAATCTCCAATTTAATGCCATATTCAGTTCTGCAAGTTCTCGTAGCCTAGATTCAGCATTTCAATGCTGATGGATTCAACAGAATTGAATTTCGACGCTCAGAACTTAAAACGGCTAGAGTATTCGAAATTTTCAACTTTAAAGAACTAAGAAAACATTTATGGACCTAAAATCTCAAATTTAATGCCATATTCAGTTCTGCAAGTTCTTCTAGACTAGATTCAGCATTTCGAAGCTAATGAATTCGACAGAATTGAATTCCGATGCTCAGAACTCAAAACGGCTAGAGAACTCGAACTTTTTAATTTACCTAAAATCTTCTTCGTTTTTTTTTTGGTTTATCTCTTATTTTGGGTAATCCTATTAATTTTATTTGTTATTTCTTAGAAGTATAGCCAACATTCAAAAACAACCGTGGAGGATTGATTTGGCTTAACATAAGTGCCATGACTAGGTAAGACATTCTTATCATTGTCAACACATGATTTCAATAACTTACTTGTGGCATTTAGAAGTTATTTGTAAATTATTTATTATCTTGATGATTGTTTATTGAAAGATTTAATATCAATAATTATCTTTAGGAGTCCAAGTATCCCATCCAAGGATTGGATGAATCTAGCGAGGTATAGCAAGGAGTATATTGATGGTGTTCAATCTTTCCTCGATTTTGCTTACTCTTATGGGGATCCTCAAGGTGAAGAAATTCAGTGTCCATGTGCAAAGTGTTGTAATATTCTTTGGACTCGAAGAGATGTAGTGTATGATCATCTAATATGCTATTGATTTGTCAAGGTTATACTAGATGGATTAATCACGGGGAATGGGAAATCAAGTCGAATGTTGATGATGATATGGATGACTCCCATGATGATATCAATGGATTGTTGAATGATCAATTTAGAGATGTTGCACAGGGTGAAGGATTTTATGAAGGTCCTAATGAAGATGCCAAAAAATTCTATAACTTAGTTGAAGAGGCAAGCCAAGAACTATATCCTGGTTGTAAAGGATTCTCTAGATTATCATTCACAATCCGTTTATATTTGTTGAAGTGCCTCCACGGATGGAGTAATGAATCATTTACTTCTCTTTTAGTGTTATTAAAAGAGGCAATGCCCGAGTTGAACATTCCTCCGTCGTACAATAAAGCCAAGTCTATGATTAAGAATCTTGGTCTTGATTATGAGAAAATTGATGCATGTCCTAATGATTGTATGTTGTTTAGGAATGATCACAAAGATGATGAATTTTGTCATACTTGTGGAGCTTCGCGATATATCAAATATTCTGAAATAGAGGGCGAGCTTGAGCCTCCTAAAATGTCTCATCGAGTTTCAGCAAAGATCTTGAGACACTTTCTATTAATTCCTAGACTCAAAAGGCTATTTATGTGCTCAAAGACTGCAGATTCATTAAGGTGGCATGATGAGGAACGTTGTAAAGATGGAAAGTTAAGGCATCCTGCTGATGGCCTAGCATGGAAAGACTTTGATAGCTTATATCCAGAATTTGCACGTGATTCTCGCAATGTGAGACTTGGCTTGGCAAGTGATGGGTTCAACCCATTTCGTACAATGAGTATATCTCATAGCACATGGCCAGTTATGTTGATGGTGTATAATCTACCGCCTTGGATGATCACAAAATCTGAATATTGTAAGCTTTCATTAATTATACCTGGGCCACGATCACCTGGAAACGACATTGATATTTACTTACAACCATTGATAGATGAGTTAAAAGTATTGTGGGATTGTGGAGTTGAAACATACGATGCTTCAAAAAATCAAAATTTTCAAATGCGAGCAACTCTTATGTGGACAATCAATGACTTTCCTGCATATGTCATGTTATCTAGTTGGAGTACAAAAGGAAAGTTGGCTTGTCCTTGTTGTAATTATGGAACTAATTCTCTCTATCTTAAACATAGTCGAAAAATGTGCTATATGGACCATCGTGTTTTTCTACCCATGGATCATCCATGGAGATCTAATAAAAGATCTTTCAATGGAAAAATTGAATTTAGGCCTCCTCCATCTTTATTAAAGGGACCTGATGTGCTTAATATATTACAAAATTTTGAAAATATGTTTGGGAAGAAGAGGAAGAGATCAAATGATGGTCCATGGAAGAAAAAGTCAATCTTTTTTGAATTATCTTATTGGCAGCACAACTTATTACGGCACAACCTTGATGTAATGCACATAGAGAAAAACATAGTTGATAGCATACTTGGAACTCTTTTAGATATTCCTGATAAAACAAAGGATCACGTAAAAGCTCGTTATGATTTGCAAGAGATGGGAATTAGAAAGAATCTTCATCCTGATACAACGGATCGTAAGAAAACAAAATTTGCAAGAGCATGCTTCTCAATGACAAATGGAGAGAAATCAATTTTTTGTTGAGTTTTGAAGACAACAAAGCTACCCGATGGTAGTGCCTCTAATATATCTAGGTGTGTGCAGTTGGATGAAAGAAAATTGTCTGGTTATAAGACCCATGATGCCCATTTCATGTTGCATTACTTGCTTCCAATACCAATTAAAAGCATCCTTCCTGATCATGTTGCAATTCCTTTGATTCGTCTAAGTTCCTTCTTCCGTCACTTATGTCAAAAAGTTATCACATTAGAGGAACTTGATTACTTAGAAGTAGAGATTATAGAAACAATAAATCAGTTGGAGAGAATTTTTCCTCCTACCTTTTTTGATATAATGATTCATTTGACTATTCATTTAGCGAATGAAGTGAGATTAGGAGGTCCCGTTCAGAACAGATGGATGTATTTTCCTGAAAGAGAAAATTGTACATTGAAATCATATGTCCGCAATAGACGTCATGCAGAAAGATGTATAGCAGAGACACATAATGTGAAAGAGATTATAACTTTATGCTCTAGATATATGCATGGGGGTGTACATACCAAATTTAACAGAAGAGCTCGAAATAATGATGAATGTGGTCTAGGTGATACAACTACTTTCAGTTTGTTTCCTAACAGAGGTTGTCCTTTAGGAGCTAAGAAAACTGATCCATTTATTTTAGATAACAAGTCACTAAGTCAGGCACATGCATATCTGTTGGGCAATTGTGACGAGGTTGAAGAATATATTAGGTACATACTTTAATTGAATTATAGTATTTTGTTTAGCATAATTAGTTTTTGACTTATTTCATTTATCGTTCTAATAAAAAATATCTTTTATGTAGAGAGCATGAAAGGGAACTTAATAAGCAGTCGCGAAGATCCAAATGGAATAGGGCCAAGAATCATAGTCAAAACTTCTCTCAATGGTTTGAAACTCGTGCTCTGCAAGAGGATATGCCTGATCTGATAAAACAATTATCCAGAGGACCGAATTCAGTTGCTAAAAGATATTCTGGGTATCTTATTAATGGATATAGATTTCACACAAGGCAACGTGATGCAAGGCGAAAAACACAAAATAGTGGTGTTACACTAGTTGCCTCAACTAAAAGTTTTGCAAGCGCAAAGGATAAAAACCCGATTGATGCAGATTTGACTTACTATGGAAGAATAGTTGATATAGTTGAGTTAGACTATTATGGTCATTTTAAGGTTGTCTTATTTAAGTGCGATTGGTATGAGGTTGAAAGTGATATTTATGGCCTTACTTATGTCTACTTTAACAAAAAGTTCTCTCAGGAAGAGCCTTTTGTGCTTGCATCTCAAGTACACCAATGCTTCTATGTGCAAGATCCATATGATCAAGATCGATATTATGTTATGAAGACGGTTCCCAGAGACTTGTTTAACATGGGCGATCAAGTTGAATCTAATGTCCCACAAAGTTGTGAAAATGAGCCCTTTGAACAATTGATGGGACCATCTATACCAAAAGATATTGGTGAAGTTCTCTTAACAAGGACTGATCTACCAGCAACAATTATTGATGTGCCTCCTGAGGAATTTGTTGCTCAACAGGTGCTGGAAGTCGAGTCCAAAGAGGAGTTTGAAGACCAGTCTGAACACGAGTCTGAAGATGAGTCTGAAAATGAGTTTGAAGATGATTCCGAAGATGATTCTGAAGAGGAGATCGAAGATGACACACCATGAGTTTTAGTTACTTTGGATGAATTTATACTTATAATTCAGTCGTTTTGTTATTTGAATACTTTTCTGGTACACAAATTTATTATAATCTGTTCTGTTTGTTCTTATTTTTTGTCTTTCATTTTTTGTTTTATGTTCTTTCACATAATCTGTCTATCTTCTGTAGGCCTGGCTTGAAGAATTTGATATCTTTTACTGCTGACAGGTTATGAGATTGAAAAGTGCACTATTGTTCATGACAGGTAGTGTTTTTATCTCTGCTATTCATAGTTAGTACTGGTCATAAAGATGTTGTGAAAGGGAGAGGGATGGGAAGAATTCAACCTGTTGATTCTGCAAACTCTACTGTCAGAACAACACTCAGATATGACTCATCTTCAGACAAGCACCTTTGTTCCTGGTTCACATCTAAATCATAAAGCTGATTCAAGATGCTTTGTTTTTTTAAACCAAGATTGCCTACAAAAGTTTCAGAGTCCACCACCCCTACTCGCTCTATGAAATTTTCAGTTTGTAGCCACCAAATTTTGAATTTAAAATAAGATTGTGACCTCTCCCAGTTTCCACATTTTAATAGCAAGGGGTTATGGTCTGATCTAACTCTAGGAATGATAGACTGTTTGAGTTTCTTCAAAGATATCTTCCATTCTTTCAAGTATAGCTGCCACCTGTGAGTGGTGCGTCTTCCAACTCCATATCCTCAATGAGATCTGAAAAGTCTTCCATAGCTTTGGTGATTTGGTTGCGGTTCTTCTTCTCAGAAGGGAATCTCACAACATTGAAGTCCCCGGCAATCACCCAAGGGCCATTAAATAGACCCCTGACTGCTCCCAGCTCCCACCATATCTCTTCTCTTTTCTCTGTGTTATTTGGAGCATACATACCTAAAAGGTGGCAGCTAGACTTCTCCCTCCCATTTGCTGACATACCTGAAAGGTGCATCTGCTTGACAATGGATTTTATGAAATTACTGGCTTACTTTTAATTTCTATGCTCATATTTCAATACCAGTATTTGCTGACATAAGAGGTGGATACCCTCTGTACAGTCGCAAATTTGTACATGGCTCGATTTGTTTGATAAATGTATGTGTTGGTATCTTTATGAAACATAATCTCATGCCAATTAATAACTCTTATCAAGTCTGCATATACCTGAACAGTGGCTGAGGGGTATTCAGCTGTAGTTTTCAGACCCCAAAATAAGATTAGCCTATTTCATGCACTTATGAAGAGATCTCTCTGTTTTTGACACAACATGGGGTAAAAGCATTTTAAATTAAGTTAATGAACTCCATATTCCAAGGTATTGCATTCTCCTTGTAAATGAAATGGAAACAAAGAATTTTCGATAACCAATTGAAATGGAACTGTTTGGACGCCTAATTCAGGGTAATGTCCCGTTTGTTATATTGGGCCCAACTCTGTTGAAATTTCTGCTGGCCTAGATTTTTGTTGAAATTTCTATCTCATTTCTTTGTAATTTTGTTGTATGTTTTAGGTACTGGAAGTTATACCCAAGCTGCATCGTGATAAGTGCACCCATCCTGAAGCTCACCAAGCGTTCATCAAGCTGAACAAAGCCTTTAAAGATTTGCAAGATCCAGATAGAGTGAGTAATTAAGTGATATCATCATTTATTTTCCTTACAAATTTTGATAAGTGAAGAGAAGCTTCTTTAAGATCTGGCTTGAAACCCTATGTTGATTTTCTAATAACAAGGTTAAATGCAAATTTCTAAAGATCTTGAGAGCAACTTCTAGAAAATGCCTATGATGCTAATCGGTCTAAAGTCTCTTAATTTCTTAGCTATTGTATTTTCTAGAATTGAGGTAATACATGTAGCATTAAAGTTTTTCTCAAAGACCCCATGAGAGTGGAAGTTCTTGACTGTTTCCATGATGTCCTTCTTCAACGCATTCGACCATGTGATTAGGATATAATCAGGCTTGCCTGTGAAGACAAAAGAATTCCAGCAGTCTCGAACTCTTTCCACAAACCCCTCAGTATTCAACCACCAATTATCAAACTTGAAATAAGATTATTAAATTCCCAAATTCCATGCTGTAATGAGGACAGGACTGTGATCAGACATACCAATCTCTGCATCACTGCATGTTTTAGGTTGTTGAACCTATCATCCCACTCTTCAGCGATTAGGATTCTATCAATTTTAGATGCAATTCTGGTATTGTCTCCTTTGACCCAAGTAAAACACCCTCCTTCCAATTGACTCCAACATATTCAATCTTTAATGAAGTCAAAGAATTCCTCCATAGCTGGTGATCTGCAATTTCTTTTTTCAAATGGAGATCTACATTGAAACCTCCACAAGACAACTTATGGCCCCTTAAACAAGCTCCTAACACACCTACTTCCTCTCCCACACACGTTCAAAGAAAGTAGAATCTCTATGTTGTACTGAGTGTGTTTTTTCTTCAGCAAAACTACATTACTTGTTGCATTAGTTTGTTACAAAAAATACAAGAGGAAAAGATATGATCTCGAGTCTCATTCTGTAAGTTGCATAGACAGCATATACAGTAGTGAGATTTTATTACTATTACTGGATTTTATTTGACAAGTCCTTAACACATTGTTTATTTTGTAGGTAAATAAAGTAGTGAGATTAAAAGAAGACGACAAAAATGAATCAAGCAAGAATACTAAAGAAAAAGGTCTTGAATCCGAACAAAGCTCAGAGTCCATTGAAGAATGTGAATTCTGATTTGCAATACCGATCAAGTGCTGAATTGATCAACAAGTTTAAGATTAAGAGAGAACGACTTGAAAAACAACACAATGATAAATTGAGGAAAGAGCATGCACCAATAGCGCATAAAAGACAGATTCTTGAGAGGTCCATTCCACAAGAAGAAAAGAGTAAACTATTTAGCCACAACTCTAGGTTCCAAACATCTTCAAAGGCAGCTGTTAACACTTCTCATGTGATTGATACAACACTAGGTGAAGGAGAGGAACAACCTGATATTCAGGAGCTGCAAAATATCAAACAGGTGAAGATGAAGTCGGTCTTACTGCCCACCAGTGTTGGTCAATTTCTGAAAGAACAGGGAACAAATGAACAACATGATATTCATGAGCTACCCAACTTCAAAGTGCTAAAGAGGAAGTCAGTCCTACCGGCTACTGATCTTGATCAGTTTCTGAAAAAACAAAGAACGCACATAGGTGATGAAATGAAATATCATAACTGCACAATAGATGATGTTGAATGTATGCAGGCTCCTATTGTGGATCAAGAAGAAATTGGCGAGGATGGGTGTCCTATAGATGAGGAAATTGACATCGATCGTAGTACAAAAGGTATGTCTTAAACTTTGTAAAATTTATTACTCATTATAAATGACATTTCTTATTTGGAAGTTGTTACATCAATCTAGGAATATCGGAGAAGAAAAATGTTCGGGGACAAACAACATGTAAGAAAATTCATGCAAGAAATTTGGAAGAAAGAGAGGAGGTGACATTTGATAATGGACAAGCAGTGGGACCAACTGATAAGATCATGTCTGAACTAACCAACTTTCTAGGAACAATTGCAAGGAATCCTAGATTCATCAGCTTGATTTACACTAGTTGGCATGCAGTGCCAGAAGTTACTAAAGAGCGCATGTGGGAATATGTCAATGTAAGAACAATAAACTTTGAGATTTTATATTTCATTGTATGCTTATTATTGATTGAAGCTAAATAATTATTTATTTTGCATAGTCCAAATTCTTAATTCCAACAGAAGGAGAGAAGTGGGTGATGACAGGTCTTCGTGAAGCTTGGAGGCGACACAAGGGAAATATTAAAGAGAGATTTTTTGATAAAAATAGTACTATTGAGGATATGCTAGCAAAACGGCCTAATGACATTCCTGAAGTTCATTTTCGTCAGATTATTGAGTATTGGAAACATCCAACTGTGCAAGTCAGGCTACAATAATGCATTCTTTTCTTCGATATATTTTGCGTCATCTCTATTCTTTGTTCTTTTAATTTATAAATTAATATATCTTTTTTTATTGAAATTTAGGCTATCTCTGAGATGAATTCCCAAAACAGAAAAAAACAAAAGTGGAGGCATCGAATGGGACCGATTAATTTTGCAAGAGTGCGCGTGGCATTGGTAATACTCAACATACACTTTGTGAAATTTGAATTTTATTTTTTGGTACTTTACTAGAACATGTTGATGTTTTAGGTAACGCTTCATATTCGTGTTATTTGTAGCATGCAACTAAAGAAAATAATGAGGAACCATCAAAGTCTGAAATGTTTATTGCAACTCGTACAAAGAAAGGAAAAGAACTTCAGGCTGATACCCAAATTGCAATAGTAAGTTATTTATAGTGAAAAGAACTTGAGGCTGATACCCAAGTTGCAATAGTAAGTTAAATTTAACTGTGCCATGTCAATTTTTTTTGATAGGCTGAACTTCAAAATCGCCAAAATGCTGGAGAAATACCAGGTGATGCATTTAGGGCTGTGTTTGGAAAGGAGAAACCTGGTCGACTCAGATGCTATGGTAGATCAGTGACAACAAGTTCTCTTAAAAAGGAGGAGGAAATTAACAAGCTTACACAAAAGCATGCCAATGAATTAAATTCTCTAAAGGAAGAAATGAGAGAGGAAATGCGAAATTTATTTAGCCAATTGTTGCAAAACAACCCAGGATTGAATGTTCAAGATATACCAGGGTGCGTCGAATCTAATCTTGCTTCACCTGCTGATGCAAGTAGTGCACAAGCTCAAAGAAGTCAAAATCTTCTACATTCTTCTGGATCAACCCATGCTTCAATTGTTAACTCAAAAGGTATTTTATCCTAAAAACTATATCTTATATGATTGAGAATCTGTGAGGGTTGGCTCTTTTTGTTCTCCTGTTCTATTCCTATTCCAATGAGACATCTTTGGATGCTGCATTAATTGGCTTAAAACTTGCATCCCAAAATTGATATATGGCCTTGTTGTATTTAAGTAAAGTAGCTTCCCAATCAGTTGTTGATATGTTGTGATATCTTCCAGAACTGGATCTAAATTGTTTCCTGTGTGTTGGTCAAAAGCTAGGCTAGTGCATTTTTAGTTAAATTCAACAGGAGTGCTAACTGGCTTCATGGTGATATAGCATAGAACTGGTATGTTTTGTAGACTAATGTCTAATCCGCCTATGGGTTGAGATGAGTGCATTGAGCAAAGTAATGTCCCCTGATTTAATTCCACTGGGTATGTTGTTGTTGTAGGTAATAACAGATAACTCGCCTTAGTCTTACTTTTATAGATAAACTGTAGTTGTTTTGTTTCCAGCATTATGGTAAAAGTAAAAGGAAAGATCAGCTATTGAGATGTAGTTCATCTATATATTTACATAAAGCTATAGTTTATAGTACAATTTAAAAGAGATAAAAGGAAACCCATGTAAAGAGGAAGATACAGAACTGGAAATTGACAACTGAAGAAGCCACTGCTCAGAGAGTAGAGCAGTCCTCAGCAACCTGCAGAGAAAAAACTTATGAACCTTTTCTTGAATTGCCTAAACTCTTGCAAAACATCAAGAGGAATTTTAACCTCTTGAACAAGATTTTCCCATATGATTTCCTCTGTTGTCCTCTGCTTATAGCAGAAAATGGAGTTGAAGAACTTGAACAAGTGTCAAAGTTACAAACTGTTTCAATCTTTGATGTGTTGTCAAGGTAGCGAAATTCTTTCAAGTTGTTAATCCTTTGCCGAAATGAGTGCATTGAGCAAAGTAATGTCCCCTGATGAATTAGATCCCTTCAGTACTTTGTGTTGGTACCTTCCAATGGGTAAGTTACACATTGCATGTTCATGGGTTAGAAGTGCTGAATGTTTATTGTCTAGGTGCTTGTATTCAGTTGAAATACTTTTGTGTACTGTTTGCATTTTTTTTTTCAATGTTTTTGAAAGTGCAATGCTTCTTTGGTTATTTCAATGAACTCTAAACATTTCTACCCTCTAATTGTTCAACTCTCTAATTGTTTTATTTTTTTAATGTGTAGGAAAATGCGAGAGATCAAATTTGAATGGCGGCCACAAGTCATTTGATTTATTGAAATGAACGAGAAGAGTTTTTGAACTATTTTTAGAGTTTAAATACATTTGATTTTGTGGAATTCATTGCGAGTATGCACATCTTTAAAAGACTCTTATAAGAATTTGTAAGACATTATTATTTGAAGTATATTGCATATCTATACATTTAATTATTTATAAGCAAAATTATGCGTAGTGTGATTAGTATATATATATAATTCAATAAGAAGATTTTGGCATATAAATTTGATTTAGTCAATATTGCAAAACTCCAAAATTGAACATCAATTATGGCATGGATATTAGCAAAGGATACATTTTAAAGTGTTGTTTTAGAGATGTTATAAATGGCTACACTTCGAAAGCGTTGCCAATAAGTTTGAAGAGGCAACACTTAAAAATGTAGTAGTATGTAGAAAAAGTGTTGTTATATAGCTATTACAAAGCGTTGCTTTTGCAACCCATGGGCAACACTTTTAAAGTGTAGCTGTTTAGGTGACACCTACAAAGTGTTGCCTAAAGTCAAAGGTAACGCTTCTTTAGGCCACCCCTGCAAAAGTATTGCCTAAAGCCAAAAAGTGTTGGCTTTGATCAAAGACAACACTTTTTCATAGTTTAGGCCACACTTAGTCAGAGTGCTTAAAAGCCAAAAATGTTGTAGTGCCACACGGTCCGTGAAGTGTCACACGGGACCGTGAGGGGTCCACATGTAGTATGCCTTAGTTTAAAACACCACGTTTAAGGGCCAAACATCCCCAGAAGGCCAAGGACCACTCCATGGAGGCTCCACACGGGCCGTGTGACCTCACACGGACCGTGAGGGCTCCCATGAAGCGTCCTTGGTCAAAAACGTTTTTGAAACCAAACTTTCATGCTTCATTGAGGTCGTACAAAAATTCGGGTCCTTACAATCATAATAATCTCAATCAAAGCAATAAACTAATATTAAAAATAACTGCAGAGTAGTTTGTAGCAATGAACAATGAAATCTATTTTTATTGGCAGTTCATAACCCTAGAAAAAGTCGTCCATGCAGTCTATTTATAATAGTGGGAAACATCCACTTACCCTAGTTGAAATAGTCTTTGACTTTGCCGATTGACTTTCACAAAACCACAGGGGTGTGGCGCGGACCCCTGTTGCCAGACTCATCGTGAGCTTCTACTCATTTTTTCAGTTGCGGCACAAGTCCATTTCAAGACTTTTCTATCGCAAAATCAAGTTCACCAACAAATGTGGCACGGGGTCCTTGCCTCGCACGGCAGACCACTCTATTCAATTAAACTTCACTTCATTTCAGCCCAAGATTAATAGCGAAGTCAAAATTAATTTCATTTCAGCTCAGGATTAATAGCGAAGTCAGAATTTTCATTAGAAGGATTCAAAATATGAAACAGTAAACACAGTAAATACAAAAAGACTGTAGAATTATAAATGGATCTGGGCAACTATCAAAGATACTAATCTTTAACCCTTAAATTTTAACTCACCCTACCATATCATTTTTAAGGCTTCTTCCAATTTTTGTCTTGCATCGTTGCACCTCGTGTTATTCCTTGAGAAAAATTGTGTTTTTAAAATATGTTCTTAATTTTTTAATAAATCACTTATTTCAAAACACATTTAAAAGATCAAAAAACACTTAAGACCATTTACAGACTCTAAGATTATATCTTCAGAAAATCTAATTTTTCATAGTTTTAATTCTATGCATAAAAGCGCAGACTTTTTAAATTTGTCGAGATGTTCAAAGCACAGAAAATTTTTATTCTACAAATTTATCCTATCTTTCAAAACTTAGCCCTAAAACTAAAAGAAGCAAAATCATTTTAAAACGTTATAGAAATTCATATCTATGTTTTAAATGTCCAAAAACACTTTGTTGAATCGTAGATTTTGCGTATTTAAAGTGGTTAGTTAAACAAACGAGAAGCTAATAAAAAATGTGTATAATTTTAAGATAATATTAGTTGGCTTTATGATTAAAAAAAAATAATTTGAATTTGACTTAAAAATATTCTTTTCTAAATTTGAATTGAAGAAAATAATGTTTTTTAAAAAAATAATAAAGCATGACTCATTTCCTTTCCTTTTATAAACTTCATTGTTATGGGGAACAACGTGTGAAAATTTATAAATTCAAATATATTTTGACAATTAAATTTGATTTATTATAGAAAAAAAATATTTTACCGTAAGAGGAATAAAACAAAGAAGACAAAAGTAAATGAGAGGCTTATTTTTATTAATGCTGGAAATGAAATGTAGAAGATGAGAATTTAATAGTTATTCTCTTTTTTATTATTTTATTTTGGAAAAAAATCAAAAATACCTCTTAACTATTTGAAATGGAGAAAATATACCCCTCCGTTGCGTTTTAGTTCAACTATACCCCTCAACTAAATTTTTGCCTAAAAAATACCCCCCTCTCTAATGGATGCAAAAAAGGGGGTTAACAATACTGCCAAACTATTAAAAACGGAGCAAAAATGTCCCTTGGTTAGATTTTGATTCAAAAATACCCCTCCCTTAAATTTAAAAAAAAAAAAAAGCTCTCTCTAATGGAAATGACATCATGCATGTTGTATTGGCAAAAACGTTGCATGATTAGTCTTGTGAAACCCATTTAGGGACCCAAGAGGTTTTCTCCTCAGATATTAGGTCTGAGACTAGTCTTTTTGTGTCGAAAGAGATTGTTATTTCACTTTCAAACGTCTCAAAAAGTCGATCTCTGAATGATAATATTGATTCATCCTCGTTATAACCATTGTCTCCTGATCATTTAATCAGTTTCTCGAGTTCAATAGGATTCAATTCTTTAAATTTTCCGAATCTACGGCCGTGTATGTAAATTTTTGTGTTTATATTAGCAATGTAATGCAATTAATATAAGTTATCATTTTCAAGAGACAAATCAATTGCAACTATAAATAATTTTTCTTAATATAGTAAGAATTTGAACTACTCAAAAACTGATAAAAATTGATTTGAAGATTGATTTGAGTTGAATTCTTTAATAGAAACGGGATATTTTAAATGATAATTTTAAAATGGGAAAAGGGTCATATATACCTCTTTAACTTTCTGAAAATGTCGACATATATCCTTCGTTTGAAGTTCAACCCTCTCGTGCGCTTGTCGTCTAACTATTGGCTCTTCTATGCCCTTTTGTTTGTTATTTGTTTTGGTGGAGTTATAGCTATCAACCAAAATATTCCACATGGCATTTATATATTTTACCCAAAATACCCAAAATATAACCCAATCCGTGATATTACCAGACCCAAGACCTATCACTTTCAACCCATTCTCAAAACCCTAATTGAATCCCAAATTATTTTGTCTGATCATCCCTTCTTCCAAGTAGCGCTAGGGTTCTATATAGCATTCGATTTTATGGAGTACAACAAGTTTTGATCATCCTCCTCCATTTAAGTTTTCAAAATACGAGTCAAGATTTAAGTGTTTCAAGTTAGGGTTCAAGTGGATTTTCATAGCTTTTACTCCAAAAAATGTTGGAATATGCTTTTATAAGTGTTTTAAACCTAATCTAAGTTAATATAAATTTTTTATTGATTTTCAAGTTTGTGGACATTATTGATTTCAAGTTGATATTATGTGTAGTTTCACAAATGTACCTTTTGAAAATGAATTGATGATCTGCTCCATCTTAGAATTGCGAATCTCATCCATAATTTAAAGAAGGAAAATGATAATCTTCATCATGAAAAGAGCACTTTAGAGGTAAGAATGACTAATCATGAAAAGTATTTGGCATCTGATATTGAAGAAAATTATGAACGTTTAGATGAAATTGATTTTTCCAAGAGTGAGGAGGTTGTTGTCGATAGTGAAAAGGTTATTGCTGATAACGAAGTGATACAAAAATCTAAGGAAAAAGTTTGTAAAGTGTGGATTGAGATAGCTATGTTGTGGTGTTGTTTTGTAGGATTCATCATATCTTGGGTGATAAAATAAGAATGTTTGTAATGTTTGTAATGTATTGTAATGTTTTGACTTTGAATGTGATCTTTTAATCTTGTAATGTTGTTTTGTAGGGATGGTTGTTTTGGATCTAGTAATGGTTGTTTTGGATCTTGTAATTGTTCTTTTGGATGATAAAATATGAATGGTGTTTGGTTGAAGTCCTTTATGATTTTTGTTTGCCTTTTGATTTTAATCTGGATAATTCATATTAACATTGTTGATGAAAAAGATAGAGCAATAAGGACAGTAAGAATGACCATACGCTATAGGAAAAAGAGTCATATATGTCCCAAAACTTTACGAAACGGTCTACATATTACCTCCATTTAGATACTTGCTCAAGTATTATAAAGGATGCAAATCATAGGGTCCAAAACTACCAAGAAAGAATTGATATCACAAGTCCAGTGCCAATGTTAAGAAGCAAATGTGCTCTTAAATATGTAACAGATGTTTCATATCACCAACAAAATAAAGGCCAAATGAGTAAGAAACTGAACAATAATCAAGATTACAACAAATCCCCTTCCTTTTTCACTGAACTTCATCTAGAAACCTATGGCATTCTCAATGGTTGTACTCAAACTAAACACTCACTTAAATCCATCTAGAAATCAATGCCATGGTAGTACTCTATCTAAACACTAATTAAGGTATATCATCATTCAACAACAACACATCAACATAACACATGAATGTAATTGAAGAAGACCATTCAATAATAACATACTAACATAATTGAAAAAGATAATCAAGATAAACACAACCAAAAATAGGTATCATTAGTGCCATTTTACAAAGGCATATGAAAGTTTTATCTAACTTAATCATCATGTACTCAATGCACTAGGCACAAAAATTAACTACCAGTCTTATAAAAAGTGTTATGAAACCAAGTGTATTTAACTATCTGAAGATTAAGACAGAAATAATAAAGAATTACTCAGAATCTTCATCAGGTGCAGGTTCTCCTCTGTTGTTGACCCCCATCATCTTTATTGTTTTCTTTTTCTTTTTTTGGTTCCATTTCCACCTGTCTAGAAAAGATGACTTCTTTGCCTTTGCATGTTATTTTGATTGGAGAGTAAGGCAGATTAGTTAGCACTAAGGAATCTGCTTGATCTATGGTAAAATAATTTTTTCTTGTACCTGTTGGAACAGTTTTAGTCTTCAACTTCTCAGCCCTTAACTCTAATTCACGAATCACCTTTGACCTTATGGGTGACTCTTCCTCATTTGAACATCAAGTCTATATGGTTAAAATTCTTGGGTTGCATCTTGTGGTTGAAAAATAGATTTTTCTGTGCCAACTTCAATCTCCTTTTTAGTCTCCATTATTCTCAACTGTGAACTGCTGCCAGTCTTTCATCTTTTTCCATTTCTAAAGTTTGCATTGTTTTCAGTAGATTTTTCCTTTCAAAAATCATTATCCGTCAATATACAAATGAACTATAGTAAAAATATTGCCAATAAATATTTAAAAGCTTACCTTATAACAACCTCTTATATTGTGATTTGGTTCACCACAACTACTATATATTATTTGAGTACCATTTCTGGATTGAGATCACTCACCCTTCCTTTTTCTTGCTTCGTCTGGCTCTCTATCTCTCTTCATTCTAAGTCTTCCCAACTTGTTTAACAAAATCAGGAGGCAATATTTCACTTCAGGGATCAACCTTCCAGAACACCTGACATTTCGTAATTTGCATCTTGTGTTTATAAGTCAGCATGTAAGCCTCCTTGTTGTCCACCAATAAATTTCAGTTCTAGGATCTACCTTTTTGTGTGTAAATGCTTTGCTGGCATGTGAGACGGGTATACCCGATAAATCCCAAATTCTGTCGCTGCATTTTTTTTCCTCTAGATTGATAGTGCCTCCATCATAAACTTCATAACCCCAATTTCCATTAAATTCTACCTTACAATTATGTGTTATGGCCCTAAATCAATATACAACTTCATACAAACCCAAGTCCTCAACTTCTTTTCATTTTTCCTTAACAGTTTCATCACCTTCACCCTTATATCTTATATCATCCTGATTACTGGCTTTCATACATTCCTTGTTACAGTAGCACAAAAAAAGGAAATTAAATGAAAATCTAGAAGTAATAAGTACATATAATTTAGAATTAAAAAATGAAAATCATACTTTTTGCATATCAGAAATGAATGTAATTCATGTCCCATCTTTAAGGTCCAAAGACTCTTTCATAGCTAAATAAATCAGCTCCATGTGCAGCTTGTTTCTTTATCCAGTATTGCCCATGCTAATGGAAAGAAACTGTCACAACCCGGACCTAGGGTCTAGATATGACATGAAGAATGGGAACCCTAGATATCCATTTTCAAATCATCAGTTCGGAAGCGTAAACAAATAGTAATACATACTTCTAAGGGATGTGAAAGTAGGACATACACTATAGGGATGTTATAGGGAAGGGATTAATATGAATTCACAGACTACATAGCACATAGAGACTAAGGGGTGAGTAAGTATGTCTCACTCCATTGGGGAAATAGGGGACTTAGGATCTTTCACATCATAGCATTAAGCATAACATAGTACCCATAGTCAAATCCATATAACAATATCTCATAATTAGCCATATCCATAATCATAATCTCTAAATAAAACACTTAGCATATAAATGTAAAAGAGTCTATAAGATATCCAACAATGTTCCTAGTCATAAGATAGGACAGGGGCCAAGACAAGTCCCAAGCTCATCCTCAAGGTCAATAAAATAAGCAAAAACACTATAAATAGAGGAATGGTGGTTTGTTATTGAAAGATAGGACTCACCACATAAGTATCTCAAGATCCAAGCTAGTTGTAGTACGGTGGATGAAGGTAGTCCTCGGTCCCTATATGGTTAGATCATGTAGGCAAAAGTATATGTTAATACATTTGAATGTACTAAGTATATAAGTATACGAGCATGCAATGCATATGACTTATCAAACCTGCATTCGAAGTTGGATGGCAAGGGCACAAAATATAGAAGGAGAGATATAGCAAGGAAAAGTAGTATAACAATATACCATGAAATCCATGATGCACTAATGCTCATATGTAGTGGAGATATGACTATACCCGACATATCAAACTCATGTGAGCTATTACATGAATTAGTCTGATATAGATACCCCTCGGTAGGAGAAGATTACTTGCCAAGGGTAATCAAATCTTCCTTACGATCACATCTTTTCAGAAGGATTGTTATACCAAATCATATCATATCATATAAAAGATATGCAACCATTCCTTACGACTCCGTCTTTTCGGTAATGGCTACCATATACCTATGATGGCACATAGTTCAAGGAAAGGGAGAGGACTCTTAGGGATAGCCCTTACGCCCCCAATCTATCAGTGTTAAGTCAAACATCCCACTAGAATACTTATACATATACATGCTTTCAAAAGAGACACAAGTCATTTCAAATCATTTTAATGCATACTTGGGCTCAAAAGCCAAACATATTTATTACACATTCATACTTGGGCTCAAAAGTCAAATCATAGTTCATAATCATGTTTCTCATACATAGGAATAGTTCATTCATATATACATAATGGTGTCCACACCTAAAATGCGCAAAGATCCATATCATAGACATTTATGTGATCACATTCTTGTCATAACCATAATTTTATCAAAATCATATACATAACATAATTGGGCTTAACCCACTTCATAATCTTCATAAGATCCAATGCTCATGAATGTATATGATATGAATGATGTGAGAATAACATGAGTAATTGAAATTCAATCTTAAATCAACAATACAATATGAAATTGAAGTAAATCCGTAAGAACATTTCTCGTTCAAATCATAATTTAGATTACCCATGCTTTATCAAGCTTTAAAGGGACAATGCATATTCAAATCTTCATAATACTCATGTAATTCAATATATTAGGCTTAAATCAACTTAAAATCAACAATAAAGCATAGCCCGAACTTCAATTGAATTTAATAATCAATAATATTCAAAACCCATATTTAAAGTAAGAAAAACTTTATGAAATTCAAGTGAAAAGAGTTTGGGTCTTCTTGGTTGAACGGGAACAAGAATCAACGCTACATACCTTAGCTAATAGAGAAGATCCAAGAAGAAGTTTAATGTAAAAAGAGCCTTCCTTTGATTCCCTAGCTCTATTCCACAAGAGTTCTTTGAGAGAGTTCTTAAGAGAGAGTTCAATATGGACGGCTATGAAACGAGTAGAAAATTGATGCCAGTGGTCTCAGGGAGGGGTGTACAGTCCATGTACTTGGTCCATGATCCAACACTTAGAAAATTTTTACTTACATGAAGTTCCAATATGGTAATTACATACTTAGAAAAATTCAACATATGCATCCATATGGACGGCATCACGGTCTATACCAAGGCATACAGACCGTATGTCTCCTCTTTACCACTTCACTTAGAAAAATTCTTCATGACAAAGTTCCGAGATGGTGATCCAATACTTAGAAAATTTTCACTTTGGTACCTATACGGAAGGTCTTCACGGACCACGAAGCACCATATGGTCTGTGAGAGGGTCCGTGTGATATGGCTTGGCTCAAATTATGGATTTTCAAGGCCAAGGCTATCATACAGTCCACCACATGGTCTGTATAGCCTCACACGGCTCGTGTGGGGTCCATGTGTGGTATGCCTTAGTCTCAAACTTCCATATTAAGCCCACACACCTCACATAAGGCTAGGAGCCTCCACAACGTCGTATAGCCTCACACAGGCCGTGAAGGCTACCATAGAGCATCACCTTGGTCCAAAACATTCCGAAACCAAGTTTCCAAGCTCCATTAAGGTCGTACAATGTACACGTCCTTATATCATCTCCCCATTGGGAATATTCATCCTCGATGTGCTAGAACAAGGCTTGAAATGCTTGACTTAGAACATGAAATACCAAAACATAAGATACAATGCATATTTCATCACTTGAAAATCATAAGGTCATTAAAACTCATATCAAAACGTAATCAAATCATTCAAAAATCATAAAAATATTTTCGTGCACATATATGCATATCATATGATGAAACTCAAGAGTGAAATAATTAGGACCACTTGGAATAGAAAGAATCTAATACATTATGCTTGAGTAGATTGGAAAAGATGGGGATATCATTTTATCATGTCCATCTCTGTCTCCCATGTGTCACACTCCACATGTTGATTTCTCCAAAGAACCTTAACCGAAGCCACATCCTTGTTACAAAGCCGCTTCACTTGCCCATCCAAAATCTTAATCAGAACTTCCTCATAAGACAAGTTTTCCTCAACCTCAACACCATCCAAAGGCACAATAATACTAGGATCTTCCACTAACTTCCTTAATATAGACACGTGGAAAATCAGGTGAATAGATCTCAAATGTGGAGGCAAATCCAACCCATAAGCCATATTCCCAATCCGCTCAACAATCTCATAAGGACCTGTATATCGAGGAATTGGTGTTCCGTTCTTTTTGAAACACATCACGCCCTTCATAGGTGAGACTTTCACATACACCCAATCACCAACATGAAACTCAAGATCCTCTTCCTTACATCCAAATGGAACTTTTGCCAACTTTAGGTTGTCTTCAACCTCCCTTTAATCAACGTTACCTTCTCCATAGCCTCCAACATCAAATCCAAGACAATCAAAGCTTTCTCTCCCAACTCAAGCCACCTTACTAGGGATCCATATCTCCTACCATATAAACCTCAAACGATGTCATACCAATGTTGGCATGAAAGCTATTATTATAAGCAAACTCAATGAGTGGAAGATGATCATCCCAATTATCCTTGAATTCCAACACACAAGCCCTGTACATGTCCTCCAGAGTTTGAATCATCCTCTTGCTTGCCCATCAGTTTGACGATGAAAAGCAGTACTCAACTTCACCTTAGTACCGAGTTCGCTTTGAAACAACCTCCAAAAGTGAGAAGTAAATTGGATGTCACGATCGGATATGATAGACCTAATCACACCATACAACCTCACCAACTCTTGGATGTACAACCTTGCATAATCTTCGGCACTAAAGGTAGTCTTGACCAGGAGGAAATGAGCCGACTTAGTCATCTGATCAACAATAACCCAAATTGAATCAAATTTCTTTCGAGTCCAAACCAAACCAACCACAAAATCCATGTTCACATCTTCCCACTTCCAAGTAGGAATCCCAATATCTTGAGTCAAACCACTGGGCCTTTGGTGATCTACCTTCACTTGTTGATAATTAGGGCATTCAGATACAATCTTGGCTACATGCTTCTTCATACCATGCAACCAATATACCTCCCTTAAATTTCGATACATCTTGGTAGATCCCAAGTGAATTGAATAATGAGAGTTATAGGCTTCACTCATAATCACCCTCCTAAGATCATCAACATCCGAAAGACATCACCAATCTTGATACCAAATCACACCATCTCCCCCTTGGGAGAACACCTCTATCTTCTTTCGGCCACCAACTTTTTCAACTCAATTAATGACGAATCTAGGTTTTGCCTAGCCTTAACATTAATAAACACACAAGATTCGACCCCATTCTGAACACGAATACCACCATCGTTAGAGTCGGGCAACCTAACACCAACCTAACAAAATGGTGAACATCTCTTGCTAACTCCTTCTTCTCATCCTCTATATGAGCCATACTTCCCATAGATAGCCTACTAAGAGCATTGGCTACAATATTTGCCTTGTCAGGATGATATTGTACACTCATGTCATAGTCCTTAAGGAGTTCCAACCACTTTTGCCTCATGTTAAGATCCCTTTGAGTGAACACATATTGTAAACTCTTGTGATCGATGAAAATATCAATATGCACTCCATACAAATAGTGCCTCCAAATATTCAAGGCAAATACCACCATCGCTAGCTCAATATCATGACTCAGGTAATTACGCTCACGCACCTTCAATTGCCTTGATGCATAAGCTATCTCCTTACCATGTTGCATAAGCACACAACCGAACCCAAATTTGAGAAGCATCATAATATACCACAAACCCATCCAAGCCATTCAGTAGAGTCAAAATAGAAGCTGATGTAAGTTGATCCTTCAAGGTCTGAAAACGCTTCTCACACTCATCCGAGCATACACATTTGGCCTTCTTTTGAGTCAACTTAGTCAATGGAGATGTAATAGATGAGAAACATTTAACAAACCTTCCATAATAACCTTCCAACCCAAGAAAACTTTGAATGTGTGAAAGAGTCAATGGTCTTGGCCAATTCTTCATAGTCTCAGTCTTTTTCAGGTCAACCTCAATACCATCACCGGATACCATATGACCAAGAAAAGCTACCTCACCCAACCGAAACTCATATTTGCTAAACTTAGCATACAACCTCTTCTCCCTCAAAGTCTAAAGAACAAACCTCAAATGATCCATATGCTCCCACTTATTTCGGGAATAGATAAGGATATCATCGATGAAGAAAACCACAAAACTGTCAAGGAATGGCTTGAACACCCTATTCATAAGATCTATGAACACGGTCGGGACATTAGTCAACCCAAATGACACCACCACAAACTTAAAATGCCCATACCTAGTCCAAAAATCCATCTTGGGAATGTCACACTCCCTAACCTTCAAATGATGATAATCAGAATAGAGATCGATCTTTGAGAAATGGGTGGCCCCTTGAAGTTGATCAACCAATTCATCAATTCTTGGCAATGGATACTTATTCTTGATGGTTACCTTATTCAATTGCCTATAATCAATGCACATCCAAAGAGATCCATCTTTCTTCCATAAAAATAACACCGGAGCACCCCATGGAGATTTCTTGGCCTAGTAAAGCCCTTCTCCAACAAGTCCTTCAACTGATCCTTCAATTCCTTCAACTCAGCTGGTGTTATACGGTGTGGGGTAAAAGAGATAGGTTGAGTATCCGAGAAAAGATCTATGCCAAAGTCTACTTTCCTTTCGGGAGGAATGTCAGGAAAGTCTTCGAAAAACATATCTAGAATCTCATTCACCACCGGAACAGATTCAAGAGTAGGTGACTCAGATTCCACATCGTTGATGCTTACAATATGGTAAATGCACCCTTAGAAATCATCTTTTGAGCCTTAAGGTAGGAAATAAACCAATCCTTAATAGCAGAGTCACTACCCTTCCATTCCAGAATGGGCTCATCCAGAAGTTATAACTTGACCTTCCGGGTTCTACAATCTATAGAGGCATATGAAGCATGCAACCAATTCATCCCCAGAATAATATCAAAGTCAAACATCTCAAGTTCCACAAGATCACACAAGAAGGCTTTATGCAAAACAGAAACTGGACAACCCCGATAAACTCTGTGAGCAACAATAGATTCATCCACGGGAGTGTAAACTGAAAAGGGATCCCTTAAACTTTTGAGACTCAAAAAAAACTTAATAGCCAACAGAGGAGTTAAAAAAGATAAATTTCCACCCAGATCAAGCAAACATAAGTATCAAAATCAAAGACTTTTAACATACCATCACAACATCCGGAGTCTCCTCAACTTCCTGACGAGCATGAAAAGCATAGAACCAGTTGTTCCTTGGGGAATTACCTTGAGGAACTCTTTTTTGTCCTTGAGAACCTTGAGCCACTTTACCTTGACCCTTTTGAGAAACCTTAGGACAATCAGAAATCTTGTGGTTCTTATCACCACACCCATAGCATGTGCCCAAACTCTTCCAACAAGTATCTGGGTGATTCTTTCCATAAGTAGCACATCGAGAAAGAACTTGCCAACCTCAATCTATGCCTTAAGAGGAGGCACCCTAGCATTAGCAACCTGAATATTAGAACCTTATCCCTGTGGGAAGCAACCATAACCATTATCCTTGGAGTTGGAGAACAAACCATCATACCGGGCTCTTAGGATCATGCACCCTCTTCTCTTTGAGCTTTTCTCCCTTAATTTGTCTGGAATATATCATGAGCCTTGAGATATCCATGTCACAAATAAGCATGGCAGTGCGACATTCCTTGACAACCAAGTCAGAGACACCCTAGATGAACTTGTGCATTCTTGCGCAGGAGTCAGCCACAAGCATCAAGGAATACTTTGAAAGCTTAGTAAACTTGAGGGCATAGTCCCTCACACTTATACCACCCTGTTTGAAGTTGATAAACTCTGTCATCTTGGCTTCCCTAAGTCCAAGTGGGAAAAAGCGATCAAGAAATGTAAACTTGAACTCCTCCCAATTAACAACATTACCACAAACCCTTCCATTAACCATTAAGTGTACCACACTTCAGACACATCTTTCAATTGATGGGCAACCAATTCAACTTTCTCCACAAAAGTCACCCCCATAACAGTCAACACCTTAGTGATCTCATCAATAAACTCTTGAGCATTCTCATCAACCTTTGACCCATAGAATGATGGAGGATTCATCCGGGTAAAATCCCTCACCCTAGAAGCCAGAGTAGGATCACAGAGGAGAAGATTAGTCTACCTAGTCTAAGAAGTCACCACTTGTGCAAAAATAAAAAAGGCCATACGAAATTCACCATTAGAGATAGAACCTTCCATTAGCTCTTAAGGAACTTGGTCCTTACAAGCCAGGGCCGGTCTTGGTAGGGGAGCTCTTCGTGGAGGCAGCTTTTGTAATGTAGCAAGAACATCATCAGGGTTAGGAAACCTGTATACACAGTCCAAAGCACGACATAAGGCATGACGAAGTGAGACACTTCCTAAAACATTTACTATAGCTTCCTACCCATTGGTATGGTGCACTTCACACATATGAATAGGACTCTACGCAATGTGGTATGTTGGACTCCGAGGATTATTTATAGACCTAGTATTGTGATACCAAGCTTGTCACAACTTGGACCTAGGATCTAGGAGTGACATGTCGAATGGTAAACCGAGATTCCTCATAGTATCTATTTTCAAATCGTTGATTCGGAAGCGTATACAAATAGTAAACATATACTTCTAAGGGACAGGAAAGTAGGACTCACTCTATGGGGATGTTATAGGGAAAGGAATTAAAATGAATTCACAGAACACATAACACATAAAGACAAAGGAGTGGGTAGGTATGTCTCACTCTATGGGGGTAATGAGGGACTTAGGATCGTCCACATCATAGCATAAAAGCATAACATAGTACCCATAGTCAAATTCATATAACAATATCTCTTAAGTAGCCATATCCATAATAATAATCTCCGAATACAACACTTAGCATATAAACGTAAAAGAGTCAATAAAATGTCTAACAATACCTCTAGTCATAACATGGGACGGGGGCCAAGACATATCCCGCACTCACCCTTAAGGTCAATAACATAAGCAAAAGCATCATAGGTAGAAGAATGGTGGTTTGTCGTTAGAAGATAGGACTCACCACACAAGTATCTCAAGATCCAAGTTAGCCGTCGCATGGTGGATTAAGGTAGTCCTCGGTCCCTACATGGTTAGATCATGTAGGCAAAACTATGCATTAGTATGTTTCAATGTACTAAGTATGCGGGCATTAATGCATATCACTTATTAAACCTACATTCAAAGTTAGATGGCAAGGGAAAATAATATAAAAGGAGATATATAGCAAGCAAAAGTAGTATAACAATATGTCATGAAATCCATGATGCATGAAATGCACTTGTGCTCATATATAATGGGGATGTGAATATAACCAACATATAAAACGCAGGCGAGCTATTACATGAATTAGTGCAATGTAGACCTCACATCGGTAGGACAAGATTACTTCTCAAAGGTAATCTACGCCACACCTTACGACCTCATCTTTTCGGTGTGATGGACACCTTTCTTACGATCACGTCTTTTTAGAAGGATTTTCATGTCAAATCATATCATATCATATCAAAAATGTGTAACCATTTCTTACTACCATCTTTTCAGTAATTGCTACAATATACCTATGTTGGCACATAGTTCAAGAAAATGGAAAGGACCCTTGGAGATAGCCCTTACGCCCCCAATCCAACCATGCTAAGTCAAATATCCCACAAGAATACTTATACATACACATTCTTTCAAAAGAGGCACAAGTCGTTTCAAATTATTTCAATGTACGATTGGGCTCAAAAGCCAAACATATTTCGTATACATTCATACTTGCGCGCAAAAGTCAAATCATAGGTTATAATCATGTTTCTCATGCATAGGAATAGCTCATTCACATATACGGAATAGTGTCCACACTCAAAATGCACAAAGAGCCATATCATAAACATTTATGTAATTACATTCTTGTCAAAACCATAATCTTATCAAAATCATATACATAAACATAATTGGGCTTAACCCACTTCATAATCTTTATAAAATCCAATTCTCATGAATGCATATGACAGGAATGATGTGAGAATAGCATGGGTAATTGAGATTCAATCTTAAATCAACAATGCAATATGAAATTGAAGTAAATCCATAAGAAAAATCCACATTCAAATCACAATTTAGATTACACTTGCTTATCAAGCTTTAAAGGGACAATGAATATTCAAATCTTCATAATACTCATGTAATTCAACATATTAGGGCTTAAATCAACTTAAAATCATCAATAAAGCATATCCCATACTTCAATTGAATTTAATAATCAATAATATTCAAAACTCATCTTTAAAATAAGCAAAACTTCATAAAATTCAAGTGAAAAGTGTGTGAGTCTTCTTGGTTGAAAGGGACCAAGAATCAATCCCACATACCTTAGCAAATAGAGAAGATTCAAGAAGAAATTTGATGGAGAATGAGCCTTCCCTTGATTCCCAAGCTTAGTTTCAACAAGAGTTCTTTGAGAGTGTTCAATATAATTCTAACCGTAGGAATGACTTTAAATGAGAAAAATACAGTATAGGTCATTTGAATATCTTTAAGTAGCATAGAAAGTCACAAAAGATCCTTAGGATAAACCATAATTATGAAAATGTCATTAATAAAACGAGTAGAAAATTGATGGTAGGGGTCTCAGGGAAAGTTATACGGTCCGTGTACTTGGTCCGTGATCCAAAACTTGGAAAAATTCCACTTGATGAAGGTCTGAGATGGTAATTCCGTACTCACAAAAATCAACATAGGCATCCATACGGATGGCTTCATGATCTGTGCCAAGGCATACGGTCCGTATACCTCCTCTGTACCACTTCACTTAGAAAAATTCTTCACGACAAAGTTCCGAGATGGTGATCGAATACTTTGAAAATTTTCACTCCGACACCTATACGGAAGGGCCTCAGGGACCCTGAAGCACTATACGGTCCGTGAGAGGGTCTGTGTGACATGTTGTAGCTCAAATTATGGATTTTCAAGGACAAGGTTACCACAAGATCCACCATACGGTTCGTATAACCTCACACGGCCCTTGTGGGGTCCATGTGTGGTATGCCTTAGTCTCAAACATCCACATTAAGCCCACACACCTTAACAAGGCCAAGGGCCACTCTAAGGAGCCTCCACACGGTCTGTATAGACTCACACAGATCGTAAAGGCTACCATGTAGTGTCACCTTGGTCCAACACTTTTTGAAACCAAGTTTCCAAGTTCCATTAAGGTAGTACAATGTCTGAGTCCTTACAGAAACTGTTCATACAATCTTGTACTATTGCTACCAACAACATGCTCCTACTCCTACCTTTCAAGAATGTACCATCAAGTCCAATTAAAGGCCTTAAACTAGATTTTCAGCCTTTTTTAGAGCATCAAAACACAAGCACATCTTCAAAAATTTTCTTTTTGCTTCAGCTAGGGAATCCTTGGAGATATTTGTCACAACATCACTTCCAGGATTAATATGTTTTATCTCTTCTGCATAGGCTTTAAGTTTTGTTGTAGTCATCTATAAAAATACCCTCCAACTTCTCAAGAATCATACATTTAGTCCTTTTAAGCATGGATTGAGACACACTTAGCTTATAATCATTTTTAAGCTCTCGTCTAATATCTTTTATCTTGTACTTGGGGCTATTTTGAACCTTTTTCTTGAAGTATTGAGCTAAAGTGGCTGCATCAACTTTGGGATTTTTAAAGGGCTCTCACATGTGTGTTTGCTGATGAAAGTCTTTATCTTAAATCCTTCAGTCTTGTCATCACTTGAAATCAAGAACCTGAAAAGACACTCCTCTTCACAATAATATCTAATTCTTGTTGTATCAGCCTTGATTATAGTCAAAGTCCTTTTATTAGCTAATGCATAATAGTTCATAACCTACCTACCTTCTTTCATATCATTAAATGACATACCAACATGTAATTCCTTGTAGTTTTCCAATCTTTCACCTAATACTCTTCCCCTTTCCTTGCTAATACCCTCCATCCAATCAGAATCATATTCCTCACCCTCAGAAATAATTTAATCAATATTAGAACCAACACTGTTTTCATAATCTGTACCAACCTCAACATTTGTAGAAGATGCTTCAGTATGATGTGAGAACTTTGGATCAGAAATTGTAAGCTCACTCTCTTCCACAACAAAGAAATTGATGACTTTAAATTTCTCAAACAATAGGCCAAGAGGCCCTAATTCTAGCATCCCCATCTACTATATAATACTTACCAGAGGGGCCTATGACTATCAGTTGTTTTACTCGAGAAACCCCTAGCTTGTAAGGGAACTCATCACATGTATCTTGATAGCTCAATAATTCAGGGTCAAAGTTAGCCAACAGTGTGCCAGATTCTTATTGTATGCCGACATAGGTGAAATGACCCAACTACCCCATAGTTGAACACAATATCAGCTTCATCAAACATCCTACAAAAATACAACAACAACAAACAACACAACAACAACATACCCAGTGAAATCCCACAAGTGGGGTCTGGGGAGGGTAGAATGCACGCGAACCTTATCACTACCTCATAGCGGTAGAGAGGTTGTTTCCTTGGAACCCTCGTCACAAAAAACCATGAGCAGAATAAGCTAGATATGATAAACATGAAAAAACATGAAGTAAATACGGGACAATAAAAGGCAGATATATAGCATATAAAAGGCATACAATTAAAAACTCCTTCTTATCTAACCTAGCCTGCTAGTCTATTTCACGAGCTCCACTCCTTCCTATCTAAGGTCATGTCCTCGGTGAGATCAAGTTTCACCAGATCTTGCCTAATCACCTCCCCCCAATACTTCTTTGGTCTACCTCTACCCCTCCATGTAACTCCCAAAACTAGCCTCTCATACCTCCTAACAGGGGCATCAGTACTCCTTCTCTACACATATCCGAACCATCGTAGTCTCGTTTTCTCATCTTGTCTGCTACAGGTGCCACCTCTAGCTTCTCCTGAAAGGCCTCATTCCTAATCTTATCACTCCTGGTGTGACTACACATCCATCTTAACATCCTCATTTCTGCGACCTGCATCTTCTGCACATGTAGATTTTTTATTGGCCAACACTCCACCCCATATAACAAAGAAGGTCCAACCACCATTCTGTAGAATTTACCTTTGAGTTTAGGTGGTATCTTCTTATCACACAATACTCCAGAGGCCAGCCTCCATTTTGTCCAAGCCGCCTCAATACGGTATGTGACATCATCGTCGATATCCCCACTACTCTGGATGATGGACACCAGATACCTAAAGCTTTCCTTCTTGGGAATAGGGTGAGCGGAAAGTCTCACATCAATGTCTGCTTCATCCCTAGCCACACTGAATTTGCATTCCAAGTATTCTATTTTGGTCCTGCTCAGTCTTAATCCTTTGGACTCCAAAGTGTGTCTTCAAACCTCCAACCTATCATTAAATTTGGTTCGGGTATCATCAATCAGTATTATGTCATCTGCAAACAACATACACGATGGGACCTCCTCTTGGATAGATCGTGTCAGCTCATCCATCACCAACGCAAACAGAAAAGGGCTCAACACAGATCCTTGATGAAGTCTCATCTTAACAGAAAAATATTCTGAATCTTCCCCCACCATTCTTACCTGGGTTTTGGCTCCATTGTACATGTCTTTTATCACTCTAATGTATGCCATAGGGACGCCTTTCACCTCCAAACACCTCCACAGGACATTTCTCGGGACTTTGTCGTAAGCCTTCTCAAGATCAATGAACACCATATGAAGGTCCTTGTTTCTTTCCCTATATTTCTCCACTAATCTCCGAACAAGGTGAATCGCTTCAGTAGTCGACCGCCCTAGCATGAATCCAAACTGGTTTTCTGAAATAGACACTACTTTTCTCACCCCCATCTCCACCACTCTCTCCCATGCCTTCATAGTATGACTTAACAACTTGATACCCCTGTAATTATTGCAGTTTTGAATATCACCCTTGTTCTTGTATAGTGGAACCATTGAACTCCTCCTCCATTCATCCGGCATCTTGGTGGTTTTCATGATAGCATTGAATAGTCTAGTCAAGCACTCTATTCCATTCTTGACCATGTTCTTCCAAAAATCTACCGGAATCTCATCAGGTCCGATCGCCCTCCCTCTCTTCATCCTACTAATCGCCCTTCTAACCTCCTCAACTCTGAACCACCTGCAATAACCAAAATCTCGATGACTCTAGGAATGAGCCAACTCACCCAGCTCAATATCACTATCTCCTTTTTTGTTTAAAAGTTTATGAAAGTAAGCTTGCCACCTTTGTTTAATGGAAGTCACATCCACTAACACCTCACCCTCCTCATCCTTGATGCACTTCACTTGGTCCAAGTCTCGAACTTTCCTTTCTCTCTCTTTAGCAAGCCTATACATCCTCTTGTCCGCACCTTTATCGCTTAGCTCCTCGTATAGACGCTCAAACGTTGCTGTCTTAGCACTCGTCACCGCCATCTTTGCGTCTGACTTAGTCGTCTTATAAATCTCCTTAAGCCTTTGTTTTTCATTCTCATCCCTACACTCCAACCACTTCGTATAGGACACCTTCTTAGCTTTCACTTTGCCTTGAACTTCTTCATTCAACCACTAATCACCCTGACGTCCACCGAAGGGTCCTCTCGACACCCCTAGTATCTCAGAAACTACTTTTCTAATGCAACCAGCAGTATTGTCCCACATATTATTCACATCTCCGTTACTACTCCAAGCCTCTAAGTTTCTCAGCTTTTCTTCCATCTCATGAGAAAGGGCAGGGGTCAGGCCTCCCCATCTAATCTTCGGTTGGGCGTAAGAATCTTCCTCTTCTTTTCTCTCTTAATTTCTAAATTCATTACTAGAAGCCTATGTTGAGTGGAAATACTTTCAGTCGGAATAACATCCTGCAAAAATACAGCAAAGAACAAAAAAATTAAAAAGTCACGGTAAAATCAGGGACCACGTCAAATGGAACACATTAAAAGCCACAAAAATGCAATAAACTATACCCTAAAAGACACGACTCATTTTCGAGACCACCAAATGACAAATAAAATTATTAAGTCTAAAAGGAATAAAAAGTACATCCTTTAACATTAAACAATAGATTTCTTCTAATTTTTGTAGACCTACATATGCCTTTATTAGTTCGAGTATGGAAGATAACTCACATCTAAATAGATCCTTAACTAATTCGAATATCTTAATCCTTACCTTGAATGATATATGACCCTCTTCCTTCAGGTTGTATTCTACAAAATCAAATACTATATGGAATCCTAGCGTCGCTTGGAAGAAGTGCTGATTGGACCGACAAATATAGGGTCTGATTAGGGCTTTGAGAATGGGTTAAAAGGGATAGGTCTTGGGTCGAGTAATATCATGGATCGATTTATGTGTTGTGTGTGTTTATTTTGTGTAAAATATGTGAATGTCATGTGAAATATTTTAATTAATGTGATAATTAATTTTTAATTTAAAAGGAAAGTTGTAATTTTAGCAAAGCAAACAACAGACATAAGGGCATAGAAGAGCCAATAGTTAGATGGCAAGGGCACGAGAGGTCTGAACTTCAAATGGAGGGTATATGTAGACATTTTCGGAAAGTTAAGGGGTATATTTGAGCCTTTTCCTTTATAAAATTTAATGGAGGGGTATTTTTTGGCTGAAAACTAACGAAGGGTATTTTGTTCTCTATTTTTAGTAGTTAACGGATATTTTTGGTTCTTTTTCATTTTTATTAGGACGAGGGGTATTTTTGAGCCAGAAAATTAACAGAGAGGTATTTTTGAGCCAAACATATAACGAAGATGGTATTTTTGTACCATAACATAATAGAGGAATATTTCTACTCTATTTCAAATAGTTCAGAGATATTTTTGACCATTTTTCCGTTAAGTTTTAATAAGTCACAATTCACGAGCATTTGCGTTTTAGATGAGATAGTTGTGGTTGGTTAAAGACCATAGGTCAAAAGGGAAATAAAAGTTGAAAAATGCTTTGAACAAGAACAGAACTTAGGACCTCTTACAACATTTGAACTCTATAACCACTTAACCAAGCTTCATCTTTTCGTTTTCTAGTATATATATCTAAATATGAAATTTAATCTTACATAAATACTGTAATTTTCTTAAAAGGGGGTTCATAATAGCTCCACCCTTCTTGGGGACGGTTGGTCTTAAGTTTCAATCCATCTTTTGGGTCAATCCTTACTGTTTTTACCTTGAAATCTATCTAATCATACATATTAGTTATTCATTTGCCACTTTTCAATTTCCTCTTCTTCTTCGTTTCTTTTTGTCAAGAAGAGAAACTTATATTATTAAACTTTACAAAGTATTGGAACAACGAACTTCAACGGGTGGGATCTCCAATGAGAGAGATAGGAGAATCTATGTTGTGCCTATTACACAGAGTAGTCGTGGGCAGGTTAGCCTAGTACTAATTACAGTTTACAAGTCGACCAAAAGAAGCTTTTGTAGGAGGCGTGATGACGTTAAAAACAAAATTAGTATGATCTTATGCCAATATGTTCCCAAATTCTGCTAAATATTCGTGATACTGTTTTGCTTCCTGTGTGAGCTAGCGGCGGCTCATCCTTTCTCCAATTCTAACATATAGATAGTTATAAGATGAACGCATCTTACTATTTTAAAATTAAAAGAGGATAATAATATTTTTTAATAATATAAATGGCTTTAATATTGTTTCGTTTTCCCTTCTCTAACAATCCGTACTCAATATAATTATTATTTACACTCTGTACATTTATTTAGGTTTAAGATTGAAAATTATCATGTGCATAGATAGATTCTTGGATTGATCACGTACTTTCAAATCAAGAATTTACTTGCACTTGAGATATACTTATACCAAATGAATAGATGCATAATACATGCTACAAGTGAATTTGTTTTCTACTTTTATTATTTAATTATAACTAAATAATTAATATTTCATTCATTTTATTTAATTTAATCATAATTCTTTTATTTTATTTAATATAAATTTTGAATACTAGTAAGCACTTCAATTTTGAAAGTGTATTTACCTTTTATACTTAAATTTTTAAAAAATTATTCACATTTTGTTAGTTTAATGTTATAAATAATAAATTATTATTTTAATTTCTCAAAAGCATAACTGACATTTCCTTTCTAAAATCCCCTTTAATGTCTAGTAACAAGAAGAATGGTTTCACTCCATATTGTGTAAGGACTAGAAAGTAGGGCAAAAGAGTATTTATTTACATTTTATATATTTTTAAAAATAAATTAATTTTGTTTCTTTTTTAATTTCTTATTTACTTTTCTTCTTTAATTTTGTATATATTTTATTAAAACAGAGTGAATTAGCTTTCTCGTGACCTTGAAATAATTTTACTTTTATGTAAGAGGGAGTTAAAGCTGCTCAAGCAGGTAGCATGTCGCCACGCCTGCTTGAGCAGCTTGAGGGTACATCTGTAATTGTTTTATGATTTTTCTGTTGTAGTTTGTTTTTTTTATTTTTAGTGTTAAAAAATACTACTAATTGTGATAATTAAAGCTGCTCAAGTAGGCAGCAGGTCGAGTAGCTTCAGGGTATATCCATAATTTTTCATGGTTCTTCCGTTGTAATTTTTTTGTCTTTTTAGTGTTAAAATATGTTGCTAATCATGATAATTAAAGCTGCTCAAGCAAGCAGCAGGTCCACATCCCTGCTTGAGTAGCCTGAGGGTATATCCATAATTAATTATGATTCTTCTGTTGTAATTTATTCATCTTATTTTTAATGTTAAAAATGCTACTAATCATGATAATTAATAACTTAAAATATTTCTAAAAAACATGTTACGTCGCAATATTAATAATTTAAAACATTTGAAATTATATCAAAGTTTTAATTGAACTCTCTAAATTCTATCTATATCACTTAAATTAAAATTAAAAAATAACAGATATTGGGGGCTAGCGCGGACGCCAATGTCCAGTAGTACATATAAAAATGAAAATCTTTAACTTAGTCCGATATCACTATAGGATTTTAGCATAACAATTAATCCAGTTAAAAAGATAACTCTAAAATCACAATATTGATGGAAAATTAACCCCCACCCCCCAAAAAGAGAGAGACATAAAATTGTACAATAAAGCATAATTTTTAAGTTTCATTTTCTCTTTTCTCCCATGTTATTTAAATGTATTGATTTATTTTTGCATCTTCTTCAAAATTCCATTGTATTACTTATATAGAAAGGAGACATGAGCTCCTTTCTTAACTGGAGTTAGGGGTAATTTTGCTTTTTAATTATGTCTTGCATATGGTTAATCGTACCATTATGGTTTAGATGATACTTTATTTTCAATCTCCAAAAATACAATCCCACCTTAGGAGAGCTACCAAATCTATCTTTATCTTAACCAGCTGCTGCAAGGGTGTTTAGACATTCAACTTCAATTTTCACTTTGCATATTTGTACCCCCTCCATAGATAATAAATTGGCTCGATTTAATGCTGAAATTCACTCTTTTATCTGAATATATATCAAACTTCTCCATAGTTACCCTAACATGTATTCTTTCAAAAGAGATGATCGCCCAGCTATTCTTCTTCACCTCTTTCTATTTCAAACTCTCCCTGCAATTATTCAATATAAGATTGAATTCGTTGTGCCGCCACCATCCTAAAACCTAAGCTAAATAGTTTTCTTCATTCTCAAAGCTTCTCTACATCGCTGAAGTAAATGCCCAAAGTTTTCATCTTTGTGGCTTCAGTACTATCTATAGGTAGCTTTCCTTTCATTTTGCTGAGCTTACGCTTAGTCTCAACTTCTTTGATTGATAACCGGGCGGGCTAAGCCCCCTACTTAAGATTCAATTCATAAGGCTAATTTTATGTTATCGTGAGGCTTTGTTTAGGCCGACTATTATAGGCTAGCTACTTCTAGCTTGCCCCTCCACTTTGGTGTAGTTTTTGTTTGTATTGGTACTGAATGAACATACCAAACAAAGGCAAGCAGTATAAACCCTTTTCCGGCTAGGGAAAAGCAGTGAACTCTAGAAATTAGGTCTTTGTTCACCTTTGGACATGAAAACTATTATGTTCTCAGCTAAAACTACCCTAAGAGATTGAACGGCAATAAGATAAGTCAACGTTCTTCTAAGATAGCATTGATAGCTTGTAGTGAACAACCCCATTATGAAACCAACTGAAAGCAGCCTTTGGTACTCAAGTAGTTAAGGTTTGGAACCCTTGCAGCTATGATTCAAAACCGGTTGCTTGTTGCCAAACCCTTCGCCTTTCTTTTGAATCAAAGTAGGTCACGGTCGTTATATTTTAGTCGGTCGAGGGAAGCCGTAGCTTCGTGCTCCGGTTCTCTCGCGCTCGCTTGCGTAAAGGTTTAGAGCCCTTTTCGCTAGGTCCAAAAGTTTCCCAAAAGATTTGATCCAATAGAAATTCCGCATTGAGCGTAGCTGATATGCGGCTACGGCAAGCCAATCATATTATTCTATAAAAAAAATCTATATGTATAGAGAGATCCCCTTGATATACAGATAAAATAGATGTTCATGGATAGACAGACATTCCATTGGTTCTTAGTTTTTAGGCTGAGAAAGCTCATTGATCCAAATGAATCATTCTTCTGGTATCTCTTCGCTTCCCACCCCGAAATTGACCCATGGCATAGTGCGCATTCACTTCACATGCAAGAAGGCAACGATGTTCAATTCACTAAATCACAGCATAGCGGAGTGGAGCAGCCGCGACACTTCCTTACTGGATCTCGCTAGTGTCACCTAAACGGTAGGTAGGCGGCGGATGTGTGACATTTGGAGTTGTCGTTCGCGCAACTGTCCCCAATGGAAGAATGAGGAATCTTTTCCCATGCAGATCATGTCCTTACCACTCGGTCCCCGATGGCCAGCAGAGGATTCGGTATAACAGCTTATGTTCGTTTGCACTGCGCATTCCCGCTAGATTGGACACGTGTTAGCTGTAGGAAATATGGTTCCGGAAGTGACTTGGTTCGTCAGTTCAAGATTAAATCCTCACTTTACGTTAGAGAACCTACAGGTCAGCCCGGGCTCTACGCTCTTTCTTTCTGTATGGAACGATACTAGGGAGAGAGTGGAATGCGTCGAGGTGGAGAGCAAGACAACTACATTTTGGATTTTCCCACCATGAGATGAGCCCAGTGTATTGGACTGATGGACAAAAATCATTTGTGTTCTCTACATACGATGTAGACTCCATTAGATACATATCAATTTCTTTCGGATGGATCAAGAATAGATAGTTGTCTCATCAATAGATAGAAATCAGAAATTTCCCTTTATTCTTGAGAGATTCCCTCTCTATCTCTTTTGATCTATCAGAACAGATCAGGCTATCTATCATTCGATTTGAAAAGAGCATGTTTATCTTCCTTTTCGTTCATTTTCACCACGAAAACATAGCCGACATAATAAGAAACAGGTGAAACAACTAGAAGTACTCATTTCATGCCCTTGAATTATTATTCACGAATGAATTAGGAAAGCCAACAGAAGATTCATTTTTGACTTTGTAGAGCCGGTGCTGCTTTCAGCAGTTATCCGCTCTGCACTTGCTATCTAGCGTTACCGTGGGCACAATAATTGGTACACTAGAGGAGCGTCCTTCTCGGTCCTTTCGTACTAGGGAAACATCCTCTCAATGCTCTAACACCCATATTAGATATGGATCAAACTATCTCACGGCGTTCTTAACCCAGCTCATGTACCACTTTAATGGGCGAACAACCCAACCCTTGGAACATACTACAGCCCCAAGTGGCGAAAAGACGACATCGAGGTGTCAAACGTTCCCGTCGATGTGAGCTCCTAGGGAAGATCAACCTATTATCCCTAGAGTAACTTTTATCCATTAAGTGATGGCCCTTCCACTTGGCATCTTCGAATCACTAAGGCTGACTTTCGTTCCTACTAGATAGGTGGATCTTGCAGTCAAGCTCCCTTCTACCTTTGCACTAGAGGGTCAATCTATGTCTGGCCCGAGGAAACCTTTGCATGCCTCCATCACCTTTTGGGAGGCCTACGCCCCATAGAAAATGTTTACCTGGCACTATCCCTTTGCCCGTAGGTCTTGACAGAAGGTTAGAATTCTAGCCCTCCCAGAGTAGTATCTCACTGATGGTTCGGGCCCCTCAGGAAGGAGGCCTTCTACGCCTTCTACCTAAGCTGCGTAGGAAAGTCCCAAGGCCTATCCCAAGGAACAATGAAGTTTCATAGGGTCTCATACATGCTGAAGGTACATCTGAGACCTTCCTTCCAGGAAACTATGACATAGATAGACAGATGCAGGTGTACTTCAGAAAACTAGCAAGCCTTGCTACTTGGATGAAATTCCTAATGAAAGCCTAATTCTTCTCTTATCAATGATTGAGATTCCTGGTTGTGCCAATTTTCCTAGTTGACAATATGACTTCTATGCCTGGCGGCAACTCGAATCTTATGTTCTTTAGATGCCCAGCTTATCCGCCATTTTTCTGGCTGGTAAAGGAAGCAGTTAGTTCATAACTCTGAAAGCCGAAGATGAAGCGAGGAAGGAAGCTACATCGTAGCAGATAAGGAAGAGATTTAGGCAACTTAATTGACCTACCGAACTCTAAAGGAAGGGTACCACTTATTCGGAAACTCGAAACTTGCCAGTTTCCAAGAGAAACTCGATGTTGATTCAACACAAGGGCCGATGTCCATAATTGAAAGTGGCATCTTTATTTGCGCACATTAGAGAAAGTGCTCTGCTAGTGAAATCGGTCCATTGACACCTATAATTATTTCAAACAAGGTCGAGCACTCTTCTCCAATTTTTGGATGCACTCTCGCTCTAAGTATTTGAAACCTCTATGTGGAAAAGTTTCTTATTACGAAATGAATGGCATTCTAGAAGCTCTCACTCAAACAAGGGCTTCCTATACTATACTAAAAAGAATCAGTGGACATAGTGCATGCCCCCTCCTGTCGTTCCCATAGCGGGGGAAGTCTCAATAACAATTGTTGCTTTTTATGCTTGGTTTTGCTTAACTCTCCCTTCAGAGCTACTCTTTCCTGAAAGCAGAAGAGGTAGCTTTCTAACCTACTGGAGTAAGTAGTCTTATCTGAAAGCTTCAGGCCAAAAGACAACTTAAAAGTAATAAGGTTCTGAAAGAAAGACAGGCCTTAAGACAACTAAATCTAGGAAGGTAGGTTAAAGTGACTAGTATTTCTTATCCGAAAGCAAGCTAGACAACAAGGGAGGTTTTTTAGGGAACTTACCGTTTTCGAGATGGGTTTCTTTGCGGGTGTGTCCACTTGTTTTTCTAATCAAGTTCTGGTTCAAATTTTAGAAAGTTCATATTCTTATTTCCACTACTTAGCATACATTGCTTAAAGGGTTAAATGGTTCAATTTTCTCTACTTTGGATGAGTTAGGTTCTTTACGCAAAGAAGCCAGGCGAAAAGCGCACACGAAGATTCTATGCCTATGATTTCTTATTAGGGGTTCATATAACATCTAAAGCTAAAGACTTTTTGGCCTATACTTTTCCTTCGAAGGCTTCATCCCAGGAGAGGGGAGTTAAGGTAACAAGGATCATTGAGTAATTCTACCTCAGGTACTTTCAAATCAAGATTCTTGTATTGCTAACCCTACGAAACCTAATGTAGCTCATCTAGCTATGAGGCTAAGAGTTCCTCCAGGGAGTAAGGATTAGAAAGTGACTCATTCATCTTAGAGAGTTAGCTTCCTGTATCTGGGATTGCATTGCAAGAATTTCGTAGCTTCCTGTATCTGGGATTACGTTGCAAGAATTCCTACGGCTTCGTCTAACTATACTTTGGCTTCATCTACATCTAACTAACAGCTTTGCCTTTCTACTTTGATCCGCCTATAAACTTTGGTTCTCTCTAAGTATCTTATTCTTTCAAGCCCTCAACATTCTGTCTGAATTGCTTTCTTCCTTCCCTTCCTGACCATTCGATTTTGCCTTGACTCCACAGAGCTGCAAAAAAAGTGATTGGGTTAGTTTGGGCCTTTAAATCTGACCGAAATGTGCTATACCTAACGAAATAGAGTAGTTGTGGGACTCTCGCTAGTATTGACCTACTGGACTAGTACTGATGGTGTCTCCTAGGATGAGTCTTCGTTTAGTTAGGAGTAGGTTCTTGTAACCTTAACACACTAACGAAAAAACACTTCCAGTTTGCAGCTGATGAAAGTCTTTCCTTTCATTACAAGCATCAGGGTGATCTGCTTTAGGACAACCTCAGCCACATGGGACACTGGTAGTGAATCGATAGCAGTAATAAGTCCGGATCGAGGAAAATTCAAATTCATACATGAGCTCACCGAAAACTAGGCCTTTCATTAATAAGATATACAAAATTTTGTTATTTCTTTTTTTAAGCCATATATATGTGCGCGCAATTTCACTATACATATTATTATAATGATTAATAGAACAATATGATGGAGAGTGAAATAGTAGTAAATACTCCTCCATTCTTAATTAGAGACATTGATATGGCTACATAGAGCGATGGGTGATTAGTTAAACACCCTTCACAAGGAAATTGTTATACTATGTGTACATATCATATCACTTTTCATTTCTCATTTTAATTTAACTAGGTGTATGATATCTGGTATGATCCGGGTTAATGGATAAAATGAGAAATGAAAATAGGTATTATAATATATATCATATTATTACTATTATACATTCCCTTTTCTTGCGGGTAATCATAATGTGTTATTAGGTATATGATAAATATTTACTGTTAGGTATTAATTTTATATGATAAGTATCATATGATATGTGATTAGGTATTTTTATAGTATATGTTGTTAGGTATATATTCTATATGGTAAGTATCATATATTATGATAAATAATACCTATTATCATTAAGATATATATATATATATATATATATATATATATATATATATATATATATATATATATATATATTATTAGCGATATCAGGAACCCTCTAAATCCTCTACAACATCATACCAAGATCCGCTAGATCTCCAGTCACTCTAACATGATTCCTAAACCACTCACCCCTCCAACCGTAACAAATATACACTACTACATATATAAATACTCTCTCTAAAGGATGGATTAAATATAATGTTTATTTTTTAAGATCCTCACTTCTCTCTAAAGGGTGGATGATACACTATGTTCATTTTAAAGATTCTAGAAGGTTTCTTTATCAAACTCATTTTCTAAGAGATATAGAGATATTATAGTATACTACTAGGGAGAACTTGTGTTCTTACTCTTCTATCAAAAGTAGGGAAGAGCAAGTGTCTGATCAGATCAATCAAGTGAGAGGGACAAAGGCTTTACTTCGCTAGGACGAAGTTGTTGTCGATTAAGGATTGGCCAAGGGGCCCCTTTTTCTTTTAGAAGGGAAAAGATTGTAGCTAGGTACAAATAGGCTTGTAAAAGACGAGTGGGCAAGCACGTGGGTTGTACGGGGGTGGGAATCGAAGTGTTGGACCTCTCTACCGCTTGTGTTTATCTCCTGTCAAGTATACTCCCTAGATATAGATTGCGTATAGGGTGTGGGACTAAGCCTTCTGAATGAGAAAGAAGAAAAGTGCTTAGTTTCGTTGGAAAAATGAATGCAAATATCATATTGAATTTCTCTCACTTTACTTGTAAAGATAGATAGAAAGGGTTGGAGGAAATTTCGGGAAGTCATTGTCTCCTTTCTAAAGTTGCACAAGGTGGGGCCACCCAGAATGCTAAAAGGTGAGGGAACAAGAGTTTTCATAGTAGAAAAAAGAAATGACTATAAGGAACCAAGGATTTTCTCTTCCTAAACAACCTATATCCTCCACAGTTAATCAGCATTTGATAGATTATCCAACCTTTAGCAATCTATGTTATTGGTGGGGGTTAGGTTAGTTAGCAGGTCTTTTTTAGTCATTTAGATAGTGACTGACATTTTTTTTGGCTATGCATTACACACCTTATGTGGATCTAGCTTTCAACAGCATAGAACACATTATGAGAGATGTTGAAGGGGGCTAGTTGCTCCGTTATATGCATGCTAATGGGGAAAGTATGTTTTTCATTGTGGTTCACCTTCATATTTTTCGTGATTTATATCATGTCAGTTATAGCAGTCCTAGGAAATTTGTTCGGTGTCTCGGAGTTATAATCTTCTTATTAATGATTGTAACAACTTTTATAGGATATGTACTACCTTGGGCTCAGATGAGCTTTTAGAGAGCTACAGTAATTACAAGCTTAGCTAGCGCCATACTTGTAGTAGGATATAGCATTGTGATTTGGCTTTGGGTGGGTTCTCCTTCGACAATGCACCTTAAATCATTTTTTTAGTCTTCATCATTTGCTCTCCTTTATTTTAGTAAGCTCCAGTCTTTTTCATCTGGACGCATTGCATCAATATGGATCCAATAATCCATTGAGTGTACATTCAGAGATCGATAAAATTGCTTCTTTCTCTTATTTTTATTTAAAGGATCTAGTAGGTTGGATAGCTTTCGCTATCTTTTTTTCCATTTTGATTTTTTATGCTCCTAATGTTTTGAGGCATCCCAACAATTATATACCTACAAATTCGATGTCCACCCCGTCTCATATTGTGCTAGAATGGTATTTCCTACTGATCCATGCCATTCTTCATAGTATACCTGACAAATCGGGAGGTGTAGCCACAATACCACCAGTTTTTATATGTTTGTTGGCTTTACCCTCTTTAAAAGTATGTATTACGTTGTTCAAGTTTTCGCCCAATTCACCAAGGAATATTTCGATTGCTTTAGGCAGATTGCTTACTACTAGGTTGGATTAAATGTCAATTTGTAGAGGCACCCTTTATTACTATTGGATACATTTCTCCTTTAATTCTCTTCTTGGTATTGCCATAACGCCCATTATGAGACGAGTTGGAAGAGGAATTTCTAATTCCTACATGGATGAGATTGATCACACTTGATTACCTTCAATTGAAGAGTTTTGTTGAAAATAAGATGTTGGTCTTTACACAACATCTGAGTGCTTTCAGTTTTAGTGGGATTGCTCTTATCTCCTTTTATGGGGTGTTTTATGATTTTGAATGCTTAATTTTTTCTTGTTTCATGTTTTCTGGTACAAAAATGACTTGTCATTTCAGAGCTAACTGTGTGAGACAGTCATTTTAGAGCTAATTGTGTGAGACATTAATTGTTTTTTACCTTCAATTATTAATAGCTCTTTCAGTCAATATCTCTTTTGTAAGAGACACTCCCTTTGTTATGCTTGTTTTCTTCTTCATTTCTAAGATTCTAGAAATTATTGCAGGGAGGTGTTTCTTGGTGCAACTTGATTTGATTTTTATTTATTAGTAGGGAACCGAGCTTGATTATCTGATGGAAAGGTAGGTTTTACAACAAACTAATGGAAATCTTTATTTAGACGTGACTGGACGAAAACATAGACCTTATTTTTCACTAAAATTTTACCTCTAATCTGCCGAGGTGTTTGAATGCCTTCCAATTAACACCAAAAAAACTCTTCTTCACTTGACATATCTTCAGCTGAATCCTTTTTATCATAGCCATATCCCCTGAATCTTTCAGTCAACAACTCTGAATCCGCCTGAAAGGTAATACTCACATCAGCTCATATATATATTCGATCATTGGGTACTTATCTGCCATCTGGTGTTTACAAGTGTATCTTTCTGTGCTCGACATGACTTATATAATTAATGTTGGTATAATTAACAAAATATAGTTAAAGCAAAGATAGGAAACGGGGAAAAGCTTCAACATTTCATACTTACCAGTGCTGCCTATGTAAAGAATATATTCTTCTGATTCTTTATTTGATGATCATTTCTATAATATGTGGTGTTTTTGGGGCTTACTTGATTTTTTGATTCCTTGCTTAGAATTTTATTAGATTAATTATATTGAGGATTGTTTGTTGCAGTTACGCTTACTGTGATTCAAACGCTTTAGAGATTAGGTCATTTGATAATTGTGAGGGACAACTTTAATGTAACGAGTAAAGGCATTTTGATGTGGCCTAAAAATGCCTAATGAGAACATGCAACAGTGCTAGAAAACGGCCACAGAGTCATGTTATTAGTGAGTTATCATTGAGTGGGAGTTTCCTCTTGATTTCGTTAACTATTATTTAAGTGCATCTTTGGACTACTACTCTTTTTAATTTGAAACTCATGAAAATCCAAATTGATGAGTTAAGAAGCTTTGAATACAAATCATGATCTCAATGACATAATTAACCATGATATTTTGGGTTGCTGCTACCTTTGGTACTTCATGATCAAAGAATTGAACTCCTTAGTTTAATCAATATAATGGGGCTCAAGTAATTATTTATTTCAGCTTTCTCAACATAATTAGCTCTGCAAATTGCCGCCCCCAACCTTCTCATTCCCTTTTTAAGTCCTACCACATTACAAAGTGATTATATAAGTATGTGTTCTTGCTCTCTCTTAGTGCAATGAGGTGACCAAAGAAAGAATTAGAAAATTGTTCCATAAAGTTGAATTTTCTGTTTCTTCGTATGACATTGTCTGAGTTACAATGGTCCCTTCTCCATATTTTGCTAAAGTCTCATGTTTTCCTGAGTGTTTACACTAGGTGTTGCATAATTAATTTGAAGATAGATCATGGGGACTTTCGCTAACCCTCTTTCTTAAAGATGGTCTTTCCTTTACTTTGGCTTGTGTGCTTGCTCTTAAAACATGGGGGATTGGTGAACAATTATTCACCAGGGATAAGTATGGATTAAAATCTTTTCTTACCTATGACTCCACTTTAGTTATTTTCCTCACACTACTACATATTGTTGTTTCAGGTTTATGTTTTATCGAGTTAAATTTGGCTTCCGCTAACGACAAGGACCAATATTCTCCTATTGGATTTGGTGTCATATTCTCTGACATGCTTGAATATGCTCAACACAAATTACACGTTCTAAATTTCTCGCATATTCTTTTTATGAATCAGGAAACACACTTGAGCAAACTATTGATCTCATGAATGTGTACAAATGTTTTTGGATATGCTCTATGTACAAATGCTTTGGGATATACTCCACCAGCTGCAGAATTCGCCAATGTTTTTTATGTAGTTTCACTGAAAAAAAAAACTCTCATTTTTTGTAAATATAAATGTAAATAGAAGTCAACAATATAGTGTTACTTGCCATCAGCTGCATCATGAATCGATTTTGTGTAAATATAAATGTACATAGGGGTACATAAACTTCATTAGCTATAATGAACTTAATATATATTATGAGATTGGGCCCCTGCTCAGCATGGACACACCGCCACTAGTTTTATTAATAATATTAAGTTGAGTTGAAAATTCATATCTTTTAATGCAACAATAACAACATACCCAGTAGAATCTCATATTTTTGTAATGCAGTAACAGTAAAATAAAAAATCAACAACATTAAATATATGTGTAAATTGTAACAAAATTTGTTCAATGTTAATAAAAAGTCCAATAGAAAATTTTAAATATTAAAATATATTTATAATATAATACTCCATACATTATTTGCATGTTATGGGTAGAGTTGTCAATTCGAACTAGCTCACCCCATCCGGGTAACCCATACAGGCTTTAAAATTTGATGGGTCAGACCAGGCTGACCCATTTTTTTTAGTATAATTTTTAGGAATCCCATACTGATTTTAAAAAATTTCTAAAAATCTCGAATCTTTACCTAATTACAAAAAGTCCCGACTTTTGACATTTATTTGATACTTTCTGAGTCCGCTTGATACTTGCCTAATTGTAACTGAAAATTAATGCTAAAACATTAAATAAAGAAAAGAAATTACTGCCAACTAGCAGTATCCCTTGAATTAAGGCTGTAAGTTATAAATTATGCAATTAATCCCTAAAAAAACGTTATGGGCATTGTAATTTGAATTTTTAAAAATAAAATGACTACATCAGATGCGGAGAGGAAAAAAAAGGAGGCTTGGCAAAGTATGAATATTTCGATTTTGATACGTCACAGTAGAACATGAATATCAGTAAGCACAAATAACAGTGAATCATAGGATCAAAAAATAAACCAGGTATTAGATCATGAAACACAAAAATTAGTAAGCATGAATCAGAATCAAATAACAGTGTTCCTAACACATATGACTTTATGAGATCATGAATTACTAAAAAATATTTGAATTTCAAAATATGAGTCTTTGTGAAACATAGGATCATCATAAAGAGATATGAATCAGACAGTGAATCATAGGATCAAAAAATAAACCAGGTATCACATAATGTATGGAGTATCAAACTTTGCATCATCTCTAAAAAAAAATAGGTATCACCAGTTAGATTGCAAAGTTAGAGATTTTTTTCTTAAGTACCAAGCTTACTTTATTTGTTAAGTATCCACATCAACTTTCAGACCCCTTACAGAATAGGTATCAAATACTTAAGTGACAATCATATTTAATTTGTTACGTATCCACATCAAATTTCAAATAAAACTCAAATATTAAGTAACATAACTGTTGTGGTGGTCGACAATGACAATGTCGACTTCTTCACCACTTTCAACAACATCTTGAGTGAGGCCAAGACTAAACGACGGAATGAGTTCCATTTTTGATTGAAACAAAGAATAATGAGATGGAGATGGAGATGGAGTTTGGGGAGTAAGAACAGAGAAACGCTTCCGCCAGGAGAGAAATAAATTTGAAAAACTGAAAAAGGAATATTTAAAATGTTGATATGGTAACTGTATAGATAAATACCAAAAAACATAAAATTTAAAAAAAAAATGGATTTAAAAAAGGAAAATTTAAATTTAAAAAGTGATTGACATTAAATAGACTTCTAAATTTATAAAATTGTACTAATTATATTCTTTAATAAAAAAATAGAATAATCAGGTATCAAAAATAAATGGAATTTTTAGAAAAGTTGGGATTTTAGTAATTTTTATAAAAAGTTGGGAATATTTAATATTTAGATAAAAAAGATTGTGTAATTTCATAAATTTTACTTTTTTTTTATGGATTAAAAAACAGCTAGCCCAATCAATCAGGGCGCGGGTATGGGTCTTGCTGGGTTAATCCATATTTTTACAAAAATATCTTTTTTATATAAATTTTTATATCAAATTATAATTTAAAAACATTAGAATAAATAGCAACATGATAATATAACATGATACTAGTGTTACTATTACATATTGTAAAAGCATAATTTGTATCTAAATTATAATATTTAAAAATTTTAAATGAACTTTGAGTTTGAATTCTTATTATTTTTAATACTCTATTTTATTTTTATTTGTAATTATTTTTTATTTGGCCTACGGGCCGGCCCAGCCCAAATTGCAAATGCCCCATAAATCAGCAGGGTTATTCACGCCGGGCTAAAAAACACATTTTTTAAATGGGATCCAAAAATCTTAGCCCAACCATGTTAAATCGCGAGTTAGGCCAAACTATCCAACGGGCTTACCCCATATTGACGGCTCCATTTATGAGTTATATCTTTTTAATGAGTCCATGAGAATAAAGAAAAAATATAATAATAACAAACAACAAATAAAAAATAAAGGTAAACTGCTGTATAAATGCTCTTTGGACTGTTTCTTAGTTCTTTCACATTGCAAAGAGTGAGTGGGGGAGCCAGGGTAGATTGAAATTGTTATTTATAGCTCACGGGGTTAATAGCAACCCAGCATGATTTAAATATAAAGCATAAAAAACGTGGATAATTTGAGAAATTAGGTATCAACTCTATACTATATGAAGCACTACGTTTTGGTTCTATAAGTATTAATTGCCAATCTGATAAAAAAAATTAATAATTAATTATAATAAGTTAAATTACAACAGTACGTAACAATTTTATAATAACATAAACAAGTCAATTTTTAAGGATTTGCATTTTTATCTTTAATTTTTTTTATAATTCAAACACATCATTGAATATATCTTATTTTTTAAAATTGTTTACTTTAAACTAATTATAATAATAAGTTTGACTTCTATACATCCACTTACATCATAGACAGAAACAAAATTTGAAAGCTTGTAAATTCAGTTTTGACTTCTATACATCCATAAATATCAGAGACGACATCAAAATTTGAAAACTATAATTCAGATTTAACTTTTTAAATTTTAATTTTTTAAATTATTATTAAATAATTTTCTAAATAAATACAAAAATTGAATAAAAAATAACTGGATTTGTAATTTCCTCTTCATACACTTAAGCTCCACCCCCTGATGAACTTTAGATATATATGTCTCAAATTATTTAAAAGATAACTAGGTACAAAATTAATCATTAAAAATGAGATTCCTAACTTGAACAAATTAATAAGACAATTTGATTGTTACTCCCTCTTTTCCAAATTATTTTTGACACTTTTTAGTGTTTCAAAATTCAAAAAATATAAATTTTAATTAATATTTTAATATTTTATTTTTTTTCATTATATTGACATGAAAATATAAAACTGTATCTTATAGTTTTTTTTTAATGATTTTAAATATTTAAATTTTAAATAATGAATAATTTCATCCAATCTAGCTGTCATGATTGGCCAATTTCACTCTCAGTATAAAAAAAATATCAAATTTAATAGCAACGGAGAGAGTAATACATATTCAAATATCTAAGCAAGTAAAATATGTTTTTTAAAAAATAAATAAATAAAATCTATAGTTTACCAGATATATGTATTCTAAAATGAATAATTAATTAGCAAATCGATCAAAAGACAACTAAAACAACCATTTTATACAGAAATTAACAGAGTTTTAAGCTGAGCCACATAGGAGTAGTGCAGTATTGGATATAATATGCGTGAGATCGACACAGAACGTCAACAATTCGACATCATGCATTACCATTTAATGTCATAGCAAATCAGTAAAAGTAGTCCTTGTTCATAACAAGAGATTTCATCTTAGAACTTTAAAAATGAAATTTTTCAATAACGAATGCATTTTACCTCCAAAGTGTGATTTTCCTTGCGCAAATCCAACTTCATTGAATCTTAGAGAGGGAAAAAATACATGATGCATTAAAGAGAGCATGAAAAAGCAATGAAACTCAGGATGGATAGCGCTAGAGATGCATAAGAAGATGAAAAAGAGCCATCCATGGCGCTATCCCTCCTGAGCTTTACTGATTCTCCATGCATTTCCACCAGAAATTAAAACATTTCACTATAGTTTATGAAAGGGAAAAAACAGAAAGAACGGACAGCACCAAAAATGATGAATGAATGGTTGGGGGAGTTTGAAGGAAAGGAGAGACCTATTTATACTAGCAAACTAACGTGGGGATATATATTTGACTAAGTTTTTTTTCATTCTTCAACTTGTGTGGTATTTGTCTCTATTATTGGTCAAGACTATTCATTGTTTTTCTTTCTTTTTTTTGGGTGGGGTGGGGGGAGGGGGGTTATTATTTTAATATATACTATGTCTTTAAGTACTCCTTTTAATGCTTCTGCCGACTACGTTACTTCACCTCACAAATCTTGAAATTAGCTACGACGTACGGTTATTACGTGTAGGATGGTTTGCCAGAAGTGTATATATATTGAATAGAGTGTATTTGTAGTGTTGAAAGTAGAAATAAATATAGGGACTTGGGGAGTAGTATTTTAATAGACTATATTAGAATAAAAATAGTGTTTCATTAGTCTCAATTTATGTGTAATCTTTAGAATTTTGAGATTCAAAGGAGTTTTTTTAATCATAATTTTCTCATATATTTTAAAAATATTTTTAATTGTAAATTATTGTGATGTTATTATACTTTTACGGAGTTTCTAAATATGTAAAATTTATTTCTAAAAAAATTAAAAATTTCATGTTTATACTCACAATCAAATTAAACGAGTTTGACTCTTAAAATTTGACAGGTGCCATATAAAATGAGCAAATATATGTATATATATATTGATGTTGTTAAAATAATGGTTGACTAAAAAATACAAAATAGGTAACCAACTGCAAAAAACTAATAATTAAATAATACCAATATGAATATTAATATTATTTTCTTTTAATACCTTCAGTGAAATAGTATTTGAAGGAATTATATTAAATTTGGGTCACCTATATGGATCAATCAAATTAATTTAAATAATAAATGAATATATATTTGTTATATATATATAATATTAAAAGAGAAGTGACAACTAATCAGAATATTTGAATAGTTGCATCCTTCAAAATAGAAGGGTACATTATAAAAAAATAATTCTGCTTTCTTCTCTTTTTCCTTCTCTAATTCTTACAAGTTCTATTAAAGATTCTAGTGAAAAGTCTTTCTCCAAAAGATATAGACTTTTGTAAAAGGTACGCGATTATAAAATATGACTATTTAGATGTAGTTCATATTTCAGAAGCATGTGATTACACACTAATTAATGAAATAATATTTGATGATCTTACAAATTATGTGTTTGATAAAATTGTTGAATATTCTTCAGTATTACAAGTGTGTCCGTGTAGGCACCAATTTTTCTCCTAATCTTTTTCCCCTAATTCTTCACTTGTTTCATCATTGCCTAGGAATTTCCTGAATACAATCTTCAGCTTAATTATGACCAGTTTGATCTTTCTGCCCACCAATTGAAAATAAAAAAAGAAATCCAACCTTTATATACAGTCAAATGTTATAATGTATTAATAGTCGCAACGTTCAATCACATGGGACTGTCACACGCAGACACAAAATCCTTCATTTGACAAAGATTTCTGGCAGATCTTACCCTGTACATATTGTGGGTGTAAATAAAGTGTCAGACAAGGGAGTGCATATTTAATGTGGTCCACATGCTAACTAAGTAGTTAATTACATGATCCCCCATTTGAATATTAATTATCACGTCAGATCATTTTAGGTCTTTATGCATATTAATTAAAATATCAACTAGTTCCTTTCTCAGAATTGAACATTTTTATTATGAGTCCTTATAGTTGAAAGTAAGAAGACTACTTGATTTCTCTGGTTACTTTTCGTAAGGTTAGAAAGTGCTGGTTATTGATTTAGTAATACTATCACTTGCGTTATGAATACACTAATGTTCATTAATTATGTTCGCACAATTTCTCGAAGAAGCTTATAAGTAATTATATAATAAACTTTGTAAAGAAGCTTACTAGTAGTTTGTAAGTATAGTTTCAAAGAAGCATCAATAATCTTCCCCCTAACCCCTCCTCCCCAAAAAAAAAAAAATCAAAAGACTTCTTCAGCTACATGTTGTTGTCTTGTAATTTTATTATTATATCATAATATGTTATTAACACGAGACTTTATCTTCTTAAGTGTTTGCTTTGAAAAAATGTAAATAATTGTGATTAAGCAAGATCACTTTCTTTTGTAGCCGTTGTGGTGGTGTTATTCTTCATATTAATTAGAAGTAAAATTTATATTATTTATGAGAGGATGGACGAAGTTGGCAAGGTGATTACATCAATTAAATGAAAATCACCTTCCCTGTATCGTGCTTCCTTTATGCTCTCTGCTTTGTGCTCTTTATGTCCATTTCAATCAGTGTTCTCCCTGTGTGTCTAATCGATGAGTCTAGTTCCTTCTTAGAAGACAATTTCACCCCATTTATATATTTAATAATGAATAATCCTTGTGTGTGAGGTGTGTATATTGTGCTAGTGCTCTCTTATCTGCAGGTTATATGATGATGCTCCCCAAAAACATGGTCTCCTCCTGTGTGTGAGCATGAGAGTTTGTGACAATTGAGTTGGAAGGAATATTTAGTAAGAGGGTGAGTAAATTATTACTCCACCTATTTTCAATCTTGCTATGCTAAGGATAACCAATAATAATTTTATTTAATTTCTTGTAATAACTAAATTCAATTATGCTTTGTAATCATCCAAACTGCTACTCCATTTCCATAGGTTTGTGTCATTACAATTGAAGATATACTAGCGAATTTTATTTTCACGTTGTATGCTTGTCTCGATTTGATTTTGAAGTAGCAACATGGGTTTTATAAGATATTATAATTCGATGCAGTTAATACAAGTTCAAATTGATTATGTTTTATCATGAAGAACAAAAAATGTTGGAATTATAATGCATTCTATAAAGCGAATATGACAATAATTAGTAGTTTGAATGATAATTGAGAAATATTTTGAAGCAAAATTTTACTCTTGAAATAATAAAAGTAAGATAAAAATTTACTCCTGAAATTTAAAAAACTCTGATATCTACTATCGAAATTATAAAACTCTGAAATTTACTTTTAAAGGGATAAAGTTTTGAAATTTACCTTCGAAGGAATAAGACTCGACAATTTAAACTTCAAACTTTACCATTAAAATAATAGAACTTTGACCCAAAGTATTAGAACTTTAAAATTTACTCTTGAAATTGTAAACCTTAGAACTTTATCCCTAAAGTAGTAAAACATTTTTTTTAAAAAAAATCCTGAAACAAAAATAATTTGACTAAATCTGAAAAATAATATGAAGCAATGTCTTCTTATACTTGAACAAAATAATAAGCTACTGACAAATGCCGTATATCAAGCATATTTGAATAATTAGATGTCATTAATTCCTCGAATTGAATTAAGATATACAATGAAGTATTTCCTAAAAAGATATATGGAATAACAAAAAATATACATGTTATTTTGTTTTATGAATGTCATTACAACGGAAACTTGTCGGATGTAGAAATATCTTGATCAATTTTTATTTAATATCATTCTAAAAAAAAAAAAGAGAGAAATCTTCTAAAATATTTCTACTATAATCATATTGATATATTATAATCGATTATTCTTCATTTTTATTGAAGGATAAGAGGAATAAAGGGTAATAGAGTTTTTTCCTAATTCAAAGTAATTAGTTAAAGGTTGTTGGGATTAGTTAGAAGTAGTTAGAAGCAGTTACTTTGTAACCATGTATATTTAAATGGTTCACTGTATGAGGAAGAGGATAAAAAATAAGAAAATTCATTCTCTCATCTCAATCTTCTTCCTCTTCTTCTTAGTTTGTATCTTCATCTCTCTATTAACGTGTGGTTACTATAATCAAGAAGTCTTGACTGATCCACATTATAACATGGTATCAGAGCAATCAGTCTAACAATATAGACTGAGAAGTGATTTTGGGAAATATTACTCAGTTCATCAACTATTGAGTGTTGCATCTTGAAGATTCTTCAATGGCAGGTACAACAATTGGGTCTGGAAATTCAAATTCAGTTGGTAATTCACAAGGGTTGGGGATTGACTATAATCACCCGTTGTTTCTATCACCCAGTGATCAAAGTGGCATACAAATTATGTCATTCTAGCTGACAGGTATTGAGAATTTTTTTATTTGGTCTCGATCAATGAGAATTGCTTTATTGGATAGAAACAAGATGGGATTAGTTGATGGAACTTGTACCAAAGATTCGTTTCCAGAATCTATGGGGAGCCATTGGGAAAGGGTCAATGCTATTGTCCTATCATGGGTAATAAATTCAGTAGATAAAGGGCTATTAGGAGGAATCATGTATGCCTCAACAACTCAAGCAGTGTGGGAAGATATTCTTGAAAGATTTAACAAAGTAGATGGTTCCATGGTCTTCAACCGGCATAAAGAAATTGCTATTATGTCTCAAGGTACGACCTCTATGTCCAATTATTTCTCTAGAGTGAAAACTCTATGCGAAGAGTTTGAAGCTTTAACTCCTCTACTTACCTATAATTATCCAACGTCGATGTAATGCCCGGTAAATTATCAAAATACCTCTAGGGAAGAGGTGTGCGTAAAACGCAGCTTTCAATGTTTGGATTGAAAATCCGAGGGCGGATTCGTGATCAGTACTGAAAATTGAGTGGGAGAAGGGTCTCAGTCGATTTTTAGAGCGACCGAGTCGAAAGATAATTTTTCGTTCCAAAATGAAAAACAGTGCGACTTCACGATAGAACTGCGTCGCGGACTTATCGCGGAGCCTCACTTATGTTTTTCTATGATTTTCGACGGAGTTGAGTTTTCCGAAAGTACACTGTCCGCAACAGGTCCGCGTCGTAGACTGTGTTATTCCAGGTCGGGGGAAAAGTTCTTTTTAAGTTTCGAAGGGCATTCTAGTCCATTTCTATATTTCCTAAACATTCCCCTACGATGAATAAAGGTCGGTTTCTATGAAAAGGGTTTCAAAAATCCCATTCAAGAGCATTCTTCCTAGACAGTCACTAAGTCAGGGCTTGAGGGGAGTTGAGGTTGAGGAAAATAAGAGAAGTTTGTGCAAGAACTGTGTTAGCAAATCATCTCAGGTATGTAAGGCTAACCTAAAGATGGGAATGTTCTCCCATGTTCCCTTCTGAGTGAAGTGAACTGTGTCTTGAAACATAATGAGGTTAATGTGAAGAGTTTGAGTATGTATATTTAATTTTTACTTTATGCATATATTTTTACATGAATTGATGATCATCACAAACTTATCATGTGTCATAATTCATTTTCATGAGTGTGTTTTAAAACCCTATGATTATTTTATTAAAAGATATAAGAATAAACTGAGATATGAGTCTAGAGCCGCAATGAGTTTTATGTTATGATGCTGTGATGGTGTTTCACATTTGATGAGAGTCTTGATGATGATGTTGTTGAGAATGATGCTTATGATGTCTTAAAACAGGAAGATTAATTTCTAAAAGAGTATCTTGAGTCCATGATGTCGATGTTAATACTAATGAGGTGAGGTGATGTTGAGGTATTATATTATGTCCCTACGGGACTGATGTTGAGGTTAAGGTATTATGTCTCTATGGGACTGATGATGAGGTATTATGTCCCTATGGGACTGATAAGGTTGATGTTTTATGAGCATGTTGCGTTCTGGGAGGAGCATTGAGCATCGAAATGGGTAAGAGTGAGTCCCACTTGAACCCATTAACTACGTGTCCCACGTAGGAATAGGGAATTGAACCGCAATGCGGATGGCTCATTTCTTGTCCCAAATGAGGACTGAGGTTTTTCTTGTGGATCCACTGAGGTTGATGTCCTTTACCCCCAGCAGGGTATTTGATGGATGTGGCAACGACATCACTTTGTTGTATCCTCACTGGCTCATAGGTGATGGTTGTCGGTTAGAGAAACTCTCAGTTAGGTTCCATCTTGATAGAACATCGATGTTGATGTCGATGTGATGTTTTGACTCGAGTCCTTTGAGTTGAGTTGATGTCAATGTTCCTTGAGTTGAGTTGAGGTTGATGCTCCCTGAGTTGAGTTGAGTTGAGTCGAGGTTCCTTGAGGGTGAGTCTGATTTATTGATGAGGTATTGATGGGATGTTGATGGGTCATTTGTCTACTTTTTATCTCTTTCTTTAGATAGACATTTGACATTCTAATGGAGTATGATGTAAAGTTTATGTTTTTCTCTATGCTGTTGTACTTATATTGTTATTCAGCTATTTTTCATACCAGTACATTCCACGTACTGACGCCATCTGGCGCTGCATCGTTTCATGATGCAGATATAGGAGTTAGAGGACTTCAGTCAATGCACCGTTGAGGTCAGAGATTACGAGTTCCGACATTGGTGAGCCTCCTTGCTATCCAGAGGAGACCCTTCTATTTGATGATTTCTTTATTTATTGAGTTAGGTAACCATGGCCTGTCATGGTACCATCTTAGACAGTTGAGTCAGGTTAGAGGCTTCATAGACATGAGTCAAGGTTTGATGTTGATGTTTTCTTTATGAACTGAGTAGCACTCTTATTTAATATGATGTTGAGATGGAGGTTGGCCTTTGGCCTTTTATTGTGGTAGTTCACTGCTTTACTTCCGCTATGTTGATGCTGAGTGACTGTCCTGAGAACGAGTGGTTCGCGTAGGGACTAGCAATTGTCTCTGAGGGCCGGCCACGCCTAGGGTACCCTCCCGGGGCGTGATAGTCAAAAGAATTTGTGATTCACTTGTAAAAAACGAAATTGTCTCAATTTTTATTGGGTTTGAATGAGTCCTACAATCAAGCTAGAGGACAAATTCTATTAATGTCCCCCATCCCCACAGTGAATCAAGCGTATGCAATGGTATTGAGTGATGAATGCCAGAAATCTGTTGCGATGAGTTCTGGGATACTAGGGGCTAATCCTAGTGTGTATGGAAATGTGGATGTAGCTATGTATGCAAGGAAGGTTGGAAGTTATAATGGTACTAGTGATGGACCCTCCAAGTTCAAGAAGAATTTTAATCTTCAATGTGAGTTCTGTAAAATAAAAGGGCATGTCAAGGATAATTGTTACAAGCTGATTGGATATCTTCAAAATAGAGTTAAAAAGAAAGAACTATGGTAATCCAAATGGACAGTACAATCAGAACAAGCAAAGTATAGTTGCCTATAATGCTATGGCTAATGAATTTGGACAGATTGAAAGACAAAAGTCAGGTCAAGTCCAGGATACTCACAAAGTAACACAAAGTATGGAGACAACAATGCAGGGTAGAGCCTATCCATTTACTAAAGATCAGTATGAGGAGATGCTTAGCTTGTTGAAAAAGAACAAGCCTGATACTGTCTTATCAATTGCAGCCACAAAATTTGGTACATTTCATTTTGTTTCTTATCCCAAGCAAAGGTTTCCTCTGGCCGGACGGAGATTATCCCAAGTGTTGGAGTTCCAGAGCACACTCTATCATTTTTTGCATGTCCTCTAAAATATAATATATGTGCAAATTCTCCCAATTTTAACAACCTTGTTAGCTTCTAGCAGTTCTCATGAGTGGATTATAGATACTGGGCAGCCAATCATACGATGTCTAACAAAAGTATGTTAGATCCTATCAGTATAAAAGAAATAAAGAGTCCTAGAGAGGTGTTGTTACCTAATGGAGAAGTATCAGTAGTGACTCATATTGGATCAAGTTCTTTGTCTGATAGAAGTACTATTAGCAATGTCCTACATCTTTCTTAGTTTCATTTAACCTCATGTTAGTATCTAAAGTAACTAGAGAAGTGAATTGCTCAGTCAGATTCTTCCCTAGTTTCTCTTTATTTCAGGATCTCTCCAGTGGGAAGGTGAGGAAGATTGGTAAGGAAGAAGGGGGGTCTATACAAACTGATGAATCAGACTTGCCAATACTACAAGAGACTAGCACTAAATTCATCAACCTGTAGGATAGCTTTTAACTCTGCTAAAAATATACAGTTGTAGCATAAAAGGCTTCACCATGTATCTATTGGTGTGTTGCATAAGGTTCTGTCTATCAGTGTAGGTAGTATAGTAAATACTTTGAAGAAATTTGTTATTTGTCCTTGTGTAAAACAAACCAGATTGATGTTTCCAAGTAGTAGTATCAATGCTAGTTTTACATTTGATTTAGTTCATATGGACATATGGGTTCCCTATAAGGTGCCTACTTTTGATGGAAACAAATATTTCTTAATAGCTGTGGATGATTTTACTAGAATGACTTGGGTAATCTTACTTAAATTGAAGTCTGATGCGTGTGGGGTATTGAAACAGTTCATTACTTATGTTAAAACTCAATTTGATAAGACTATAAAAGTCTTAAGAACTGACAATGGAACTGAATGGAACTGAGTTTATGAACTCAGTGTGTGTAGGATTGTTCAAAAGTTTGGGCATAATACATCAGCCAAGTTGTCCATATACCCCTCAGCAAAATGGAGTTGCTGAGAGGAAACACAGACACATACTTTTTACTTGAGGTCACTAGAGCAATTAGGTTTCAAGGAAAAATTCCTATGAGATTCCGGGGTGTTTGTGTCCAAACTGCAGTATGTTTAATGAATAGGACTCCTAGTACTGCAATTCATAATTTGACACCTTTTGAGAGATTATATAACAAGAAACCCATGTTGTCTCATTTAAGAGTTATAGGATGCTTGGGTTTAGCCACAACTCTACAAGAACAAGATAAACATCAGTCCAGGTCCAAAATGTCAATATTAATGGGCTACTCTTGTCACGCTCTAAGCCCCATTAAGGCGGACTAGCACCCGTTGCCGACAAGGCTCGGGAGAACCAACATATAACTATACACCTGCTATGGACATTTAAGAGGTTTCCATACTCAATATGCTATCAAAAGAAAGTAAACTATACTAACAAACCAAAAGTAAATGCATAAGACTAGGCCGTTGGGGCCACGATGTCTATAATACACTATTTGACCATACTTTAATTTACATAGTCTACAAAGCCTCTAAGTAAGGAACAGTATCCAAATGGGTCGGGACAGGCCCCGCCTCATGACCAATTATACAATACGAAATACAAGTTCTAAACACACAAGCCCCGAAGCAACCTGGAGCTTAGTAATAGCAGCTGAAAGTCCTGTACTCTTACTGGGGAGATCTAGTGACTTCTGTTCCTACAGCATGAAATGCAGGTCCCCCGTAAGGGACGTCAGTACGAGATAATGTACTGAATATGTAAGGCAGGAAATACTGTATATGCCATATGAACTCAAATGAAATCACCCAGTGGTGTGTAAGGATGAAAAGACCACCTTTAGTCATACTGTGGAATCATGTACTTTATGTCTTTTTTATTACTGTATCTTTCTTTACTGTATAATCTGTGTAAAATATATCATGTAAATGACCAGCTGATTAGTGGTAAATCTGTATGGGATCGACCCTGGCTAGGTGATTCCTTCACCCCTCGGGCTACCACCCGTAAATGAGATCGACCCTGGCTAGGTGATTCTTCCACCCCTCGGGCTACCACCCATTTATAAGCAACTGTAAGTTATCTTTTATTTACTTTGAGATGGTTCTTTTGTTGGTCATAACATTTAGAACTGTAGGAATATAGACATGTGACATATAAACAACCATACAAGATAATACCACAATAAAAAGAGAGATACACAACTAATGAACTGTATCGGGATTAAACAACATATGGACTTTGTTTGGTAACAAGGAACTCATGGATATTTGGTATCCAAGGATGCATGCAGGTTTGACAATGGCTATGTATGGGAACATATGAACATGGTAAAGATTGGAGACACAATTATTAGTGATGTCGGACTTTGTATGTGCCTTTATGTGCTAAGGAAGATTTTAAATTTCATGCCAAGTAATAGGGAATCAATTTGCCTTACATACCTTGCTGTACTATGTCGTTATTACCTCGGAGTAGTATCCTTTTCCTCCAAACACTTATCTACAATATATTAGGTGATAAAACTAGTGTTAGCAGCTAATAACACATCTTAGTAATCCAATTTCACCCAAAAATAATGTCCGGGCAGCAAGCACGGAATTAGCACCCAAAGAGTATTCTTTCAACATTTCCACTCCTAATCGTATTTTCTAATACACATTCCCATATACATTTCATATCCAGCTATGTTTAGTCCCATAACAGCATTACAATAACTCATACAGTACATCATACAACAACTCTACACAACATGCAAGTAGACAACACAACATTGCGTCCTTTCGCTAAACTTCGATGTCAACCATTCCAAATTCGTTTCAACCTCAATCAAACTGTCCTCAGCATATTAACACACAATTACAGTCCTGAAACAGTCCAAAAACAGTCCCTAAGTAGATGGAAAACATGAGACAACAATCCCCAATAACAGTCCACGAATTTTTACTAATGAGCGGAATTAAGACATCATTTAAGAACTTTTTTTTTTGCGGAAAATACAAGTGGTCCATCAGCCTTCTTACATCATTACAGACCCAAGACTTGTTAAAAACATACATATTACTTCATAACTCAGCCAACCAACAAGTTAAAAGTCTCTTATTTAACAAGAAAAGTGAACCACAATATTTGGAACACATGATGTCCCAAAATTCCTGCACAATACAACCAACATACTCTTCATGTTTTTCATGGAAATATTACACCAAACCATGGGTATTTTTACTTACCTTAACCCCTAAGGATTAGGTTCTCTTCAAGAACCCTAGAAGTGTGTCTTGGCTGCTTTAGAAAATGAGGAGAGAGCAAGAAGAAACTTAGAGAGAAATCTGAAATTTTGGCTTGAGAAAATGACTAAAAGTTGTTGCTTGTTGCTCCCTTTTATAGGCCACTTTTGGACGACTTTTTTTTGGGTTTTAAACCTTATTTTATTGAGGTTATGGGGCAGCAGCTTGGCCTTTTCATTTGGGCCTTATTGGGCTTCAAATGGGATGGTCTTTGTTGCAAACATTTCTCCCTTAAGCCCAATTAGTTTGGGCCCTAGTTTTGAATTGGATTGTAATTGTAATTTGGCCCTTTTCCTATCCATATTGGGCTGCAAATGTTGTCCTTTTATGATGCTAAACCATGGGCCCAAATGACATCCTTAACTCGGGGTTTATTCTTTATCGGACTTGAACAAATTCGGTGTTGAGCCTTGTCTCCGTTTACCGAGCTTATTTAAGCTAAGCACGTAGGTGACTCACCTACTAGCTTCCTAAGTCCCATAAGCACCTCAATTATTTTACTTCATTTAAGGTTACACTTTCCTTAACTTGACTTAAAAATTATATACGCTCGATCATCTTAAGCGTTAGACGTACATATAGCCCTTTAGTCTAAAATTCACGCACTTTTAAAAATATGTGCGGATTTGACCCTGCCATATCATGCTTCATCTGTGTTGGGTTAGTACATGTAAGATGTGGGGTGTTACATCCTCCCCCCTTAGGAACATTCGTCCCCGAATGTAAGCATAATTGAATAGGTTAAACAAGTTCGAACTTCCATGTAAACAGACTTTTGGAAACATAATAAGAATTCATATTCACCTACCTACTACTCCTTCAACTCTGTATCTTGGACTTCCTCTTTAGCCTCAAATAAATAAGGGTATTTAGACCTCATTGCTTCGTCAGCCTCCCACGTTATCTCTTTTACCTGTTGGTTCCTCCAAAGCACTTTTACTGAAGGTATTTCTTTATTCCTTAGCTTTCTAACTTGGAGATCTAGGATAGCAATAGGTACCTCTTCATAGGTGAGATCTTCCATAACCTACATATCTTCAATAGGAGCAATACGAGATGGGTCACCTACGCATTTTCGAAGCATTGAGACATGAAAAACTGGATGAACCATTGAAAGCTCCTAGGGTAGCTCTAATTCATATGCAACTTGTCCAAACCTTTTAATAATCTTATATGGCCCTACGTAACGTGGGCTTAGTTTCCCTTTCTTACCAAATCTCATAACACCTTTCATTGGGGACACCTTTAAGAACACCCAATCTCCTACTGAGAATTCCAGTCCTCTTCTTCTAGCATCTGCATATGATTTGTGACGACTTTGGGCTGTTTCTAGCCGTTGTCGTATTACCTTGACTTTTTCCATGGCTTGTTGGACTAGATCTGGACCAAGCAAGGTGGTTTCACCCACTTCAAACCATCCTATTGGTGATCTACATTTCCTTCCATACAAAGCTTCATACGGTGCCATCTTGATGCTTGAATGGTAGCTATTATTATAAGCAAATTCAATAAGTGGCAAATGGTCCACCCAACTACCTTTGAAGTCTAATGCACACACCCGCAACATATCTTCAAGTGTTTGAATGGTGCGTTCTGCTTGACCATCTGTCTGCGGGTGGAAAGCTGTACTTAGATTCACTTGTGTCCCTAAGCTCCTCTGGAAGGATTTCCAAAACTTTGTGGTGAATTGGGATCCCCGATCAAATATAATGGATATCGGAACCCCATGTAGCCTAACTATCTCTTTGAGGTATAGCTTTGCATACTCTTCAGCTGTATAATCACTCCTAACTGGTAAGAAATATGCTGACTTTGTAAGTCTATCAACTATTACCCATATGGAGTCAAACTTCTGAAATGAGCGAGGCAACCCAGTAACAAAATCCATATTAATCATATCCCACTTCCACGTTGGAAGCTCTATACATTGCATATAACCTCCCGGCTTTTGGTGCTCTACCTTAACTTGTTGGCAATTTAGACATTGAGCCACAAATTCTGCAAGGTCCTTTTTCATGCCTTCCCACCAAAACATTCCCTTCAGGTCATGATACATCTTAGTTGATCCTGGATGGATAGAATATCTTGAATGATGGGCTTCTTCCATTATCTTCCTTCTTAGTCCATTTATGTTAGGAACGCACAGTCTATTTTGGCAGTAAAGTACTCCATTTTGAGTAAGTTCAAAGCCCTTCATTGTGCCTCGACTCACCTTCTCCTTAAGTTGCCGTAGAATAGGATCTTTGAACTATTTTCCTCTTACCTCTGCTACCAATGAAGGCTCCGCAGCATTATGCACAATAACCCCTTCTTTTGGAGTTTCAATCAGGCGAACTCCCAAATTGGCTAGTTGACGTAGATCCTTAGCGACTCCTTGACTTACCACAATCTGATCATCAATATTCACAATTGCCTTGCGGCTCAAAGCATTGGCTACCACATTTGCTTTCCCTGGATGGTATAGTATATCAACATTGTAATCCTTTATTAGCTCTAGCCACCGTCGCTGCCTTAAATTTATGTCTTTCTGTTTAAATATGTACTGTAAGCTCTTATGATCAATATATATGTCAACATGAACTCCCTACAAATAATGGCGCCATATTTTCAAGGCAAATACAACAGCTGCTAGTTCAAGGTCATGTGTCGAGTAGTTTTTCTCATGTGGCCGCAGTTGTCTCGAGGCATAAGCAATTACTCTACCATGTTGTGCCAGTACATACCCTACGCCAACCCTCGAAGCATCACAATACACCGCATACCCCTCTGTGCCTTCTGGAAGCACCAATACAGGTGCAGAAGTTAGCCTGCTTTTCAACTCTTGAAAGCTCCTTTCACATGCATCATTCAATTGAAATTTGGTCGCCTTATGTGTCAACTTTATTAGAGGTGCAGAAATAGAAGAAAAACCTTCAACAAATCTTCTGTAATAACCTGCCAACCCTAAGAAGCTTCAAACTTCTGTGGGTGTTGTTGGCCTTGGCCAATCTTTCACCGCCTCTATCTTTTGTGAATCAACCCTTATTCCTTCACCGGATACAATATGACCCAAGAATGCCATTGATTTCAACCGAAATTCACATTTGGAAAACTTGGCATATAATTGCCGATCACGAAGAACTTGAAATACCTGCCGTAAGTGATTTGCATGCTCCTCTTTTGATCTTGAATACACCAGAATGTCATCTATAGATACTATCACAAAGACATCCAAGAATGGCTTGAATACCCTGTTCATTAAGTCCATAAAAACTGCTGGTGCATTTGTCAGCCCAAATGACATAACAAGAAATTCAAAGTGACCATAGCGTGTCCAAAGGCTGTCTTAGGTATATCTTTCTCCCTCACCCTCACTTGGTGATAACCTGACCTCAAATCAATTTTTGAAAAACATTTGGCACCCTGTAACTGATCAAACAAAGCGTCAATCCTGGGGAGGGGGTATTTTTTTTAGTTGTCACCTTATTCAATTGCCGATAGTCAATACACGTTCTCAAGGTGCCATCCTTTTTACGTACAAATAACACTGGTGCACCCCAAGGGGACACACTAGGTCTTATAAAACCCTTCTCTAGCAAATCTTTTAATTGCTCCTTTAATTCACGTAATTCTGCCAGGGCCATTCTATATGGAGGGATAGAAATAGGTTGAGTACCTGGAAGTAAGTCAATGCCAAAATCTATTTCTCATTCTGGAGGCAAACCTGGAAGCTCTTCGGAAAACACATCAACAAATTCATTCACTACGGGAACAGATTGAAGAGTTGGTGATTCAGCCTCCATATCCCTTACTCTAACTAGATGACTTATATACCCCTTTGACATCATCTTCCTTGCCTTAAAATAGGAAATAAACTTCCCCTTTGGTGCCCCAACATTACCTTCCCATTCAAGGACTGCCTCATTTGGAAAGTGGAAATACACTATCTTAGTTCGGCAATCCACAGTAGCATAGCACGAAGCTAACCAATCCATACCCATTATAACATCAAATTCCACCATATCTAACTCAACAAGGTCCGCCCACGTATCACGGTCACAAACAGTTACGACACAGTCATAATAGAACCTTCTAGCTATAATAGATTCACCGGTTGGCGTAGACACTTCAAATGGCTCATTCAATAATTTAGGTGTTCTTTTAAGCTTCCCAGCCACTAGTGGTGTGATATATGATAATGTAGAACCAGGGTCAATTAATGCATACACATTATGTGAAAAGATGGAAAATGTACCTGTGACCATATCGGGTGAAGCTTCTAAATTCTGCCGACTCCCCAGAGCATAAGTGTGATTCTGGGCTCCGCTGGGGCTAGCTGCTCCTCTACCACCTCTACCACGGCCTGTAGGCATTTGCTGACCCCTACTGAAGGGAGGAACTGACGATGATGATGCAACAGCTGACCTAGCAGGTTGTGCTATATCACCCATACGTCTTCTTGGGCAATCTCTTATCATGTGCCCTGGTACACCACACCAATAACAGGCATCTGTCCCAACACAACATATACCTGATTGACTCCTCCCACATTGTTTGCAAAGCTGCCTAGGAGGACTCTGCTGGCTGGCCGAATATCCTGTAGTCCGTGCACCTTGTTTCTCACTTCTTTAATTAAACTGATTACCTCTAGGCCCTTGAAGTTGCGGTGGAGCACTGACTGCAGAATAGGAGGATGATGGTCTAGGTGGTTTACTAGGAAATCGGGGCCTAACGTCACCTTGGGACGGTACAAACTACCCTGTAGATCTGGCCCTCTTGGACTGGCCCCTTTCTATCTCTTGTGTCCTTCTCCTTTGCCTCTGATCCTCTAGTTTCTATGCAAATGCTTGCATCCTTGCTATATCATTCCATTATTCAATGAAGCAATGGTACAGTCCCTTACCAGATACGTATCCAACCTATCCACATACCGATGAACCCTATCTGCCATAGTAGCAACTACATTAGGAGCATACCTGGCCAAGGAGTTAAACTTGAGGCTATACTCCCTCACGCTCATACCCCCTTGGTGGAGATTCAGAAACTGATCTGCCCGGGCCTCTCGGATCTCGTATGGCAAGTAGTGGTCAAGAAAGGCCTCTTTGAACTCCTTCCAAGAAATTGTCTCAATTTTTATTGGGTTTGAATGAGTCCTACAATCAAGCTAGAGGGCAAATTCTATTAATGTCCCCCATTCCCACAGTGAATCAAGCGTATGCAATGGTATTGAGTGATGAATGCCAGAAATCTGCTGCGATGAGTTCTGGGATACTAGGGGCTAATCCTAGTGTGTATGGAAATGTGGATGTAGCTATGTATGCAAGGAAGGTTGGAAGTTATAATGGTACTAGTGATAAACCCTCCAAGTTCAAGAAGAATTTTAATCTTCAATGTGAGTTCTGTAAAATGAAAGGGCATGTCAAGGATAATTGTTACAAGCTGATTGGATATCTTCAAAATAGAGTTAAAAAGAAAGAACTATGCTAATCCAAATGGACAGTACAATCAGAACAAGCAAAGTATAGTTGCCTATAATGCTATGGCTAATGAATTTGGACAGATTGAAAGACAAAAGTCAGGTCAAGTCTAGGATACTCACAAAGTAACACAAAGTATAGAAACAACAATGCAGGGTAGAGCCTATCCATTTACTAAAGATCAGTATGAGGAGATGCTTAGCTTGTTGAAAAAGAACAAGCCTGATACTGTCTTATCAATCAGCCACAGAATTTGGTACATTTCATTTTGTTTCTTATCCCAAGCAAAGGTTTCCTCTGGCCGGACGGAGATTATCCCAAGTGTTGGAGTTCCAGAGCACACTCTATCATTCTTTGCATGTCCTCTAAAATTTAATATATGTGCAAACTCTCCCAATTTTTACAACCTTATTAGCTTCTAGCAGTACTCATGAGTGGATTATAGATACTGGGCAACCAATCATACGATGTCTAACAAAAGTATGTTAGATCCTATCAGTATAAAAGAAATAAAGAGTCCTAGAGAGGTGTTGTTGCCTAATGGAGAAGTATCAGTAGTGACTCATATTGGATCAAGTTCTTTGTCTGATAGAAGTACTATTAGCAATGTCCTACATCTTTCTTAGTTTCATTTAACCTCATGTCAGTATCTAAAGTAACTAGAGAAGTGAATTGCTCAGTCAGATTCTTTCCTAGTTTGTATTTATTTCAGGTTCTCTCCAGTGGGAAGGTGAGGAAGATTGGTAAGGAAGAAGGGGGGTCTATACAAACTGATGAATCAGACTTGCCAATACTACAAGAGACTAGCACTAAATTCATCAACCTGTAGGATAGCTTTTAACTCTGCTAAAAATATACAGTTGTAGCATAAAAGGCTTCACCATGTATCTACTGGTGTGTTGCATAAGGTTCTGTCTATCAATGTAGGTAGTACAGTAAATACTTTGAAGAAATTTGTTATTTGTCCTTGTGTAAAACAAATCAGATTGATGTTTCCAAGTAGTAGTATCAATGCTACTTTTACATTTGATTTAGTTCATATGGACATATGGGTTCCATATAAGGTTCCTACTTTTGATGGAAACAAATATTTCTTAATAGCTGTGGATGATTTTACTAGAATGACTTGGGTAATCTTACTTAAATTGAAGTTTATGAACTCAGTATGTGTAGGATTGTTCAAAAGTTTGGGCATAATACATCAGCCAAGTTGTCCATATACCCCTCAGCAAAATGGAGTTGCTGAGAGAAAACACAGACACATACTTGAGGTCACTAGAGCAATTAGGTTTCAAGGAAAAATTCCTATGAGATTCCGGGGTGTTTGTGTCCAAACTGCAGTATGTCTAATAAATAGGACTCCTAGTACTGCAATTCATAATTTGACACCTTTTGAGAGATTATATAACAAGAAACCCATGTTGTCTCATTTAAGAGTTATAAGATGCTTGGGTTTAGCCAAAACTCTACAAGAACAAGATAAACATCAGTCCAGGTCCAAAATGTCAATATTAATGGGCTACTCTTGTCACACCCTAAGCCCCATTAAGGCGGACTAACACCCGTTGCCGACAAGGCTCGGGAGAACTAACATATAACTATACACCTGCTATGGACATTTAAGAGGTTTCCATACTCAATATGCTGTCAAAAGAAAGTAAACTATACTAAGAAACCAAAAGTAAATGCATAAGACTAGGCCGTTGGAGCCACGATGTCTATAATACACTATTTGACCACACTTTAATTTACATAGTCTACAAAGCCTCTAAGTAAGGAACAATATCCAAATGGGTCGGGACAGGCCCCGCCTCATGACCAATTATACAATACAAAATACAAGTTCTAAACACACAAGCCGCGAAGCAACCTGGAGCTTAGTAATAGCAGCTGAAAGTCCTGTACTCTTACTGGGGAGATCTAGTGACTTCTGTTCCTGCAGCATGAAATGCAGGTCCCCCGTAAGGGACGTCAGTACGAGATAATGTACTGAATATGTAAGGTAGGAAATACTGTATATGCAATATGAGCTCAAATGAAATCACCCAGTGGTGTGTAAGGATGAAAAGACAACCTTTAGTCATACTGTGGAATCATGTACTTTATATCTTTTTTATTACTGTATCTTTCTTTACTGTATAATCTGTGCACAATATATCATGTAAATGACCAGCTGATCAGTGGTAAATCTGTAATGGGATCGACCCTGGCTAGGTGATTCCTTCAACCCTCGGACTACCACCCGTAAATGAGATCGACCCTGGCTAGGTGATTCTTCCACCCCTCGGGCTACCACCCATTTATAAGCAACTGTAAGTTATCTTTTATTTACTTTGAGATAGTTCTTTTGGTGGTCATAACTTTAGAACTGTAGGAATATAGATATGTGACATATAAACAACCATACAAGATAATACCACAATAAAAAGAGAGATACACAACTAATGAACTGTATCAGAGATTAAACAACATATGGACTTTGTTTGGTAACAAGGAACTCATGTATATTTGGTATCCAAGTACGTATGCAGGTTTGACAATGGCTATGTATGGGAACATATGAACATGGTAAAGAGTGGAGACCCAATTATTAGTGATGTCGGACTTTGTATGTGCCTTTATGTGCTAAGGAAGATTATAAATTTCATGCCAAGTAATAGGGAATCAATTTGCATTACATACCTCGCTGTACTATGTCGTTATTACCTCGGAGTAGTATCCTTTTCCTCCAAACACTCATCTACAATATACTAGGTGATAAAACTAGTGTTAGCAGCTAATAACGCATCTTAGTAATCCAATTTCACCCAAAAATAATGTCCGGGCAGCAAGCTCGGAATTAGCACCCAAAGAGTATTCTTTCAACATTTCCACTCCTAATCGTATTTTCTAATACACATTCCCATATACATGTCATATCCAGCTATGTTTATTCCCATAACAGCATTACAACAACTCATACAGTACATCATACAACAACTCTACACAACATGCAAGTAGACAACACAGCATTGCATCCTTCCGCTACACTTCGACGTCAACCATTCCAAATCCGTTTCAACCGCAACCAAACTGTCCTCAGAATATTAACACACAATTACAGTCCTGAAACAGTCCAAAAACAGTCCCTAAGTAGATTGAAAACATGAGACAACAATCCCCAATAACAGTCCACGAATTCTTACTAATGAGCGGAATTAAGACATCATTTAAGAACTTTTTTTTTTGCGGAAAATACAAGTGGTCCATCAGCCTTCTTACATCATTACAGACCCAAGACTTGTTAAAAACATACATATTACTTCATAACTCAGCCAACCAACAAGTTAAAAGTCTCTTATTTAACAAGAAAAGTGAACTACAATATTTGGAACACATGCTGTCCCCAAATTTCTGCATAATACAACCAACATACTCTTCATGTTTTTCATGGAAATATTACACCAAACCATGGGTATTTTTACTTACCTTAACCCTCAAGGATTAGGTTCTCTTCACGAATCCTAGAAGTGTGTCTTGGCTTCTTTAGAAAATGAGGAGAGAGCATGAAGAAACTTAGAGGGAAATCTGAAATTTTGGCTTGAGAAAATGACTAAAAGTTGCTGCTTGTTGCTCCCTTTTATAGGCCACTTTTGGCCGACTTTCTTTTGGGTTTTCAACCTTATTTTATTGAGGTTATGGGGCAGTAGCTTGGCCTTTTCATTTGGGCCTTATTGGGCTTCAAATGGGATGGTCTTTGTTGCAAACATTTCTCCCTTAAGCCCAATTAGTTTGGGCCCTAGTTTTGAATTGAATTGTAATTGTAATTTGGCCCTTTTCCTATCCATATTGGGCTGCAAATGTTGTCCTTTTATGATGCTAAACCATGGGCCCAAATGACATCCTTAACTCGGGGTTTATTCTTTATCGGACTTGAACAAATTCGGTATTGGGCCTTGTCTCCATTTACCGAGCTTATTTAAGCTAAGCACGTAGGTGACTCACCTACTAGCTTCCTAAGTCCCACAAGCACCTCAATTATTTTACTTCATTTAAGGTCACACTCTCCTTAACTTGACTTAAAAATTATGTACGCTCGGTCATCTTAAGCGTTAGACGTACATATAGCCCTTTAATCTAAAATTCACGCACTTTTAAAAATATGTGCGGATTTGACCCTGCCATATCATGCTTCATCTGTGTTGGATTAGTACATGTAAGATGTGGGGTGTTACAACTCTTCTACTAAAAAAGGATACCTACTATGTGATATTCATGACAAGAAGTTATTTATGAGTAGGGATGTGGAGTTCAAGGAAGATGTGTTTCCTTTTGATCAGAATACTCAACAAAAGTAAGTGATATTTTCTGAAATATCTTAAGAAACTTACTTATATAGCATACCTACAGAGGGAAAATAAACATTCAATCTCAATATGTTGTTATTGAGAATCACTCAATTAGTCAGCAAACTACACAAGCTAGTACAACTGATCCTGGTCCTCAGATCTCTCAACAAAGATCATCATTTCCTGAACATACTAGAAGGTCAACAATGGGAAAGAATCCACCTATTTGGTTAAGGTATTTTGTGTCACTTAACATTTACCAGGACACACCTTATGGCATCTCCAAATTTGTGTCTTATGATCAACTATCAACAAAGTATAAGTGTTACCTATCCACTTTTTCAGTTGAGCCAGAACCAACAAACTATCATGATGCAAAAAAAAAAAAACCCAGACGGGTTGAAGCAATGGAAAGTGAGATATCTGCACTTAACAACAAGGAAAAACTTCTATGGGTTGCAAGTGGATATTCAAAATCAAGTACAAGGTATCAGGAAAGGTAGAAAGGTTTAAGGCAAGACTTGTTGTCAAAGGATATAGTAAAAAAAGGAATTGACTACCAAGAAACCTTTCTCTTGTCATTAAGATGAAAACTGTCAGGACAGTGTTAACTTTGGCAGTTGCTAATTAGTGGCATGTACATCAACTGGATGTATATAATGCTTTTTTACAAGGAGACTTGCATGATGAGATCTATATGGAAATCCCACAAGGATTTCATAGCCAGGAGGAGAATAAAGTATACAGGCTAAAGAAATACTTGTATGGATTAAAACAAGCACCCAGACAGTGGAATGCTAAACTAACAGAGGCACTAGTATCTGCTTAATTTCAACAAAGCAAGTTTGATCACTCATTGTTCACAAAAGGAACAAACAAGGGATTAATAGTTGTTTTGGTTTATGTGGATGATATGCTCACCATAGGTAGCAACCTAGAATTGATCAAAGATACCAAAGAAACACTAAGCAAGCCTTTAAGATGAAAGACTTGGGTGAATTAAAGTATTTCTTAGGCATAGAGTTTGCAAGATCTGAGAAAGGATTCTTGATGCATCAAAGAAAGTATATTCTTGAACTTATCTCAGAGACAGGACTACCATTAGCTAAACCAGCTGTGCCACCCACAGACACCAATATCAAGCTCACATTAAGGAAATGTGATGAGCATCTGAGAATTAGTAACTCTCAGGATCCCTGTGCTGATCAAGCCTCATATCAAAGACTAATTGGCAAATTGTTGTATCTAACTATGACTAGGCCTGAGATAGCTTATAGTGTGCAAACTTTGAGTCAGTTTCTACAAGATCCTAAACAAACTCATTGGAAGCTGTTTTGAGAATTGTAAGGCACTTGAAACAAGAGCCAAGAAAAGGTGTACTACTATCTGGAAAAGGAAATCTAATTATGACAACCTATCATGATGCTGACTGGGCATTCTATCCTATGTCAAGAAGGTTATCTGATCAAATTAGGGAACTCCCTCATTACCTAGAAGCCTAAGAAACAAACTATAGTCTCTAAAAGCTCTGCAAAATCTGATTACAGGAGTATGACAACTACCCTATCTGAGATAATTTGGTTAAATGGTCTATTATAAGAATTGGGAGTAAAAATTGATCAGCCTGTTGAAATCTATAGTGACAGCAAAGCTGCTACGCAGGTTGCTGCCAACCCTATTTACCATGAGAGGACCAAGCACATAAAAATAAACTACCACTTCATAAGAGAAAAATCGTGCAAGGACTAGTAGTCACAAAGTACATTCCAACTCAAGAGTAGCCTGCAGACATCCTGACCTAAGGACTTAATAAAACTCAACATCAATATCTTTCTTCCAAGCTAGGCATTCTAAATATTTTTACAAATTCTCATACTTAGCTTGAGGGGGAGTATTAAAGGATAAAAGGAATAAAGGGCGATAAAGTCTTTTCCTAATTCAAAGTAATTAGTTAAAGGCTAGGATTAATTAGAAGTAGTTAAAAGCAGTTACTTTCTAACCATGTATATATACATGGTTCACTATATGATGAAGAGGATAAGAAATAAGAAAATTTATTCTCTCATCTCAATCTTCTTCCTCTTCTTCTTAGTTTGTAGCTTCATCTCTCTATTGAAGTGTGGTCACTATAATCAAGAAGTCTTGATTGATCCATATTATGACAATTTTCCCAAATGAAGTAACAATTTTTTTCCTTAAAGAGACGTTTAAAATATTGAAGTGTAAAAACCTGATATTTATTTTCCATTATTCATTAATTAGGAATTGCCTTTAAATATCCATTTGATTATTGTTTATTTAATGACATCAATAGTGTCTATTCAAACTTTATTTTATAATATCAGTAGTGTCTAAATGACATTATTATTATTATTATTATTATCAAGAAAAATATGATTATTTATTAAATATCCTTTAGATACCAGCTTTCAATTGTATTTTATAAAGTATGGTTATTTTATAATACCAGTAGTGTCTAAATATCCCGTAGGCATAAAGTTGAGTTGAATGCTTTTTATCGATCAAAATTTCATATTAGTTCTTGCTAGCGTAAACTAGGATTCCTCTTTATAATGACCATGAAGATCTTTTTGAAATTTTTTGAAAAACTCACCGTTTTACCCTCTTGATAGTTACCCTCAGTCATGCTTAATCTTTATTTGGTTTGGTTTTTGAATCTTGTTGAAAAATTATGAGAATTTGAAATTTATGAATTCAGAAGGTTTAAATTGTTTATAACTGGTTTTCGATAACAATTGAAGCTACGACTTTCAAAATAGAGTTTCATTAGTTCCATGAGCTCTGGAATATAAAATTTGGTTTAAAAAAGTTGTCGTTTCTAAATTTGAGGTGGCGTAATACCCCATAGATTGAAAAATCAGAACAAGAAAGAAAATGTTTAAACCAGTGTCAGCGCAAGTTTACGGATACCATGTACAACTCTTAAAAATTTTAAGGGTCGTAAAAGGGGCCTCGTGGATATCACCTGGACTTAAAAATAATTCTGAAAATTTAAATGGTTTATGAGGACAATCTACAAGCAGCATAATGATCCACAATCCGTGGACGGTGTCGTGGATGGGATCACGCCCAAATTACACCTCTCGATCAAGGTATAAGCGGTCATTGTATATAGAATCTAACGATGGTTAGGGTCGATCCCACGAGAAATATGGTCTAGACTTAGAGTAGTTAAAGTAATTTAGATGAATTAATCGACTTACTTCCAGAAAGAAGGGGTCTTGAATGGAAATAACAATTTAAACCTAAACTAAGATCAACAATCAATGCACATATTATTAATTCAGTGAGAGAAGTAACTAAGATATTGTGTTTTCTATGAATTCCTAATGTAGTGTAACCTAATAATTGTAACCTTTTCTAGTGTGTATCATATAGAACTGGCAAGTTATGTTCACCTAATTCCTTAGGCCGACAACTAGGCAAATTTCACCATGCAACCTGGGTTATCTACGGGTATTGCATTACTAATCCTTACCTTTTCCAAGTACCACCATCCATTGGGATGTTCCGAATGATTAGACAAGTGTGCTCACGTTGAATCCTGTTGTTTATCCCTTTTCCATTCATGACCTCTTGCGCCGGCGAATAAGAAGAAGGCGAGTTCTAATGTTGGCCACCATTAAATATTATTCAAAAAGAAAAGCTAAATAATACATGCATGCACACTTTCCAAGGATTATAAATTATTTTATCTTTACTAGTTAGTTCTTTATGGTTCTCACAGCCCTAGTTGTGAATTTAGCAACTTATATTCGTTGTAGATGAAGAAATCATGACATAAATTTGCATAATTAAACACTTACAATGAAGATTTGAAGAACAAGAAATTTGAAATCTCCAAATCACAATGTCGAACTTCAAATATGAGTACAAAAGTAATCTACTGCAAATCTCCAAGAAAAAGCCAAAATAAAGTGATAATATGAAGTTTGTAGTTCTATACCTATAAAAATACCTAAAAATCCTATTTATAGAAAAATTGGAATTGGGGCCTTGCACGAGCTGGTTACGGATTGTAATTGTGTTTACAACTCGTGAAAGGGTCTCGTAATCTGTCTATTCACAATCTGCCTTCTATGTACGAACTGCTTTTCATGAACCATTAATTGACTTACGGACCACAAGTACCTTCGTCCTAATAATGTTTAGCAACTTGTCGAATCTCTGGTCCTTCTTTTCACGAATTGGTCTATCGGTTGTGAATTAAACCATGACCCGTCCTGTTAATCTATAGTTTCAACTTCAACAAAACTGGTCCTCATTGATTCAGGACTACGAACCTCTCCTATGGCTCGTTAATCAAACTACGGACCATAGATTGTCTCGTATATCATCAAAAAGTTGCAACTTGTGCAAATCATCACAAAAACTCCCCAAATCCTGTAATCCTGCAAAATCAAGGTAAAACACATCATATCTATAGACATCGCTTAGAGAACACATAAAATTGTAAGTTTAAAGCATTAAAAGTGTCATATTTTGATGGCACATCAACACTCTCAACTTAAAATTATTGCTTATCCTAAAGCGACAGACACAATATAATATAAGCAGTACAGCAAACAGATAGACCTTAATCTCATGGCATACATCATATCTCAGTCAAGCACAAATACCCTTTCAAACTATCAGTGCTTATACAAGATAGTTACCAAACAAACTCAAGCGTATCAATACATTATAGAGTAACTTTGATAGGCAAGGCAATGTAGATAAGCAACAATCACCGAGATAATCCACCATTAGTAAGGTAAGTCAAGTGCCTTCACAAAAAAGAAGTTTCGTTTCTCACTCACACTAGTGTATTTTGATTTAATGCTAAGGACTGAAAAAGACGTTCACACTCAGAATTGATATCTGAACATTTGTGTACAATACCATCTGCTTGCCTCTATGTTCATGATCATGACATTCGACTAGTTGAACTAGGATCACTACAGGACTTTCTTAGCTTGTAACTGGGCTCGAGGCTTGGTATGATATTTTTGGAACATAGTGACTCATTGCCCTCCTTGACACTATGCCATTTCACACTTTGCCTTACCAACACCAACATTTTAAGTAATTGTTCCTTTTTTCCTATTTCAAACATTTTCACTTATTCGACTTTTCAGCTTATTGCCTTTTATTTTTCTCAATTCCTTTTCTTTTCAACTCACTTTCATTTATTTACTTTTCTCATACCCACATATCTTTTTTCCTATTTTCATTGTTCTCCTCTTTCCTTCCTATCTTGTTGTAATTTCTTTGTAACATCCCCCCACTTTTAGTACCCACCCTCAACTTAGGCTTTTAGCCTGAATTGAGGTGCACAATATTCAAAGAGGGACTAGAGCCAAATTCTAGATTCACACAGACAAAAAGGTTCGGTGACTTTGGTATTTACAAAGCAAAGGTACATGTACGACTCAAACATTAGGATCAAGGGATACATATTGGTTGGTTATTTTAGGCTAAGTGGACTAATATGAGCAATGACCTATGATCTTTTTCTAACGAAGTGGACTATTATGAGAAATGACATATGATCTTTTCCTAACCAACTACCCTACAGTCGCAATCAGAGTAACAGGGCAAGTTCTAGATTTACACAATAAAACTCACACACACTTGGTACTGAATACACCGTCAATGTAGACTCGCAGATCATGCTTTCTATTATAATTTTAACGTTATATTATCAAAACAAACACTGTCAACTATTGATCCAACATGGTTGTTATCAAAATTACCTTTTCAGCATATCTTCAATTTCAAAAATAGAGGGGTATCATTTTTCAGTATAAACTAATATTTACCATAGATATCAGTACAGTATGCTACCAATACTACTTATACATCCTAAACATGTCGGTCCAATAGAAAGTAAATGGTATTGGGGAAAGAACACAGGGAAAAAACATCACAGACTCAAAAGTTAGAGTAGATATAAGCCTTGGTTACTCAAACTTTGCCACGACCTATAACTGCCCATACCTCATGAAAAAGATTTTCATTGTCCTCAATGCAACAAAACAGTACCAAAAACTAAAGTAAGGGTCATAAAGAACATACTTGCTCGCCTAAGCGCCAGTCTCTGTCTGTGAATCACCAACCTCAACCTGTCGGGTGGTCTCCTCTGTCTCGGTGGCTTGTCCTAAAGGTCCAACACCCAATGGCATATCTTGCTCTCATGCGTGTGGCACTACCTCATCAACTACAGAGGCTACTCTAGCAGACTCTATCTGTTGTCTATCCATCCTCTCAGCATATTGCCTAGTATCCTCAGGATCATCATCTCTCGTACGATACCTCTTTCTAGAGGTACGGACTGCAAGCTCATCTGTAAACAGGTCTAGCATCGTGTAGTGATATTAGGCATGAGAATCATCAGTGGTGTTGGAGCTACTGTCCTTCTTTCATCATGGAGCTGCTGGATCTCCATCCATATGGCAATCATGTCAGGAATCTGAGTCAAACAGAAGCGGTCCTCCACATGCCTCTCAAATGCATCCACACGTCCATGTAGCAATTCCAATCTTGATCAAGTGCAATCGTATAGTTCTCCTGCATGCGCTTCTCAGACTCAAAAATGTCCTTGCGAAGCTAAGGCCTGATCAATTGTAATAACTGAGTCAACTGGGACTTAGTGTGCGCATGATGCTATACCAGGGCCTGAATGGACTTCGTAGAAATGTAAACCATACCCAAGGTCTAAAAATGTGAAGGCACGACCTTTGGTACAGTGGAGGAAGTAAAAGTGGGGCTTGTTTCCATCTTAACATCAGTCTCCGGGGGCCTTGCAATAACCTCAGGATGTGGAGGCTCAGTGAACATCTCATGTAACTAGACTTTAGTGTGCGGTGCTTGGCTCGGTACAATTGGATTCTCATAATCTTTTATCAGACCAACATCCTGGGTTCTCTGGACACCTATCATAGCATTGACATTGGGGATGATCTCCGCCCTTCCCCTATACATAGCCGATGAACCAACCACAAGAATGGGATATATGTCGACCTCCTTAAATTGCACTTGTGTATCTCCTTTACTATAAAATGAGGAAAGGTGATGTCATATCCATTTATGATGTTAGCAACAAGCACTGCATGATCTGGCATAAGAGTATCGTCTACGTGTGTTGGCAAGATCCTTGTATGAACCACTGCCACTAGATTTGCTAGCAAATAGGCATGGGGCCGGATACCCAGTCGGCCCCTGTGCCTCGCTCAGTAATGTGGCTAGAAATCCATCTCAATAGGACTTTCGAATCATATCTCTCATAACTGCACGATCCCATGCCTATCCTAAGTTGTAATCAAACTCAGCTGTAAACAGTGGGGCTTGGTAGTCGCGATAAAAAAAATCTACGAGTGGTGGTCTCTGATAGATCAACAGGAACACCTCACATGAATGACCTGGTCAGTTTGGGATGAGAAAGAGGCTTCACCTTCTTTAATGTAGCCTCAATAACTGTAGCAGTGTGGGATGCGTAGAACTCATGAACTAACACTAGAAAGTACTTCCCCGACGGTGCTGCTAGCTAATCCAACCTATATCGAGCCATTGTGCCATGGAGGATCAACATAACATCAAAACTGACTATCACTATTCAAGGCTCCTCAAATATGGTTAGGGTCTGCGAGCCTCTATCGTCCTACTGGAAGTCCTCTCTGTAGATAGGCAATATATCCTTGATACACCAGCATCTCGGCTACCCGGCTATTGGAATTGGTATTATGGCAGACTTGCCCGAATCCACGGACTCCGAGCTCAACTCATCCTCTGATCCTGAGCCATCTCTGTTGGGGGAGCTTGATTGGGACCCATCCTCAGAGTTCGTCATCTGTATAGAGTTGCTCCTCTCTAAAACTCCATCCTCAGACTGGGCAGGCTTTGGTGTAATGGCTGGTGACTGGGTCGATACTATCTATATGGATACTACCCTAGTATGTTATGGCTTAATGCCCTTGTCTGGATGCACATTGAGCTCCTCTACTGAACCACAAGCCTCGGACTCCGTCGGCTCATCATGGAGTCTATCACGAAGAACCTAAATCTCATCATGTCTTGGTCAGGGACCGATGGTGTGCACAAACACAACCAAACAAGCATACATGAGTCCATAGAAATGCAAAAATAAAAACAAAAACTTAACCAAAATTTGTCTCAGAAAAAACTACGAAGGCTCACCTACAGGCCATAGAGTGAATTATGGGCCGTAGAAGGCCTTCATAAAAATGAAGTAACAATAATTTGAGTTACTGAAAATGCAACTATGGACTCAGTCATGACCCATGGTTTAAAACACGAGTTGAACACTTGGTCGTGGTTGCAGAGTTGGAAAATATTTTGCAGGTATTGGAAACCGTGAACATTGTTCACGAGCTATAGGTAAAACTACGACTCGTAAACAGATTCATCCTATTAACTTTGGGATTTCCAAGTTGTTGATCCCTATTTACAAAGGGCAATTACAGTTCGTGAATGAAACCATGGGCTATAAATGACCCTCGTAAGTTTGAGTATATAGAAATTGAACTTCCTAAATCAATACTCATTTCGAATACATAAATTATGATACTAAATATATAGCTAATGGTCCATCCAACGAAGAATGTAAACAACTATAAAAGCACATAGACTAGCCCGCAACAACAGGGTATATAAAATCAAATCAAATTGAAGTACAATGATAGGTCAAACACAATCCAACAGTGCCAACACATATCCAACAAAAACCATTTATCCCAAACCCATTCCAGTTCAAATTACCATCCTACACCACATGTATTCCTTTAGTCAACTCCATAAAGAAAATATACACACCCCCAATGATCAATCAAAACTAGACGTAAAGCTAAATGCAGTGCAAAATACCCAAACAAACCCATTCATTCCATTTGGCATTACCATAGCCCCAACACCGTACAATTGCTTATTTAAATCATACAAAATTCAACATCACAATAGTGAGGTTTTTCAATATATGTATGTGGTACAAAATATTATGCACATGATTTCTTATCAAATAGGCTTGAGTACACATGCAACACACTATAATGTCAAAATTTTATGAAACATTACAACCAATTCAATCAACTTTTTAGGTTTCATCAATCCTAGGGTAAGAAAATTCAACCTCACCAGTTTCCTAAGCCAATAAGTCAAATTTCGAAAAGTAAGTAGGTTTCAAGAGAAACACATACTAGACTGTCGAGTTTGGAGCCGAGAAAATAATAAAAAACCAAAGTGGGTGAAACTCGAGGGTCGTCAAAATAGTTGGGTATTGGCAACAGAAAGTGGTGCGGTGGTCAGAGGTCATCGGAGGGGAGGAAAAAAGGGCAGGGTTTGTTTGAAATTTCTAAATTTGTGAGAAATGAGGAGTAAAAATTAATTTACCCCCTTTTAAATTTGTTTGCCAGGTCAGGTAAAGTGAAATTTTGATTCTACAAAAACCTCAATCACAGGCCATAGATTTTTTTACGACCCGTGATTCTTGGTTTCATCATTTCAAAACACACTTTTGAGAGTTAGGTTTCTACGAATACAACCACGAGTCATGGAATGATCTATGGCTCGTAAGTTGTGTTCGTAGATGACCCCAACACTTAGCGAAAATTCCAGAAAACTTACCCAAAATCCACGAACCCCATTCACGACTCGTAGCTTTTCTACGGACCATAAAGTTGGCTCGTGGATTTGAAGTGCACAGTTTCTTGCTCACTGGAAATGATGCTAAGATCATTTCCACGAACCATGGTTTAAACCACAATCCATACACTGACACATAGAACCTAATTTTCTCACTTTTGGTACTGGTTTGCTGCCTTCACCCTGTTCCTGCATATTCTTAACAAAATAAATTGTTACTCTATAACTTTTCAGTCTGTGTGTTTAAAATTACAACTAAAACATGAAAACTTAAACTACCTATGAGTCCAAAAAATAAAATTTAATGCAAATACACAAAATCTATAGCTAGTATCTTGGGTTGTCTTCGAAGTAGCGCCTGATTTATTATCGTGGCACGACTTAGACTACTTGGTTACTCAGACTTCACCAAGTGTCCATAATTCCACTATCTTTACCCCATCAGCGCCAAAGTATGTTTTGATTCTTTGGTCATTGGCTTTGAACCTCGTGATATCTTTTTATTCCAACTCAACAGATCCTTGGTTGAGAATATGTGTGACTTTGTAGGGACCCAACCATTTAGACTTGAGTTTTCCAAGCAACAACCTCAACCTCGAATTGAACAATAAAACTATGTCTCCTGGTGTGAACTGACAATGCTTAATGTGATGGTCATGATGCAACTTCATCAAATGCTTGTACAATACTGAGATCTGATATGCCCTCAACCAAAAGTCATCAAGTTCATTGAGTTGGCTCAACCTTGAGTTAGTTGCATCACTCCAGTCTAGATTTAGCTTCTTGAGTGCCCACATCGCCTTGTGCTCAAGCTCTAAAGATAAGTGACAAACATTACCAAAAAAAAAGTTGGCAAGGAGATATACCTATGGGAGTCTTGAATGCAACCCGGTATGCCCATAACGCATCATCTAGCCTTCACGGCCAATCTGTCTGATTTGCATTCACAATCATGGATAGAATTTGTTTAATCTCTCTATTAGATACCTCAACTTTCCGACTCATATGTGGATGGTAAAGCATTTCCACACAATGCTTCACCCCATACTTTTCTAGAAGAGCTTTGAACAACCTATTACAAAAGTGGAACCTCTATCACTGATGATCGTACGAGGAGTCCAAATCGGGAAAAGATGTTTCTTTTTTAGGAAAGCCATGGCACTTTTACCTTCATTGTTAGGAAGTGCAAATACTTCCACCCATTTTGAGACGTAGTTCATAGTAACCAGAATATACTTGTTCCCATAGGAACTGGCTAACAATCCCATAAAGTCTATACCCCAAACATCAAACAACTCAATTACCATAATAGGGTTATGTAGGAGGTCATGCTTTTGAGAAGTATCACCTTCTCTCTGGTACTTGTCACAAGCTTTAGCATAATCATATGCATCTTGGTTGATGGTTGACTAGTAGTAGCCATACTGCAAGAACTTTTGTGCTGCCCGAATTCTACTATGATGCCCACCAACCAATGATGAATGACAAGCAGCCAAGATGCTCATCATCTCTTCCGTAGGAGCACAACAATGAATAATCTCATCTACATAGACATGAAACAAATATGGTTTATCCTAGAAAAACGTTTTCACATCAGACATAAACTTACGATGCAAGTGAGAAGTCAAATCCAGTGGCACAACATCCTTGACTAAGTATTTTGCATAATCTGCGAACCATGGTATCAAATCATGTGATGCGACCAATACTCTTCCACTAGGGAACGATTCATCAATCTCTACCCCATCATTTCACTTTGCCATAGCCTCATCCTCAAGTTTGGAAAGGTGGTCAACAACCTGATTCTATGATCCCTTCTTGTCAATTACATCAAAATCAAACTCTTAGAGAAGAAGTACCCATCGAATCAACCTTGGTTTAGCATCCTTATTTGTCATAAAGTACCACAATGCTGAATGATCAATATGTATAGTGACTTTGGTTCCTAAAAGATATGATCAAAACTTCTCGAACGCAAAGACCACTACAAGTAACTCCTACTCAGTGACAGCGTAATTTTTCTATGTTGCATTGAGGGCTTTGCAAGCATAATAAATTGGATGAAGTATATTTTCTCTATTCTATCCCAAAACCACACAAAGTGTGACCCCACTTGCATTTTGCACATAATCTCAAAGGGCTAAGTCTAATCTGGAGCAACTATGATAGGTGTTGATATCAACCTCTGCTTTAACCCTTCGAATGCCTTGAGACATGCATCATCAAACACAAACTTAGCATCCTTCTCAAGTAGCTTACATAAGGGATTCACAATCTTTGAGAAGTCCTTTGTGAATCGTTCGTAGAAACATGCATGTCCCAAAAAACTTATGCACACCTTTTATAGAGACAGATGGAGGAAGCTTCTCAATGATCTCAACTTTAGATCTATCAACCTTTATACAACTAATTGAGGTCTTGTGTCCTATCACAGTACCTTCCTTTACCATGAAGTGACACTTTTGCCAATTCAACATAAGGTGACACTCTTCGCATCACTTTAGCATGTCATGTAAATATCTCAAGTAATCTTCAAATGAATCTCCAACCACACTGAAATAATCCATAAACACCTTGATTGGATCCTCCACTATATATGAGAAGATGGACATAATGCATCTCTTGAATGTAGCTGGTGCATTTCACAACCTGAATGATATTCTCTTAAATGCGAAGGTGCCATAAGGACATGAATCTGATTGTAGCCCAAATAACCATGAAATAAATAGTGCCAGCCTTTATTCGCCAAGCGATCCAGCATCTGGTCCATGAATGGCATAGGGAAGTGATCCTTCACTGTCAATGTATTGAGTTTGCAATAGTTCATGCAAACCATCCAACCTATGACCGGTCTCATGAGAATCAACTCATTGCTAGCAATAGGAACCACAATGATACCCCCCTTCTTCGAAACACACTGGACCGGACTCACCCATTTACTATTAGCGATCGGATATATCATACATGTATCCAACCATTTAGTTATCTCTTTGCGTATAACCTCCTGCATTTGTGGGTTAAGACATCGCTGGTGCTCAATACTTGGCTTATAATCTTTGACAGGTTGAATCTAGTGAGTACAGATGCCAGGTGGGCTTCCAATGATGTCTGCAATCATCCATTCAATAGGCTTTTTGAATCTTTTGAAGACCAAACACAATGCTTCCACCTATCCATTGTTAAGATCTGTAGCAACAATAACAGGTAAAGTATTGTTAGAACCCAAAACACATACCTCAAATGGGCTGGAAGAGCCTTCAATTCTAACACTAATGACTCTTTTATGGATGGTCTAGTAGGTGGTGGCTCATAATTTTTCAAGTCTAACTCAAGCCTGAGTTGGTGTCTATGGAAACCATGTGCGGCAAGTGCCTTAACCATCTCATTGTAATATGGGATATAGTTACTCTCAAAATTCATCAACACGGCTTTAAGAGTTTCGAATCCTAGTCTTTCCTCAGTTGATACCTCAGGTTGCACTTTATCAATACTCTCAATAACATAGACAACTTTTAAGTCACCGGGTCTCTTCATGGACTGGCAAATATTAAAGATGACCTCTTCGTCATTTAATCTAAACTTAAGTGGGCACATTCCATGGTCACTATTGCTCTCCCAATGGCTAGGAAGGACCTTCCCTAGATGATTGGGACGTCAAAATTAAATTCACAATCAAGTGTCACGAAGTCAGTAGGGAATATGAAATTTTTAACTTTGACCAGAACGTCATAAAGTATCCCCACAGGCTTCTTCACAGTCATGTCTGCCATCAGTAACCATATTGTAGTCGATATGGGGGATCCTAATACTAGCTGCTTGAACACTACAAGAGGCATTAAGTTGACATTGGCTCCTAAATCGCATAACGCCTTTGCAAAGTTGACTCTGATGGTGTAAGGTATGGTGAATGCTCCGAGAACCTTTTTTTTCCACACTAGTGGCCTTGTTGCAATAGCTCCACAATGGTGATGATCATGAGCAAGTTCTTGCCTCACCGTCCTCTTCTTAGTCACTAGGTACTTCATGAACTTAGGATACCCGGGCATTTGCTCCAACACATCAATGAGGGGAAGATTAATAGACAACTGCTTCAACATAGAGATTAAAATTTGAGACTTCCCCTCTTTATTCTTCTTCTTGAGCCTCTGAGGGAAAGTTGATGGAGGCCTTGGTAGGGGCTTAAACTTATTTTGTATCACCACATTGTCACCCACAACATCTTTGCTATTATATCTTTAGTCTCAGCATCATTGCTCTCTACTCTCTCCTCATGAACCACATTATCAACTACTAGCATTAGTGGGTCGATCATCTGCTTACCAGCTCGTGTAGTCACTGCCCATCATTCTTTGGTTTTTACGCTGTGTTGCTCGGAAATGTACTTTTTGGCGCTGATTCAACTATGTTGACATCTGATCAATTAGCTGCTCCAACTGTTTAATATCCACAAAATGAGATTCAATCTTCTGATTAATCCCTAATATGTCGGGTTTCATCCCTTTCAAAGTCTCATCTTGTGTATCCACCTTCTTCAATAACTTGTCAAACATCTCCTCAATTTACGATTTACCTGCCTTAGAATCACGATTTTATGGTCGCACATATGGACCATTTCTATAACCATCTCTACGAACACAATCACCATCTCGATCATGTCCGTTGTTCCTATCATAGTATCTCCCTTGGTTGTTGTCCTTGTATACTAAAGTTTCGACCTTGGTTCCCTTTACCTTGGCCCCAATAGTCTTGGTTGGACACTCGGGCATTGGTCCGAAACCCCCCCCCCCCCCATCTAATTTGTCACAAAACAAGTATCCTTCTTATAACATGACTTCTCTTAAATGGGTGCACTTGGTGGTTACTGATTGACTGCATTCACCCACTCCTTGTTTTGCTTCATCAGCAACCCAACGTTTGTACTAATCTGAACTAACTCTTGCAACACTTCCTCATTGATTTTAGCCTGCTCCAAATTGATAATGACTAGGAAAGAGCTCTTCATCATTTATTTCTCCCTTATGCCCCATGAACAATTAGTCTTTCCCACCCTCCTCAATCATTGAGCCACATCTGTGAAAGTGCATTCCAGGAATGATCCTCCAGTTATAGTGTCGACCACTGCTTTGCAATTGTTGTCTAATGCCGAATAAAAGATTTCCACCAAGGAATCATCAACAATTTTACTATCTCAAACACTTCTCAAGCACTTAGTAAAATGCTCTCATGTAGCGCTGATGGAATCACCAGGCAATTGCTCAAAATTATTTATCTGATCCTTAAGCTTCAACTTCTTTGACTTGGGAAAATATCTCTCGAAAAATGCTTTCTGCATTTCCGCCCATGTAGTGATAGAACTTTGAGGGATCTTAGATAACCATATTGCCACTTCACCCATGAGAGGTAATCGGAATACACAGATCCCAATGGCATCCATGGATAGATTTTGGCTTCCCATCATGCTCTTACAGACGAAGACAACGTTGTGTAGATGGTTATGCAGATCCTCAGATGGTAAGCCCGAGAACAACCCTTTATGCCGCAACATATTTTTTAACCCATGGATATGAAAAACTTAGTATCTTCTAGTAACGGAGGTAACATAACTACTCATGTGACATCCATTTCCATCAGATCAAGTTTGTAAGAATTCCATCCATTCATTACTGCTTGTTGACCTTGGGGTGGTTGATTTTCCACCACATGTGTTGGTTGTGGGTTTTGATTATACAAGTTGAGCACATCATTTATAGCATTATCGGCATTATCTTGAGCCATACTTTGCAATGTTATCTGAATCCTGGATCAAACAGAGTCAAGAGTCGACTGTGGGTATTGGGTATACACTACACCTGTATGCTGAAAAAGAAGCAAAATAGCAAAAACATGTAAAATAAGGAAATAAGGATTAATTCTCTAATCACTCTAATTAAACCAATCTAAAAGCCATATTCCCCCTCAACGACGCCAAATTTGATCACACTCAAATTACACCTCTCGATTAAGGTATAAGAAGTCATTTTTCAAATATGTAACCTAACGATCATAGGGTCGATCCCAGGAGGAATATGGTGTAGATATAGAGTAATTAAATCAATTTAGATGAATTAATCAATTTACTTCCAGAAAAGGGGTCTTGAGGTAAATATAAAAATTTGAACCTAAACTAAGATAACCAGTCAATCCACGTATTATAATTTAGTGAGAGAAGTAACTAAGGTATTGTGATCCCCATGAATTCCTAACGCAATGTTACCTAATAATTTTAACCTTTTCTAGTGTGTAGTAGGCATAACTAGTAAGTTATGTACAACTAATTCCATAGGCCTACACTAGGTAAATTTCACCACACAACTTGGGACGTCTGTGGGTGTCGCTTTTCTAAGCCTTACCTTTGTCCCTAAACAACCATCCCTTGGGCCATTCAGGTAGATTAGATGACCATGCTCACATTGAATCCTATTGTTTATCCTTTTTCTCATTCATTACCCCCTTGGTACGATGAGTCACATAATAAAGCGAGTTCTAATATTGGCCACTGTTAAAAAACATTCAAACTAAAGAGAAAAATAATACATGCATGCACACTTTCAAAGGATTACAAATTATTTAGTTTTTACTGTGTTAGTTCTTCATGGTTCCCACAACCCTAATTATGGATTTAGCTACTCATGTTCATTGTAGATGAAGAAATCATGATATGAATTTGCATAATCAAACCTATACAACGAAGTATTGAAGACGAGAAATTTGAAATCTCCACATAAATCACAATATTGAACTTCAAATATGAGTACAAAAGTAATCTACACCAAATCTCCAAGAACAAACCAAAATGAAGTGATAATATGAAGTCTGTAGTTTTGTATGTCTGGAATTACCTAAAAACTCTATTTATAATAAAATAAAATAAAATCCTAAACTCATCAGAAAAACTGAAATCGAAGCCTTCCACGAGTTGGTTTACGAATCATAATTGTGTTTACGACTCGTGGAAGGGTCTCAAGCTCTCAATTCACAATTTGCCTTCGATGTATGAACTACTTTTCATGGACCGTGGATTGACTTACGGAGCATAAATGCATTCATCCAGTTAACTTTCATCAACTTGTCAAATCTCTGGGCCTTCCCTTCACAAACTGGTTTATAAGTTGTGAAACAAACCACAACCCATCCTGTAAATCCATAGTTTCAACTTCAACAAAATTGACCCTCACTGGTTCAGGATTACGAACCCTACCTATGGCTCGTGGATAAAATCACAGTTGGTAGATAGTCTCGTACATCATCAAAAGTTATAAATTTTGCAAATCATCAGAAAATGCCATGACCCAAACACTGAGTCTGATGGCACTCGCCTAACTCACCGAGGTAAGGCATCCCAAACCCAAACCATTTACTAATAATAATAGTAGCAGAAGATAAATGGTCTAGTAATACAGATAAGCGGAAGAAATTAAACTATAACTAACCAGAACTGGTGTCACAGGTACAAGCCTCCAAGTATAGAATACTCAAATGTCTAGTCCTTAAGTAGAACAAAACATAAAGTGGGATCCTCAAAGGCCTGCTGGAGACATAAGTAGCTACCCACAAGTAATCCAAAAGCTCGATCCGAGAAAGAGAAGTCTAGAAAAATGGACTGGACTCACAACCTACAAGAATGTAGCAAGGGTTGAGCACCAAACAATGGGGTACTCAGCGAAATGGAACTAACCTAAGGTAAAGTAATTAAGAATAGAAGTAACTCCTTAAATCCCAACCACAATCGGACGAACTACAACCCTACACTTAGAAAAGTCCCGGCATAATATAATATGCATTTCAAAATAGGTACAGTTATACTCATCACCTAGCATAATATCTTTATACACAAGTATATACGTAGATACAACACTTACTCAAAATTAGGGTTATAATAAGTATACAATCTAAAAAGCAATATACGACTAATATCAATCTGATAAGATATGAGATGGAGTAGATTCCATGAAATATGAATAATGTGATGCAATGTCAAATAATCGTGATGCATGTCTGTCATACGATACATATCCGCTGACCAGATGACTGCCTCAGTCGAAACCTATGGGAGCCACACATGGACCATGTATCTGTGAACATTACCGGAAAAGACCTCGGCTAGTGCTCACCCATCTAGATGTGACCTCAGACCTATCCGAAAATGACCTCTGACCGTCGGCAGATTACCTTGGCTCACTGGTAGAGACCTCGGCCACCAATCCACATGTTACCTCATATCTCGGTCGTAGATATCATAAGTGTCAATGAATAAATAATAGTAGATGCAATGTGCATGATCACAATCATATTATAGTACAACATCATAATGATCTCAATATCTCAATATCATCATAAGCTCAATACCATTAGTAGCTCAATATCATCAGTGTCTCAAAATCACCATAGTCTCAATGTATTAACCGTATCACAGTATAAGCAGTATATGACTATCAATATCGAATAATTCACAAGATCACATAGGTTACAAATCCACAATTCATTTATAAGTTAATATATCATCATATGAATAATTATTCAATGTGAAAAGCCATGGTCAAGCCTACAATGATACAATTTTACCCCCAAAGTACTCAATTCATTACCCATAGGAGCATAAACGGTTCATTCATTCTTAACAAAAGGTTATAAGTCCACTTGCCTCAATTAAAGTCTCGAATCAAGTCAAATCCGCCGCCTTACCCCTTCTATGGTCTCCAACTCACCAAAATCTATACAAATATGGCATCACAATCACATAACGAATCTAATGACACTAAAATCGATTAATTCAAAGAAAGAGGGTAAATGATCAAAAATCACATGCCAAAAGATATAGCCAGAATATGAAAATTAAAGCATGAAAACATTCCCCACATCATAAGGAGTTCAATGGTGGAAACAGTTTCGAAAACGGAGTTAAAATGAAGGAGAAATGATTAAAATTTGGAAATCAAAGTCTGAGAAATCCCCAATTTACACCATTAAAATACCAAAATTTGAAGTTAAAATTACAAATTAATCAATGTAAATCAATGAAATAAATTAGAAAATAGTTATCCAATCACTTTGCCTTGAAAATTCTCAAATTCTCTCTTAAAAACAAAACTTAAAGGGTTGAAAATGGTGGAAAATGAATTAAAAGCGTCTTTTAAAGAACGTCACTGTTCAAGGATAAATAATACCCTGCAAACGTGGAGGCTTAGTAGGTCCCTGCACTTCGCGAATGCAGAGAAGCTTCCATGAATGCGGAGGCTTAAGGAGTTAGCTCCCTTCACTCCGCGAACGCGGTTCCTTTCCCATAAATGTAGAGGTCTAAATAAATTGACCTCCATGAACGTAAAGCTGAGGGCACGAGCATGGAGTGTAAACGCCACCTACAGGAGAAACTACTCATATCGGCATAACACAGCAAAAGCAAAATAGGAACTGGACCCTCAAAAATTGGTTAGGAACCTCATTAACACAAACCAAACATAGAATCCTACCAAAAATAGTGATACAGACTCAATGAAATCGTCAGAATTCAATCCTAGAACCTCCGTGGCCCCGAAGCCGAGAAAGATCATTTGAACTAGTTTTGGATTAAAAAGTTCATGATATTCTCGAAAGTTCTAAATATTACAACGAAGCCATTCCTAGCATAATATTCACCATTCAGAACCCTTGGAAATGATGGAATCTTTATACGAGCCCTGGAACTCCAAATGTTGACCAAACTCAAACCTATGATCCAAAATGAACTAGAAATGCAACTTTGGGCCTAAAATCTCTGTTTTAACTCTGAATTCAGTTCTACAAGTTCTCCTAGAGCAGATTTGATATTCTGGAACTGATGGAATAGACAGGATTAAATTTCGACACCTAAAACTCCAAATGACCCCAAAACTCAATTTTTAACTTTAAGCTTTTTGAAACTCTTTCTTTTGCAAAACTCCAACATTTTAAAAGATTTTCAAAATCCGACTCTTAGACTCACCTAAAAATAATCCAAGGAAACTTTTAGGAAGGTCAAAATAGTAATTTGGTTGAAAATGCCAAAAATAATCTTCGAGGTCATTACATAAAAACTCCATGAATCCTGTAATTCTACAAAATCAACATAAAAACACATCAAATCTACTAACATTGCTTATAGAATGCAAAAAATTCTAATTTTAAATCATTAAAGTGTCTTATTTTGGCGGCACATCAATGAGGGGTCAGAATTTTGGAAAATTCTTGGGTCTTAGAACTTTATTAACAAAGGAATAGGATGGGCTCGTAAAAGGAAGTATAAGTCATAGTTGGGGTCCATAGAACACCACAAACTTGAATTTGTTTTAATAATTATAATTACAGATCGTCAAATGGAATACGGTTCATAGAATTGGTTGGGAGAGGGGGGGGGGGGTCGGTCTAACTTCTAGCATTGTAGTATTTATTCTATGGAACAACAGGATGGGTTCGTAAATGGACATATGAATCATAAAGAGGTCTTATATTTGGAGATCTCGAGGCATTGAATTTGACTAAGTTTCCACAAAATTCTTTATATGGAGCATAGATGAATCTACGACCCATAAACCTGGTTCATAGTCCTTGTTTAACAGTTTTTAATTAAGAAAATTTTAAAATTTTTTTGCTCTCCTAACCCATAAATAACGTCGTTCTAACCCTATAAAACTTCCTCTAACCATTTTGTACTATACTTTTCAACTCATTCCTTGCTTTCTCATCTAAACTCCTAAATTCTCTCCACGTTTATCTTCGAGAGAGATTTCTTTAAGGACCTTCAACAACAAGAATCAGGCCCTACCTTGGAAGACCACTATCAGTCATGCAGTAGAATATTAACTTATGGTGGTATCAAAAGAAACTCTCAAGCTGGAAAAAATAACAATGCGAGTCAAATGGAAACCCTTGATAGTGGAGCCTACAAGCTCAACATTTACAAAAGCGTCAAAAAGAATCAAGGACTACGAGGAATAGGGGGAATTTGTAAAGACTACCGAGGTGAATGGATCCTAGACTTCTTTCAAAAAACCTCCCATTCCAGTCCTATGATGGTGGAGCTCCAAGCTCCTAAAAGAGGACTTGAGCTGGGGTTGGAACATGACTAATACCCCTAGAAGTTAACACTGACTCTAGTGGTAATATTCAGTTATTTTAAGTGCAGCCAACCATTTTAATCTAGCTTAATACTTGAGTGCTAGTCTGTGATGCATAAGCTGAGAGGTCCTAAAATGCTACGCATCTTTAAGGAATATAATAAGCTTGCGGACCTACTAGCGAAGGAAGGTATGAAAATAGAAATTTTTTATGTACCATCCATTTTTCTAGTTTCTCCATTGTATGTTTATATTGTATGGAAAGCAGACAACCTAGGAGCTACTTATATTAGAAAATTATATACTAAAGTTTTAGTTATCCAGGGCCGAGATATGGCCCATGAAACTACCATATAACCCTATCTTATTTATCTTTTATATGTATAAGTATCTTTTTCTACAAAAAACAAATAAAATAGGTTTTCAAGTTCTACCATTGAATTCCCAATTTTCTTTAAGAAAGTCACTCAAGATATGTGGGAATTCATCCTTGGATCCTTTTCATCCACTGAGACCAATAATTATTTCTCCTTTTCTACCAAATTCAAATATGAACTTTATGAGTTTCCATGATTTCTCATTCAATTACATGAATTATATTTTGTATTATGATTATGAATCTAATTATGCTTGAAATTTTATTAATCACATATTTTTTATGGTTTTATGCAAATTTTCCTACATGATATCTAGGGTTTATGAAATTCCATATGGGTTCTTTCAATTATGGTTCAATTGACGTTGTTTTGCAAGATTATACATGATTTTCTTTCAATTACATGATATTATGTTGATTATGTGTGAAATCATACTTTTACCCTAATTTTCACTGAAAGCCATGATTATAAATTTGTGAGTCTTTCAAGCAAGTTTATGTAAAAGGTGACCTAAGACCCAATGACCTACAGTATGGAGGTAGATTTCGTAATGATGGAAGGTCAACAACCATATTACATGAATCAAATGAAATAAGCTATTCTATGAATAAGTTTTATGAATCAAATTGGTAGATATTGGTTCCCTTTCCACATGTTAAACTTTATGATTTATAACAAGTATGAATTATGACTTATGACAAGCAAGAGTTTATGACATGTATTTTGTGGAATTTTAGCGTAGCATCGAGTAGACTTTGAGGTGGTGAATCAACCTTAAGGGTCCTTAGAAGCAATCTCTAGTCTCATAGATATATTTTCTCTATAGGATTACTGAGAATATGTCCTAGCTAGAAGATTCAGATATAACATATGTTAGGACACCTACTTAGCAGGGTAGCTTCTACATAGTCACAATCCAAGCTAGACCCTAGGTGTGACATGATGATTAGGATTCTCGAAGAAATACCAACCAAACAATATTAGTATATCAAGCATACATAAGGAAAGTAAATCAATAATAGGAAGTAAATGATAGGTAAGTCTTAAAATAAAATCTAAAGAATAAGCAAAACATAGGCCAAATTGAACGAACTTACACACTCTCTTTGTCTAGACATACCTCTAATTTTGCGACATAGATGGGGTCTATGGACATGTTCTTATCTCACCCTCAACAAAAGTAATGGAAATGTCTCAAATGAAAATCATGCTAATAATGAGATCATAGGCTCAAGGGGCAAACCCTAAAGCATGAGGGCTTACCAAATAAGTGACGTGCTACCGAGACAAAACTAGCCATGATGAGTGTGAGGAGCTTACCAAATAAGTGACGTGCTACCAAGACAAAACTGGCCATGATGAGTGTGAGGAGCATCTAATCCTACATTTTTAATGCAAGCGAAATATACATTAGTACTTTTAATGTATTTGTCATGACCCGAACCTATGGCCTAGCCATTACACGATAAATGTGATACTCGAAAGTTCCCCATCCAAGCCTCTTGTTCATATCATAAGCATACATAAGGTAAAATAAGTAATTTATCAGATAGTGATCAAGAGAAATATAGTCTTATGTAAATAAATTCATAATTGGGGAATTAGAACATCATAAGTCCAATTCATGCATCTACATCATAGATCTTGGCGGGGTCTAGAACATGTTACTAGCTCACCCTTAAGATATTATATAAAGTGAATCATAAAGCCATCATGAAAAAACATAAACAAGAACTAGATTTTTCCCCGAAGCATGGGAATTCACCAACAATCTTCAATGATCAAATCCAACTCTAGCCATGAAATGGAAGAATAGTCTTGTCATCACCCATCCCTACATGGTTAGATCATATAGGCAAAGAGTATGCGTAAGTATGTGAAATGTACTAAGTATGTAGGTATTCCATGTATCAAGTAAAAAACATAACATATAAAAATATGCATAGTCATATCAATAGAAATAGGTACAAGATATGCATGAGTAATGCATATTTAAAGCCATGAACGAGATTAAGACCATGTGGACTATTACATGAAATCTCGATGTTCCTTCTACACCAAGTGAAAGAGGAGTCTACTTTGCAAAGGTAGACTCAACCATTACCATATAGGCTCTACCCTAGCATGGTAAAAATTACATGTATATAAAGACCCCACCCTTTAAGCTTAACCCTATCATAGTGAGTATCACATGAACATATTGCTATATGGATCCATTAGATAGTCTTATAGGCATATAATCATAAACCTACAGTGGCACGCAGTTCTGAAACTCGAAAATTTATATAATAACCTTTTGGGATAGTCCTCCTTACTCAATCTCATTTGGTGCTAAGCTAAATTCAACAAAATACATTATATGCATATAAATATATATGATCATAGTTTAGAAATTATACTTTCATAACATGTAAAATAGGCATCATAACCGTTCATGGGAATAGTCTATTTGCATAGCTTTGAATTTAGTGTGGATATATTCCCCATATTATCATTATTTCATAAATATTAAGGTCTTAAGTCAGCCCCATCATCATATCATCATCATCATCATCAAAGCATAGCTTTATACTTAAGATCATATCCATGAATATCATAACTTTGTCGTAAAAAATTAGGGCCATATATGAGTTCATAAGTAATTGAAGTTAAAATCATGCAATTAGATAGAAATCATATAGGAATTATGTAATAGAAATTAAGTTGGATTATTACTAAAGGAGTCCAAACCAATTCAACAAGCCCTTATCATTATATAATTGAAATCACTTTAATTCACTTGAAAATTATAGAAATCATGTAATTATTCATAATTCATGTATTATTAAGTATAATGATCATGTAATAATCATAACCCAATCATTTGAAATGCCGTCATAAAAACTCATAGAAATCCATGCTTGAACTTGAAGAAAAAGGAGATTTGAGTTAGACGCCATGGATGAATCTAATCCATAAATGATTCCTATATACCTCATGTGAAGAACATTAGGAATTGTAGTGATTAGACCTTGAAATCCTCAGCAAAATCTAGAAATCGTATCTCCAATAGAGTCCTTTCTCAAAGAGAGACAATTTGAAATTTTTATGAGAGGTTTTGAGAGTGAATAAGTTACAATGATTTAGGAATAGGTTTTATAAGGTCTGAGTTAGTTAAGTCAGTTAGTAGGGTGAAAATGACATAATTTATGAGTTAAATGGATCGAAAATGTCCAAAAAGCTCTTCATTTAAAAATTGTTGGACCTATTTATGAGCACTGTTTACGGTCTATAGAAAGAAATACGGGTTGTATAAAGGGGTTTTGTCCTGTTGATGTTGGATCTTGAAATAGTCTCAATCTCATTCTAAGAGACCAAGACTATGCGTTGTAATCTCTTTTACCGATCGTACTTAAGCTTCGTCTTAGCATGGTTTAAAATTTTAGCTACTGTTATTCGCACCTTCCATCCACGAACCTATAGTACGGTATGTAGTTTGATTTATGGACTATAGATCCTATTCATTGAAACCTCCTAGCCTTAGAAAATTTTCATCCTTTAGGGTTCCATTCACAACCTCATATACAAGCTGCATTCACGACTCATAACGTCATTTTATACATCAACTTTCCAGTGATGAAAATTTTTCAACTTCTGGACCTAAATCACGAAGCCTGTATATGACCTGTGTTTCAATCCATGAGTTATATATTGGCTTGTAATATCAGTCTAGTTTAACATTTTTTGCAACTTTTTCATTCTTTAGACTTTTCAACATTTGAGGTATTGCAGAACTATTATGTGAGTACTGCAATGCATGACATCATAATGTACAAATGACTAACTTAGGATAATAGGATAATTAAATCTTTGAAATATAATAGTAATTCATAAACATGGTCAAAGCATTTTAAGAACCATAATGAAGTCATGAGAGGACATAAATACTATAATTATGGTCATCAGCCATTACAAGAAATCATATACCTTGTAAAAGGTCATAAGTCATAATGAAAATTATAATCATAGTAAGAGTAATGAGTCATACAAAATATACTAGAAATATTCGTGAGAAAACCTTTAAACTTGTGAAAGATCATGAACGTGCGTAAGAGTTACTGCTAACTGGCATAAACTATGTGATGCATAACATGGAGTCCCCATGTTGCCTCTACACCTGAGAAAAGCGGATACTATATATCAAGGTAGACTCATTCATACCTAAGTGGATCCACTAAGCAACACAAATGACCAAGACTATACTAATGGATGGCCCTTCTAAAGAATCAAGCCTCTATTAACAAATGATCTTTTATCCTATGGTAGCACGTAGTTATAGGTTCGCTACTAATGGGTTATGCCTCAAGTACAGGATTAGACTCAATAAAAAGGTCCTCTCGGTGTTAAGTAAACACTCAAGAAATATAAATCATGAGTTGTAAGCCATAAGTCATATTGTGTCATAGGAGGGGTAATATCTACTAATCCTCCCATATCATAACAGATTATGAATATAGAATAGCTCCTTAATCTTATATTATGTGATGTGAGTATAAGAATTTCATCATCAAACATTCATACTTAGCCGATAAATCTACTATCATTCATATGATACTTGAATTTCATCATAAAAACTCTATTAATGCTTTTTATGTAACTTGGTTGAAAGACTTTTAAGTACATGATCGTAAGATAAAGTTTATCCTTGGATATAATTTCATACTTGGATCTATAGGAAATCATCTCAAAAATCATGTTATTAAATTGAAATCATGTATAACTATGTGAAAACACATCAACGTAATCATAATTGAAGATACTCACAAAGACATCCATAAATTCATACTTAAACTAACATAATACATCAGTCTAGGTAACTCTTCATGGAAATCATGAAAATTACAACTTAAATCATGCATAATTGAATATAATTGAATCAATTTATTATCATAGTTGAGAAACCCATACTTAATATCTTGAATACTAAATAGCATATTTGGGTAATTGAATAAAAGTCAATGGAATCATGTGATTAAACTTGTCACATACATAACATGACTAGTAATCGTAGTTTAGATTATAACTCATGCAATTGAATAAGAATTCATCAAAATATCAAGAAATTTGTATTTGAAATCATTTGAAAATTTGAAGATCTTTTCGGCTCCATGGGTGAATGATGCCTATGAATTAACGCTCACATGTTTTTTTTAAGAACCCAAGAGAAATTAGTAGAAATTGCCTTGTCCTTGATGAATATTTTTGATAACTTCCACTTGTACATATGCGTTAGGATCAATTCCTCAGATTTAAAGTATATTAGCTATGGTTTAGATTCTCCCTTTTTTTTGTCCTATGAAGAAACATCGGGATTCTATGTAGTAGCTCATATGTTCTTAGTATTGGTTATGGTAGTATCTTACATGTGTTTTTTTCTCATGACTCATGTTTTAGTTAATTATGATTTATGTCCTCTTATGATTTCATCATGCATTAGCCACATTCATATTTTACTTATGTCTCACTTTCGCTCTTTCCTATGCTACTTATACATGGTCAATTACATATCCTAATTTATGATATACTAAAAGATAACATACTTCGTATAATTAAAGTACTAACTTATACTTTTCTTACCTACATTGTGTCATAATGTAGAGGTCGACGACCTCGCTCCAACTTTCCAAGGCTAGTATGGGATTTTTGTGAACTTTGCAGTCGGTGAGTCCTCATGATGGGAGGACTTGCTTATGCTTTCATTTTTTATGAATTATACTTTTTGGCTTATCTTAACTTTGAGTTATCTAGGGCCTGTCCTCGTAACTCATCTATGACTAGAAGCTTTTGGACAAATGATTTAAAAGAGGCTATGTTGCCTTTACTTTCTTCCTCATTATTCTATGCTACATAGACATTTATGATTTCTTCCGCATTCATTTTGTCTTTACTTACCTTATGTATGTGTGATATACTAAGAGGATTGATTGAGATTTCTTTGGAAATTCTAATTATTGTGTCATATCTTAGGCCTAGCTTGAGTTGTGACAAACTTGGTATCAAAGCACAAGATTGAAGGAGTCTTAGGGTGTCTGAAACTTGCATCAGTCAGAGTCTTATTCATGGATGTGAAGCTCTCCACATCTATTAGTAGGAGGCTATGATATGTTTAGAATAATATTTTTACTCTTTCATGATCTATGTCATGTGATAGAGTGTACTTTAGGGCTTCCTTTTCTAATGATTATTCTTTACTATTTTTAGAAAATGCCTCCAAGAAGAAATCCACTTCAAAAAGGGGTTGACGCTAATAAGGGACAAGCCCCTCAAGATCCTATTGACCCATTCACCGACCAAGTGACCAATGTCAAGCTTCAAACTTCTATCTCTATGTTTGCCCAAGGTATGACCTCACAAATGAACCAATAGGTGGTAGCTCCTGCAAATGGTGTTACGGTAGCTTCAAGCATTATGGACATTAGAAGGATGAACCTTTTTGAGTTCCATGTGTCTATGGTGGATGAGGATCCACAAGATCTTAATAATAAGGTGTACAAGATTACGGCTATCATGGGTGTTTCGTTGGAGGAGAAGGCATAGTTGGCAGCCTATCAGCTTAAGGGTGTTTCACAAGGGTGGTTCAGTTACTGGAAGGCTAAAAGGGTTAAATAAGTCTCCTACATTGGAATAATTTTAAGGTTTCTTTCCTCAATTGCTTTTTTTCCATTTGAATAAGGGAGACTAAAGTACTTAAGCAAGGGAATATGAGTATGAGAGAATATTTTCTCAAGTTCACAAAGTTGTCTAAGTATGCTTCCTTATTGGTGACAAACTCTCAAGCTCATATGAGCAAGCTCATTTCAAGAGTTTTGAACTTGGTTGTGAAGAAACGTAGGACCACTATGATATTAAAGAGACGGACACCTCTAGGTTGATGACCTATAGAGACAACGAAAGGGGAGAAACTCAAGGAGAGGAGAGTTAGGGAGTTCAGAAGAGCTTGTTTTGATGGTAATTTTTCACAATGAAAGCTCGATAGTTGTAATAGCTGCTCTCAACAAGACAAAGGTTCTTCACACAAGGTTCTTCATAAGCTTCTGGCCAAAGGTTTTGCAAGGATAGTTCCTCTTCATAAGTGGGTCTATATTTTGGACATGTCCCAAGTTTTGTGGGAGTCACGGAGGTAAATGTTTGGTTGGTAGCAATACTTGCTATAGATGTGAGAAGGTGTGGCATAAGGTGGCTCATTGCCCTGTTATTGCTAACAAGGGTAAAGATGGTTGTCCACAAGGTTAGCTTACTACATTAGGGTGATAGGTGTATCAGGGTACTCCTTCTACTTTGGGTGTTGGTGGTCAACACAAAAATAGATTCTATGTACTCTAAACTCGATAGGACTATGAGGATTTTCCTGATATGATTACGGGTATGTTGCAAGTCTTTCACTTTGATGTCTAGGCATTGTTGGACCTAGTGCTACTCTATCTTTTGTATCCCTTTATGTAGACAAGAGATTCAATATGTACCTTGGCATATTAGTAGAGCCCTTCTCAGTTTGTATTCTTGTTGGTGATTCAATATTAGCCAAACGTGTCTATAGAATTACCCGATTTTGATGTTGCATAAAGTTACTTCATGTAATTTTATTGAGATTGAATTGACTGATTTTAAGGTTATCCTTGTATCCCAACTCGGTCTCGATCTTGATGGCACCTGCTAGATCCCACCTATAGGCAAGCCCAATTACCCAACCCCCAGGGTACCTTATTAGCTTTTTAATTCAAACCATAACCAATATGACAATATACATAACTGAAACCTACCCAGAACCTGGAAGTCAACTATACAGAGCTACAATAGACACAAGGACATAACATATACATATATTAAGAACCATAATATTATACAACTCAAGAATACTCCTACCAAATACATCAAAATACTACTGTACAATGCCAAATGTTTAGAAATGATAGACAACTATAAAAAGGAAGGAAACTGCAAGGTTGTCAGAACCGTCGATACTCAACAAAAGTCTCCTGAGCATTCTCGAAACTCCCCCAACTTAGCATCCACCGCCTATACCAGGACCTGCACCATGGTAAGATGTAAAACGTAGGGGTGAGTACCAGAAAAAGCACCTAGTAGGCATCATCGATCGACCAAGTGAAACGGTAACCATATATAAAGCCCAAATATAAAGAGAATTGCAGTAGAGTAGCAAAAAAATTTAGGTCAAGGCATAGGAATGTCTGGAAACCCTCAAACCACAATTGAACTAACCCAAGTACTGAACATCGATAACAACTCCCGAATAACCAAACTAATAATCACCCTAATAGCCCCAGGTCACTATACTCATGCTCAAATCAATATAATAACAACGAAACTATAAAAATAACCCAGAGGGTCATTACACCTTAGCATATACTGGCTTCCTGCATTTTATGCATCTATTAATTATAGTACCCAAGTAGCTAAATTCCAATTCTCTAATGAGTCAGTCCTAGAATTGAAGGGTAGTAACTATGTGTTAGAAACTCAATTCATGTCGTGCCTCAAAGCTCAAAAAATGGCTATCAACGGTTGCATATATCATCTTGTATAGTTTAGGAACATTAATTCAAGGCCCCTACTTTGAGTTTGTCCCCATTGTAAATAAGTTTATCGATGTGTTCTCCAATGATTTATCTGGTGCTTCTATCAAAAGGAAAATTAATTTTTGGTATATATCTTCTTCCTTATACCTAACCCATATATGGACATAGTGGCACTTAAGTAGTTAAAGGATCAATTAAGGATTTGTTGGATAAGAGTTTCATAAGGCCAAGTATTTCACCATGGGATGCTCCCATGTTGTTTGTTAGAAAGTAGGATAGGTCACTCCTAATGTGTATTGACTATCCTCAATTAAATAAGGTTACCATTAAGAACATGTATCCTAATCCTAAAATAAATTATTTGATTTGATAAACTCCAAGGTGCGAGCTATTTTTCTATGATCAATGACTGATCTAATTATCACTAATTAAGAATAAGAGAGTTTGATATTCCAAAGATGGATTTTAGAACAAGGTATGGTTACTTTGAATTTTTGGTTATGTCATTTGTGTTAATAAATGCTATTACAGCTTCATAGATTTGATTAACTAAGTATTCAAATTATACATAGACATGTTTATGGTACTCTTCATTGATGATATATTAGTTTACTTCCAAAGCTGAGAAAGAACATATGGATCACTTGAAAATTATGTTACAAAATTTGAGGGATTGACAATTATTTGTCAAGTTTAGTAAATATGAAATTTCATTGAGGTCAGTGGTGTTTTTAAGTCACATTATTTTCAGTGATGGTAACATGGTTGATCTAAGAAAATGGAGGTGGTTAGTAATTAATGTAGACCTTTGTCTCCATCGAATATCTGAAGTTTCCTAGGTTTGGTCGGCTATGCTAGAAGATTCGTAGAAGGATTTTTATTATTGCATTTCCTTTGACTAAGTTAACCTAAAAGAAACTAAAGTTTCAACGGATGGAGGAGTATGAAAGAATTTTTTAAGAGTAGAAGGATCGTCTTACTTCAACCCCTCTAACTTCAACCCCTATATTGACATTGTTGGAAGGATTGAAATAGTTTGTGGTACATTATGATGCTTTGAGTGTTGGACATATATGTGTATTGATGCAATATGGTAAATCCATAAGTATGACTCTAGATGAATTATAGTGCATGAAAGAAATTATCTCACTCATGATATTGAATTTCGGCAGTTGTCTTTTCCTTGAAGATTTGGCACCATTATCCATATGATATGCATATTAACATATTTACTTATCATAAGAGCGTAAAATATGTGTTTAACCAAAGGGATTAGAACCTTTGACAATAGAGGTGGCTTGAACTATTAAAGGACTATGAAATTAGTATGTTGTACCATCTTGTCGAAGCTAATGTAGTCGCTAATACACTTAATTAGATGTCCATGAATAGGTTTGCTTATATAGAGGATGAGAGAAAAAATTAGTTAAAGACATGCATCGACTGGCCTTCTTGGATGTTAGGTTGAGTGATTCAAATAATGGTGGTGTCATGGTTCAAATGGTTGGGTGTCTTTGCTAGTGTAAAATGTAAAAGCAACATAAGATGTAGATCCAAATTTGCTTATGTGAAAGATGTTGGTTGCCAAAAAGAAGATTGAGGTTTTCTCTCAAGGAGATGGATACTTTCTTACCAAGGTCATCTATGTGTTCCTAATGTTGATGACCTAAGGGATATGATATTGAGTGAAGTTCATTGTTTCCATTATTCTATTCACCTGAGATCCACCAATATTTATAGATATTTAAGGAAAGTATATTGGTAGAATGACATGAAGAAGGATATAACTAAGTTTGTGGCGGAATGTCCGAATTGCAAACAAGTGAACGCTGAACACCAAAGACTGAGAGGTTTAGTCCAAGATACAAAGATTCCAACTATGAAGTGCAAAGATGTGAATGTGGACTTCATAATGGGGTTGCCTCGTACCTGTAGACAATATGACTATTTGAGTAGTAGCAGATTGAATGACAAAATCAACCCATTTTCTACCGATTAAGACTTGTTATGATGCCAAATATTATGCAAGAATGTGTATTTGGTAGTTGATGAAGCTTCAAAATGTTCCTTTATCCGATATTTAAGATTGTGGTATTTACTTCACTTTATATTTTTGGAAGTCTTTTCAAAAGGGTCTTGAAAGTTACGTTAAGTATCGCTTTCAACCCCTAAAATGATGGATAAGCCTAGAAAATAAATCAAACATTGAAAGATATGTTGAGGGCATGTGTGTTGGATTTCAAAAGTAATTAGAATGATCACCTGCTACAAAATTTACTTTTTTTACAATAATAATTATCATTCAAGCATTGAGATAGCCCTTTTGAAGCTTTATATAAAAGGAGATATAGATCTTCCGTTGGGTGGTTTGAAGTAGGGGAAGTAGATATGATAGGATTCGAATTAGTGTTTTGAAGTTATGGGAAAGGTGATACATATTAAGGGAAGCTTAAAGGCGTCCCAAAGTCATCAAAGGTCCTATTCGAATGTAAGGAGAGGGGAACTTAAATTTGATATTGATGATTGGTTCTACTTAAAAGTTGCTCCTATGAAGGATATTATGCATTTTGGGAAAAAGGGAAGCTTAGTCCCCACTATATGTGGTTGTATAAGATTCTAAGGCACATTTCTAAAGTGGCCTATGAGTAAGATTTGTCATTGGAGTTGGCATCGGTTCATCCGGTGTTCCGGTCCATATATCCTTGTTGAGGAAGTGTGTTGATGATCCTTACTATATAGTGACTTTGGAGAATGTGGATGTTAAAGAGAGTTTGACCTATGAAGTGGCTCTGATGGAAATTTTGGACCAACAAGTCCAAAAATTTCGCTAAGGTCCTATGGAGGAACCAAGAAATTGAGAGTGCTACATGATATGCTGAAAAAGATATGAAGAAGCATTATCCTTACCTCTTTCTATTTATTTTATCCAAAGGTACTTAGTCCCTCATGATCTACACCTTTAAATTCCTCTGTTTCTGCTTTCTCATGTCATTTCATATGCATGCATGTTTATGAATATAAGTTTGAGCTATGTTTTATGTAAGTTTTGAATTATCAGGAGTGTTGGCATTTCAAGAGCATTATTGTGTTCATGCTGGATTATAGATATCCATTCAACTCTACTCAAGATAACGCTTATACCATTTGAGGATGAATGTTCTCAAAAGATAGATATTGTAATACCCCGTAAGTTGAAAAGTTGAAAAAAGAAAGAAAATGCAAGAATCAGTGCTAGCGCAAGTTTTATGGGCAACATCTATGGCTGGTAAACCACATTACAAGTCATAGAAAGGGCGTCAAGGATGGAACCTTAACTTAGAAGTAATTTTGGAAATTTGTATGGTTTACAAGGTACATCTATGAGTCATACAATGATCCATGAACCGTAGGTAGTATGGTGGATGAGGGGTTAGAACTCTAGAAAATTCTTACGTCTTAGAACTTTATTTATGGAAGAATAGGATGGGCCCATAAAAGAAAGTATGGATCCTAGTTGGGGTCCATATAATACTCCAACACTTGGAAATATTTTTGGTAATTAAGGCAGTCTAAGAAAAGGGCAATTATGGGTCGTCAAGTGGAATACAGGTCGTGGAAATAGTTATGAGTTTTGGTCAAGTTTTTAGGGTTGCAATATTTATGTTATGCACCAACAGGATAGGTCCGTAGATGGATCTACAAGTCACAAAAAGATCTTGTAGTTGGAGATCCTAGGCATTGAATTTGACTCAGTTTCCATGAAACCCTTTATATGGATTAGATGGGTCTACGACCCGTACACCCGGTCTATAGTTTTTGTCTAAGAATGTTTAGTTGAGGGTATTTTGGATTTTTTTCTACTCTCCAAACCCCTAAACTGTGTCGTTTTGATCCTTTAAAGCCTCTTATAATCGTTTTGTACTACACTCTTTGCCCCATTCCTCATTTTCTCACCTAAATTCCTAAATTCTCTCCATGTTCATCTTCTTCGAGGATCAGTTATGTTTTCAAGTCTTGCCATTGAATTCTTAATTTTCTTCAAGCATTTCACTTAAGATATGTAGGTAGTTATCCTTGGATCTTTTTTATCCATTGAGCGTAATAAATTCTCTCTTTTTATACCAAATTCAAATATGAACTTCATGAGTTTTTATGATTTCTCATTCAATTATATCAATTATATTTTATAGTATAATTATGAATCTAATTATGCATGAATTGTTACTAATCACATGTTTTCAATGGTTTTTATGGAAATTCTCCTACATGCTATCTTGGATTTATGAAATTCCATATGACTTCCTTCAATTATAGTTCAATTAATGTTATTTTGTAATATTATGCATGATTTTCTTCCAAGATTTTAAGTTGATTATATGTGAACTCATACTTTTATCCTAATTTTGTCTAAAAGTCATCATTATGATTTTACAATTCCTTCAAGCAAGCTTATGAAAAAAACCCTAAGACTAAATGAAACTCCGTATGGAGGTAGGATTGGTAATAATGGAATATCTACATCCACATTATATGAATCACATGAAATGAGCTATTCTATGAACAAGTTTTATGAATTGGATTGACAGTTATTGCTTGCCCTTCCACATGTCAAGCTTTATGATTTATGACAAGTATGAATTATGATTTATGACAACCATAATTTATGATAAGTATTCTATGAGATTTTGACTTAGCACCAAGTGAATTTTGAGGTGGAGAATCGACCTAATGGGACCTTAATAGAAATCTCTATCTCCATAACTATGTCAGTTTCATAGAATTATGGCCAATATGGCCAAGCTAGTGTATCCACATATGGCACATGTTATGACACCCCTTAGCTGTGTAAAGTCTGCCTTGTCAAGTAGATTCTCTTGTATGGGAAGACAAGGAGATTCCATGTAATAGCTCACGTGATGTTATTTTCAGTTACGGTTGTAGCCCACATGTCTTAAGTTTTCTCACGACTCATGTTTTAGTTATTTATGATTCATTTCCTCTTATGATTCTTACTATTATTTTATTATGCATTGGCCAAATTCAACTTTTACCTATGCCTTACTTTCGCTCTTTTCTGTGCTACTTGTACTTGATCACTTGCATATCATGATTTATGACATATTGCATTCCTCACACGTTTAATACATTTCAAGTATTAACACATACTTTCCTTGCCCACGTTGTGTTATAATGTAGGGGCTGACAATCATGCTCCTCCTTTCCAAGGCTAGTATAGGATTCTAGGAAGTTTGAAGTCGGTGGGTCCTCATGATCTAGGGACATGCTTATGATTTCAATTTCTATGAGTTGTACTTTTTCACTTATTTTGAAATTTGAGCTAGCTAGAGACTGTTCTAGTAATTCATCTATAACTAGAGGAATTCGGACAAATGATGTCAAAGCGTCTATGTTTTCTTTACTTTTTTTCTCGTTATACTATGCTACCTCGACATTTGTGATCTCTTCTACATTCTTGTTATCTTTACTTACCTTAAGTATGCTTGATTGGGGTTTCTTCGTGAATCCTAATCGTCATACCTATGGCCAAGCTTAGGTCACAACAGATGGTTTGCAAATTTGAGGTCTTGAGTTCGAATCTTGAGTTACTTTTGGATTAAGGCTTGACTTTGTTCATTGTTCAAAGTATAGGATGCTGGAATGAATTTATGATGATCCAATTGGATTCAGATGGTGTCTTTAGGCCTCGAAAAAGCTTTGGTGATTTTTGTGGGTGTTTTGAGGGAGTTTGATCTTTATAACCTTAAGTTGGTGTAGTTATGATTTATCAAATTTTGATTCAAAGAGACCTCAAATTTGATTTTTAACGATTGCATTGAGTTTAGAACATTGAATACGGTAGGGTAGCATGTAAGATTTGTGTGTATGGAGTTTTGAACGAATTTCAAGTGTATTTTTGGAATTTGTATTTCTAATTTAAGTTTCTAGCATGTACTCTAAGTCCCTCCTTTGCATACGCGGTGTCCCTTCTCACGTTCGCGAAGGGCAACTTCCCTAGCTTTTGTATTCATAGAGCCTTAAGCGCATGTAGAGGGTTGGTGATTTGACCTTTGCAATCATGTGGTCTTGACCACATTTGTGAAGAAGGGGAGAACAATTGACCTCTACGTCTAAAGAATATCTACTGTCATCGCATAGAGTAATGCCTTGTATAATTAAAAATATTTCTAAAATTGGGCTTTCCTACCCTTTTCATTTTTGAAATTTGAGAAATTTTGAAAGACAATTTTAAAGAGTTCTTTCAGGATAAATTTATTGGGGAAATGATTTAACTTAAAATCTTCATTTTTTATTAATTATTTCATGATTCTAGCCTTTAATTCTTGGATTTGCCGAGGTAGAACTTCTATCTAAGATGGATTGTTAAAGAAAACCTCACAATGAGTTCTCAAAATTATCCAGAATGTGTAACGCAACAATAAATCCCAATATATGCTATTTATAAACATAGAAAATCAAGCCCTAATATATGTGGAAAAACTGATATCGGCATGCTTTCACAATCCTCTATATGAGCCTTAATGATACTAACCGATCGTATAGAGGTCTATAAAGTTTAACTTAATCCTAGCATTACTTCAAAACTCATCTTCATGGGCAATCTCCATGACTCATTGAACACTCAACGTCTCTTACCATAGCTCATACAACATCCACATGCAAACTCTTTAGGCTTCTTTATGGGTAGTACCATGGGTCATGATAAGTTTGATGACCTATACAGGTCCTGTGGTGCTCGCCTTAGCAACATTTCTTCAGCCTTCAATCTAGATTGCACTTCATAGTACAAACCATGGCATGTACTTTACCATAGTTCTATAGGAGGTTTAGAACCTAAACTTAAGTGTATTTCTCAGATTTTGTCTCTTCCGCACTCTTCCACCTATTTCCTTTGCATGCACACAAAATACACCATATTAAAGAAACCGCTTTAGAATTCACAGTAATTCTTTGTTTTGGGCCAAAATAGTGTCATATATTCACGACACATCAAACCCCTCAACTTAGAATCATTTATTGTCCTCAAGCAACTAAGACAATAAACAACTAACTCAAAAATACAAAGATTTCTTTTGAACTACGCTGCAGTAGGTCATCATAAGCATATATAACTTTAAACATTATTTTCCATTAAAATTCAACCACTTATTATTGTTATCCAAACAGTTCAATTAACTTTTGAGGATCCAAAAATAATATTCCTACACTGACTCTCAATCATACATTCTCAATCAATTGTCTTACATTGCTATAAGACAAAGCAAAATAGTGTGCTTTTACCATAACAAAGTTTCTTTCACACATATTTAGATAACACAGGTACTGCAACTAATATTCTCACTCTCCGAAAGAAGTTCGAACCAAGCAAGAATACAGATCATAGGCTTTCCTTTATTTTTCTACACTTCTACCTAAAAATAGCTGACTTGGGATTACTACAAGTCTTTTCATCCTTATAATGTAGGCTCAGGCTTAGGAAATGATATATTTAGATTAAAAGTGCTTAAACCTCCTCGGAACTACATTATTCTTTATTTTTCCATTTCACCTCCTATACATTATGACATCTCCTTATTTTTCCCAATCTCTTTAGTCAAGTGCAGTGTTACTTTTGTTTCATTTCTTTTTCTTTTCTTCCTCTTTACTTTTTCTTTTCTTTTCTTTTCATTTTTATTCAATATTTATTTCTCACTAACTATATATTCTCACCATACCCTAAGTACTACTCTTTTCAGACATCATTCTGTGTATACCTACCTTTTCAATTTTTCCACCACCCTTAACTTAAACTTTTGGCCTAAATTATAGTATTGTGCCTTTAGGTAAACTAGGGATATAATCAAAGTGGTCAAAATTATGTAGGTAAACAAGATGATAAAAAATGATCATTTAAGTCGCAAAAAGGTGTCAAGGGATTCATATTTCTATTTGGTGGTCATTTAGGCTAAAGTGGACTATCACAAAATATGATCTATGATGGTTTCTTAATTAGATATTCATCAATTTCGATGCGACTAAAAGAGGCAAGATCTAGCTTATAGCCACAAAGTAATGACTAATCAATTAAGATGGCATGCTTGTGGCACCTATTTTACACTATCTAGTAGCTAGTCACCAAAATCATGTTATTGCACTCATTGACCAAGAAGTTAGTAACTAAGATGTCATGCACAGATCTTAGCAAATCGACTGTAGCAACAAAGATAGTAACTTGTCCATTATTTTAGGGGTATACAAAATTTAATTATTTTAACATGTACCATTGAAGACCCAAAAATACGAAGTGGTGTATTGACAATCCAAAGTTGCATGCATAATATCGAAAGGGAAAAACTATGTATTCACATTACATGCAAATATTAAACATGAACAATATATAGCAAAACCTAAGCATGACAGTTCTACTAAGATAAAACACTTTGGAGAAAATAAACATCGCAAGTAAAACTCCTAGGTGGCAATATGCCTCACCCCTATGAAAGACGGGTCCATTGCCCTCGATGAACTTTAACCAAAATTTATAATCAAGCATAAAGAGCGGGATTATACCTGTCAGACCCTAGGCGCCTGTGGACTCATCCATGTTGGCACCAATAGTGGCGAACACACTAAAAGTGATGGGAATTCCTAAAGGGACATCGCCCAAAGTAACAATTATGGAACCCTTCGGTACCATGAGGGTACTTCGACCACCAGAAGCCCCTATTTGTGTAGCTTTAACCTGTTGCCGCTATCTTTTCTTCTTTTGTCACTGCTCATGACTAGACTTTTTAATCTCTTTATATAGTCGCTTAGCCTCCTCTTTCGATGTACCTATGGAGCTGGTGTCTGTCATATGGATTCTTTTATTTTCTGTATGATTCTGCCATCGATGACTATCCCTATAACTTATCAAGGTTTCCCTGTCCAAGGGTACAGAGAACAACTACATAAGCATATTTATGGAAAGTGGGGGATGTGCAGTACGAGGTGCAGTGAATAATTTGGCCAAATCTACTTTCACGATCACTACCTCTGCCAACACTACCACAAAGTCAAAAAGACCTAACGAGTCAAGACTCTCCATGATGTGGGCCTCTAATACATCTACTCAACCCTATACCATTTCCACCTTACATCTCAGCTCACCATTAAACCTATCCTCGATAGCCTACATATGAGTCAGGACCTTTCTTGGTAATTTTTCGATGACTTGATCCAAGAAGACCCTTGTTGCCTTTACTCTACAACTGCAGGAGTTGTAAGGGAATAGAGACAAGGTTACCTGGCTATGAAATCATGGCATGAAGGGTTGTCTAGTGCTCAGGATGCTCGGTTTCACCCCCAAAATGGGTGGCATTGGGTGGACCCTGCAAGGCTAGCTGCTATGGTAGAGGTCAAGAGACACTCAACACCGAAATAATGGCTAGAACAGATTTGGATTTATATAACAGATTATCCACATCCTTAATCAGTTTAGGGCTGATGTAACTGGTAGGCACTTATGATCAATATGGTAACTGGTAGGCACTTATGCTAACTTACATAAGGCTCAAATCATTTAAGGGAATGGTAGACCAGCTTTATCATTGAGGCATTTATCCTTTATATTTGTAGCAATAAGCTGGCCCACGTTCAAGGCATACCAAGACATAATAAGCTAAAAGTGAAGCCTGCGACAGATGTAGGATATTATCATTGACCATAGGCCTCAATTACGACTGTACTATCAACCACTAGAACTTAGCGGCAAATGTCAAGGATGCTTTCATGAGTAATATCCTCGTATTTGTCACCGAAGGAGGAACAACACAATTGATAGTAATAATTTCCCAAATTCATGTCAATATGTCAGTCCTCTCTTTAACATTCTCCATATGGGCTTAACTTGAGACCAAATGATGCATGCGCTCGTACAAGCCCATTTGAGTAGCTGAAATATATGTTAGACAATGCAAGAACCTATGGATCTAGGCTTCTCAGACATCAACTTGTACACCTTGAACACTAATTGCTGCTAATGGTAGCAGTGCGGTAACATCTTTATTTTTCTTCCTAGTCATACTGCCTTCAATCGAGTTCAACAACATAACAGTGTAGCTATAGTAAAATTCTTGTGTAATCTGCAGCCCACAGTGTTCCTGTTTCTATGTTATCCATTCAAAGTGATATCGATCAAAAACGTCTTTATGTTTCAACAAAGATAAAAGATTATCTGCTATGACCCAATCCTTTGGAACAATGGCTTTATCACCCAACCCACTCTTTGCTTTTCAAATTCCATGGTTTTATATATCTTGGGAGGCGAGCACATCCCATAGTTGTATTGTCTTGAATCATGGGCCCACGGTACCTGTGAAGGACAAGAATGTTAATCATTTGGCACATTATTAATTGATAATATGAAAGGGTACTCGGACGTCCCTTGTGTACTTAAGTAAAGTGATAGTGTTCCTTGAGAAAGTCATCACTCAATCCATGATTAAGAAGCATCACTTAATCTACAAAGAAGATCTATGTGTGTTGTTTTGGTTACGTGTATACAAGAAGTGTCACAGCTCTTTAAGGTGTAAACAGGCCATGAAAGCCTTGTGGAACTAGCTGGATGAATAAAAGTTGCCAAGTAAATCTTTACAGAAGGTCTTTCGGTCCATATAATGTTATATAATTCGTGAGATCCCTTGTGGAGTTATACTTAAATTTTTATTCTCTTATCTCTTGAGTACCAATCACAGTCCTTTTACGGTCTATTGGCCCTTGAAAAGGCCTTCCTTTCTAGGTCATATAACAAATCAAACGTAATCCATCCAATCAAAATACAATTAAAAAATGATGTTATCTCATGTCAGAGTATAACATATATTCAACATATAAATGATTGAATAAACCCCACTTGGTAATTTTATCAAAAAGTCGAGCAATTAGTAAAGACACAGGAAGCATACTATAATTTGTTTAAAATAAGCACGGGTAGGAATGAATTCGAGCAGATGAATTGCAATTGAATCAGTATGGGTGGTTTGACATGGAGTACTTGAGGATATTTATATTTGAATTTGGGAAGATTAACCTTGAGTGGTCCATTTTGTGCTTAAAAATGGGTTAAAACCCTTTTTGTTTAAAAAAAAACTTGGCATGACTATAGAATGGGTTGGATTATTAGAATTTTACCTACACAAGTTGTATGAGCCGTGAGAGTGAGGCATGAAAAGTTGTGTGGCTCATGTAACCCTTCATGAGTTTGAACTTAACAAGATTGGTAAGACTGGGTTCATGAAGTGATCAATGGGTTGTGGTTATTACCACGATCTGTGAACCCCTCTGTGAACCTTGTGGTAAACATAGAGGTTCAGCCCATGGCATTCGCCATAAGTAATGAAGATTTGTACAGATCATGTAGGGGGACATGGTGGGAGAGCTTGTTCAGTTTCTTGCAACTTTGGTCCTTCCAATCTTTGCACCATGATACTATAAATTAAACCTAAAGGAAATCAAGAATTGCAACTCAAACTATGAGTATCTTACTTCTAAGACCATTTGAAATTCTTACTATGATTACAGTCCTTGGATTACCTCCCATGCAGCACCTTATTTACTGTAATAAAATGGTGAAGATTACTTGATTACTAAGACTTCATCAAGTAGGATCTCCTCAACTACTTTCACATCTTCTACTCCTCCCAAATACAACTTCACTCGCTGACGATTTTTTTCGAACTTGCTTCTAAGCTACCGATTCTTTATCACCATGTGGGAACAATCATATCACTATTGTCACGCCACGGGAGTACCCTTGGCGTGGCCGGCACTCAGAGACTATTGCTAGTCCCTAAGCGAACCACTTAGCCTCATCACATCATTCAATCAAATAACTCTACTGAATAGCGAAAAGTATAAGTAAGTAAGTGGGCACATCTCACCTAAAGACTCAAAATAAATATATAATAATGAAGGCTAGTAGAAAGAACTAGCTCACAAGATCAACATCAACGCTCAACCATCGTCTATGAAGCCTCTATTACTACTCATGTGGTGCCAATGACAGACCATGGCTACCCAAATCAAAATAAAGAAATAGTCCAAAATCTAACTCTAACGTATGATGAAATAAAAGTAGTGGATCCTCCGGAGTAAGGGAGGCTCACCATATCAGCTTCAAATCTCAGATCTTCAATGGAGCGCCTGTTGACGATCTCTCATACCTGTCTCTGCATCATAAAATGATGCAATCCAGAGTGGATATCATTACTTGGAATGTACTGGTATGTAAAAAAACTGAGTGAAACAGAAACAGGTAGAATAATATGGAAACAATATCAACTCAAAAAAAATCATCAAAGAACACCAAATCGTCAAATGTCTATCTATGCAAGAATAAAGAGTAGACAAGTGAAACATCAACAACTCAAACTCATCAATCGTCTCAGACTCAACTCAAAGGAGTTCACGTCCCCTCATCTCATCTCGACTCAGAGTACTCAAGGTAGGAAATTTATGGGAGTTTCTCTTATTCGACAACAATCACTCATGAGTCAGTGAATGTACAACAATCACGCTGATATTGCCATAGTCATTCCAAACTTTCCAAGTAGGGAAAACTCAAAAACCTTATCAGCTCACCCAGTATGGAGTCAAACTCAATAGGTCCTCTATTGCTTTCAGGGACCGTTACTTTTGAGGGAACCATAATATGGTTAATGGTTCTATGCCTCACCTACGTGTGGAGACGTAGTTTGATGAGTTCAAGTCGGACTAACTCTCACACTTTCGATGCTCGATGCTCCTCCCATGACTCAATGCTTATAAAACCTCCATCTCAACCAATCTCATAGGAACTCGAACCCCGTCAATGATCGGTATCTCATAGGGGCTTTAACCCTCTCATCAATCAATCTCATCAATGGCTCAAGATTTAGAACAAACATTAGGAAGCAATTGAATAGACACATCGGTAGAGTTCATTTATAGAGACTCACAAGACAATCAAATTCTATCAACTCATCATCATTCTCTCATCACAATCAAGAATCTCAACTCAAGTTCACTATGCATTCTTTTCAAATTAGTCATATAGGGTTATGAAACAAATAGTACGTTGATCATCCACACAGAAAACATATAATTTCAAGTAAAATTTTAAGAAAAACCATCAAAGGTTCATATATGTAGACTCTTGAACCATCAACTCATCTATGACCATCTATGGAGCACATGAGAGAACAATCCCATACTTTTAGTTTAGCCTTACATACCTGAGATGCAACTATCAATCAAGGACGTCAAGGATTTCTTCTCGAATTCTTAAACTCAAGCTCTTCTCCTCTTTCCTCAAGCCCTAGCCTTGGTAGAATATTGGAATATAACTTAGAATAGGGTTTTTAGACCCTTTTTACGTCGAAATGACTTTATTTAGATCGTGTATAGAGTTTAGGAGGGGTTGGAAATTGACCGGAATGCTCTTCGTAATAATTTAGAAATTTTTAACTCGGAAAAGGCCCAGTCCGCAGAGTGGACTGGTCGTGCACTGTGTATTTTCATAAAATATTTCTGAACGAGTTTTCTCAATCCCGTCAAAAATATCCTGAAAAATATAAGTGCAGGTTCGCGACACAGGCGACATGCGCCTTCATCGCGTACCAACACTGTTTCACGCTTCAGATCAAAATATTATCTTTTGATTGGGTCGCTCTAAAAATCGATCGTGATCATTTTTCTACTTAAGTTTTCGTGCTGAACACAAATTCGGCCTCAGATTTGCCATACAAGCATTGGAAGATGCGTTATGCGCATACCCTCTCTCTAAGGATATTTTGATAATTTTACCGGGCATTACATCATCTCCCCATTGGAATCATTCGTCCTTGACTGATGAGTAAAGGTGGATATCAAGGCACGAATAGACTCAAAACTCATGTTCGACACTCAACTCAATCAATCAAACTCTCGACTTAATAATAGAAAGTCACGTCAAGAATAGATACATCAATTTAGTGAAGGGTAAGAAATTTACCTTCAATACTCTCATACTCTCATCATTTGGCATGAAGAGGTACGGATATTTGGCCCTCATCTCTTCCTCAGCTTTCTAAATGGCTTCCTCAACGAATTGATTCCTCTATAGGACTTTGACTAAGGCTATCTCTTTATTCCTCAATTTATGAATTTGATGATCAAGGATTTGAATCGGAACCTCTTCATAATATAGGCTATTATTCACTCCAATGCTATCAATAGAGATCACTAAGGCAGGATCTCCCAAGCATTTTTTCAACATCGACACATGGAATACCGGTTGTACTCCATCTAAATCGAAGGGCAATTCTAACTCATAAGAGACCTTCACAATCCTCTTCACAATTTGATATGGTACAACATAGCGTGGACTCAACTTTCCCTTTTTCCCAAATCTTAGGACACCCTTCATAGGTGACACTTTCAAATATACCCAATCATCTACCTCGAACTCTAAGTCTCTTCTCCTCACGTCGGTATAAGATTTTTGGAGACTTTGGTCTATCATTAATCTCTCTCTAATGACCTTGACCTTCTCCATCGATTGGTGGACAAGATCAGGCCCAATCCACTCCGCTTCTTTAACCTCAAAACACCCAATTGGTGATCTACATCTCCTCCCATACAAGGCCTCGTTGGGAGCTATTTGAATGCTTGCATGATAACTATTGTTCTATGCAAATTCAATTAATGGAAGGTGATCATCCCAATTCCCCTTGAAACCAAGAATAAAAGCTCTCAACATATCCTCTAATGCTTGAATTTTACGCTCTACCTAGCCATACGTCCGTGGATGAAAGGCGGTGCTCAGGTTCACCTTACTGCCCAATCCTTTTTGGAACGATCTCTGAAATTAGGAGGTAAATTGAGTTCCTCTATCCGAGATGATGACCAAGGGAATCCCATAAACCTCATAATCTCTTGGATGTACAATTTGGCGTACTCCTCTGCAGTGTTTGTTGTCTTAATTGCCAAGACGTGAGTCGATTTAGTCATCCTATCCACAATCACCCATATCGAATCATGTTGCCTTCGAGAACTTGGTAGACTAGTAATAAAGTCCATGATAACAATCTCCCACTTCCATTCCGGTATCTCAAATTTCTAAGCCAATTCACATGGTCTTTGATGCTCAACCATCACTTTCTGGCAATTCAGGAATTTTGAGACGAACTCAGCAATATCCCTCTTCATTCCACCCCACCAATAGACTTCTCCAAATTGTGGTACATCTTGGTAGAGCAAGGATCAATGGAATATCTAGTGTTATGGGCTTCCGCCATGATTCTGTCTCGAAGGCCATCAACGTTTGGAACACACAATCTACTCTGGTATCTTAACACTCCATCTCCCCTTTTGGAGAAGACCATCACTTTCTGTTTGTAGATAGCCTCCTTCAATTGGAGTATGATAAGATCTTGGTCTTTCTTTTCTTTCACCTCTGCGACTAAGGATGAAACAGACCCATTCTGAAAATTGACTCCTCCCTCATTATTCTCTTCAAGTTGGACTCCCAATCAAGCCAATCAATGCACCTCTTTAGCTATCTCCTTCTTTCCTTCCTCCATATTTGTTGTGCTACCCATTGACAACCTATTAATAGTGTCCGCAACAACGCTAGCTTTAACTGGGTGATAGTGAATGCTCATGTCCTAATCCTTGAGCAATTCCAACAATCTCCTCTATCGCAGGTTTAGCTCTTTCTGACTGAAAATATACTGCAAGCTCTTGGTTAGTGAACACATCTACATGCATTCCATACAAGTAGTGGTGCCAGATTTTAGTGCAAACACCACTGCTGCCAACTCGAGAACATGGGTTGGATAATTCCTTTCATGAAGCTTGAGTTGCCTGGAAGCATAGACTACCACTTTCCCTCTTTGCATCAGTACACATCCCAATCCAACCCTCGAAGCATAACTATAAATCACAAAGTCCCCTGTCCCATCGGGTAAGGTAAGGACCAGTGCAGTAGTGTCTTGTCTTCAATTCTTGAAAATTCTTCTCACATTCCTCAAAACACTGAAACTTGACCTTCTGAGTCAATTTAGTCAATGGTACAGATAGGGAAGAAAATCCCTCCACAAATCTGCGGTAGTAGCCTGCCAACCCCAAGAAACTTCTTATGTCAGTCGGAGTGGTAGGTCGGGGCTAGTTCTTAACTGCTTCAATATTTTGGGCATCCACTCGGATACCATCACCGGAAACAACATGACCTAGAAAGTCGCTGACTTAAGCCAGGACTCATACTTTGAGAATTTTGCATACAACTCATGGTCCTTAAGAGTTTGGAGGACAACTCTAAGATGATTAGCATGTTCCTCCTCACTTCTCGAATATACCAAACTGTCATCGATGAAAACAATCAGAAACATATCAAGATATAGTCTGAATACTCTATTCATCAAGTCCATAATGGCGGCAGGTGCATTCGTCAACCCAAAGGACATGACCAAGAACTCAAAATGGCCATAGCTAGTCCTAAAGGCTATCTTTGCAATGTCATATTCCCTCACCTTCAACTGGTGGTAGCTAGATCTAAGGTCTATCTTGGAGAAACAAGAGGCGCCCTGAAGTTGGTCAAACAAATCATCCATCCTTGGGAGAGGATATTTGTTTTTTATTGTGACCTTGCTCAGTTGCCTATAGTCAATACACATTCTTAGGGACCCATCTTTCTTTCGCACAAATAGGATAGAAGCACCCCAAAGTGAAACACTTGGCCGAATGAAGCCCTTCTCTAGAAAATCTTCAAGTTGCTCTTTCAAGTCTTTCAACTCAGCGGGGGCCATCCTATAAGGTGGAACCGAAATAGGCTGGATTTCGGGAAGAACATCAATCCAAAGATCGATCTCCCTATCGTGAGGGACTTTAGGCAGATCATCAGGAAATACTTTTGGAAACTCATTAACAATCGGAACCGACTCAAGAGTTAGGGACTCAACATCATCAGATTTAACTCACATGAGATAATGGATACAACCCTTGGAAATCAACCTTCTGGCTCTAAGATATGAGATAAACTTTCCTCTGAGTGCAACAGGATCACCCTTCCACTCTAGAACCAGTTCATTCGGGAGTTAGAACTTAACGGTTGGGGATCTACAATCAAGAGAGGCATAACAGGCATGAAGCCAATCCATGCCAAGAACCAAAGCAAAATCAACCATATCTAACTCAATCAAATCAACAAGAGTATCTCTATAATAGATGGACACTACACAAGCTCTATAGATTCTCTCAGCTCGAATAGACTTACCCACCAGAGTAGAAACATCAAAGGGTTCAAGAAAACTCTCAGGTGTTCTATTAAATCTATTGGCCACATAAGGAGTTAGAAATGACAATGTGGCACCCGGATCCATCAAAACATAACAGTCAAAAGTAAAGACTCGAATCGTACCCGTCATAACATATGGGGAATTCTCCTGATCTTGGCGACTACCCATGGCATACAAGTGGTTTATTGCTCCACCTGAGCCTGACGTAGTCTCCCTCTGGTTTCCTCGAATTGGTGGGGCTGGGGTAGTAGAATGAGCCTAGTTAATTTGCTTTGGACAATCCTTCTTGTAGTTACCCGCTTGGCCATATCCATAGCATACATCATTCCCATCACGACAACACCCAAGTGAATTTTCCCACACTAATCACACGGTGGCTCACCCTGTGAACCTTGAGCCACACTAGCTTATGACTGGGATCCATGGGTTCCAACGTTCTGAAATATTTGATCATACCTGCCTCTAGGCACAGGTGCACTAGCAGATGATGGTGCTGGAAATCGGTTGCTATAGCCTTTCCTTACAACCTAATGGCTAAATGTCTTAGCTTTCTTACACTTGAACTCTTCCTTGTCATGTTATCTTTCCTCATCAACTAGTTGCACAAATGTCATCAATCTCCCAATGTCCATATCACTTACAAGCATGGCTCCTCTCTTGTCTCTCTTGGGTCCTCTATTTAACCCATCAACGTAAATCCCCATCCTTCTCCTCACATCAGCAACCATATCCGGAGCATAGAGAGATAGTTGCGTGAACTTTAAACCATACTCTTACACGGTCATAGAGTCCTGTTTTAGATTTAGGAACTCTCTTATCTTAGCTTCTCTTTTCTCTCTTGGGAAGAAACATCCCAAGAAGGCTTCCTCAAACACTGTCCAAGTCAAACATGGAGCATCATCCCCTCTACTTTTCTTCCACTATTCGAAGCACAATTTGGCCACACCCTTGAGTTACTAGGCGGCCAGTTCGACCCTATCAGCATCACTTACATGTATCACTTCGAACACCTTCTCAAGTTCCTCCGCAAAGTTCTGAGGATCCTCAGTAGATGCAGACCCCGTGAACTCAGGTGGATTCATCCTAAAAAATTCTCAGACTATGGAGGTGTCATGAGAATCTGGTCTACCTGCTCCTTGTCTCATAGCAGGTGTTGCGACAGCTTAGGCTAGAGCTTCAATAGCCCGGCTTAGCTCAGCATTGGAGACCTCTTCTTGAGGGGGTTGCTCAACAGGGATAGCTTGATCCCCAAGCTCCTCGGGCACTTAAGGCTTAGGTAGATTGACAGCTTGCCTGACAGGACATCCCCTTCCTCTAACAGCTCTTCTGGGAGGCATGATATAAATTTTGTAGACATAGGGCACGAATTAGAAGAGAGTTTTCATAGATCTTAACTCTATCGCACGAATTGGAATGAAAAGAAAATTGTAACAATTCCTAGTGCCTTATATCCTCCTGCTTATGAAATGCAATCGACAACACCTATAAAAAGAACTCTACCAAACACGGCTTCATAGACTCCCTAAGACACTTAAAATCTATGCTTTGATACCAAGTTTGTCACGCCCTGGGAGGGTACCCTTGGCATGGTCGGCATTCAGAGACTAATGCTAGTCCTTATGCGAACCACTTAGCCTCATCACATCATTCAATCAAATAACTCTATTGAATAGCGGAAAGTATAAGTAAGTAAGTGGGCACATCTCATCTAAAGGCTTAAAATAAAAATATAATAATAAAGGCTAGTAGAAAGAACTAGCTCACAATCTTAACATCAACGCTCAACCATCGTCTATGAAGCCTCAATCACTAATCACATGGTGCCAATGATAGACCCATGGCTACCTAAATCAAAATAAAGAAATAGTCCAAAATTTAACTCTAAAGCATGATGAAATAAAAGTAGTGGATCCTCCGGAGTAGGGTAGGCTCACCAAATCGGCTTTGAATCTCAAATCTTCAGCGGAGCACTGGTTGACGATCTCTAGTACCTACCTCTGCATCATAAAATGATGCAATCAAGATTGGACATCAGTACTTTGAATGTACTGCAACGTAAAATAGCTGAGTGAAATAGAAACAAGTAGAATAATATGGAAATAACATCAACTAAAAAAATCATCAAATAACGCCAAATGTCCATCTATGCAAGAATAAAGAGTAGACAAGTGACATATCAACAACTCAAACTCATCAATCGTATTAGACTCATCTCGAAGGAGCTCACCTCCCTTCATTTCATCTCATCTCAGAGGAGCTCACCTCCCCTCATCTCATCTCGACTCGGAGTACTCAAGGTAGGAAATTTATGGGAGTTTCTCTTATCCGATAACAATGACTTATGAGCCAGTGAATGTACAACAATCACGCTGATATTTCCATAGTCATTTCAAACTTTCCAAGTAGGAAATGCTCAAAAACTATATAAGCTCACCCAATATGGAGTCAAACTCAATAGGTCCTCTATTACTTTCAGGGACCATTACTCTCGAGGGAACCATAATATATGTGATGGTTCTATGCCTCGCCTACGTGTGCCGACGTAGTTTGAAGAGTTCATCGAACTAACTCTCACTCTTTCGGTGCTGGATATTCCTCCCATGACTCAATGCTCATAAAACCTCAATCTCAACCAATCTAATAGGGACTAAAACCCCATCAACGACCAGTATCTAATAGGACCTTTAACCCTCTTATCAATGACTCAAGATTTAGAACAAACATTAGGAACCAATTGGATAGACACATCGGTAGAATTCATTTACAGAGACTCATAAGACAAACAAATTATATCAACTCATTATCATTCTCTCATCACAATCAAGAATCTCAACTCAAGGCTCTAAACTCCATTCTCAAGTCCACAATGCATGCTTTTAAAATTAGTCATGTAGGATTATGCAGATTCTCATGAAACTGTTCAATTTGCTAAAACAAATAGTATGATGATCATCAATACAGAAAACATGTAATTTCAAGTAAAATTTTAAGAAAAACCATCAATGGTTCATGTATGTAAGCTCTTGAACCATCAACTCATCTATGACCATCTATGGGGCACATGAGAGAACAATCCCATGCTTTTAGTTTAGCCTTACATACCTGGGACGCAGCTATCAATCAAGCACGTCAAGAATATCTTCTTGAATTCTCAAACTCAAGCTCTTCTCCTCTTTCCTCAAGTGCGAGTCGTGGTAGAATATTGGAATAGGACTTAGAATGGGGTTTTAGACCCTTTTATGTCGAAACGACCTTATTTGATCGTGTATAGAGTTTAAAAGGGGTTGGGAATTCACTGAATTGCCCCTCATAATAATTTAGAAATTTTCAACTTAGAAAAGGCTTAGTCCGCGACGCAGAGTAGTCGCCCACTCTGTATTTTTAGAAAATAGTTTTGAACGAATTTTCTCAATCCCGTCAATAATTCTAAAAAAATATAAGTGTAGGTCCACGACACAGGCGCAACGTGCCTTCACGCGTACCAACACTGTTTTGCGCATCGAATCAAAAAATTATATTTTGATCGGGTCGCTCTAGAAATCGACTGAGGCTATTTTCCTACTTAATTTTTCGTGTTGATCACAAATTCGGCCTCGAATTTGTCATATGAGCATTGAAAGATGCGTTACGTGCATACTCTTTCTCTAGAGGTATTTTGATAATTTTACCATGCGTTAAAACTATGAATGGAGCGAACTACTTGGACCTCGGCTTTCTAAGAAATGGTCCAAGCCTCAGGTTAAACAATACTACCAAGTTGCCAAAACGGAATTCTCTTTTCTCAATATGCCAATTATGGCGTATTTTTATCTTTTCCTGGTAGAGTTTAGACCTCTCGTATGCCCTTAGCTAAATTCATCTATCTCCTTTATCTAGTCCAACCTCAGATTTATAGCATCATTCCGGCTCAAATTAGCTTCCAAAGCATCTACATTGCCTTTTACTCTAATTCCACAAAAAGATGACAAGTCGTTTGATGTCGCTCACTTACATCTTCCACCATTCTAGATGTACGCGATTTCTAAGATGAATGATGCAAGTTACTTGATTACTAAGACTTTATCAAGTAAGAGCTCCTCAACTATTTTCACTTCTTCTACTCCTCCCAAATACAACTTCACTCACTGACAATTTTCTTTGAACTTGCTTTTGAGCTACCACTTTTTTATCACCATGTGGGAACAATCGTACCACTATGAATGGACTGAACCACATGGACCTCAAAGTTCCAAGAAATAGTCCAAGCCATAGGTTAAGTAGTACTGCTAAGTTGCTAAAACTGAATTCTCTCTTCTTAATATGTCAATCATAGTACATTTTCATCTCAGCTACTCCATACACATCTCTCGAGCACCTATGGAGATCTAAATCAGAATTGAGTTTGCAACCTCAATTCATAAATTAAACATGACAAGATAATAAAACTCATATTAACATAATACAAAATCGAGATGATACAAAAACCCAAGTTCAAACCTAACAATTCAACTACATTGCATCCTCCTAGAAGATGTACTTTTAGCCAAGCATTGTGATTAAACAAAATTACATCAAAATAGTTATCTCCTATTGTTCCTAGCTGGATCACAAATTAAAATTCAAAAACCAATAGTGAAATCTTCAATCTCTCAAATGCAAAACCCTAATCACCAAGTATTTTGGAGACTTCTATTTTTTTGGAATCTCTAAATTGAAAAAACATACTAGTTTTTCTTCTCTCAATGCTATTTATAACTTCCTCAAATGTGGTGGAGAAAGATTGTCAAGACACCTTTGATGTCATTAGTCGAGCTCACTGAATGGTTCAGTGAGGCCGATACTTGCATTCTCGACACTACTTTTTAGTGGATCATGTAGAACATTTTGGCAAGCTAGGTCGAGATTGGCTTCCTGGTTGGTGAGTCACTATTTGGAGTTTTATCTTGCCTTTTAACCACTCAAGTCTGCAAGTTTCTCAAGTATTTTTGATGAGCTACATTGGGCTTACATTCTATGTCACCTAGTTGCCAACCACCTTTCTCTACTCGCTAAAGTATTATGATTATTAACCTATTCTTCATAAACTTAGGGATATGTTAGACCTATTTTCCATGTCTCCAAGTGCCCCTTTGTGATGTTCATCTTCATTTTTATAATTTTTTTAACATTTTGGCTCCTTTCTGCATCATAGAGCCCTTATCTTGTCCTTCAACATTTACGGCTGAAAATCAACATCTTAACATCACTTATGGGGGTAGAATAGTCATTAGTGAACTATTTTCCTAGAATTTAAGCCCTACTGAGTCAAATTTCCTAATTCATCAACACCCCTAACTTAAGCTTTTATCTTTCCTCAAGTAAATCAGGTGTTAATCAGTTCAAGGACTATGTCTACAAGCAGTGCGACTTGAGACCCATCTTCAGATTATAAAAAAGGTTTAAACTAATCAAGCAATATTAAATTATGCACTCAAATATTCAAGTGATGACTAGCTATTACCAATTGGAGTTCGTGCTCACAAGTGTTTGCTTCAATGTCAAATGCATACTCAACAAATATATTATAATGCCCTCACTTCATGAATGATTCCGTGCTTTCAAAAGATATTCAAAGACCAAGTTTAAGGAATCAAAAAGTTTAGTCTCATACTCCTAAAGAGTAAAATATGCACAATTCCACCTATAGGCTTATCAGTATTTTCCAATCAACACTTCAATCGGCTTATGCAGGATCAAAAAGGTCTTATGAGGCTTGTAATTGGGTTGAGGACGAAGGAATGGTGATTTTTCTTAGTTAGTGACTTGAACTTCTTGGTGCATTGTCAACTTTCTCTTCTTTTCCATTTATTTCTATTTTGTAGTCCTTTTGAGTAATTCCCAGTCTTTCCATAGCATACGAATCTCTGAAAACTTTCATTGAACACCTCTCTTTTCTTAAGAAAGTAGCATAATGGACTATATTTTTAAATGGAGGGGCTAAATCTTTTGCACTATCATGTTAACAATGATAATGTCGTCAACAGCCACTTTAAAATTTACGTTCATGTTCCATTCAAAGAAAAGGACAGGCTCAAATTCTGCCAAGATACACTCACACACCCACAAGGAAGTCATAAAGGGATTAACAAAGTGGGCTCAACCTCAAGAAATTTCCTAAGAGTTTTTTTCTTATTCATCAATATTGATCAGTTGGACCAATGGATCAAGTTCTAGGTATCCTCATGTACTTTTTCAAGTAGACCTTAACACACATGACATTCTAATATAACCATCAGACACGGCTTTACCAAGTGATCTTGCTCAAGTGCAATGGTTATTGTGAGACTCACACTTGATATCAAACCAATTACAAAAAGGTACTACAAGTCCACACCTGGCTTATGCAACCCATAATACTACATTCAATCCAAACCAACATGTTGTTCATCAAAAACACAATTTGAGGCATATATATTGATCAAATATTAGACTAAAATATACAATAGAAAAATAAGAAATGAATTACTAAGAATAAAGGGACCAACAAGTCATTTGAAATATCAATACACTACCGATATAAAACTAAAAGTTATACAGACAAAATAGACAAACAAAATAAAGAGAAAAATTAATATATAAAACCAAAAGGGTTAGGTACTAACCATCACCCTCACTAAAAATAAAAAGTAGTATCCTCAATGCTAAAATACAAGTACAAATTAAAAACTAAAAAGAAAGAAACGAGAATAAGGATCCCCTGTCAAACTATGTCGGAGGTGAACTCAGGACCTTTTCAATGTTTATAGTTGGTGCATCAATGCTAGGTGCAACACTCGGAGTAATAGAGAAAGAAGGTTGGACCGTAGTAGAACTATCAACTAGAGTATCCTGGAATGACCTAGCCAACCTTTTTTGAAGGTGAAGATGCTCAAGGTCAACAAGGCCCACGTACATATCCTCGCCCTGATGTTCTGGCTTACCTAACTCCTCCTTGTCATTGTCTGATGTCACATCATCATCAATCCCTATAGTAGCAACATCTCTCATGGGGACAGAGGGATATCCAAATAGATTGTCTATCTGGTCATAGGTGGTAACCCTAAAAAAGGAACCATAGGGTCATCAACTCTGCCCCAAAGTATGTGTGTGTATATGTGTGTGTATATATATGTATATATGGACCTCAGCTCATCAACATCTCTTCTCAATGTAGAAATATTAGACCATATGTCTATCAAATTAGCTAAGCAGCTCTCGACACGCTCCAACTCCTCGATCTTATGAGTAGAGCATCTAACCTCAAGCCATAAACATCTAATAAACCTCATTGCTCAATCATCTCAACCTAGAGTGGTCCAAGCGTAGCCTCAATAGTGGTAGAGATCATAGTAGGAACTCTCACCTTAAGACTCGAGGTTATCATATCCATGAAATGGACAAGGTTGCATATCCAATATAAATGGTTTATGTAACTGGCAGTCGAGATGTAAAAGTAACTGGAGGTGCAGTAGAAATAAATTTCATAGTAGACAGGCCAGGTGGAATTAGAGTGTAAAGTGTAGGTCCAGCCTCCAAAGTCTCCATGTGAACTACCAGCATCATATCAACAGGTGTCGGTCTCCTCCTAGCCTCAAAATCTCTAAAACAATCTGCCTCAATCCGTCTGATATCATTGGAAGTAGCAGGGGTCATAGTCATTCTATAGTCTCAATAAATGGGATTCTAGTACACTTGCATAGTGTACTGATAAGAACAGGGAAGGGCAAAGATGTCTCCCGGTGCCTAGCCCTCAACAAGATCTCCAGCACAATGATAGCTCCATGGTTCAGAAGAATCCTATTCATAATACATCCCAATAGTGTGGCCTTCGACCGTCAGATGATAGATTCATTTTGTGAGGGTATCAGTGTGCTTTTAATGAAACCAAACCTTTATCGAGAAGGAATATATATACCTTTCTTCTCAATCACCACCCCTTGATTATACATGGAAGGGTCATCTCTGATACGAGGGGTGGAAAATATCTTCTCGAATTGTCAAGCAGTTGAAGGAGTTTATCTTGGAATTCATCACGTCATGTATTTTCACAGACAAGTGCTTAAATAATGTCTAAGTCACTGCATTGAACTTATTCCCCCCCCCCCCCGAATCTCAACCAGCTTAAGGGTTTCCTGAATGACCTTTTTCTTCTTCAAGAATGACTGAGCATATGCTTTGTATAATCCACCTATCCATAAAGGTACATATGGGTTGTGGGGTTCAGTAAATAATTCAGACGTGTGTAATTAGATGGTTTGCCAAATATGTGGATATTGCTCCATAACTTTATCTACAGATAGACAATTTTCCATGAGGATAGTGCATAGTCCAGTTGCCTTTAACCTATTCATAGAATGTGGAGCAAATACTAGGACCACCCGAGCCACTCCACTAGACAATGAATTATGTATCATTTCCGAATGCACCTCAGTTCGCCTCCTTTCCAAGGGCCAGGGAGCATCAATTAGAAGAGGCATAGTGTCAGTCATCATAGTGTGGATTGGTATAAAGACACCCTCATCTTGGTTTTCCAAATTATCATCAGACCGATCAACGTTCACTGAGTTGGATTCATCACTAGAACCCTATTTTTCAACCATTATCTACTTTCCTTTCCTTTTATCTACATCAGTTTCACTCACATACTTGGGTCCATGTTGAGTGACTATTAGTGTAGAATTCGGCTCCCATATGGTGATACATTTTTGTGGCCTTCATTGCTGATTCATAATCTCATCTATCAATCTACAAATTGGTATCTTTGGTCTAGCAATATTTGTAGCACAAATACACACACAAAGACATTTGGGTGAAGGGCCAGTTAAGTATTTCAACATGTAGTGGAAAAAGAATAGGTATTAAGAAGAGCTTTTGGTGCTCACCAGATGAACAAGTTAAATTGCAAAGAAGGTTTGGTGAGCTCACAAACTTAATCAACAAAAACTATAGGCATCCCAAGATATATTGGTAAGGTGCAAACCATAGGCGCTACATTAAATTAGGTTGGCGATCTAAGGGTAGCTAGATGAATCATTCTGATAGATTAACAAGATTTAGCAATAAAAATATAAGGTGAAAAAATGAAAGGCAATTTGCCATTAACATCGGCGAGCTCGAAGGAACTCGTCGAATGACCATGCAACACACTCAAATCAAAATTCCACGCCAAAATACATATACACACAAATTCTATTAATTAAATCACAATTAAGCATAAATTGATTATACCTTAAACACTTAAGTACTCAGACTTCACTTGGATTTCAAGCAACAATAAGAAAATAATGATTTATCCTTTAACAAAGTCGTCACTAATCCATCATAGGGATAAATCATTCACTACCCAATTCATAGGATACTTGAATTTCACCCACATATTTAGTTAATTATATACCCAATCAACCCTTTTCAGTATGGGTACAATGCTTATAATAAACACTAGTTATTAGGCATACACATAAACCCTTGAAAATACCAATCACATCATATTAATAGAAAGAGAAAGGGAAAACACGAGCACTGAAGGAAAAATAGAACTACCAGAACAACAAAGTAAAAAGAATCTAACCTCATGAGTAACACCGAATCTGGATGAATTGTAAAAACTAGAAGAGGTGATAATGCCTTTAAATCAGTAAAATACGTAGGTGAAATTAATCCAACAGCAAAATCAGCTATAGTAGTGTGAGAAAAGAGAAAAATAAAAGAGAGGAAAAGTTTTAAAAATTAGGAATTTAAACAGACAAAATGCATCTTCCTATTCAATGGCGGTCAAAATTTGGTGAGGAGGGAATAATATTGCCGAGTGATCAACGAGTTACCTTTTGCCCCATGTTCTCACAAAATTTCTCCCAATGAACTGAACATCCAATAATCCCTTTGGTGAGAATGACTTAACACGCCAATACTGATCAGCGTGTAGCATATATATAATTATCTTGTAAAATAATTCAACAGCATCTGCATATTTTAATGGTGAAAAAGGACGAGCTCAGTCAAGATTACCATCGGGGTTTTGGGTGACTCTAAATTGGCACCAATGCACCCAATTAATCTATAATCTCTAATGGATTCTGAGCCACAAAGTGCGAGGAAATTAAAGCTCACCTAAGTTATTCAGTGATTCGCCAATATGATGCCAACATCTCATTTTCAGTGCACTTTAACTTCAACCTACACAATTACATACATTTTTGGACAATTGGCTAAAAACTTGAGTTTCCTCCCAAGAAACACCTTCGTTTACATTGTGGCATGGTGTGAGCGTACTTCAAGCATCAATCAAATACACCGCATCAATAATTCCAACACACATGCCATCACTCAAATACAACTTCAATATTTCCCTGTTGACTTTGAACCTTTAGTCATCACTATGTGCAAGTTCAACAACTCTATTTTCAAACACTAGAACCACTTTGAAAGGACTCGACCATTTAGAGTTGAGCTTTCCTGGAAAGTGTTGCAATTGAGAATTATAAAGTAACACAAGATCAGCTTCCTTAAATTGTCGTTCATGACATTTCTTCATTTTTCTCCAAGGGTTGAACTTTCATAATCCTGAAGTCTAAACTCCTCTAAGGTGTGGAGTTGACTAAATGATTCCTTGAGGCATTCTCATAATTTAAGTTCACAGCCCTTAGGGCCCACAACGTCTTATGTTCTGGCTCTATTGGAAGGTGAAGACTTATAAAATACTAGTAGATATAGGGACATACCAATCGAGGTCTAAAAATGTAGTTCTATATGCCCAAAAAGTATCATCTAATTTCCTAGACCAATCTAATTGATTTGCAACTACAATTTTGGCCAAAGTTTGTTTACTCTCCTCATTAGATACCTCGATTTGCTTACTTGTTTGTGTATAATATGGTATGGAAAACTTATGCTTTACCCCATATTTACTTAGCAAAGATGCAACATCTGATTTCTAAAGTACAAAACTCCATCCAAAAATAGCCTGTAGAGTACCAAACCTTGTAAAAATAAATCTTTTTAGAAAATGAACCACACTCTGTCCATCATTGTTAGATTAAGTCATCGCTTTCACCCATTTTGACACGTAATCCATAGCAACTAAAATAAACTATTACCATATGAACTAATAATGGGACCATGAAGTTTGTACCCCACATAATAAATAATTCCATTTTAAGAGTTGGGGGTGAGAGATAGTTCATGCCTTCGAGATATACCTCCTTATTTTTGGCATTGCACTCACTTTCTCACTAATAAATTAGCATCTTTCTATGGCTTTGGAAAATAATACCTGCATTGAAGAGCTTTTGCAGTTGTAGGCACAACACTATGATGTCCCTCAATTGGTGACATATAACAATCATCAATAATAGCATCAACTTCAATTTCTGGTACACACCCTCTATCATATTGTCGGCACACTTCCTAAATAAATAGGGTTTATCCTAAAAGTACTTCTTTGTATCTAAAAAAACCACTTTAATTAATAAAAATTTAGTCCATTGGGAATAATCCCACATGCAACATAATTAGCAAAGTCAATATACCAAGGCGGGGTACCATTAGAAACAACCATTAATGACTCATCAGAAAAGACACCTTCAACATCTTTGTCACTAGCACTAACCACATTCCACTCAAAACTTGGCTCAGACCCTTTTTTGTCTTTGACTTCAAAGTTTAATTCTTGAAACAACAATACCTAACAAATCAACCTCAGTTTTACATCTTTTTTAGCAATCAAGCAACAAAGAGAACCATGTTCAGTATGCACGACCACCTTATTTCTCAAAAGATAAGACAGGGACTTCTCAAAAGTGAACACAACAACCAATAGCTCTTTCTTAGTGATTGTATAATTTTTTGGGCTATATTCAGGATCTTGCTTTCATAATAAATCAGGTAAAGTAGTTTACCTTCCTTCATCCCAACACCACACCCAAGGCACCCCACTAGCATTACACATAAGTTCAAATGGAAAATTCCAATTAGGTTCAACAATTATTAAAGAGGAAATGAGTTTTTCTTTTGGACAAGAGAATGCTTCCATGCAAGCATTATCAAACACAAGCACTATTTCCTTCTCAAGCAATTTTGAAAAAAAATCCTTTTTGAATCAAAGATAAAATCCAGCATGACCCAAAAAAATATGAACCCCTATGATAGAAATAGGAGGAGGTAACTTGGAATAATGCTCCATCATGGCTTGATTGACTTGAATACTATGCCCTAAAATTTTATGTTACACTACAATACCTTCCTTTACTATGAAGTGATTTTTTCTTAACTCAAAACAAATTTTCTTCCACATACTTTTGCATTGTTTTACTAAGATTCTCAAGAAAAGATTCAAATGTATCTCTAACTATCGAGAAATCATCCACAAGAACATACATTGTATGCTCTACCATGTTAGCAAATATCGACAACATACATCTATGAAACAATGTTGGTATATTGCATAAGCTAAATGGCGTTCTTCTAAAGGCAAATGTGTTGTATGGGCACATGAAGGTCATCTTTCTTGATCCTTACGCACAATAGACATTTGATTCTAACCAAAGTAGCTATCCAAGAAACAATACCAACCACAAACTACTAGTCTATCCAACATTTGATCCATAAAAGGCATTTAAAAATGATCTTTCTCCATCCATGCATTTAACATTTGATAATCCATAAACCTGACAAGGTAGCAACCACATCATCATAATCATAAATATCTTCACTATCAAAGTTTAATAATATAGCAGCTGAGGATTCACCAAGACTTGCAACTTCACTCATACTAGCAGTGGCCTCATCAACCACATCAATAACCAAGAGCACATTAAGGTTGCTTGGTTGTTTTATTTACATATTAAAGATTACTTCCTCACCCATTTACCAGAACATTAATTCCCCACTCTCTACATCAACAAGAGCTCCTTGGTAGCCAAGAATGGCCTACCAAGAATAATATAGACTTCCATATCAACCTCATAATGTAGGATCACAAAATTGGCCAAAAATATGAATTCGTCTACCGTCACCAATACATCGGATACCAATGACATGCTTGATGATTTAATTTTCCATAAGAAAGTGCATTGTAGTTGGTGTAGATTTGGCCAACCCAAGTTGCTTAAAGATAGTGTAAGGCATCAAAGTGATACCATCACAATCCAAGCTAGTCCCCAGGTGTGACATGATGATCTGAACTCCAAAGGACCTAATCAAGCCATCTTGGCATATTAACAAGCATACATAAGGTAATTAAAGCATCATCACAATCTATATGGGAATAGGGAATTGGCCTCATCTTAACATCATAAGAGAAAATGGAACAAGTTTAGCAAGAAGCGATAGGATAACTTACACAATTTGACATGCCTCTACATAGTCTAGATAGGCAGAGGCTAAAAAGAAAGAGTAGAACAAGAAATTGTGTTAAGTTTTCAACATAAGCTAAGCAACTAAAATAGTAGAACATGGCTTGTCCTCGAAAAAAGAGGACTCACCACAAGTCTTCAAGTCAAACATCGAAATCTAGTCACAAGCACGAGAAGTAGAATGCGAACCCTTTCCTACATTATAACATAATGTAGGCATAGAGTATGCATTAGTACACTTAAAGGTACTAAGTTTGTGAGCAATGCAATGCGAAATAAATCATTATACGTAAGTAAGCATTTGAAATATCTTGATAAAAGAGTAATAAAATTATACATAAAATGTAAGGGAAATGTAAAGTATCAGAAAAGATCATACATATGTGAGAATTAACCACAATCGATACTAAGACCAAGTGAACTATAACATGAAATTCTAATGTCTACCTGTATATCAAAAGGCGAGTTTATTTGCCAAGGCAGAAATCTACCCCATTAAATGGGTTCATGAGCTATGTGAATCTACTAGCATAACTATATTGGTAAAGGAAATCCTAGGACAACAATATAGTTACGAGACTTAGAAATTGCTACTAAGGACCCCTTGAGTGGAGTCCCCACCTCTAAGGCGCATTGAGTGATAATCAAATTTCAGGAATGCATATCATAAAATCATACTTATCATATATTCATTAGACTTGTCATAAATTATAGTTCATCATAATTTCCATCACATATCATGTAGGAAAGACTAGTCATGATTACTAATCAAAATCACGGAAACTTATACATAGAGTATCTCACTTTTATATGATTATGTAATGTTGGTGTAAGCCTTCCATCATTACATTCATATCTCAATTACCAGTATCATTAGGATCCTAAGTCACCTTCAAAGTCTTAGTTCACCCATCATTGAGATCCTAAGTCACCTTTGAGGTCTTAAGCCACCCTCCTTACATGAACACTTAAAATTTCATGATCATGACTTGTAAAAAAGAAGGTAGAAGTATGAATTTCAAATAAATTAACTAGAAATCATGTAATGAGGATACATTCATGCATAATCATATAGAATAGGATCGATTGAATAAAACTTAAGGGAAACCCTAAGTGATTTCATGAACCCTAAGTAGCTTATATGAGAAATATTATATAAATTAAATCATCAAAATCATACAATTGAATAGTAATTCATGCTTAATTAAGTAAATAAATAATACTTGAAACTCAATTTATGAAATTGAAGGAGAAATTAACGACCCATAAAGAACTGTGTAGCATTGTAGAGAATTCATGTAGAAAATCATAAATATTGCAATTATAATCAACTCAAGCCAAAATAGATTAATTATCATTGAATAAATCATGATTCATATAATTAAATAGGAATTAAGAAGATCCAAAAAATATACATACTTGAAATTGGATGAAAATTTGAGAATTTGAAGGGACTGCATGGATGAAGACCAACATACCTTGGGTAAGAAGTCATAATAAACTTCAAGAAATTCTGATGAAGAAATTGAAAGAATTCCTTCGTATGTTCGATAGGGATTTGAAAGCCTTAGTAGAGAGAAATTTTGGGATTGATGAATGAGGAGTGAATGAATGAATAATTCGGGTTCATTGACTAATAAATAAGAAAAAGTCCAAAGTACCCTCACTTAAACATTGAAATCGGACAACAGTAGCAAATCTAGTTTGCGATACGGAGGGATTTCATCATAGGTCATTTTTTAGTAAGTTGAATTTTGGTTAGATTTTGGCCTAATTTTTTCCAAGGTTGAATTTGGACTATCGCGGAGAAATCCCACGATGCATCTCTATCATAGAACCTTTTGGATGAAAAAATAATTCAAAAATTTTATTTTATTATTTGCTTGATCTAAACATCCACCAAGATTATTTCTTTGATGTTTACCTTATATTATCTTGTTTCAACCTTCAAATTTGCAGGATAATATAGATTATTACACCCAAATCACACATACTTTTAAAAATTAGAGCAACCCAATTGTCACGCCCCAAAAAGAGGGGAGGCGCGACTGGATCCCAATACCGTTATTGGCCGGGTAAGCCACTAAACATACTAGTTAACCAAACTTTGGACCAGAAGAAAATTGGGCAGCATAATGCTTAGAAAAATAAGAAACTAAGTCGGGACCATTTAGGTCATGACCTGGTCAACAACAGATTATGTACATTAAGAGAAGTAAGCCAAAATGATAAAGTACTAGCTAGACGGCAAGGCTGCCACAACAGAGGTACAGACACACACTATATATACATGTCAATCTTATGACCGGAGACTGAAGGGCACAAAAGAACCAACCCACAATAACATGTCCACAATAGCCTCTATGAGAATCACTAACACTATCGGGACAGGGCCCCGACATACCCAACTATACAAAAAAAGTAAACATCCTGTGAAAGCTCCAGGAAGAGGTGGAGCTTACCAACTCATAGCTGAATGGGGCTCCTAGTGGAGGGGTAAATCAGAACCCCTAACTGAACCTGCACGCACGAAATAAAATGCAGCGTCCCCAGGCAAAGGGACGTCAGTACGAATAAACATGTACTGGTATGTAAGGCAGGAAGTAAAATCATAGATAACCATAGTAAAAAGGTTAGAAATATTACCTGTAACCAAAACTCAAGTAGCCTTAATGGCCAATAAGCCACCTCCTAGTGATAAAAGAAATGCATGGTATGCTCGAGTGTCGCATGTCGTGAATACATATATATAGATGCAAATGCATGACATACCCAACCAAATGCTAGCACTGGTGGTCCATTCCGGTAGCTAACCGGCATCATATCTGCCAACTTGTGGCCATCTGTACCATATACATATATAGTTGGGAAAATAGGCCCCATACCTTTGATTATAGCTCGAAGTCCATGCATAACGTGCAATGTATGATATGAATGTTTAATGCACATAGTAAGCCATAGAAAGAACTTAGCCAATCTTGGCTCATTGGTACACTTATTCTCATAGCATCATAGTCATTGTCATTTGGCCAATCTTGGCTCATTGGTACATTTATTCTCATAAGATCATAATCTTTGTCATAATATATACATATGGCTTGTGGAATCATACATGTCCTTTTTAACAAGTTTGGGAACTTAACCCAACATTTAGAGTGAAGCCTTAACTTTGAAAATGTTCATAAAGGTGCTTTACATAATGATTATATTTGGTCCCATGTCAATTATTAAAATAATGTATTTAAACAGGATCAAGCGCCAAAGTAGTTTAGACGAGAGTATTTCACTAGGGAATATTGGAAACCATCGCGTTATTGGTTAAATTGTTCAATTATATTTTTGTATTGAAGAAGGACTGATTTTGAATACTACATTCCTTTTGAATTCTACATTTATTTTAATGGCACTATACCAATAAGAGAAACACATTGGACATGTGAATAGGTAGCCGGGAAACCGACAAAATGATATATAGAAATTGAATGTCCAGTTTAAGCGAACGAATGGAATTTCAACCTAATACCATGATGAATATAACTCAGCTGCAATCCCAATGCCTTTCACAGAAGGTCTTTCTAGCAACAGAATAGTAAGATATCACATTTGACGTTTTGGAAAATTTCCCAGATTTCGTGCTAAAAGGAGGGACGGAGCTTAGCCTTAACATACCTCTCCAACGAACGTCCGATTGCCAAAAGTTCTTTCACGAAAGTTGTTCCTTACGTTCTAAGCTTCGCAACGACTATATATACGCAGCTTAAAGACACCTATAAACAGTTAAAAATTTAGCATTAATGACTAGATTCGGCAAGGAGCATTTACGCGAGGAAATATCCGTAAAACTTCGTAAGAATGACCGTAAAAGAGCTTCACAATTATAACCTAAACACACGAGCTGAAAACCAAAAATACCAGCCAGAACACCACTTTTTTTACAGCCCCTAAACAGCTCCAAACACAGCTAATACGAGGGGAAAACAATTCCAAAGCGTAAGGCATGCATTTCTAGGCACGGAGACGAATCTTAACGGTAAAAAATGCGAAAAACTTACCTAAATCACTTAGAGGACCCTTGGGATCTTTCTCTTCAGTTGCAAACTGGTTTGGGACGAAAATGGCTGAATTTTGAGCTTTAAAGTGTCAAAATAGCCGACATTTAAGTCGGGTCAACCCGACCCGACACATGACCCGGTTTCCAGCTCGGGCAGTCTCGGTAAAACGGTAATAACTCTTTATTCTGAGGTCGGTTTGATGCGCGGTTTTGTGTGTTGCAAACTAGACTCATAGATCTTCAATTTGATAGGTCATGGACCTTCTAACTCCTTATAGTCTGAGAGATATGACCCGATACATTTGACCCAAATTTAAGAAGGATTTCTTAAAGAAACTTACGGTAACTTTGGCCAACCATTATCTTGCAACTTTTTTGATTCCAAAACTTAATGTATGACCTTTGTGCTATTAAAATAAATTAACGAAATCCATTATTAGCAAATTATAAACTTTTAATTCCATCTGAAAAGTGAAACCTAATTTAGACCTTCCGAAAAGGGCGAGGTGCCACTTGGGTCATTTCTTTAATCCCGAAAGTGCATTGAGGGTATTCCTTTGGCTTAAAACTTTAGGTCCTTGAAATTACCACTTATTGACAGCCTTATTATCCTTAGGTTCTATCCAAATTCATGTATGTCTTATATGACACACCACCCTATATATAGAAGACGAGGAACACGGGGTTTCACAGTCTCCCCCCCTTAAGAACATTCGGCCGCGAATGTATCTAGACAACCCTTTGGTTGCATTACCATCTACAAAAATATTCTTTTGATACATCTATTACCCTTTCAAAGCATAAATCAACTTCCAAAAACTCCAACTACTAAGCTTTGTATAGCTATCCCGCGACAAAACATACAAGTTTCACCTCCAAATCCTTTAAAACTTACGTTGCTAAAAAAAAGATAATTGCCAGTTTTGGAACACCACCCACCTAAGGTTATAAATAGCTAGGGTGATTCCTCATCATTTCTTTCTTTGGCTTCCCAAGTTATTTCCTCAATATATTTTTTGCACGACGCTATCACGAAGGCCACTTTTTATTTCGAAGCTTTCTTTGTCAATCTAAAATAGCCACTGGTACCTCATCATAAGTTAAGCCTTGAGCAAAGGGGGTGTCCTTAATGCGAGTAATACACGAAGGATCTCTAATGTACTTCCGCAACATAGATACATGAGGCACTGGATGGACTGCTCTCACTTCTAAAGGAAAATTAAGCTCGTATGTTACCTTGCTAATTTCTCTAATAATCTTATACGGTCCAACATATCTAGGATTAAGCTTTCCTGTATTTCTAAACCGCATGAGTCCCTTCATAGGTGAGACCTTTAAAAAGACCCAATATTCTACATCAAACACTAAGTCTAGTCGTCGAACATCTGCGTAAGAGTTCTGCTGATTCTGGGCCCTTTGCAGTAATCTCTGATATGTTTCTTTTCTTTCGTTGCTTGTTGAACTAGATTAGGGTCTAGCAACTTTTCCTCCCCAACTGTAAGCTAATCAACCGGTGACCTACATCTTCACCCATATAGTGCTCCCTAAGGATCCATTCAAATACTAATATAGAAGCTATTATTATAAGCAAACCCAATAAGAGATAGATGCTCATCCCGATTTCCTTTAAAGTCCAGTATATAGGCGCATAACATATCCTCAAGGGTATGGATGGGACACCCTGCTTGCCCATCAGTTTTTGGATGAAAAGCGGTTTTGAGATCACCTGAGTGCCCAGACCCTTCTTAAAAGACTTCCAAAAAAATTGTACGGTAAATTGAGCCCCTTTATCAGAGATGATAGATAATGGAACTCTTTGAAGGCAAATAATCTCTTAAAATATAAAGCTTAGCATAATCCTCCGCTGAATATGTCATTCATACTAGCAAGAAATGAGCAGATTTTATCAACGTATCAATGATTATCCAAATAGAATCATCCTACGTGGAGTATGAGGCAACCTAGTGATGAATCCCATATTTATCAAGTCCCATTTCCAGAACGTAAAATCAGTACCTTAGCTAGGCCTTCAGGCCTCTGATGTCCTGTTTTAACATGCTGGTAGTTGGGGCATTGGCACCATCCTTGGAATATCTTTTTCATGCCATTTAACCAATAAATCTGTCGTAGGTCTCAACACCCCCTTTTTTTGCCCCAGGTTGAGACAAATATCTAGAATAATAAGCCTCAATGTGAATCTTGGCACGGAGCCCTCCGAGGTTTGGCACACATAAGAGGCCGTGATACTGAAGGAATCTATCTCAAGTTAGCTCAATTAGAGGATGTTGCTGTTGTGGACACTCTCCCTCGATATTATAAGCCTAGGGTCCTCATGTTGTTGCTCTCTTACCTCAGTAGCAATGGAAAATTTTGTTGTATTTTAAACAATCACATCTTCTCCTTTTGTATCTACTAATAGCACTTGCATGCTAGTTAGTTGACGTAAATCTTTTGTCATTTCAACCTTATCAGCTTCAGCATGACTTAGACTTCCCATATTTATCGGCTAAGTGCATCAGCAACAATATTAGCTTTACCGAGGTTGTACAAAATGTCAACATCATAATCTTTTAGTAATTCTAGCCACCTTCTTTGTCATAGGTTCAACTCCTTCTGCTTGAATAAATATTGGAGACTTTGGTGGTCGGTAAAAATATCAACATGAACTCTGTATAGATAATGCTACCAAATCTTTAGGGCAAAAACAACTACGGCAAACTCAGAATCATGGGTAGGATAGTTTTGTTCATGCTTTCCCAACTGTTTAGAAGCATATGCAATAACTCTACCATGCCGCATAAGAATACAACCCAGGCCAATTCTCGAGGCATCACAATATACAACGTAGCCTTCAGTTCCATCTGGAAAAGCCAGGATAGGTGCGGTGGTAAGCCTTTTCGTTAGCTCTTGAAAACTCTGTTCACATAATTAAGTCTACTGAAACTTAGCTTCTTTATACATCAACCTCGTTAGTGGTATAGAGGTAGTGGAGAATCCCACAACAAAATATCCTGCAAAGCCCAAAAAGCTATGGACCTCTGTCGGATTCAAGGGTCTCGGCCAGACCATTTGTGACGCCTGGTAAAATTACCAAAATGCCCCTAGAGTGAGGTACGCGCGTAACGCATCTTTCGAGGCTCGTATGGCGAATCCGAGACCGGATTCGTGATCAGCATGAAAAAATGGAGCGGGAAAATAGTCCGGGTCGAATTTTAGGAAGACCCGATCGAAAGATAAATTTTCGATCCAAGTCAGAAAACAGTGACTGTCCGCGACAGAGGCGCGACGCGCACCTGCCGCGGAGGGACACTTATATATATTTTTCCAGATTTTCGACGGGATGGAGAAAACTCGTTTAAAAATACTTTTTCAAAAATACACAGTGCGCGCTAGGTCCGCGTCGCGGACCGTGTAAATTCCAAACTGGAAATTTTTAATTTATTTCGAGGGGCATTCCGGTCAATCCCTAACCCCTCCTAAACACTAATACATGGCTAGTAAGGTCGTTTCTACATGAAAAGAGCCTAACAAAACCTATTCTAAGTCCTATTCTAAAATCTAACAAGGCTAGGGCTTGAGGAGAGGAGAGAAAGGCTTGGGGTGAGGAATAAGAGAAGAGGATCCTCGACATCACCCGGTTGGACAGTGCATCACAGGTATGTAAGGCTAAACTAAAGCATGGGATTGTTCTCTCATGTGCCCCATAGAGGTCATAGTTGAATTGATGATTGAAGGGTCTACATGCATGATTTCTTTGATGGATTTTCTTGAAAATTATATTTGAAATTACATGTTTTCTATGTTGATGATCATCATACTATTTGTTTTCTTAAATTGAATACTTTCATGGAATTTGCATAACCCTACATGACTATTTTGAAAAGCATGCATAATGAACTTGAGACTTGAATCTAGGGCCTTGTATTGGGATTGTTGACTGTGATGATGAGTCGATGAAATCTTGATTGTTGTATGAGTCTCTATAAATGAACTCTACCAGTGTGTTTATTCACTTGTTTCCTAATGACTATTATACAATCTTGAGTCATTGAGAGGGTGTTGATGATAGGGTTAAAGTCCCTATGAGATGTTGATGATAAGGTTAAAATCCCTATGAGATGATTGATGATAGGGTGAAAGTCCCTATGAGATAATTGATGAAAGGGGCCAAGGTCCCGGTGAAATATCAGTCGTGGACGGGGAGTGGGTCCCTATGAGACTGGCAGTCGTTGACGGGGAGTGAATCCCTATGAGACTGGTTGAGGTTGATTTTATGAGCATTGAGTTGGGAGGAGTATCGAGCACCGAAATGAGCAGGAGTGAGTCCCACTCGAACTCATTAACTACGTCGCCAAACGTAGGAGAGGCTTAAACCATCACATACATACATATGGTTTCCCTCGAGATTTAACAGTCCCTGAAAGCAATAGAGGATCTGTTCAATTTGATTCCATGTCGGGTATATTGACATGGGATCCAGTGTTCCTTACCTGGCAAGTTTGGGACCACTGTGGCAACATCAAGGTGATTGTTGTACATTCACTGGCTCATAAGTGGGTGTTGTCGATTAAGAGAAACTCTCGGGGAAAATTCTTACTGTACTCCGAGTCTAGATGAGATGAAAGGGGGTGAGCTCCTCTGAGTTGAGTCTTGAGATGAGATGAGAGGGGGTGAGCTCCTCTGAGATGATCCACGAGATGAGTTGAGACTAATGATGAGTCTGAGTTAATGATGTGTCACTTGTCTACTCTTTATTCTTTCATAGATAGACAGTTGACTGTTTTGATGTGATTATGATGTTTATCTTGAGTTGATATTGTTTTCCATGTTATTCTACCTGTTTTGGTTTCATTCAGCTATTTTACATACCAGTATATTCCAAGTACTGACGTCCACTCTGGACTGCATCGTTTTATGATGTAGAGGCAGGTACTAGGGATCATCAACAGGCGCTCCGCTGAAGATCAGAGATCCGAAGTTGATTTGGTAAGCCTCCCCTACTCCGGAGGGACCATTATCTTATTTCATCATGCTTTAGAGTTAGGACTGGATCATCTTCTTATTTTGTTTGGGATAGCCATGGGTCTGTTATTGGCACCACATGATTAAGTGATAGAGGTTTCATAGACAGGTGCCGAGTGTTGATGTTGATATTGTGAGCTAGTTCTTTCTACTAGCCTTCGTTATTTTGCTTATATTATATTGAGAACTTTAGATGAACTGTGTCCACTGCTTGCATATAATTTTCGTTGATCAGTAGAAGTAATGATTGAATGATGTGATGAGACTAGGTGGTTCGCTTGGGGGCTAGCAATAGTCTTCGAGTGCCGGCCACGCCAAGGGTACCCTCCCGGGGCGTGACAAACTTGGTATCAGAGCAAGGTTCAAGTGTCCTATGGAGTCTATGAAGCCGTGTATAGTAGAGTCTTGTTTATGGGTGTGTTGTCGACCACACTTCATAAGCAGGAGGCTATGGGACATTAGGAATGGTTACACTTCTTTCTTATTCTAAATCGTGCGATAGAGTTGAACTCTATGAAAACTATCCTCTAATTCTTGCGTTACACGTGCAGAATCGATAACATGCCTCCCAGAAGAGCTGTTAGAGGAAGGGGACGTCCTGCCAGGCAAGCTGTTAACCCACCTGAGCCTCAAGTACCCGAGGGGCCTGTGGATTCGGCTGTCCCTGTTGGGCAACCTCCTCAAGCTGAGATCTCGAATGCTGAGCTACGCCAAGCCATTCAAACTTTGGCCCAGGCTATAGCAGCACCTGCTGTGAGGCAAGGTGCGGGTAGGACAGACTCTCATGGCACCTTTAGAGTCCGAGAATTTCTGAGGATGAACCCGCCCGAGTTCACGAGGTAGGCATCTACTGAAGACCCCGAGAACTATATAGAGGAACTTGAGAAGGTGTTCCAAGTGATGCACGTGGCTGATGCTGATAGGGTTGAATTGGCTGCCTATCAACTCAAAGGGGTGGCCAGGTTGTGGTTCGACCAATGGAAGAAGGGCCAAGGGGACGATGCTTCATATGTGACTTGGGCGGTGTTTGAGGAGGCTTTCTTGGGACGCTTTTTCCCAAGGGAGAAAAGAGAGGCTAAGGTGAGGGAGTTCCTGAATCTGAAGCAGGGCTCCATGACCGTGCAGGAGTATGGGTTGAAATTCACGCAACTATCCCGCTATGCTCCAGACATGGTTGCTAATATGAGCGGAAGGATGGGAATGTATGTAGATGGGTTGAACAGAGGACCCAAGAGAGATGGAAGAGGAGCTATGCTTGTGAGTGACATGGACATCGGGCGACTGATGACATTCGTGCAGCAAGCTGACGAAGAAAGGCAACAGGACAGGGAAGAGTTCAAGCGCAAGAGGGCTAAGACATCCAGTCACGAGGGTGGAAGGAGAGGTAATGGGAATCGATTTCCAGCACCCTCAGCTGCTAGCGCACCTGTGCCTAAAGGCACATATGATCAGAGGTTCCGAAATACGGGGAACCACGGACCCCAGTCCGAAGCTAGTGTGGCTCAAGGTTCTCAGAGTAGTCCACAGTGTGATAACTGTGGAAAGGCGCATTGGGGGAGATGTCGTGATAAGAATGACGCATGCTTCGGGTGTGGCCAAGTAGGCCACTACAAGAAGGATTATCCAAAATGGGCTAGCCAGGCCCAGTCTGCGGCATCGGCCCCATCAGTTAGAGGGAACCCAAGGGCCACTACGTCAGGTGCAGGCAGGGCCACAAACTGCTTATATGCTATGGGGAGTCGCCAAGATCAGGAAAATTCTCCAAACGTTGTGACGGGTATGATCCGAGTCTTTACTCTTGATTGTTATGTTTTGATGGATCATGGTGCCACATTATCGTGTGTAACTCCTTATGTGGCCAGTAAATTTGATAAAACCCCCGAGAGTCTTCTTGAACCCTTTGATGTTTCTACTCCGGTGGGTGAGTCTATTCGAGCTGAAAGAGTCTATAGAGCTTGTGTAGTGTCCATCCATCATAGGGACACCATTATTGATTTGATCGAGTTAAAGATGGTTGACTTTGATTTGATCCTCGGAATGGATTGGCTTCACGCCTGTTATGCCTCTGTGGATTGCAGATCCCGAACGGTTCAGTTCCAATTTCCAAATGAACCAGTTCTAGAGTGGAAGGGTGACTCAGTGACACCTAGGGGGAGGTTTATCTCATATCTTAAAGCCCGGAAGTTAATTTCCAAAGGTTGTATCTATCACTTGGTGAGAGTGAAATCTGATGATGTTGAGTCCCCAACCCTTGAGTCAGTTCCGGTTGTCAACGAGTTTCCAGAAGTCTTTCCTGATGATCTGCCCGGAGTCCCTCCTGATAGGGAGATTGACTTTGGGATTGATGTTCTTCCAGATACCCAGCCTATTTCGATCCCACCTTATAGAATGGCCCCCGCTGAGTTAAAAGAATTGAAAGGGAAATTGAAAGATTTGCTGGAAAAGGGCTTCATTAGGCCAAGTGTTTCACCATGGGGTGCCCCTGTTTTATTCATGCGGAAGAAAGATGGGTCTCACAGAATGTGTATTGATTATAGGCAACTGAACAAGGTCACGATAAAGAACAAATATACCCTCTCGAGGATAGATGATTTGTTTGACCAACTTCAGGGCGCCTCTTGCTTCTCTAAGATAGACCTTAAATCTGGCTACCATCAGTTGAAGGTGAGGGAGCGTGACGTTCCAAAGACAGCCTTCAGGACTAGATATGGCCATTTCGAGTTCTTGGTCATGTCCTTCGGGATGACGAATGCACCTGCCGCCTTTATGGACTTGATGAATAGGGTGTTCGAGCCATATCTTGATTTGTTTGTGATTGTGTTCATCGATGACATTCTGGTGTATTCAAGGAGTGAGGAGGAGCATGCTAACCACCTCAGAGTGGTCCTCCAAACTCTTAAGGACCATGAGTTGTATGCAAAGTTCTCCAAATGTGAATTCTGGCGTGAGTCAGCGGCCTTCCTAGGCCACGTGGTTTCCGGTGATGGTATTCGGGTGGATGCCCAAAAGATTGAGGCGGTTAAGAGCTGGCCCCGACCTACCACTCCAACCGATATCAGAAGTTTCTTGGGGCTGGCAGACTACTACCGCAGGTTTGTGGAGGGATTTTCTTCCCTATCCGCGCCACTGACCAAATTGACTTAGAAAAAAGGTCAAATTCCTGTGGTCCGAAAAATGTGAAAGGAGTTTCCAGGAATTGAAAACAAGGTTAACTACTGCACCGGTCCTAACACTACCCGACGGGACCGAAGACTTTGTAATCTATTGTGATGCCTCGATGGTTGGATTGGGATGTGTATTAATGCAAAGGGGGAAAGTGATAGCTTATGCTTCCAGGCAGCTCAAGGTTCATGAGAGAAACTACCCAACCCATGACCTCGAGTTGGAAGCAGTGGTGTTTGCACTTAAAATTTGGCGGCACTACTTGTATGGAGTGCATGTGGATGTGTTCACTGACCACAAGAGCTTACAGTATGTTTTTAGCCAAAAAGAACTCAACTTGCAACAGAGGAGATGGTTAGAATTGCTCAAGGATTACGACATGAGCATACACTACCACCCAGGTAAAGCTAACGTCGTGGCTGATGCTCTTAGCAGGTTATCAATGGGTAGCACAGCCCATGTGGAGGAAGGAAAGAAGGAGTTAGCCAAGGACGTGCACCGGTTGGCTCGATTGGGAGTCCGACTCGAGGAGAACAACGAGGGAGGAGTTAATGTCCAGGACGGGTCTGCTTCCTCGTTAGTGGTGGAGGTGAAGGAAAAGCAAGACCAAGACCCTGTCCTACTCAAATTGAAGGAGGATGTCCAAAATCAGAGGGTGATGGTCTTCTCCAAAGGGGGAGATGGAGTGTTAAGATATCAAAGTCGATTGTGTGTCCTAGATGTTGATGACATACGAGACAGAATCATGGCAGAGGCTCATAACACGAGATATTTCATTCATCCTGGCTCCACCAAAATGTACCATGACTTAAGGGAGATCTATTGGTGGAACGGGATGAAGAGGGACATCGCGGAGTTCGTTTCGAAGTGCCCAAATTGCCAACAAGTGAAGGTTGAGCATCAAAGGCCATGTAGACTGGCTCAGAACTTTGAAATTCCGGAATGGAAATGCGAGATGATTAATATGGACTTTATCACTGGTCTGCCAAGGTCTCAAAAGCAACATGATTCGATATGGGTGATCGTGGACAGAATGACTAAGTCAGCTCACTTCCTGGCAGTCAAGACAACGAACACTGCGGAAGAGTATGCCAAGTTGTACATCCAGGAGATTGTGAGGTTACATGGAGTCCCCTTGTCCATCATCTCGGACAGAGGAACTCAATTTACCTCCCAGTTCTGGAGATCATTTCAGAAAATTTTGGGTACGAAGGTAAACCTGAGTACGGCTTTCCACCCACAGACGGATGGTCAGGCGGAGCGTATAATTCAAACACTGGAGGATATGTTGAGAGCTTGTGTCCTTGACTTCAAAGGGAATTGGGATGATCATTTGCCACTGGCTGAATTTGCATATAACAATAGTTATCATGCGAGCATCCAAATGGCTCCTTATGAAGCCTTGTACGGAAGGAGGTGTAGATCGCCCATTGGGTGGTTTGAGGCTGGAGAAGCGGAGCTCATTGGACCTGATCTTGTTCAACAGTCGATGGAGAAGGTCAAGGTCATTAGAGAGAGGTTAAAGACTGCCCAGAGTCGCCAAAAATCTTACACTGACGTGAGGAGAAGAGATCTGGAGTTCGAAGTAGATGATTGGGTGTACTTGAAGGTGTCACCTATGAAGGGTGTCCTAAGATTTGGGAAGAAGGGAAAGTTGAGTCCACGTTATGTCGGATCCTATCAAATCGTAAGGAGAATTGGGAAGGTGGCCTACGAATTAGAGTTGCCTTTCGAACTAGATGGGGTACATCTGGTGTTTCATGTGTCTATGTTAAAGAAATGCTTGGGAAGCCCGGCCTTGGTGATCCCTGTCGATAGCATTAGGGTGAAGGATAACCTATCTTACGAAGAGGTTCCGGTTCAAATTCTGGATCGTCAGATTCGTAAATTAAGGAACAAAGAAATAGCTTCAGTCAAAGTCCTGTGGAGGAATCGATTCGTTGAACAGGCCACATGGGAAGCTGAGGAGGAAATGAAGGCAAAGTATCTGCACCTGTTCGTGCCAACTGATGGTGAAAGCACCGAAGGTAAAAATCCTTACTCTTCACTAAGCTAAGTGTCCCATTCTTTTATCTGACTTACTATCATTGAGTCGAGGATTGATTTATTGAAATTAGTGTGGGGACGAGTCGTAAGTCTATTCGTGCCTTAATACCCACCTCGACTCCTCATACGAGGACGAATGATCCCAAGGGAGAGATGATGTGACGCCCGGTAAAATTACCAAAATGCCCCTAGAGTGAGGGTACGCGCGTAACGCATCTTCCGGGGCTCGTATGGCGAATCCGAGACCGGATTCATGATCAGCATGAAAAATGGAGTGGGAAAATGGTCCGGGTCGAATTTTAGGAAGACCCGATCGAAAGATAAATTTTCGATCCAAGTCACAAAACAGTGACTGTCCGCGACAGAGGCGCGACGCGCACCTGCCGCGGAGGGACACTTATATACATTTTTCCAGATTTTCGACGGGATGGAGAAAACTCGTTTAAAATTACTTTTTCAAAAAATACACAGTGCGCGCTAGGTCCACGTCGTGGACCGTGTAAATTCCGAACTGGAAATTTTTAATTTATTTCGAGGGGCATTCCGGTCAATCCCTAACACCTCCTAAACACTAATACACGGCTAGTAAGGTCGTTTCTACACGAAAAGAGCCTAACAAAACCTATTCTAAGTCCTATTCTAAAATCTATCAAGGCTAGGGCTTGAGGAGAGGAGAGAAAGGCTTGGGGTGAGGAATACGAGAAGAGGATCCTCGACATCACCCGGTTGGACAGTGCATCACAGGTATGTAAGGCTAAACTAAAGCATGGGATTGTTCTCTCATGTGCCCCATAGAGGTCATAGTTGAATTGATGATTGAAGGGTCTACATGCATGATTTCTTTGATGGATTTTCTTGAAAATTATATTTGAAATTACATGTTTTCTATGTTGATGATCATCATACTATTTGTTTTCTTAAATTGAATACTTTCATGGAATTTGCATAACCTTACATGACTATTTTGAAGAGCATGCATAATGAACTTGAGACTTGAATCTAGGGCCTTGCATTGGGATTGTTGACTGTGATGATGAGTCGATGAAATCTTGATTGTTGTATGAGTCTCTATAAATGAACTCTACCGGTGTGTTTATTCACTTGTTTCCTAATGACTGTTATACAATCTTGAGTCATTGAGGGGGTGTTGATGATAGGGTTAAAGTTCCTATGAGATGTTGATGATAGGGTTAAAATCCCTATGAGATGATTGATGATAGGGTGAAAGTCCCTATGAGATAATTGATGAAAGGGGCCAAGGTCCGGGTGAAATATCAGTCGTGGACGGGGAGTGGGTCCCTATGAGACTGGCAGTCGTTGACGGGGAGTGAATCCCTATGAGATTGGTTGAGGTTGATTTTATGAGCATTGAGTCGGGAGGAGTATCGAGCACCGAAATGAGCAGGAGTGAGTCCTACTCGAACTCATTAACTACGTCGCCAAATGTAGGAGAGGCTTAAACCATCACATACATACATATGGTTTCCCTCGAGGTTTAACAGTCCCTGAAAGCAATAGAGGATCTGTTCAGTTTGATTCGATGTCGGGGATATTGACATGGGATCCAGTGTTCCTTACCTGGCAAGTTTGGGACCACTGTGGCAACATCAAGGTGATTGTTGTACATTCACTGGCTCATAAGTGGGTTTTGTCGGTTAAGAGAAACTCCCGGGGAAAATTCTTACCGTACTCCGAGTCTAGATGAGATGAGAGGGGGTGAGCTCCTCTGAGTTGAGTCTTGAGATGAGATGAGAGGGGGTGAGCTCCTCTGAGATGATCCATGAGATGAGTTGAGACTAATGATGAGTCTGAGTTAATGATGTGTCACTTGTCTACTCTTTATTCTTTCATAGATAGACAGTTGACTGTTTTGATGTGATTATGATGTTTATCTTGAGTTGATATTGTTTTCCATGTTATTCTACCTGTTTCGGTTTCATTCAGCTATTTTACATACCAGTACATTCCAAGTACTGACGTCCACTCTGGACTGCATCGTTTTATGATGTAGAGGCAGGTACTAGAGATCATCAACAGGCGCTCCGTTGAAGATCATAGATCCGAAGTTGATTTGGTGAGCCTCCCTACTCCAGAGGGACCATTATCTTATTTTATCATGCTTTAGAGTTAGGACTGGATCATCTTCTTATTTTGTTTGGGGTAGCCATGGGTCTGTCATTGGCACCACATGATTAAGTGATAGAGGCTTCATAGACAGGTGTCGAGTGTTGATGTTGATATTGTGAGCTAGTTCTTTCTACTAGCCTTCATTATTTTGCTTATATTATATTGAGAACTTTAGATGAACTGTGTCCACTGCTTGCATATAATTTTCGTTGATCAGTAGAAGTAATGATTGAATGATGTGATGAGACTAGGTGGTTCGCTTGGGGGCTAGCAATAGTCTTCGAGTGCCGGCCACGCCAAGGGTACCCTCCCGGGGCGTGACACCATTACTGCTTCAATTTTCTAGCCATCGACTTTGATACTATTGCTAGCAATAACATGTCCACGAAAAGCTATAGAAGTGAACCAAAATTCACATTTGGAGAATTCAGCATATAACTTGTTGTCGTGGAGAATCTATAATATAACTCGCAAGTGGTCTTGCTTGCTCAACTCCTGACTCATCCTAAATATTGCCTTTGGAATATCAACATCCCTGACTCGTAGCTGGTAGTACCTGGGTCACAAGTCAATCTTTGAGAAACCATCAATCCACATAAAAGTATACTTATTCATGATAGTGAATTTGTTTTAGCTATCTATAACAGATACGCATCCGTAAAGAGCCATCTTTCTTTCAAGCAAAGAGCACTGGAGTACCCCATGGAGATGTGCTTGGCCTAATAAGGTCTCTATCAAGCAAACTCTACAGTTGTTCCTTCAAGTCTCTTAGCTCTACAGGAGCCATTTTTCTTAGAGAGAAACGAGTATAGGTTGCATATCAGGGAGAAAATCTAAAGAAAATTTGATATCCCTTTCAGGGGATCCCGGTAAGCTCATCGGGGAATATTATCATGAATTCATTCACAGTAGGGACTGACTAAAGGGCCAATTGCTAATAAAATATCTCGTCTTCCTGTAGTGGTAACATGCACTGGAACCCTTTCTACACTGTCTAGTATGAAGCTTACCACATTGAGTACATGGGGGAGTAGGTTGTCTCATTTGTGCATAATGCTCATGTTGATAGCTATCAGGCTGATGTAAATTCTGCCTTGGCCTTGACTTATTATAATAATCAAATCGCTGGCCTTATATCTATAGCAGGGAACTACCCACTGACGGAGGTTGATATCGATGGAAAGGAGGCCTAAAATCACCCTGTAGCTCCCTATAAGACCTCATAGTACGAGCTCTCTTATTCTTCTCCCTATCTCTATGGGTACCCCGAATTCGACGAGAAAGATCCTCTGTAGTCTAAGCAAAAGCCTGAATACGAGAAATATCTACACCATCTTGTAAAGAGGCTATCTTGCAGTCTTTGACCAAATGATCCCCCAAAACCATCCATATAACGATGAACTCTAGCACTCATAGTACATACAATATCTGGTGCATACCTAGCCAAAGAATTTAACCTAAGGCTATACTTCTTTACACTCATATCCTCTTGATTCAAACTAATAAACTGGTCAAGACGGGCCTTCCGCACCTCCCGTGGTAAGTAATGGGCTAAAAATGCCCCAAAGAAGTCCTACCACTCTGCTGGCGGAGCATTAGGCCCTTTTGATCTCTCCTATGCCTCGTACCACAAGATGGCAACATCAAGTAGTCGAAAAGAAGCGAACTCCACTGCCTCGGTGATAGAGGCATGCATCACTCTCAATACTCTATACCTATGGTCCATAAAGTCCTGTAGATCCTCAGTGGGACTGGACCCTATAAATACTGGAGGGGCCAATTGAAGAAACTCTCGTACCTTTGAGCTTTCTGTTTTATCCTTTATGGCGTCTGCTCTCACCTTTAGTTGTCTCTCATGAATAGAAACCTTCATAGTTAGTAGCTGAATAACCTTCTTCATCCCTTGATCCCCAGTCTCTAATAGGGATTGGGGTACTAGATCTCCTTGGGACCCAACAGGTGCTGATGAATCTGGTACTGTGGGCATTGGAGGCTCCCTATGTGCCTCAATAGGGAATATATCTACCTCACCAAGTAAGACATAATTGGTACCTTCTCTCAGATCCATACTTTTTTCATGTTGTGCCATCTACTGAGCATAGGTAACCCATTAAATAAGAAAGACATAACATGATATAGATTTAATATGTTCCTATAGATTTGCTCTATAGCACGATCTATTAAGTGAAAGATATGTAACCAACCCCAAATGCCTCGTAGCCTCCTGATTATAAGTGTGGTGCACAACACACCCATAAGCAAGACTCTACTAGACACGACATTGTGGACTCCCTAGGACACGACCTGCTCTGATACCATGTTTGTCACACCCCAAAAAGAGGGGAGGCGCGACTGGATCCCAATACCGTTATTGGCCGCGTAAGCCACTAAACATACTAGTTAACCAAACTTTGGACCAGAAGAAAATTGGGCAGCATAATGCATAGAAAAACAAAGAAACTAAGTCGGGACCATTTAGGTCATGACCTGGTCAACAACAGATTATGTACATTAAGAGAAGTAACCCAAAATAATAAAGTACTAGCTAGCCGGTAAGGCTGCCACAACAGAGGTACAGACACACACTATATATACATGCCAATCTTATGACCGGAGATTGAAGGGCACAAAAGAACCAACCCACAATAACATGTCCATAATAGCCTCTATGAGAATCACTAACACTATCGGGACAGGGCCCCGACATACCCAACTATACAAAAAAAGTAAACATCCTGTGAAAGTTCCAGGAAGAGGTGGAGCTTACCAACGCATAGCTGAATGGGGCTCCTAGTGGAGGGGTAAATCAGAACCCCTACCTGAACCTGCACGCACGAAATAAAATGTAGCGTCCCCAGGCAAAGGGACGTCAGTACGAATAAACATGTACTGGTATGTAAGGCAAGAAGTAAAATCATAGATAACCATAGTAAAAAGGTTAATAGAAATATTACCTGTAACCAAAACTCAAGTAGCCTTAATGGCCAATAAGCCACCTCCTAGTGATAAAAGAAATGCATGGTATGCTCGAGTGTCGCATGTCGTGAATACATATATATAGATGCAAATGCATGACATACGCAACCAAATGCTAGCACTGGTGGTCCGTTCCGGTAGCTAACCGGCATCATATCTACCAACCTGTGGCCATCTGTACCATATACATATATAGTTGGGCAAATAGGCCCCATACCTACGATTATAGCTCGAAGTCCATGCATAACGTGCAATGTATGATATGAATGTTTAATGCACATAGTAAGCCATAGCAAGAACTTAGCCAATCTTGGCTCATTGGTACACTTATTCTCATAGCATCATAGTCATTATCATTTGGCCAATCTTGGCTCATTGGTACATTTATTCTCATAAGATCATAATCGTTGTCATAATATATACATATGGCTTGTGGAATCATACATGTCCTTTTTAACAAGTTTGGGAACTTAACCCAATATTTAGAGTGAAGTCTTAACTTTGAAAATGTTCATAAAGGTGCTTTACATAATGATTATATTTGGTCCCATGTCAATTATTAAAACAATGTATTTAAACAGGATCAAGAGCTAAAGTAGTTTAGACGGGAGCATTTCACTGGGGAATATTGAAAACCATCGTGTTATTGGTTAAATTGTTCAATTATATTTTTGTATGGAAGAAGGACTGATTTTGAATACTACATTCCTTTTGCATTCTACATTTATTTTAATGGCACTATACCAAGAAGAGAAACACATTGGACATGTGAATAGGTAGCCGGGAAACCGACAAAAAGATATATAGAAATTGAATGTCCAGTTTAAGCGAACGAATGGAATTCCAACCTAATACCATGATGAATATAACTCAGCTGCAATCCTAATGCCTTTCACAGAAGGTCTTTCTAGCAACAGAATAGTAAGATATCACATTTGATGTTTTGGGAAATTTCTCAGATTTCGTGCTAAAAGGAGGGACGGAGCTTAGCCTTAACATACCTCTCAAACGAACGTCTGATTGCCAAAAGTTCCTTCAAGAAAGTTGTTCCTTACGTTCTAAGCTTCACAACAACTATATATACGCAGCTTAAAGACACCTATAAACAGTTAAAAATTCAGCATTAATGACCAGATTCGGCAAGGAGCATTTACGCGAGGAAATATCCGTAAACCTTCGTAAAAATGACCGTAAAAGAGCTTCACAATTATAATCTAAACACACCAGCTGCAAACCAACAATACCAGCAAGAACACCACTTTTTTTACAGCCCAAAAACAGCTCCAAACACAGCTAATACGAGGGAAAATAATTCCAAAGCGTAAGGCACGCATATCTAGGTACGGAGACGAATCTTAACGGTAAAAATGCGAAAAACTTACCTAAATCACTTAGAGAACCCATTGGGAGCTTTCTCTTCAGTTGCAAACTGGTTTGGGACGAAAATGGCTGAATTTTGAGCTTTAAAGTGTCAAAATAGCCGACATTTAAGTCGGGTCAACCCGACCCAACACATGACCCGGTTTTCAGCTCGAGCAGTCTTGGTAAAACGGTAATAACTCTTTATTCTGAGGTCGGTTTGATGCGCGGTTTTGTCCGTTGCAAACTAGACTCATAGATCTTCAATTTAATAGGTCATGGACCTTCTAACCTCTTACAATTTGGGAGATATGACCCGATACATTTGACCCAAATTTAAGAAGGATTTCTTAAAGAAACTTACGGTAACTTTGGCTAACCTTTATCTTGCAACTTTCTTGATTCCAAAACTTAATGTATGACCTTTGTGCTATGAAAATAACTTAAAGAAATCCATTATTAGCAAATTACAAGCTTTTAATTCCATCTGAAAAGTGAAACCTAATTTAGACCTTCCGAAAAGGGCGAGGTGCCACTTGGGTCATTTCTTTAATCCCAAAAGTGCATTTAGGGTATTCCTTTGGCTTAAAACTTTAGGTCCTTGAAATTACCACTTATTGACAGCCTTATTATCCTTAGGTTCTATCCAAATTCATGTATGTCTTATATGACATACCACCCTATATATAGAAGACGAGGAACACGGGGTTTCACACCAATAGTACATGAGATATAGAAAGAACCCAAATCATCCTTCTTGACAAACAATATTACTAGACATTATTACACAACAACTATGAGAGAGCTGATAGTTTCAAAATGTAAGATCCTCTTTATGTCATCAATTTCTTCATAAATATTGCATACCCTAGTATCTTTATAAATGCCTCCATTAATGAGATATTAATATTAAGAGTTTTGAAGATGGAAAGAAATTTTAGAAACATGCGATCTTTTGTCTCTCTTCTTTGACCTTTGAGGAAACGGTAGATTAACTTTGGGTTTTGGCTTTTTAGTTACTGAGAGTGGAATTTATCCCCTATTTGATTTGATTTCTTCACCAAACATATTCTTCTTTGGTTCTTCATCAACTTCATCGGACTAATCATTATTGTCACTGCTCAGGCCTAGGGCCTAGCCGTGACACGACAAATATAACAACTGAAGGCATCCCATCCATACCTCATGTTCATATCATAAGCATTCATAAAGTAAAATAATCATAAATAAGAGAATAGGCAAGAATAATGTATAGAAATAGGAGCATCATAGTTTCCCTTAGGGGAACATCAATCCATAATGTCCAAAACATGCCTCTACATCATGAGATCTTGGAGGGGTCTAGAACATATCTTACTAGCTCACCCTCAAGACATACATTAAAAGAAAATGATAAAGTCTTAACGTATGGAAACATCATAAATGAACTTGCTCTCGAAGCATGGGAACTCACCAAAAATCCTCAAGCTTGGAATCAAAATCTAGCCACGTAATGGAAGAGCCATCTCGATGTCCATCCATACATGGTTGGATCATGTAGGATAAGAAGTATACGTTAGTACATAAAATGTACTAAGTATATAGGTATGCCATAAATCAAAGTACATCATAATATAATATCAATCATAATCAATAGGATAAGAACGCAATGTGCATGAGCAATGCAAGTTTAAAATCATGAGAAGACCATCATCAAAATTCTTTCATAAATTCTTACATACGTAGGAATAAAAATATAGCCAACATATAAGACTATGGGAACTATTACATGGAATCCTGATGTTTCCTCTACACCGAGTAAAAGAGTAGTTTACATTGCCAGGGTAGACTATACCTTAGCTTACGGGATCCTTTCCATTTTGGTAAGTGCTTTAACATGATCCTTACGGGAACCTTCCTATTTTGGCATACACTTAATTATGTGGATCCACTAACATAATATCATATATGCACATAATCATCGTCACCTACGGTGGCACGTAGTTATGACAAAGGTAGGCTTTAAATTAAGGACCCCTTAGGCCGAGTCCTCATCCCTAATCTAATTCGGTGCTACATCATATACCACGGAATACATAAATCATGCATATACATAACTTTCAACATAATTTATACTTTATTAAAATCATACTTTCATGGCTTGTAAAATAGTCATTATTCACTTCCATGAAAACATATGATTTCTCAAGAATAGTCCATCTACTTTAGCTTTCACAGAGTATGTGTAGACATTCCCACCTTAACATCATCATTAACATTAGGGTTTTAATCACCCTCCTTATCATATAACATCATAACCATTGCCATAAAGCATCATCATTACTGTCATTTAAAATATGCTTTTATATACTTGAGATCATAGTCATAAAAATTCATAGCTTTATCATAAGAGACTAGGGCTAAGTGCGGGTCCATGAGTAATTAAGTCAAAACCGTGCAATTGAATAAAATTCATAGAGGAAACATGCAATTAAAATCAATTTGGATCATTGGTAAAGGAATCCCACATCAATTTATCAAGCCCTAATCATACATACTTGAAGTAACATACTTTAGCTTGGAAATCATATAAATCGTGTACTTCTTCATCATGCATCATCGGGTAAAATGACCGTAAGTGTGGATTCATGAGCAATTGAATCAAAAATCATGAAATTGAATGAAATTTATAGAGGAAACATGCAATTAAAATCAATTTGGATCATTAGTAAAGGAATCCCACATCAATTCATCAAGCCCTAATCATACATATTTTAAATCACATACTTTAGCTTGGAAATCATATAATTCTTCATTATGCATAATTGGGTAAAATGACCATGGAATACTTATAATTCACACATTGGGGATATAGCATAAAAACCCACAGGAAATCATCATGAAATTTTGATAAAATGAAGAATTTGGATTGGGCTTCATAGATGAAACTAATCCGTGAATGAAGCACTACATGACTCAAGTGAGAACCTTAAGAATTGTAGTAGAAGAACCTTGAAATCCTTAGCAAAGCTTGAAACCCTAGCTTTAATGGAGCCCTTATTCTATAGAGAGAAATATTTGAGAGTCTTTTGAGAGAATTATGAGGGTGAATGAATTACTATGAGTTAGAAAGAGAATTTATACGGTTGACATTGGTTTAGTTGATTAGGAGGGCCAAAACAATGTAGTTTAGGACTTAAATAAATTGAAAATGTGAAAATCACCCTTCATTAAAAATTACCAGAGCCAGCCACGAGGCCCCGTCCACAGGCTATGGTTCTATCTACAACTCGTGACTTAGCTTGTAGGACTTGTGCCACCAAACGTTGAGCTATTGGAATTTGCACTTTTCAAACCATGAACATGCGGAATGGCTTATTGTTCCATTCACGATCCATAAGACCTTCTGTAGGAACTCCCCATTCTTAGAAATATTTTTATTTTTGAAAGGTCCATTCGACAAAGCTATTCACAGGCCGCAGTACCTTTGATGGCTCATCTTGTTAATCATGGAACCACTTCTAGAAACTCCCAAAATTTCTATATTTTTGGACTCAAGTCCAAAAACCTACCTACAACCCGTGGATCCTTCCATGAGCCATAGACTGGCTCGTGGGATCAAATCAGTTCTAAAATTCTTAACTTTCATTGTCCAAGCTCATAAACATGAGGGGTGTTACACCTAATTCTCCTAAGAAGGGTCAAGCCAAATGGGTCCGGATGATCAAGGTCAACCAAAGGTCAATAGAGTAGTGCTTCTCGAAACAACAAATTCTATGTCTTGCATGCTAGGCACGAGGTGGAGGAGACTCCCGATGTGGTGACATGTATGTAATAGTCTTTGAATGATGCATATGATTTGCTTAATTCAGGTGTAAATTTATCTTTTGTAACACCTCTCTTGGCTATTAAATCTTGTTTGAGTCCTATGATTTTGAGGGAGCCTATCATGACCTGGACCTAGGGCCCAGTTGTGACAAGGCAAATATGACACCCGAAGGTATCCCATCCGAGCCTCGTGTTTATATCATAAGCATTTATAAGGTAAAGAAAGCATACATAAGAGAGTAAGGAAGCGGAATGTATTAAGATAAAAATACCATATTTTCCCTGAACTTATATCAAATCATAATGTCAAAAACACGCCTCTACATCAAAAGATCTTGGCGGAGTCTAGAACATAGCTTACTAGCTCACCCTCAAGACATACATCAAAGAAGGTATTAAAGTCTTTATAGAAAAACAGCGTAAAGGAGATTGTTCTCGAAGCATGGTAACTCACTAATAAAACTTCAAACCCGACTCCTAAGCTAGCAATGAAATTGAATAGTCACCTCATCGTCCATCCCTGCATGGTTAGATCATCTAGGAAAAGAAGTATGTGTTAGTACGTGGAATATACTAAGTTTGTAGGTCTGCTATGCATCAAAAAATATAGCAACATAATATCAATATGTATAATCATAACCAATAGAGTGAGGACACAATATGAATGAGCCATGCAATTTTAAAACCATGAGAAGAAGCATCATCAAAATCCTTTTGTAATCCTAGCGATTATATGTCAGAATAAGACCATAACCGACATATAAGACCATGCGAACTATTACATGAAATTTCGATGTTGCCTCTACACTAGGTAAAAGAGTAGTCTACTTTGCCAAGGTAGACTATATATCACCTTATAGGATCCATCCCATTTCAGCAAGCGCTTTAACATGAACCTTACGGGACCTTCCCATTTTGGAACTTGCTTTACATATGTTGATCTACTAACATAATACTATATAGGCACATAATTTTCCTTACTTATGGTGGCACGTAGTTATGCGAAAGGTAGGCTTTACAGTAAGGACCCCTTAGGTTGAGTCTGCACCTCCAATCTCATTCACTACTAAGTCATATTCCACGGAATATATAAAATATGCATATACATAGATTTCAACATAATTCATACCTTTATTAAAATCATACTTTCATAGCTTTTAAAATAGTTATCATAGTCTTTTATGAAAACATCTTATGTCATAGGAATAGTCCATCTATTTAGCTTTTCATATGGTATGGGTAAACTTTCCACATTAACATCATCATCATAAACATTAGTGTAACCACCCCTAGTTTAGGAGCCTTGAGAGCAGAAACGTTGGCTTAAATAATGACCAGAAGTCAAGTTCACAAGGTCAACTTATGGTTTGTAAGTGTACTTACAACCCGTAGGATTTGTCCTTAAACATGAGATGTTAGGAAAGAAAAAAATTTCCAAGTGTAGGGTAACCCACAGACCAAGAGACGGCCCGTAGGATACATTATGGTTCCTAGGTAGGGTCGGAGTGAGACTATTAGACATGAAGAAAATTTGAAGTTTGTTGGAAGATGACCTACATGTTACCAGATGGCCCACCAAATAAGATACAACCCATAGGGTGGTTCATGGAATAAGACCTAGAAAATTAAGAAAAAAATGGCTAAATATGAAAGGACTCTACGGTCCAACCATAACTCGTTGGTGTTTACATGGCCGTAAGAAGTGTTCATGGTTTTGGGACTAGCAAAGTCAATTTTAAGGAATTTTAGATGTGTTACCAAATGAGAGGGACCTACGATTCATGGATTGACATACGGCCCCTAACCGGGGTTTAATATGTTGAATCTAGAAATTTTGATGAGGGGTAGTTTTGTCATTTTTATTCTTCCTATTCCAAAAATACATCATTTTGGGAACGAAAAAGGGTCCTAAATCGGCCATAAATCCCTAAGACCCTACTCTCTCCTTCATTCTGCCGATTCCTGAAATTCTATAAGGCCAAGGCTATCAAGAACAAGCTAGGGCAAAGGCTAGGATTCCAAGGTTTCTTCTTCAAAGTTTAAAGTTTGTTTCCCCCAAGTTTCCCCAAGGTATGTGAGTTAATTTATGGGTATCCGTTCACCCATAATGTTCTTTTTTAAGTATTTTACCTTTTCTTTAAGTTTCTTAAGTTAATATGCATGCTTATGATGTCCTACAACTATTTTACTAAGTATATATGCATATTTAAACTATTGATGATGACTCCATGATGGATCTCGATGTCGATAAAGGTTGGTGGGTTTTGATATTCCTTAAAAGGAGAAATTCCCTTATCACTTATACGGTTTATGATTGTTCCATTTAAAAAGACTATCTCACCTAGTTTTCAAGTAAAGCTTTATGATATATGATGATGATTAGGAATTAAAGTTAAGTTTTAAGTCATGATTTGTTAAAAATATAAGCATGTTGACAATTGCCCTAAAAGATGTTTTAGAAAGGGCCCCAAGATGAAAGGACAATTCTTAGTGGTGGTTCCTTATATTCTAGCTACTTCTATGATTGCTAATTGTGATTCTAAGATGTATGTTAAAGGATTTTGTGGGATGACTTAGCACCGAGTGTACTTGAGGTTGGGTTTCATCCCGTTAGTTAAGGCATGACCCATTAAAGTTAAATCTCAATGCCCCTAACTATGTGCAACCATGGAAGCCCTTGTAGGCCAGGCTAGTGGATTCGATGTATACGTAGCTCACATGGTCTTAAATGTTTATTAAGGTCTACTCCTAAAAGTTTACAATTCTGTGATATGTTTTCATTACATTTTATTTCTCATGCATAGACTCTTATTCATATTGAGCCATATTCATTATGCATGCTTAAGCTAACTATATGTATCTATTTTCTCTTACATATACATATACATATAAATACATACATACATACATATATACATACATACATATATATATGTGTGTGTGTGTGCGTATGTGTGTGTGTGTTATATTTGTGAATAATGGCATTATAATTTTATACATGCATTGCATCTCACATACTTAGCACATTATGATGTTCTAACACATATTTTGCCTGCATGATTTAACAATGTAGGTACAAGCACTCCTCCACCGACTCGTGGCTAGTACTCAGCATCCAAGACTAGCTTTGTTATTCGTGATGAGCTCTTAGTTTGAGACTCTACCATATCTTCCACTCTATCTTGTATTCACTTTTGAGGCATTTTGCTATGTTGCACAATTATGGATTTCTTTCAATTTGATGGAGACTTTGTGAGGGTCAAAGATGTCTCTTCCAAAGTTCCTTCTCTTGAGTCGATCCCCGTTATTAATGCGTTTCTTGATGTCTTTTTAGATGAGTTACCAGGTGTTTCTCCTGAAAGGGAAATAGACTTTGGTATATACCTCTTACCCAATACTCAGCCTATCTCAATCCTTTCATATAGAATGGCTCCTGCAGAGTTGAAGAGCGAAAAGAGCAATTAAGGGATTTTTTTGGAGAAGGATTTTATTAGACCTAGCCGATTTCCATGGGGTGCCCCGATTTTACTTGTAAGGAAGGACGGGTATCTCCTGACTACCAGTAACTTAATAAGGTCACCATCAAGAATAAGTATCAACTTCAAGAATAGATGATTTTTTTGATCAATTGCAAGAGGCTACTCATTTCTCCAAAGTCGACTTGAGATCTGGTTATCACCAATTGAGGGTGAGAGAAAGTGACATCCCTAATATGGCATTCGGACTAGGTATGGTCATTTCTTGTTTATGGTGATGTCATTTGGCCCCACTAATGCATCGACAATATTTATGGACCTGATAAATAGGGTGTTCATGTCCTACCTCGATATGCTCATGGTGGTGTTTATTGATGACATCCTTATCTACTCTCGAGGTGAGCAAGAGCATATAAGACACTTCAGAATAGTATTACAAACCCTCATGGTGCGAAAGCTTTATGCAAAGTTTGATAAATGCTAGTTTTTGCTAGATGAGGTTGCCTTCCTTGGGCATGTGGTATCTAGTGAGGGCATCAAGGTTGATCCTAAGAAGACTGGAGGAGTGAGAAACTAGATAAGGAAATTGACTCATACTGACATAAGGAGTTTCTTGGGCCTGGCCGGTTACCATAGAAGGTTTGTGCAAGATTTCTCCACTATTTCGTCCCCACTTACCAAGTTGACTTAAAAGAAATCTAAGTTTGTGTGGATGGATGAATGTGAGAGGAGTTTCCAAACTTTGTACGATCGATTGACTTTAGCCCCAATATTGATATTTCCAAAAAGGAATGATGGGTTCGTCGTGTATTCTAATGCATCGAGGATTGGGTTAGGTTGTATGCTAATGCAAAATGGTAAAGTGATTACCTATGCTTTAAACCAGCTAAAAGTGCATAGAAGAATTACCTGACTCATGATCTTAAGCTTGCATCGGTGGTTTTTGCCTTAAAGATTTTGTGAAATCACTTGTATGGAGTTCATATGGATGTCTTCATCGACCACAAGAGTCTCCAACATGTGTTCACCTAAAGGATCTCAATTTGAGGTAACGGAGGTGATTATAGCTACTCAAAAATTATGATATGAGTGTGAAGTATCACCTCGAAAAGGCCAATATGGTAGCGGATGCCCTTAGTAGAGTTTTCATGGGTAATTTTAATCAAATTAAAGATGATGGAAAAGGGGAGTTAGTCGACGATGTTCATAGGTTGGCTAGACTAGAAGTGAAATTGAGTGAGCCCGGAAATTATGGTACAATGGTTCTTCATGGGTCCGCATCTTCCTTGTTTGATGAGGTTAAGGCTAAGCAAGACCTAGATCCCCCTTTGGCTGAGTTGAAAACCTTAGTAAAAGATGGAAAGATAGAATTTTTCTCACAAAGGGGAGATGGTATACTTCGATATCAAGGGAGGTTGTGCGTGCCCAATGATAAAGAGTTGAAAAGGTTAACCATACAATAAGCCCATAACTCTTCATACTCCATTCACCCGGTAGTACAAAGATGTATAGAGACTTGAGGGAGATTTATTGGTGGAATGGAATGACGAATGACATTCCTCAATCTGTGTCTGAGTGTGCAAATTGCCAACAGGTCAAGGTTAAACACCAAAGTCCAGGTGACCTAGCACAAGACATTGATATTCCTACTTGGAAGTGGGAAGAGATCAACATAGACTTTGCAGTTTATTTTCCTAAGACCAAAAAGCATTTTACTCCATATGGGTGATAGTTGACTGCATGACGAAATCTGCACATTTCTTACCGATAAAGACTATATTCAATGTCCAGGATTATGCCCACGTGTATATTCAAGAATTGGTGAGATTGCATGGGATTCCATTGTCCATCATAACGGATCATGGAGTTCAATTTACTTCTCACTTTTGGATTTTCAAAGGGGACTTGGCACTAGGGTGAAGTTGAGTAATGTTTTTCATTCCCAAATCGACGGGCAAGCTGAAAGGACTATTCAGACAATGGAAGACATGTTGAGAGCTTGTGTTCTAGATTTTAAGAGGAGTTGGGATAAGCATGCTACATATCAAGTTTGCCTAAAATAATAGCTTTCACGCAAGTATTGGAATGGCACCGTTTGAGGTATTGTATGGTAGACAGTGTAGATCACTCATCGAGTGGTTTGAAGTCAATGAGGTGGCATTAATAGGACTAGACTTGGTGATGCATGCTATGGAGAAAACGAAAAGCATAAGGGAGAAATCACAAACAACCCAAAGCCGACAAAAGTCCTACTCCAATGTGAGAAGAAGGGAACTTGAGTTCCAAGTTGGTGATTGGGTCTACAAAAAGGTATCTCCAATGAAAGGTTTGATCTTGTTCGGTAAGAAGTGAAAGTTGATCCCTAGGTATATGAGGACCTATAAGGTGGTGAGAAGAGTGGGAAAAGTGGCATATGAGTTGGATCTACCCATATTTCCTTTGCATGATTTAACATTGAAGAAGATTTGAGTTATAAAAAGGTAAAGGTTGAAATCCTAGACCGGCAAGTGAAAAAGCTTAGGAACAAGGAAGTTACACCCGTCAAAGTGCTTTGGAGAAACTAACAAGTTGAGGGTGCTACATGGGAAGCTAAAGTGGATATGATGAAGCGTTATCCACATCTATTCCATTCTACTCGAGCCTAAGGTATTAAGAAATTCTTCCTAAAATCTCAATTCCATGCATTTTAGCTTTTCATGATGTATGCATTTTTTTGATGTGTATGGACTATTTGAAAATTTTGAGAAATGATATTTAGAAATTTGAAATTTTTGAGAAATGATATTTAGCTTGCATTTATGCATGCATGTTGGGTTGTTAGCTGCTCCTTTACCCTTAGAGCCTACCTTTAAGTACATTTGGGGACGAATGTTCCCAAGGGGGAGATATTGTAATGACCCCCAGTTCAGGATCCTTGAGTGTAGAAATGTTGGCGAAAAATGACCTAAAGTATGTTCACAAGAGTAACTTACGCCTCATAGGTGTACTTCTGACCCGTAGTGGTCCTTAAACATGAGACTTCAAGATGGGAAAATATTTTCAAGTGTGGGGTAATCCACAAACCAAGTGACGGCCCATAGGGTTCATTACGGCCTATAGGTAGGGTCATGACTATGACTATCACACATGACGGAAATTTGGAGTTTGCTAGAAAGTGACCTATGTGTTACCAGATGGCCCGTGAAACAAGATACGCCCCGTAGGGTGGTTCTTAGAATAAGACTTAGAAAAGTAAGGAAAATGGCTAAGTGTGGAAGGACTCTACGAGTCCAACCATGACCCATAGGTGATTACATGGCCCATAAAAAGAGTTCGTGGTTTTGGCTCCAGCAAGTTCAGTTTTCAAGAATTTTAGATGTATTACCAGATGAGAGGGACCTACGGTCTGTGGATTGACATATGGCCCATAAGCATGGTTTCATAGGTTGAATTCAACAGTTTTAATGAGGGTCAATTTTGTTATTTCTTTACTTCCTATTCATAAACTATGTCATTTTGGGAAAGAAAAAGGTTCCTAAATAATCTTTAAAGCCCTAAGACCCTACTTTTTCCTTCATTCTTTCAATTTCTATAATTCTGTAAGGCCAAAGATCTCAAAAACAAGCTAGGGAAAAGGCCAGGGTTCCATGGTTTATTCTTAATAGCTTCAAGTTCATTTCCCCCAAGTTTCCCCAAGGTACGTGAGTTGATTTATGGATATCCTTTCACCCATAAAGTTCCTTTTTAAGTGTTTTACCTTTTCCTTAAATTTCTTAAGTTAATATGCATGCTTCTGATGATTACATGATATTTATGTTATTAAATGTTATTTATGATATTCTACAACTATTTTACTAAGTATATATACATGTTTGAACTGTTGATGATAGCTCCATGATGGGTCTCGATACAAATAAAGGTTGGGTGTTTTTATGTTCCTTAAAAAGAGAAATTTCCTTTTGACCGATGGGAGTTATGATTGTTCCATTTAAGAAGCCTGGCCCACCTATTTTTCAAATAAAGCTTTATGATATTTGATGATGATTGGGGCATTAAATTTAAGCTTTATGTGATGATTTGTCAAAGATATATGCATGTTGATAATTTCCCTAAAAGATGTTTTAGAAAAGTCACGAAGATAAAAGGATAATTCTCACATAGTGATTCCTAATGTTTGAGCTACTCCTATGATTGCTACTTATGATTCTAAGATTTATTTTAAAGAATTTTGTCGGATGACTTAGCACTGAGTGCACTTGAGGTTGGGTTTCATCCCATTAGTTGAGGCATGACCTGTTAAAGATAAATCTCAATGTCCCTAACTATGTGCCACTATAGGAGCTCTTAGAGGCTATGCCAGTGGATCCATGTAGGCCATTTATGTGATTATGATGCATCCATAGTTGACGGAGTTCCACTCAGTAAGTGGTCTCCCCTTGCCAATGTAGGGGATTATGTTGGATTCTATGTATACATAGCTCACATGGTCTTAAATGTGGTTAAGGTCTACTCGACAAGATTGTGATTCTATGTTATGTTTTCCTTACATGTTATTTCTCATGCATAGACTCTTATTCATATTAAGCCATATTCCTTGTGCATACTTAAGATCACTTTATTTATCTCTTACCTCTTACATATTATATGTTATATTTATGAATGACGGAATTACAATTTCATACATGCATTGCATCTCACATACTTAGTACATTTCAATATACTATGCATATTTTGTCTACATGATTTAACCATATACGGACAGGCACTTCTCCATCAGCTTGTGGCTAGTACTCAGTATCCAAGACTAGCTTTGGTATTTATGGTAAGCCCTTAGTTCGGGAATCTACCATATTTTCCACTCTATCTTGTATTTACTTTTATGACAATGTATTTGTACCCCTTTTGAGGCATTTACTTTCTATGTTGCACAATTATAGATTTCTTTCTATTTGATGGATACTGACCATTACTGATCTTGTGTATCGATGATGTAGTTTGTCTGCTTATGGACAATGATTGTTAGTTTTTCTTCACTACTTTTTAATGTTGCTTCATTGCTTAAATGGCCTATAGCCCTTCTCTTTATTTTTCTGCAAATTATTTCTATTAAATGCCTATGAAAGCTTATGATGGCTTAGGTGCAGTGTCTTCGGGTATCTTATTCTCTGTGTGATGACTAGACCTCTAGGGCAGGTCATTACAATTAAGGTCTTAATCGCCCCCTTTATCATAGCAACACTATTCTCATAATATCTTCATCGTTGTCATAAAATATGCTTTTATCTAATTGAGATCATAGTCATGTAACCAAAGCTTTGTCATGGGGCTAGGCGTGGGTTCATGAGAAATTGAGTCTAAATCATGAAATTGGATGAAATTCAAAGAGAAAACATGCAGTTAAAATCAATTTGAATCATTAGTAAAGGAAATCACATCAATTCAAGAAGCCCTAATCATAATACTTCAAAATAACATACCTTTGCTTGAAAATCATATAAATCATGTAATTCTTCATAATTCGTGCATAAATAAGTCTAATCATCATGTAGAAATCATAATCCATACATTTGAGACCATAGCATAAAATCCCATAAGAAATTAGCATGAAATTTTGATTAAAAAAAGAGGTTCTGGATTAGGTTTCATGGATGAAACTAATCCATGAATGAAACCCTACATATCTCAAGTGAGATCTTTAAGAATTAGCGTTGAAAACCCTTGAAATCTTTAACAAAGCCTTGGAACCATAGCTTTAATGGAGTCCTTGTTCTAGAGAAAGAGAAATATTTAAGAGCCTTTAAGAGAATTATGAGAGAGAATGAGTTAGAATTAATTAGGAATAGAATTTATAGGGTTTGAGTTGGTTAAGTTAGTTAGAAGGGTCAAAATGACGTAGTTTAGGAGTTACATGAATTGGAATTGTCAAAATGCCATTCATTAAAGTCTGCTAGAGGCATCTACGAGACCTCATCCATGGGACATGGTTCAATCGGCTCATGCCTTGGCTCGTAGAACCTATGCCACAAAAGTCTGAGCTACTGGAATTATCACTTTTCAAACCACAAACATGTAGGACGACTTGTCATTCTTTTAATGAGCCATAAGTCCCTCTGTATAGTAGTCATAAACCTAGAAAAATTTCCATCCTTTAGAGGTCTATTTGACGATGCCATCCACGGGCCATGGTCCCATGGACGACCCGTCCTGTTAATCATAGGTCAACTCCTAGAAACCCAAAAATTTTCAAAATTTTGGGCCCCTTCCCATGAGTCCCTTCCATGACCCATGATCCCATCCTCGAGCCGTGGATCGTCTCGTGAGTGCCAACCAGTGCAACATTTTCTCTATTTTCCAGTTTCTACACCCATTAGCATGAAAGGTGTTACAATATCTCCCCCTTGGGATTATTCCTCTTTGAATGAGATAGAAGTATGCTTGAATAGAGAAGAAACATAGTCATCATCATAGCATATATGCAAAAAATGCAACTTATTCATCATATTCATAAAATCATCAAACTTATGCATCAAATATCATTCAAAAATAATTTCATGATCATGGATGCATGCAACATAGCATGAGACAAGTATTCGTGAAAACTTTGGAAGAATAGATTGTGTTAAGTACCTTAGGCTTGAATTGAAGGAAAGAGGTAAGGATATTATTTCATCATGTCTGCCTTGGCCTCCCAAGTAGCACTATTAACTTGTTGATTTCTCCATAACACTTTGACGGATGCAACCTCTTTATTTCTCAACTTCTTCACACTTGCCGGTCTAAAATCTCAACCAGTTCCCTTCATAAGTGAAATATTCCTCAACAGATACATCCTTTAATGGATCAATAGAATTAGTATCACCCATGAATTTTCTTAGCATCGACATATGAAACACCGGATGAACCATAGGTGACTCCGTAGAAAAATCTAGCTCGTAAGCTACCTTTCCAATTCTCTTTACTATCTCATAAGGTCCCATATATCTAGGACTCAATTTACCCTTTTTGCCGAAACGTGTCACTCCTTTCATAGGTAAAACCTTCAAGTACACTCAATCATCTTCATCAAACTCTAGTTCTCTTCTCCTAACATCGACATGACTTTTGACGACTTTGGGAAGCCCTCAATCTTTCCCTAATGACCTTCACTTTCTCTATGGCATCAAGTAACAAATTCAGTCCAATCAAGGACATTTCTCCAACTTCAAACCTCCACTAGTGATCTACATCGTCTACCATATAACGCTTCAAACCACACCATTTCAATACTTGAGAGAAAACTATTGTTATAAGAAAATTCAATAAGGGGTAAATTATGTCCCAACATCTTTTGAAATCAAGCAAACAAGCCCTCAACATGTTTTTCAGCGTCTAGATTATTCTTTCGGCTTGTCCATTAATTTGAGGATGAAACGCGCTATTTAGCTTCACTTTCATACCAAGTCCCTTTTAGAACGACATCCAAAAATGAGAAGTAAATTGAGCACCCCTATCCGATAAAGTAGACAACGGTACCTCATGCAATATTATCAATTCTAGAATGTAGACCTTATCATTATCTTCGACTCCATAGGAAGTCTTCAACAAAAAAAAGTTGGTTGTTTTTGTCATTCTATCCACAATCATCTATATTGAGTCAAATTGTTTTCTAGTCTTTAGCAAGCCTGTGATAAAAGCCCCACCTCCTCCCATTTCCAAGTCAGTATCTCAAATCTTGGGCCAAACCACCTAGTCTTTGGTGTTCCACTTGCACTTGTTAACAACTTACACTCCCCATCACACGCTTTGCTATGTCTTTCTTCATTTCATTCCACCAATGTACTTCTCTCAAATCTCTATGCATTTTGGTGGATCCTGAATGAATAGAATATTAAAATTATGAGCTTCATCAAGTATATTCTCCCTTAGACTATCAACATTCGAAACACATAATTGTCCTTGGTAACGTAGAATTCCATCTCCCCCTCATGAAAAGAACTCTACCTTCTTATGAACCACCAACTTCTTCAATTCCACCAAAGTAAGATCTATGTACTGTTTCGCTTTGACTTCTTTATTAAAGATTATTCCACCCTATTTCGCACCAATACACCACCATTATTCAAGACATTCAACCTCACAACCAAATGAGCCAAACATTGCACCTCTTTAGCTAACTCTTTCTTTCTATTCTCAATATGTGTAATGCTACCCATAGACACCCTACTCGATGCATCTGCCACAACATTAGCCTTGCCAGGGTGATATATCAAACGCATACCGTAATCCTTCAATATTTGTAACCACCTTCTTTGCCTTAGGTTCAATTCCCTTCGGTTAAACACATATTGCAAACTCTTATGGACAGTGAAAATATCAACATGTACCCCATAGAGATAATGTCGCCAAATCTTCAATGCAAACACAATTGCCAACAACTCAAGATCATGATTTGGATAATTCTTTTCATGCGCTTTCAATTGCCTTGAAGCATAGGCAATGACTCTTCCATGTTATATCAAGATACAACCCAAACCTACATGTGAGGCATCACAATACACAACAAAACTATCTAGACCTTTGAGCAATGTCAAGATAGTAGCCGATGTAAGACGATCCTTCAATATTTGGAAACTCTTTTCACATTTATCGGACCATTGAAATTTCGCCTTCTTTTGGGTCAACTTAGTCAAAGAAGAAGCAATGGAAGAAAATCTTTCAACAAATCCTCTATAATATCTGGTCAAACCCAAGAAGCTCTTAATATCAGATGGAGTCAATGGTCTAGGCTAATTCTTCATCGCTTCTGTCTTCTTTGGGTACACTCTAATACCATCATCCGAAATGATATGGCCTATAAAGTCACCTCTCTTAACCAAAACTCACAATTACTAAACTTGGAAAAGAGTTGTCTATCTCACAATGTTTGTAACATAATCCTCAAACGGTCTTCATGATTCTTTAAATCCCATGAGTAAACCAATATGTCATATATGAATGCAACCACAAACATATCCAAATATGGTTTGAAGATCATATTTATCAAATCCATGAAAGTAGCAGTAGCATTTGTTAACCCAAATGACATAACCAAGAATCCAAAATGACCATACCGTGTTCTAAATATTGTCTTTGGAATGTCATCATCCTTCACCCTCAATTGGTGATATCCGGACCGGAGATCAAACTTAGAAAAGTAGCGTGCACCTTATAGTTTATCAAATAGGTCATCGATCCTTGGAAGTGGATACTTATTTTCTATGGTTACCTTACTCAGTTTCCTATAATCAACGCACATCTAAAGTGAATCATCCTTCTTTCTTTACAAACAATATGGGAGCACCCCATGGTGACACACTAGGCCTTACGAATCCTTTATCAAGTAATTCCTTTCATTGTTCCTTCAATTCTTTCAACTCTATTGGGGCCATTCGATATAGAGGTATATAAATAGGTTGAATATCGGGCAAGAGATCAATACCAAAATCAATTTTCCTCACAGGAGGAATTCTTGGAAAATCATCAGGAAGACATTGAGAAACTCATTATTTATGGGAACCGAATCAATAATAGGAACATTGGACTCAACATCCACGACTCGGACAACATGATGTAGGCAACCTTTGGAAATCATTTTCATAGCTTTCCTATAAGAAGCAATTTTTCCTTTGAACACCAAATTGGTTCCCTTTCATTCAAGAATATGCTCATTAGGAACTTGAAATGTGACCTCCTACAATCAATAGAAACATAGGATGAATGCAATCAATCCATACCAAGAATAATATCAAAATCGGTCATATCAAGCTCAACAAAGTCACTTGAGAAGCCCTTATGCATGACCAACATGGGACAATTTCTATGGACTTTCTTGGCTAAGATTGACTCACCAATTGGAATATAGACTGAATAAGGTTCTAACAAAACTTTCGAAGACACATCAAACTTTATGGCAAGTTAAGGAGTAACAAAATACATATTAGCACCGGGGTCAAGAAAAGCATATACATAATAGTCAAAGACTCTTCATATACTGGTAACCACATAAGGAGAATCCTCAACCTCTTGCCTAGCATGAAAAGAATAGAAACGATTACCACGTGGACCACTACCTTGAACTTGGGCACCTTGTTGCACTTGCCCTCTTTGAGCTACTTTACCTTGTGGACTCTCTTCTTCACCTTTCTTAACAACATTAGGACACTAGACAATCTTATGTCCCATCTTCCTACAACTAAAGCAACCATTAGTTCCTCTCAAAGATTCTCCAACATGATTCTTCCCACACCTGGGACACCTAGGAGGAACACCACCACCCTTCACAATCTCACCTTGAGCCTTAGGCTTGGACTCTTTTTCTTTGTCAAACCTTTGAGAAGAACCCTTGGATGACCTTTGGCCTAGTTGAAAACAGACAACACTGGACTTTTCATAAGAAAATCCACCATCATAACGAGCCCTCTTGGACTCTCTCATCCTTATCCTTAATGAGCATCGCGGCCTCATATTCCATCTTTTTCAAGTCGGACACACCAATGTGAATTTGTTCACACGGGCCCTAGAGTTTTCCACCAAGGAAGGAGCCTATTTAGACAATCTGGTTAACTTGAGGACATATTCCCTTACACTCATACTACCTTGCTCAAAGTTCATGAATTCCATCACTTTGGCTTCCCTTTGTTCAAGTGGTAAGAAATGATCAATGTAAGGGTATTTAAACATTTCCCAATTAAAAGGCCTTTCGTCAACTCTCTCGGATTTCCATTGAGTAGACCAAACTTAAGCCACTCTCTTAAGTTGATAGTTGCCAATTTGGCCTTCTCTTTGGAAGATACCCCATAATTTCCACCACCTTGTAAATTTAATCAATGAACTTCTGTAGATCCTCCTCCACCTTGGAACCATGAAACTCTAGAGGATTCATTCTAGCAAAGTTTCTTATCCTTGAAGCCAGAGTAGGAGTCTTAGGAGAAGCAACGACTTGAGCCAACATCACAATAGCGGCCCTAAACTCATCATTGGAGACTTGGTCCGCTTGAGGGAGTTGAGGAACTTGAGGAGCTAGGGGAACTTGGTCCTCATTAGCATTATCTCCCCTAAGAAATGGAGCATGTCTTGGAGCAAATTCTGGAAATACCAACAGACAAGTGTTAGGATACAGGAGTTTCGAAAGCACAACATAGATCTCAAAAGAAGCAAAATTTTCCTAAATACCTTGTAGCCTCTCACTCATAGGTGTGGTGCACTTCACACCAATGAATAAGACTCTACTAGACACGGCATATTGGACTCTCTAGGATGCTTTCAAACCTTATGCTCTGATACCACTTTTGTCACGACCCGTACCTAGGGCTCAGCCGTGATATGGCGAAAATGATACCTAAAGGCATCCCATCCAAGCCTCATATTCATATCATAAGCATTTATAAGATAAAGTAAGCATACATAAGAACATAAGCAAGCGGAATGTATTAAGATAAAAATGTCATATTTTCTCTTAGGGGAACTTACATCAAATCATAATATCCAAAACATGCCTATACATCATACGATCTTGGTGGGGTCTAGAACGTAGCTTACTAGCTCATCCTCAAGACATACATCAAAAAAGTATTAAAGTCTCAATAGAAAAGCATCATAAAGGGATTGGTTCTCGAAGCATGGGAAATCACCAATAAATCTTCAAACTCAACTCCCAAGCTAGCCAAGAGATGGAATAGTCTCCTCGTCTTCAATCCTTACATGGTTAGATCATGTAGAAAAAAGAGGTATTTGTTAGTACATCAAATGAACTAAGTATCCATGCATCAAAGAAAATTGCAACATAATATCAACATTCATAACCATAATTAATAGAATGAGGACACAATATGTATGAGCCATGGAAGTTTAAAACCATGAGAAGAAGCATCATCAAAATCCATTTGTAATCCTAGCATACACATGTGGGAATAAGACCATAACCAATATATAAGAACATGCAGACTATTACATGGAATTCTGATATTATCACTACACCGAGTAAAAGAATAGTCTACTTTGTTAGGGTAGACTATATCTCAGCGTACGGGATCCTTCCTATTTCAGAAAGTTCTTTAACATGAACCTTATAGGAACCTTCCCATTTTGGCACATGTTTTACTATGTGGATCGACTAACATTATACCATATAGGCACATAATCACCATCACCTATGGTGGCACATAGTTATGAGAAAGGTAGGTTTTACACTGAGGACCCCTTAGGTCGAGCCCCACTTCAATCTCACTCAGTGCGAAGTCATATCCCATGAAATAAATAAATCATGCATATACATAGCTTTCAACATAATTCATACTATCATCAAAATCATACTTTCATAACTTGTAAAATAGTCATCATAGTCTTTCAAGAAAACATCTCATGTTATAAGAATAGTCTGTCTACTTAGCTTCTCAGATGGTGTGGGTATACTTTCCACCTTAACATTATTATTATAAATATTAGGGTCTTAATCACCCACTTTATCATAGCATCACTATTCTTATAACATCATCATCATTTTCATAAAACATACTTTTACAGGCTTGAGGTCATAGTCATGTAAACGAAAGCTTTATCATGGGGCTAGGTGTAGGTTCATAAATAGTTGAGTCAAAATCATGCAATCGGATGGAATTCGTGAAGGAAACATGCAATGAAAATCAATTTGGATTGTTAGTAAAGGAAATCATATCAATTCATCAAGCCTTGATTGTGCATACTTAAAATCGCATATTTTTTCTTGAAAATCATATAAATAATGTAATTCTTCATAATTCAAGCATAAATAAGTATAATCATTATGCAAGAATCATAAACCATGCCTTTGGGACCATAGAATAAAATACCATGAGAAATCATCATGAAAATTTTATAAAAAAAGGTTTTGGTTTGGGTTTCGTGGATAAAACTAATCCATAAATTAAACCCTAGATACCTCAAGTGAGATCCTTAAGAATTGGAGTAGAAATACCTTGAAATCCTTAGCAAGGCTTAGAACGTAGCTTCAATAGAGTCCTTGTTCTAGAGAAAGAAATATTTGAGAGCCTTTGAGAAAATTATGAGAGTGAATGAGTTAGAATGAATTAGGAAGAGAACTTATAGGGTTTGAGTTGGTTAAGTTAGTTAAGAGAGTCAAAATGATGTAGTTTAGGAGTTACGTGAATTGGAAATGTCCAAAATTCTCTTCATTAAAGTATGCTTGAGCCATCCATGAGACCCCGTCGACGGGCCATGGTTCAACCTACGGGTCGTGCTTTGGCTCGTAGAACCTATACCACAAAAGTCTAAGGTACTGGAATTGGCACTTTCCAAACCATGAACATGCTGGACGACCAGTCATTCTTTTAATGAGCTATAAGTCCCTTCATATAGTAGTCTCAAACTTAGAAAAATTTCCAACCTGTAGAGGTTTATTCAATGATGCCATCCACGAGTTGTGGTCCCATGGACGACCCATCTTGCTAATCGTAGGTTAACTCCCAGAAACTCAGAAATTTCCCAACTTTTGGGCCCCTTCCCATGATCCACGACTCGTGGCCCTATCCACAAGTTGTGGATCGGCACGCGAGTGCCAACCAGTGCCAAATTTCCTTAACTTTCTAGTTTTCAGGCCCATTAACATGAGGGGTGTTGCAGATCCACTCTCAGTCTATACTCCCATGGGTGAGTCTATTGTTATCTAAGGAGTCTATCGAGGTTGTCGTGTTTCAGTCTTGCATAAAGTACTTCGATGTGACCTTGTAAAGCGTGAGATGTTTGATTTTGATATTAACTTTAGATGGATTGGTTGCGTGCTTCATATGCCCCCGTAGATTGTACAACTTGAAAAGTCAAGTTTCAGTTTCCAAGTGAGTCTATTCTTGAGTGGGAGGGTAGTGACTCCGTTTTTAAGGGTCGGCTTGTCTATCTCAAAATTCGAAAAATAATTTCTAAGGGGTGTAACTATCATATAGTTAGGCTTGGATATGTTAAGTCCGAATCTCCTACCCTTGAGTCAGTTCCCATGGTTAATGAGTTTTTAGATGTCTTTCTCAAAGATTTGCTCGACATTGCTCTCGTAAAGGAAGTAGACTTTTGCATAGATCTTCTTTGGGATACTCAAGCTATTTCTATTCATCCTCATCGTGTAGCATCGTTTGAATTAAAGGAGTTAAAGGATCACTAGAAGGATTTGTTGTAGAAAGGCTTTATCAAGTCAAGTATATCACCTTAGGGCGCTCCTATATTATTTGTGAGGAAGAAGGATAAGGTAACCATCAAGAATAAATATTTGTTGCCAAGGATTGATGACTTGTCTGACCAATTACAAGGGGCTACCCATTTCTCAAAGATTGACCTCCGTTCCAATTATCATCAATTGAGGGTAAAGGAGTGTTATATTCCCAAGACGGCTTTTCGGAATAGATATGGGCACTTTGAGTTCCTGGTGTGTCTTGTTCGGCCTGCGTTGGCTGATGAGCCATGAAAATATGACTTTTAAAATGCCTAAAACATAGAATTATTATGAGTTTTTAAGCGCATTTTTTAGTTTAATATGCGTTTTGTATTTGTTTTGTACGAAAACGAGAATCTCATGAATTATGGGTGTTGGATTAATTTGAGGTGGAAATTTAATTGTACTGAAGAGAAATCACTGGTGAGCATGATTGGACACAGCATGAGGGTAATGTGGTACTGCTAGGAGGCTGAAATATCATCACAAAGCAGCAACAAAGACTAAAATGCACACGTCACAACCTATCTCGGAGAAAAGATGTGTTGATATTGTCGTACTGGGAAGTTGCTGCTGCCGATGACCATTGGTGCAATGCATTTGATTTTGGAAAGCTGTTGTGAAACAGTAGTTAAATGTCCAGGACTAATTGAGGCAAAACAGAACCATAAATGAGCAAAGGAATACTTCACGTGATGGTGCATGACCCGTGGTGTGATTGACGGGTCGTGAAACTGCTCGTCTAGGAGAGTCGTCCAAAAACGTCGTCGAAACACTTCATCACAAGCCCTTGTACGACTTGTGGTGCACTCCATGAGCCGTGAAGGTGCTCGTGGAAGGCACAAAGGAAGTGGAGACGCAAGAAATTTCAAGGCAAAGTGCAAGGCTGCCTTTCACGACTCGTTTACGCCTTCACGAGTCGTGAAGGTGTTTGTGAGTAGGAGCCTGCATGTGGACAGTTTTCACGCCAAGTGAGGCACTACGGAAGGACCTGGATGATCGTCAAAAGGACCACAAGTCATGGACAGTTTGTGAAAGAAGAAACGTGAAGATTGACGTGAAAGGGCATGCAAAGGGAAGGCTGGGCAGTCAAGTCCATAATCACGACCAAGTTCATTGATCGTGGAACATTTCATAGATCATGAACGTGCCTTATGAAGTGAACAAGGCCTGGACTCCTTTCATGCCAAGGAATACACCAAGGAAAGGTTGAAGGTTCGTGAAACTGACCACGATCTGTGGTCAGTCCCATGAAGAAGATAAGCGTCCAGATTATTTTTGTTTTCCTAGTCCAACTAGGATTTGTTTTCCTTAGTGTTTTAGGCTAGGTTTTATTTAGTATAAATAGGACTTTTAATTGTTTGTTTGGACACACTTTATTCCCCACGTTTTGTGGATTCTCTCAAACGACTAAAACCTTTATTTTTACAGTGATTTCTCCTTAAGAACATGGCTGGACAGTAAGAAAATTTCCAGCAACTTTAGTTGCTTGTTTTGATTATCGTCCGAAGTTGGAATCTAGTTTTTTGGTTCTCGTTTGCTCGTGTGAATCAAGACTTGATTTCTTATTCCTTATAAGTGATTTTAACATGAATAATATCATGATTTTGCATGTCAATTGTTGCAAGTTCGATAATCTAGACTCACAGTACAACTAGGGTTGTGGGAACCATGACGTCTTAATGAAATAGGCAAAAGGTAAGGTTCTATTGGGGCTTGTATTGCATGTAATGTGATTTCCATAGTTTAAAAGTCTTTCTTGATGAGTGCATGCATTGATAACTTGCCCTTATTCAATAGTTGTTCAGGAGGAAATTAATAGAAAAAGGAAATTATAACGATAGATAGAAGCAATTGACCTAAGTTTGAGTCACTTGAGCCCAGGAGGAGATGGTATACTTAGGCTTGGGGATTAGCTTGTATCTAAAGAACTTGAGACCGGGAGGTGATAGTATTTTGAAATTCAAAAGCAAGGGGTAGTATTGAAAACATGCTGAGACCGGGAGGAGACGAATGACTTACTTCTGGGAAGGACGGGGAAGTGAACTAGAATTTACCCAACTCGCTAGATTTTGCTTGCCACATAATGAACAATAGACCCGATGTTAAATGCTTACTAATTAAGTGTCATGGGGATCACGACCCTAGTCATCCACAAATTTGTCGATGTTTTAGTTTATTTTATTCGTATTCGTACTCGTAGTTAGGATTTTAGTTCAAAACCCCTATTTTTACTTTTTCGTATTTGTTTGTTTTCTGGCAATAGAGCCAATGACTAAAATAGGATAACTAGTAGAGTTATTTCAACATATTCACTATGGGATCGACCCCAACTCTAAGTTGGATAAATAGACTACTAACAATCTTCAATATTCTGTAAAAGGAGTATGTTTGAACGTTATCAGTAATGGCGCCATTGCCGGAGAATACGACTTTGAAATAATCTACTAGCTTTTACGACTTTGAAATAATCTACTAGCTTTCTATTTTCAATTGTAGTTCTATTTCCTAATTTTTTACTTTTTGCTTTTGTGTGTTTCTGTGTAGGAATAAGTAGTGTATGCCAGCCACCCAAAGTAAGGGTGCTACATTGATTCCCTATGGCCCTGAGCTACAAAGATCTATTAAGAGGATGAATGCACAAGATCGTGAAGCATAGAGGCAAATAGAGTTGGCTTTGAATCCTAATAATGAGGGTAACGATGTCCTAGGTTTGAATGATCTAAATGATGATGGGGTGCCACCAGCACCACCTATACAGCAACATCCTGCACCTAGGTTGTCTGGCCTCCAACAGCCACAAGCAGTACATGATCCTGATGATGATAGTGTTAGGGATACAATGGCAATAATCCTTCATTCTTTTCCGGCGGGTGTCAAATTTACCATCACAAGCACTATGATTTAGATGCTCACCTTAAAGGAATAGTTCGGTGGAGCTACAACAGAGGATGCAAATCAGCATATCATGAACTTTGTGGCTATGTGGCAGTCTTCCGAGATTCCAGGTGTCAGTAAGCAAGCTATCTGTTTGATATTGTTCCCATTGTCTCTGACTGGCGGGGCAATGAAGTAGCTGAACAAACTCCCTTATAATTCGATACGCACTTGTATGAAAGAGGTTTTCTCAAAAAGATTCTTCCCTGTGTCAAGCAAGCTGAAAATTAAAGATAAGATTGGGGCCCACAAGCAGTTGCCGACTAATATATGAGACATGGGAGAGATTCTGGCAGAAGCTCAAACAATGTCCCAACCACAATCTCACGGATGAGCACTTGAGGGAGGTCTTCTACAGGTCTTGCGACTTTATGACCAAGCCAATAATTGATGCAGCATGTTGAGGATCATATATGGCCAGAACATTCCTGGACATCATTATGATTTTGGATCAAGTAGTGAAGAACAACAAGGCTTGGTACACTAGAGATGCGGACTACTCTGGGTTCATTTTTCAGATGACTGCTCAGCAAAGGAAGAAAGAGGAAGAGCGGGACCAAGATATTGCTCACACACGGACACAGATAGACTTGTTGACTAAGAGGCGATTGGGTGGAGAATTCGAAAAAGTTAAAGTTGTGGACACTTTCTCCAGGTATGATGATCCCGGATTCAACTTTCATAAGGATGCCAAGTTCGTGAACAATCAGGGGTTTTCTGGACTTACAACTCTGGGAACCAAGGTCAGAATTATCAACGGGATGGATACTATGATAGAGGGGATAATAGTGATCAAGAAAATTGGCGGCAAAGAGATAATTATAAAAATGATTAAAATGGTGTATATGTACATCCCAAAAATAGAGATAAGGCTGAAACTGGGTCGAGCAACTCTCGATTGGAGGAGATGGTGACACAAGTGCTTAAGAAAGTTGATTCGATTGAAGCTGGAGTCAAAGAGCTGAAGAGTGATGTGTAAAGAATGAATCAGGTGGTTGAGTCACACTTAACCTCAATAAAGCACTTGGAACAGCAAATGGGCCAACTTTCCGCAGCAATGAATCAAAGGAAGAATGGTGCAGTACTTAGTGACACTGTTCCAAATCCTCAGGCTGAAAATTGATTGCAGCTTTGGGTGTGTCGTGCCACAATAATAAATCAGGCACTGTATGGGAGGAAACCCATAAGAATACTTGATGAAGTCTGAGTAATCAAGTACACTACTACTGATACCTGGGGCATCACAAGTATGATTACTTCCCTTATTTTATACTCTTGTTTGACATGCATTTGGGACAATGCATATAATTTTGTTGGGGAATGGGGAGTGGGGCATCCTGAACCCTAAAGAGTTTTTTTTTTGCAATGTTTCTTTTCTTTGAAGGTGTATTATCTAGCAAAATGGTATGTTTAGGTTGTTTGTTTGTCTAAATAAAAGCGTTTATAGGAGTCTATAGTAACCCATATTCTTTGTGAAAAAATGCCTCAATTTAAAAAAAATCAAAATATTTGTATGTGCATGCATCTCATCCTGACTAAGTTGTGTGATCCTTGTAAAGAATTGTACACATCATCTAGTAGGCATCTGGATGAATGAAGCATGATTGTGTTGGTTAATACTGAATAGTGTAGGATATGTGTTATGTTCATGTGAGCTTATTTGTCTAATTCGATTGATGCACTGGCAAGTTAGAACTTATCTGGTTAGTCCCACTAAAATAATTAAATTATTAGATTAGGAGGATCTTAGACTATTTCTGTTCTGAAGCCACTTAGTCTGAAATTAACCAACCAAACAAAAATTGTTCCCTTTGAACCAAAAGTTGAGCCAAAATAGACCTTTTCTTTGTAATCACCCAACTCGCCTTCCTCATCTATCTGCAGATTTGTACTGCCCTGGTCTCTCCATGGACATTGTGAACCTCAACTCAGGTTAAAAGCCTGAGTTAAGGGTGGCTTATTGTTGGCCCTGGTCTTTTAAAAAGAGATTGTGCACCTCAACTCAGGCTAAAAGCCTAAGTTGCGGGTGGCTATTGTAGGAAAAATAGAAAAGTAAGTGTGGAAAAAGTAAAGTGATAAGAGGAGAAGAAAAGTTTGGGGTGTGACCATAAGTAAAACAAAAGAGCAAAACAGAAAAGAAAAGAAAGTAAAAGTATAAATGAAAACGAAAATCACTCATAACAATAAAGAAAGTAAAAAAGAAGGGGCAATAGGAGTTTGGCATGCTGAAAGTAGATGGCTAAGCCAAAGTAGTGTCTTGAAGGGGCAAGTTAGTAACTTAGATCCTAAATGTGCCTCACCCTAGCCCGAGCCTACATTATAAGCCGCACAAGTTCTAAGTGATCCTAAAAAGGTCATTCGAGAGTCAAGGTGGTGAAAACACGGAATATACGTATGGTCTATACTTATGTGTTAGTTGAAAATCTTTTGTAAGCATGAGTGTCTACATTCCAGTCTCTGTTTTGCATTTACATACTATTTTTGAGACTTTATTGCAGTGAGGGCACCGTCCTTGCACTATTTGGTTGCCACACTAACTGATTCAGTCGTGTTCCTGAGCCTATTTGGGCCAACCAGATATGGTGTAATGCTTAATTTGATCTATGTGAGTCTGTTTGGGTGTGAACATATTGCAAGCTTACTTTTGGGGCATATGTGTGATGATTGAAGGGTTATTGTATGATTCATGTTTGATACTTATATTTGCACGTTGTTAAGTTTTGTTTTTGGTCATCGCTTGAGGACAAACGATGGTTCTAAGTTGAGGGTGTTGATGAATCATGAAAATATGACTTTTATAACGCCTAAAACATATAATTATTGTGAGTTATTAAGCACATGTTTTAGTTTAAATTTTTTTTTTATTTGGTTTTATAGGAAAACGAGAATCTCATGAATTACGGGCGTTGGATTAATTTGAGGTGGAAATTTAATTGTACTAGAGAGAAATCACGGGTGAGCATGATTGGAAAAAGTGTGAGGGTAATGGGATACTGCTAGGAGGTTGTACAATAACCAAAGGTAGCAACAAAGACTATGATGCAAATTTCACAAGCTATCTTGGAGGAATAATCAAGATGTATTGATATTTTCGTATTGGGAAGTTGATGCTGCCTATGACCATTGGTGAAATGCATTTGATGTTAGGAAGCTGTGGTGAAACAGTAGCTAAATGTCTAGGAGCAATTGAGGCAAAATGGAACCAAAAAGGAGCAAAGGAATACTTCACGTGATGGTTCACGACCCATGGTGTGATTGACGGGTCATGAAACTGCTCGTCAAGGATAGTGGTCCGTGAACTTCATCGAAATACTTCACCACGAGCCCTAACATGACTTGATGTGCATTCCACAAGCCATGAAGGTGCTTGTGGAAAGCACCAAAGGCAGTGGAGATGCAAGAAATTTCAAGGCAAAGTGCAAGGCTGCCTTTCATGACTCGTTTACATCTTCACGAGTCGTGAAGGTGTTTGTGAAGAGGAACCTGTGTGTGGATGGTATTCACACCAAGCGATGCACCATGGAAGGGCCTGGATGATTATCAAAAGGACCATAAGTCGTGGTACAGTTTGTGAAAGAAGAACCGTAAAGATCCACGTGAAAGTGCACGCAAAGGAAAGTGCCTGGACCCGCAACTATCTTTGCACGGAGAAGAAGAATTCGGAACTTCAGATAGTTCACGGAAGACTCTAGATCTGTATAGATTATTCTAGTAGTGTGTAGTCTTCTCTAGAGTTGTGTAGAAATGTGTGGAGAATTCTAGAGAAAGGACTATTGTGCAAATATAGGAGGACTTGTCATGTAAATATTATTTGCACCTAGGCCCCTTTGGAGTAGTATAATAGAGGGGGTCATTTGCATTTGGAATTCATCTAGAAAGCAAGTTGTTAATCATTCTTCCAAAGTAATACAAGCCTTCTTTTAATAAGCTCTCTCTCTTTTATAGTCTTCTTATCTAGCGCTCCCTTAGCAATCTTAGTTGAAAGACTTACTAGTATTTGCAAGATCGTGAAAGAGTCGTGATTAATTTTACTAGTGCCCCACGGAAGTCTTAGCGAAAGTTCTAAGTCCGTGACAACATGCTATCAGAGTGGGTAGCACTAAGGGGATCATGGCAAGTGGAGGAGACTTTAACGCCATCAATGCCACCAACGTCAAGATAGATGTTGGCAATAAGTAATGAAAAGGGAATAAGAACTCCAAGAAGGATGAGATGTTGCTCGAACCAACACAAAGCGACGTCATTACCACTCACTCACTCTCGGACATAGAGGTGAGTGACGATGAGCGTGGCAAGGAGCATGTGAACATCACACCTAGCATTGAGTGGGTCACAAGGGTAGAGGCCGCCCATCAAGCGGTGGAATTCCTTGGCAAGTGCTTGAACGAGTTCGACAGCAAGTTCAAAACCTTGGAGGAGTTCACCCTTGACAAAAATAACAGCATCCGTAAGGACTTGGACGGACATAAGGCAGCTGAGGTCGAGGTGAAAGAAGCATTCACTTCCTTAGAGTGCCGGGTTGCCACCTTGGAGGGCAGGTTCATGGATATGCCAGAGGCCATGAACGCTAGGGTAAAGCTGCTCGAAAAGGTCATTGAGGAGGGAAAGTATGCTACACCGACCGTTGAAAGGGAGGCCAGGATTGAGGCTCCAATCCACCTATCTTTAAAGGCGTCCGAGACGCGCAGGAGGTGAAGAATTTCTTGTGGCACTTGGAGAACTATTTCAAGTGCAACAAGGTGAAAAGTAATGAGGAGAAGATTAACATGGCCATGCTATACTTGACAGAGATGGTCATGTTATGGTGGAAGAAAAAGGAGGCCAAAATAGGGAAGGGGCTATGCAGGATAGGCACGTGGGAGCAATTCAAGATTGAGTTCAAGAAGGCCTTTTTCCCAAACAACGTCATCTATGAGGCCAAGCGTAAGTTCAGCGAATTGAAGCAAATCAGTAGCATACGGGCATACATAAATGAGTTCACAACCCTCACCCTTCAGATTCCCAACCTTACAATGGAGGATATGATGTTCCACTTCATGGACGGCTTGTAGAACTGGGCAAGGACGGAGCTGGAACAGAGACAAGTATCCACCATAGACGAAGTCATCACTCAAGCCTAGGCCCTGATGAACTTTAAGCACGACAAAGGCAAGGCTAAGGAGTCGAAGGGTAGCCATGCTAAAGGTGGGGGAGATCAAGGCAAGGGTAAAGAGCAACACCCGCTTAGAAGCCAAGATCAGGTTGACAACAGAAGGCCCGGAAGTCAAGGATACGCCGAGAAGGAGCAGTCGTCCAAGGGAAGCAGTTGTTATATTTGTGGAGGCCCACACAGTTACGCTAGGTGTCCCCAGATGAAGAACCTTATAGCCATCCAGCGGAAACATAAGGAGAAGGAGTCACAAGACCAAGGGCAGAGTTTGAGCACCACCGATGTAAGCATGATCGAGTTACGTGACACCACTACCAAGCCAGTCGATAAGCAGGAAGCTTACCCAATGCAATATGTGCACATGACCCTGAACGGGAAACTAGTGTGTGCCATGGTAAAAACGGGAGCAGAGGCCAATATTATGACGAAGACAACAGCAGCAAGGTTGGGGTTGAACTACAGTCCGAGCAACACATGCCTCAAGATGGTTAATGCCCCATTTACTCCTGTATGTGGGGTAGCACATGGACTGGACACCACCCTTGGGAAGTGGCAAGGTAAGAATAACTTTGTCGTTTCCCCCTTGGACATTTTTGATATCATACTTGGGCAAGAGTTCTTCGGGCAATGTCACACCATGATTGACCCCTACCTCCAACGCGTGCTTGTTATGGATTGGGAAGGGTCTTGCATGGTGCCCTTGATCGAGTTGCCAAAAGCAAAAGGCGTTGTCCATTTATCGGCTATGTAGATAGTGAAGGGGTTGAAGAGGGGGGAACCGACGTAACTAGCTACCATCATGAGTCGGGGAGAGAAAGATGGTGCTGAGGAAGCCTTGCCACCTTACATCGAGATGGTGCTAGAAAAGAACAATGACGTGATGCCAAACGAGCTACTGAAACACTTACCTCCTAGGCTGGAGGTCCATCATAAGATAGAGTTAGAGCCAGGGACTAGACCACCTGCGTACCCACCTTACCGCATGGCACCACCAAAGCTAGATGCTGAGGAAACAGCTGAAAGAGCTCCTCAAAACTGGCCATATCTGACCCTCTAAAGCACCGTATGGTGCACCAGTGCTGTTCAAGAAAAAGAAGGATGGATCGTTGCTCCTTTGCATAGACTTTCGGGCGCTGAACAAGGTGACCATGAAGAATAAGTATCCCGTCCCGCTCATTGCAGACTTATTCGATAGACTTGGACAAGCCAAATACTTCACAAAGGTGGATCTCCAAAAGGGATATTACCAGGTACGAATTGCAGAAGGGGATGAACCAACGATGACTTGTGTGATGAGGTACGTTTCTACGAGTGGTTGGTGATGCCTTTCGATTTAACCAACGCATCAGCTACCTTCTACACACTTATGAACAAGATATTTCATCCCTACCTGGATGACTTCATGGTGGTGTACCTTGATGATATCATCATCTATAGCAACACCTTAGAGGAGCACGTGCTACACCTGAAGAAAGTATTCCAAGTCCTATAGGAAAACGAGCTTTACAAACAGCGAGAGAAGTGCAAGTTCACCCGGCACGAGGTGCACTTCTTGGGTCACATTATAAGTTAGGGCCAGTTACGAATGGATGAAGCCAAGGTACACGCCATCAAAGAGTGGGAGACTCTCACAAAGGTGACAGAGTTGAGATCGTTCCTTGGGCTTGCTAATTATTACCGATGGTTTATTAGTGGCTACTCTGTAAAGGTCGTTCCACTAACTGAGTTGCTAAAGAAAAATAAGCCATGGGTTTGGAGCAAGGAATGCCAAATGGCGTTTGAGGGTCTGAAAGCTTCCATATCAGAGGATTCGTTCCTTGCACTACCTGACTTCTCTAAAACTTTCGAGGTATATACTGATGCCTCGGACTATGTCGTAGGGGGTGTGCTTTCAGGAGAGACACCCCATCGCCTTCGAAAGCTGCAAGTTGAACGAGACTGAATGGTGATACATCGTGCAGGAGAGGGAGATGACCGTCATAGTACATTGCCTACGCACCTGGAGGCACTACTTATTGGGGTCCAAGTTTATAGTCAAGACCGATAATGTTGCCACTAGCTAATTTCAATCCTAGAAGAAGCTCATGCCCAAGCAGGCTGGATGGAAGGACTTTCTAGCTGAATTTGACTACGAGCCAGAGTATAAGTCAGGCAAGGGCAACGTCGTGGCAGAAGCTTTGAGCAGGAAAGCTGAATTGACCACTATCACTACAGCCTAATGCGACATATGGGAAGTTATCAAGGAGGGCTTACAGGAAGACCCAGAAGCAAAAAAACTTGTGGAGTTGGTTTCCCAAGGCAAGACACGATGCTTCTGGGTAGAGGATGATCTTCTGCTCACCTCCGGACGGAGATTCTATGTACCGAAGTATGGGAACATCAGGCGGCAGATAATGAAGGAGAGTCATGACACCTTATGGGCTGGACATCCCCGGCAGCGCCACACGAGAGCACTTATTGAGGCAATATACTACTGGCCATGCATACGGGATGACATAAAGTGCTATGTACAAACTTGTCTTGTGTGCCAGTAAGACGAGACGGAGAAACGTCAGCCTGGAGGACTTTTGGAGCCATTACCAGTAGCTGAACATCCATGGGAAAGCATCACTATGGACTTCATCACTTGCCTCCCAAAGTCTAATGGGTGCGGGACGATTATAGTTGTGGTGGACCAATTTTCCAAGTATGATAGCTTCATGCCCGCCATAGTTGGACGTACTGCCAAGGAGGTTGCTCAACTGTTTTCAAGAACGTAGTAAAGTATTGGGGGCTACCGAGGCACATAATAAGCAACTGAGACCCGTGCTTCACTGGAATCTTCTGGAGAGAGTTATTTGAGATGCTTGACATGGAGCTACACTTCTCCATGAGCTTCCACCCACAGACAAACGGCCAGACAGAAAGGTCAATGCCTTATTGGAGTGCATTCTTAGCTACTTCGTGAGCTCTCACCAAATGGGATTGGGCAAAGTTGTTTGACGTGGCCAAATTCTCATACAACCTGCAGAGAAGTGAAGCCACTTGCAGAACACCGTTTGAGTTACCCACAGGCCAACAACCTCAAACTCCACATTCACTACTAGCAGCGTTTGAGGGCAAGAGTTTGGGGCATATCATTTGGCCAAAGGTTTTGAGGAGCAGTTGGACACCGCTAAGTCTAACTTAGACAAAGCGGCTAAGACGATGAAGAAGTTCGTCAACCGTAAGCATTGTCCCACGGACTACAAGGTTGAAGACTTGGTCTTGGTGAAGTTCAATCCAAGACAATTCAAAGCTCTATGAGGCGTGCAACAAAACTTGGTACAGAATAACGAGGGCCAGTTTAGGGTCGTTGGCAAGGAAGGAAAGATCTCCTATTGATTGGAGCTTCCACCATCATTCAAAGTGAATCTTGTCTTCCATGTCAGCATCCTCAAGTCGTACCATGAGGAGAAGGATGAGCAAAGCTGAGGACAGTTGACTCGAGCACCTATAACGGTTATTGCCTCGCATTATCGGGACATAAAAGGTATCATGGATTACCAGGCCAAGTATAAATAGAGACATCATGCTACTTCCATGTTCCTTGTACATTAGAAGGGCCAGGCACCGGAAGAAGCCACATGGGAGAGATATGAAGACCTGTGGCAGTTCAAAGACAAAGTGCGAGAATTCTGGCAGCAGCAGCAGTGTGCCGCGGTCGTCACCACATCAGGTGGGGGAGAGTGTCAGTACCCGCCGCTATTTTTGCACGAAGAAGAAGAATTCGGGACTTCAGATAGTTTACAGAAAACTCTAGATTCGTGTAGATTATTCCGGTAGTGTGTAGTCTTCTCTAAAGTTGTGTAGAAATGTGTAGAGAATTCTAGAGAAAGGACCATTATGTAAATGTAGGAGGACTTGTCGTTTAAATATTATTTGCACTTAGGCCCCTTTGGAGTAGTATAAATAGAGGGCTTCATTTGCATTTAGAATTCATCCAGAAAGCAAGTTATAAAGAATTTTTCCAAAGTAATACAAGCCTTCTTTCTATAAGCTCTCTCTCCCTTATAGTCTTCTTATCTAGCGTTCCCTTAGTGATCTTAGTTGAAAGGCTTACTAGTATTCGTAAGATCGTGAAAGAGTCGTGAGCAAATCTAGTATCGCACGGAAGTCTTAGCCGAAGTTCTAAGTCCATGAAAAAAGGTTGGGCAGTTTCAAACCAAGTCCATAATCACGACCAATTTCACTAATCGTGGTACTTTTCATGGATCGTGAAGGTACCTCGTGAGGTGAACAAGGCCTGGACTCTTTTCATGCCAAGGAATATACCAAGGAGAGGTTGAAAGTTCGTGAAACTGACCGCGATCCGTGGTCAGTCCCATGAAGAAGATAAGCGCCGAGATTTGTTTTAGTTTTCCTAGTCCAACTAGCATTTGTTTTCCTTGGTGTTTTAGGCTAGGTTTTATTTAGTATAAATAGGACTTTTAATTGTTTGTTTGGACATGGGCTTCTCTCACATGAGTAAAACCATTATTTTTCAAGTGATTTCTCCTTAAGAACATGGCTGGACAGTAAGAAAATTTCCACCAACTTTAGTTGCTAGTTTTGATTATCGTCCGAAGTTAGAATCTAATTTTTTTTTGGTTCTCGTTTGCTCATTGAGTCAAAACTTGATTTCTTATTCCTTATAAGTGATTTTAACATGAATTATATCATTATTTACTCATCAATTCCTGCAAATTCGATAATCTAGACCCACAGTACAGCTAGGGTTGTGGGAACCATGACGTCTTAATGAAATAGGCAAAATGTAGGGTTCTATTGGGACTTGTGTTGCATTTATTGTGATTTCCTTTGTTTAAAAGTCTTTCTTGATGAGTGCACACATTGAGAACTTGCACGTATTCATTAGTTGTCCGAGAGGAAATTAATGATTAAGAAAAGAAAATTATGACGGTAAATAGGAGTAATCGAGCTAAGTTTGAGTCACTTGAGCCCGGGAGGGGATGGTATACTTACGCTTGGGGATTAGCTCGTATCTAAAGAACCTGAGACCGGTAGGTGATAGTTTTTGAAATTTAAAAGCAAGGGTTAGTATTGAGAACATTCTAAGATCGGGAGGAGACGGATGACTTTCTTCTAGGAAGGATCGGGAGGTGAACTAGGAGTTACCCAACTTGCTAGATTTTGCATGCTATATAACGGACAATTAACCCGACGTTAAATGCTTACTAATTAAGTATCATGGGGACTGCAACCCTACTCATTAACAAATCTATCTAAGTTTTAGTTTATTTTATTCGCATTCGTACTCATAGTTAGGATTTTAGTTCAAAACCCTCATTTTTACTTTTCCGCATTTGTTTTTTTCCTCAAAATAGAACCAACGACTAAAATAGGATAACTAGTAGAGTTATTTCAACCTATTCCCTGTGGGGCTGACCCCCACTCTATGTTGGGTAAATAGACTACTAACGATCGTCCGTATTATGTAAAAAGGATATGCTTTAACGTTATCAGTGACCTGTTCAGGTATATCTAGTATAGTATTCTTAGTCAGTTTTACCGGATTCTCCCTTAGTGTTAGTCCCTTGCCTTATATTGTATATTCTGACTCTTGTTCAGGTTTTTGTTCTCCTTTTTCATATTTTTTTACCTACCTTGCTCAGTCGGCCTATGATGCCTACTGAGTACATGTTGTGCTAGTACTCATATTAGACTCTGCATCTACTTTTGTGATGCAGGTCCGAGCACTAGTCACTAGCATTGATTGCTCGAGCTCGTAGAAGCCCACATTGGAGACTAGGGTGAGCCTTCGACATTTTTGGATCATTCTATCCCTTAAGCTTAGAAGCCCGTCTTTTTGTATATTTTGAGACTAGCTAGATCTTGTAGATATTTTCTGGTCCACTCTTGGGACTTGTACTCTCTATTTTATTATAGTGGCTCTGTACTAGTGACTTCCAGGTTCTGGGAGGGATCTTTGAACATATTTAGTCAGTCTCTGCTTTTATTTATTTATATTATCTTTTGTATGTTGATTCAGTTATTTTTTTCCTTATACCCATTACTTACAGTTTCGGGTTACGGGTTGGCTAACCTATTGGTGGGTTATGGTAGGTGTCATCATGACCTGAGAAATCGATCGAGACAACTTTATTATTCAATTCACTTTATTTAAATTTATCTTTGGAGTTACTCTCTCAGTGCAATTTTTTCAGTCTTTAGCCTGTTGTTTCTTTCAATTATTTTATGTAACAACCTAGTCCGTTGGTGATATTGTACGCTTTGGACTTGACCTCTCACGACTTTAAAATGTGTCACTAGTAGGTAATGCCTACTTACCATCATCTCTCTTATGTTTCATCAATGTAAGACTTCTATCTTAAGATGGAGTGTAACATACACTCTCTCTATGAAGTCAGCGTCCTCGCTGAGATTTTCCCTACCGCATGGAATTTTCTTAGACTCGGCATGAGGTTTCCCTCACCTGAGTTGTTATATACATCCCCTCTATGGACTCAGCGTCCTTGCTGAGCTTTGCCCCACCGCATGGAAATGCATCACTAGTAGGTAAGGGCCCGCTTACTTATACACCAATCATCTCTCCTATGTTTTATCGATGTGGGATTTGTTTTTATCTTACGAAGGGTTCTTACATACCTCCCTCCTCTATGGACTAAGCGTCCTCGCTGAGGTTTGTCCCACCGCATGGAATTTTGCCTAGACTCATTACTGAGGTTTGTCCCATCTTACCGACATTTTCCTAAACTTAATTGAATTCTACCCACATCGACAAGACTGACACAGGAGTGGCCTTGATACCATCTGTAACAGCCCAGCCTACTAGCGATATTGTCCGCTTTGGGTCTAGGCCCACACGGCTTTAAGTCGTGTCATTACTAGGTAAGACTTGTTTACTTATAACTCAATATCTCTTGTGTTTTGCCGATGGGGACTTCTTTATCACAGGCGAGTTGTAACATTTTACGTATCGTACATTTCATGTACTGACGTCATTTGCTAATGCATCTTAAATGATGCATATTCAGGTATTCATGATCAACAGAAAATGCATTATTAGGATTTCTGTCATTCAGCATTATTAAGACCTCTTTGCTTTTGGAAAGGTCCAGCTTATCTACAGTATTTAGTAGTTGTTATACATTGTTGTTAGATTATTCAGATAACCGCGGCTCTTATCCCAACATATGTACTTAGTACATTAGAAGCTTCATAGATGAGATTGTGTTATTGTTTTAGCTTGTTTTACAGACATCTATATTATTTAGAATTTTAGATTTTTCATCTATAAAGTTATTGAGCTCATTCTTTCTTAAATTATTGATTGATCATCCTTTGGAAGCTTTAGCCCAATATTTGTATTTTTTTAATTGAGTTAGCAGCTAGACCAAGAATTCGCTTGGACCACCAATAATTTTGAGTCCGAGCCATGTTCAAGTGTATACTCAGAGCATGATAGCAATAGCCTTTGCCCACTTAGACATATAATCAACAATTATCAAAATGTACAAAGAACTCACAAATTAATGGGCTTATGAAGTCATTACCGCAGACATCAAATAGCTTGATATGGGAGCTAAGCTATTAACAAAGGACATATCTACTCAATTTTTAATACTTTTAAGAATATGTTTGGCCCTTTTCATTAGACATACTAATGAGATTTCTTAACAAAAATATAAAATTTTGGCTGAAACTATTATGTTGTGTCTAAACACTAACCAAAACTCTATTTATGGACCTTACATTCATTAATATAATAAAATAATAATAATCTGCAAGTTTAAGAATGTTAAACAAGTATGGAACAACTTTTAAAATGTCGAAACGTCAGTATCATACCTAACCCCGAGTGATTTAAGTTGGAAAGCAATGGTGATCGCAACTATTGATAAGAAATCAACTTAAAATATTTGTTGTGCAGTTTCTGCGAACAGGGTGGGTCTACAAACATTATCTTAAACAAGGAAACTAAAATTGACAAGTTAGGCTAAGGTTCTTGTACTTTCTAGCTATTGACCAGTACCAAATATTTGGTTAAGGCCAACATCTTTAATTGGTACACCATGTTGATGAGCCAATGCTATAATAAGGACAAGAAATTCAAAGCCGTAGAAAATTAATAAAAGGCCTAGTTAGATTTCTGTCAATTTTAATGATGGAATAGAAGGACAATTGCATAATGGGGCTGCGCTGAGGCTCCTTTTACCTACGCTACAATGTTCGGTTTACCGCTTATGGTGTGCTTATTGACATAATGATTTGACGTGCTGCTTTGTTAACCTTCTAGGGAATGATCTCTCACCATTTTCAAATTGTGCACAAATAGAGTGACCTTTTCAAATATTTTATATTATATATGTAAAATAAAGATTTTTCATTAAAAAATAAAAAATAAATTTACGAAAAATTATAAAATCAAGTATTTTATTAAACTATGGCTTCTCAATCAAAATTAAAGGCTTAATTTCATGAGATGATTTACTATTTACTCTATTTGTTTATAAATAATGAAAGAACTCATTTTACAAATGCATTATTTATATTAGAGATAAATATAAAAAGCACATTTAAATTTTTTTTTTTTTTAGTTTTATACCTAAGCTAGTGTGAGTTTCAGTAGTTTAGATATAATACTAAAAAAAATGATAGTTCAAGTGTATTTTTGACACTTATTTCTTTATTTTATGGATACTTTTATCTTTAAATAATTTGAATTTTATATTTACAGGGAATAGCCACACGCTTCTTGAAATTTAATTTTGAGTTTAGGGGTACTTTTTTCATTAATGATTTTTAATTTTTATCTTTTTATTTATCTATTTTAATAAATCAAGACAAACTTATCATTGCATTCAATGTTACTTTTATCATTAAATAATTTTATAAAGTGATAATAATCAAATTTAAAATATAATTAATCAAATTCATTTATTAACATAAATTCCTAATAAATTTATTTTTTCTTATCAAAATAAATATCATAATCTTTTTTAAATAAATTATTTTTTATAGAGTAAAATAAAATTTAATTGAAGATAAAAAAAGGATACAATGATTAACTTAGTCAGATAGTTTTAGTAATTATTTCTATTAAATAATTTTCTTAGAAGTAATGCGGCATTATAGGAGACTCCATTAGAAGAATTAGATTGTCAACATGTATTAGTTTAAAACAAAATTCAATCATACTAATTAGCGTGACTTGAAAAAAAAGAGAAATCTTGTTTTGAACCATAACTTTCTCACTAAAAAATAAAAATCTAAGCTTATGAAATTTATAATAGTTAAACAAGTTTATATTTTTATAAATATTTAGCATAAAAAGTTTAGGTCCGTGCAGTCCTTTGCTAGTTGTTTACATATATCTTAATAACTTAATGTAGATATATATTTTTTTAGAAAGAAATATTGAAAACATTTTTAAATTTAGCGCAAGTTATTAGTTTTACCTCTAAATTATTTACAAGTTTAAAAATACCTCTCTATTTAACTAACTAAATCAAATTATATTTGCAATCTACTACAAGTATTAAGAACACTATATAGGTTGATTCCATGATGACGATAAAAATAAAAAATTAAAAGGAAATGATTATTAAAAATTAAAAGATATTATTCTTTTTTGAATAGATTTTAAAAGGAGAAAAAACCGAAACAGAAAATATGGGAAATTCAAAATCGGGTCGTCAGTACGCATGGAAGTCCTATACATTAATGAAGGAGAGAGCTGGAGAGAAAGAGACGTTATCGGAAATTGAACCCTTCTTTGTACTGACTCTCCTTTGTAATAATTATTAATATTAATTACCACTAGAAAGAATGCAGTAGGTCGATGCACAGAAAATATTTACTCCTGTTATTATGTGATGTATGCAGATTACAGATGTTCCACTGCCCACGACCTTACTCAGCTTCTGTGAGACAGTGACGGTATACAGCTCCTCCCGACTATACAGCTATTAACACATTCGAATATTTTTGAAATTTTTATTTTCTTTCCAAATGGTGTGTGTGTATATATATGTGTATTATTAAAAAAGTTTTAAAGAATTGATAAATTTGAAAAAAAAAATTAATAGAAAATATGATAATTTTATACCTTATTTAATATAGTAGTTGTTGTTAAAATTAAGAAATGAAATATTGCTTTATGAGTAGTCGCATCCTTGTTATGTTTATCTATTTTGTTGTCTCATTTATATTTTTAAAATTATCATAAGCCAACAATATTATTTTTATATTTACTTTTTTTAATTTCCTTTTCACTATTTTTTTCCTCGTTATTGAATATTGTGAAATCTCTCAAACAATCAAAATTTTACATAAAATTCATTGTTTTATGTATATAAAAAGATCGCATTTATTTTTTGGTACTTTTCAAATTTTAAGAACTATAACTAATCAACACTATATTAATAACACTATATCAACAACAATAACAACAAACATAGCTAGTGGAATCCCACAAATGGGATTTGGGGAGGGTAGAATGTATGCAGACTTTATCACTACCTCATAGAAGTAGAGAAGTTGTTTCCTGAGAACTCTCGTCTCAAAAATTCACAAGCAGCTAATAATATTATATCAACATATCAAATTCAGCGCAACACAATTTCAATATTATTATATAATATTTTTAAATTTCTGTATCATATTTTATTATTCTAATTTAATTTTATAGATCTTTCATTAAATTGATAATTTATATGCTTACATTTTTACTTTATAAGATATTTGCCTATATAATATTTTTCATAACTTATTTATAAAATTATATTAAATATATTATAATTATTCAATTTACGTATATTAACTAAAATAATTTTTTTCATGGAGTTTGACTTTAGCCCTACCAAACTCGTATAGGTCACTAGCATCCACCGAACTATTGTTTTGTCACTATGGTAGATACTATGAATTGTGCTACAAATATTGTATTTTCAGTGTCTGACATTTTCTTTTAGTTTTTTTTTTAAAAAAATGTTATTTGTTATATTAAAAGATATTTCAATTTTAATTTTTTTTTTAACTTTAATAGGATTATAAGTTTGAAAAGGTTTATTTTTTTTAAATATTATGACAAGTCAATAAATACAACATAAAATGACGCAAAAATAAAAATAATTAATGTGTTGTTGGATTGTAATATATACTAAATCCGTCCATCTATATTCAAGATATTTGAACGCGATATTTGAAATTTGATGACTGACAAATTATGTACAAGTGACATTCATATGTTAAACAAGAAAAATAAAACTATCCAGAATTAAATTTTCAGTGGCGTAGGTAGTATTTTTCATAATTGATGTCATGTTTTAAAATAAAACACTATAATGTTACATTAAAAATAGAGCACAATACAAATAAAACATTACTCATGTATATTAATATATAATCACCCAGCTTGATGAATTTTCATTTTTTGAAACTAAATTAAAACTAATTTTATTAGAAAAAATATACAATAAAAAACTCATTATCTACATTTATATCTAGAGGTGGACTACCATAAAGAGAAAGTGTACCTTTATATACTATATTAAAAGCATTAAGGCTCTTAAGAAATATTGTTTAAACTTTTTACCCTTCATTAAAAGATTCTTCTTTACACAAAATCGTCTTTTCATTATTTTTTAAAAATAATTGTGATTTAATTATTATTCTAATATTTAATACTTTGAAATTTATTAAAAGAATAACTATTAAATATTTACTTATTTGTAAAAGACAAAAAATCCTAATATTTAGTGTTATTCCGAAAAATGACTTTTGTCTCGAAAATTTGATTTATTACTTAATTGATTAAAGTAAATCAAATTTTTCAAAATTTCAGGAGTCGCCACTTATTTTTTAAGAAAACAAATAAAGAAAAACTATTAAATTATTTTAAAAAAGACTTAAACAGAAAAAATCTTTTTAAAATCCAAAGAAAAAGGTTCGCGTTCACATTTCCACTTCGAGAAGGTTTTACGCACTCGAAATGGCCGCTAACATGCGATTATCTAGCGATTAGAAAATTTTGACTTACTTTCAAGTAAAAGAGGTGACTTTGAAAATTCTAAGTAAAATACTAGAAAGAATTCTAAGACATTTAAAATCTATCTGCACCTTTTAATTTAACAAATTTAGCAAAAGAGAAGGGCTTAAGTTACTAGAATTTAAAAATCTACGAAAATGACGAAGTGTTAAAAGAAGAAAGCATTCATAAATCATTTCAAGGAAATACTTGAACTACTTTAAAGAAAATTCATAAAGTCTAATTTCCTAAAAAGAGAATTTTAACACCAAAATATTTAAAGACAATAAAATAAAATATTATCATAAACGGTCGACTTTGGGGGGATTCTAATTAGATTTGACCCAAAAACAAAAACTAAATTAATATTAAAGTTAGGATTAAATAAACACAAATACTACAAAAATAATAGATGTAAGAAAAGACAATTAAATAGTAATTGGGCTTGGCAAGCCGAAATTGTCAACCTGTCTTGACTTCCAAGAATTGGGCCTGCTAGCCCATTAAAATTGGGCTTTTGGCCCTTTTCTGTTGTATACAATGGTTATATACCAATGTATCTACCATATATGCTGATGTGTACACACCAACTTTCAGCTTCAGAAACCTGTACAACATCCCTTTAAAACCATATCCGTTTCCTATCTCCAAAAAGTGACTCGGAAAAGAAGTTTGGGCCTTTATGGCCCAATGAAGTGTAAACAAGGGAAAAGAGCCCCTTCGAGGCTCCAAAGTGAATTCACCTTTTTGGGGGCAGCGAGCTGAGACGACTACATAGAAGCGAACTCTCACCTCCAATGGGATCCCATTTTCAAATTTGAAGGTTTCGGCTTCAGGAATCCCCCAAGATTGAGTCACTTTCTCAAAAAATTTAAGGCTCCTTAACAGAAGTTTTATGGTGCTTTTCAGGTTTTGAAAAAATCTCCTCCCAACAGTGAGCAAGAAAGGATTTTATAGTTCCAAAATTAGGACAAAAACCGGGGTCAATTTAGGGAAATCCCTTTTGAAAATTCCTATCGAATTTTGGATTTTTCAATTCAAATATGAAATTCAAACCTCCAACAGCTGGAATCCTTCCACTAGTCCCATCAGATATGAGACACGTCGAGAATTCCTCAAATGGTCTCTGACGTGAGAGGATAAGGGGGAAGGAAAGAGGGGACATATAGGTACAAATTTGTACTAGTTTATGCGGGCTGATTTGTCATTTTGGGGCTGGAAATTGTTGGTTATCTGGTGTGTTGCTGCATTTGTTCTTTGTGAAGAAGGAGGGGAGAGGGGAGAGGGGAGGGCGCACGTAGGGGGAGAGAGAATGGGAAAGGAAAAAGGGGCATGTGTGTGTGGCGTGTGAAGGGAGTATATATGTGTTAGGAGTTGGGCCGGGTCGGGGAATTGGGTTGGGCTTTAGGGTCTGAATTGGGCAATTTAGGATTTGGATTGGGTATTAAGATTTGAATTGGGTATTAGGATTCAGTTGAAATTAAAAAAATTGAAAGAATAGGTTAAGGGAAAATTTTAAAATTAACCACTTCAATTGTAATTGTGACCAATTAACTGTAATCAAATCGAATTTGATTGGCTAATTTGATCACAAGGTGAATCAATACAAATTAATCGAAGAGTTTTCAAGAATTAACGACTTGAACTAATTGAATTAATTTGTAAAATAATAAATCTTGAAAATAAAAGTGAACTTGATTTGAAATAAAATATTTTTTTTGCATTTTCAGAAGCTAGTTATTTCAAATTGTTAAAAATTAAAAGCTCAATGATTAATTTATACTGTGAAGGGTAAAAATTGGATGTCTTGTCCCTTTCTTTGGGTATGATCAATGAAAGAGATCGTGGACAAAGAAACTTGACTAATCCAATTTTAGACCGACCACATCTTCATCTTCTGAAAGGCTCTTGGTACAGACTTTGGGAAATTGTGGTCGGACCCTGGTCTTGAGTTTCCTACATATCTCAGGTTATATGAGAATTTAGGCCACTTGTAGTTTAAAATGCTTGATTCTTACGCACGATTTTGAAAAATTCAAAAGTCACCCCAATATCGAATTATGGAGAAATTGGAATTCTTGAGAATGAGATTTTAAGAGCAAATGTCAAAATACAGCTGAGTTTTCAAGATTGAGCCCGCTTACATATCCTTGGACTTAGGAATTAGGCTGCTTGTAATTCGACTCTATCGGTTGAAAAGGAAATCCCTTATTCTGAGATAACCTCTGGTTTAGAAGAAGTGACAAACAAATCGAATTATGAAAAAGTGGCTTGCAACCTCTTAACCATAAATGTAACGCGCTTCACTCCCATAATTAAGAACTTATACGGACATAATTTTCAAAAACTCTTGGTATATTGTCACTTAGATTAGAAATGCTGCTTTCGGTGAGAGTTGAGATCACCTAGATGAGAAACTGAAAACTACAAACTCAAAGAAAATACCCACATGCCTTCTGATAGGGGTGTGGTTGGATTGTGGTAGGAGTTGCTTCTCAGCTCGTGTCCGAAGAGTTTGACGCCCCTCTTCAGACTATGCCCCAGTTCACTGCTAAGAAAAAATTCTATGTTGTGCTGCATTCTATTTGATGACTTCCACACCTGTAGTTTGTTTTGAGAATTCATCCTTTCGGATGCTCTTGATAGAACAAAGACGAAAATTGTTAGTGAAAATCATAACTTAAATACCGGGATGATGTCTTTTACCATGTTCGACATATTCTTCTTTTCAACGTGATAGATAATGAGTTGATGTGGCGTGGTATGATGATGGCCCTCTTAGCAATGAATAATGCAGTGGCCCTTTTGGCAATAAATATGCAATGGCCCTCTCGGCAACTTGAAAAATAAAATGGCCCTCTTGGTGATGAATATGCAATGGCCCTCTCGGCAAATTGAAAAATAAATTGGCCTTCTTGGTGATAAATATGCAATGGCCCTCTCGGCAACTTGAAAAATAAAATGGCCCTCTTGGCGATAAATATGCAATGGCCCTCTCGGTAACTTGAAAAATAAAATGACCTTTTTGGCGATAAATATGCAATGGCCCTCTCGAAAACTTGAAAAATTGAATGGCCCTCTTGGCGATACTTCTCGGCAACTTGAAAAATAAAATGACCCTCTTGGCGATGAATATGCAATGGCCCTCTCGGCAAATCAAAAAATAAAATGGCCCATTTGGCGATAAATATTCAATGACCCACTCGGCAACTTGAAAAATAAAATGGCCCTCTTGGCGATAAATATGCAATGGCCCTCTCGGCAACTTGAAAAATAAAATGGCCTTTTTGCCGATAAATATACAATGGCCCTCTTGGCAACTTGAAAAATAAAATGGCCCTCTTGGCGATGAATATGCAATGGCCCTCTCGGTAACTTGAAAAAATAAAACGCCCTTCTTGGCGATGAATATGCAATGACCCTCTCGGCAACTTGAAAAATAAAATGACCTCCTTGGCGATGAATATGCAATGGCCCTCTCGGCAACTTGAAAAAATAAAACGTCCTCTCGGCAACTTGAAAAGTAAAATGTGATTAATTACTGGGGATTTGAGCGAGATAGAACTATTTATGCCTTGGTAGTTCTTCCGTAAATAAGACTTGCAAATGTTTTCCCAGCATCCACAACAAATTTCTTAGTTTCAAAGCGATTTGAATAGTGTTGATTCTTCGGTTGTCTGTTCCCTGTCTCGTCCTTTTGGTGGACTGCTCCGATCTCCCACCTCTTGGTAGACAGAAGATAAAATGTATATTTAATACGCAAAATAAATTTAGAAAATGGTGAATTTAGAAAAGAAATTTTGAAGAAAAGGTCACTGCCAATTGTCATGTTGTAAAAGCTTATATGACCACACTCAGTTTTCTAACATGGCTCCTTTGACGTATCATAATTGTCCTTGAATTTCTGATCAGGCTGAGATCTTCAAGGTCGCTTTCACACTTCTAACGACACTTGATGAAATTTTTTAGGACGATCTCAAAAATTTCTGTCCTAGTTAAATGTCATAATGAATCAATAGCTTGCTAGAACTCTGAGAATTTTTGAGATCTTCTCAGAAAATTCTGTCTCAGTTGAAATGCCTGACATGCCCTTAATTCTAACTTGTTGGGGGTTGGTCTTTTTGTTCAGAATTCTTTCCCAGTTTCCTTTATGGGAATATGACCGAGACGTTGTGGCGCCTACATATCCCGTTGAGGCAAGAATCACGTCAAACATAGTTTTCCCTCGGGAGGTAGGAAAAATATAAATTTAAATAAGAAAATGATCGAGGCCGACATATGCCGCCTACATATCTCGTTTTGAGAATTCAAGTCAAACGTTGTTCAAATACAAGAGGAAATATAAAAAGGCATAAGGGGATGACCTAGGCCGACATAGGCCGCCTACGTATCTCACTCTTGAGAATTCAGGTCAAATTTAGTTCATTACACAGGGGAAATAACTTCAAACTAAATATAAGAATGAATACAAGTAAAATAATGCAATTACAGGGAAAGTAACAAAGAAAAATTCTAAACATACTATCTCTTGACAGCATCTGAATTGATTGCTTTTTGCCACTCTTGACCATCCATCTCTGACAAAATTAACGTTCCTCCTGATAGAACTTTACGAACCATATATGGCCCTTGCCAATTAGGCGCAAACTTTCCTTTGTACTCGTCTTGGTGGGGAAAGATACGTTTGAGAACCAATTGCCCAACCTTGAACATTCACGGTCTTACTCTTTTGTTGAAAGCGTGAATCATCCTTCGTTGGTATAATTGAGCATGGCAAACAACTTTCTTCCTCTTTTCATCAATTAAGGCCAAATGTTCAATTCGATTACGAATCCAATCTGCATCACTTAACTCAGCTTCTTGAATAACTCTCAATGATTGTATTTCATCTTCAACCAGTATCACTACTTCTGTTTCATACACCAACAAATATGGAGTTTCTCCAATTTATGTTCTAAGGGTCGTGCGATAACCCAATAGAGCGTAGGGTAGCATTTTATGCCATCCTCGATTCCTGTCAATCATTTTCCTTAAGATCTCCGTGATATTCTTATTGGCGGTTTCTACGGCTCCATTCATCTGAGGATGATATGCCGTGTAGTTTTGGTGAGTAATTTTGAATTCCTCGCATATCTCTTTTATCAAATTACTGTTCATATTCGCCCCATTATCGGTGATGATAGAATCTAGTATCCCAAATCGGCATATCAAATTGTTGCGCACAAAATCAGCTACCACTTTTTTTGTCATGGACTTATAGGAGACTGCCTCTACCCACTTGGTAAAGTAATCAATCGCAACCACAATAAATCTGTGACCATTAGAGGTCGCCGGCTCTATCGGCCCAATAACATCTATGCCCCAAGCTACGAATGGCCAAGGAGAGCTCATGGCCTTGAGTTCACGAGGAGGGACACGAATCAAATCACCATGTATCTGACATTGAGGGAATTTTTGCACAAATTTGCAACGGTCGTGTTCCATAGTCATCCAAAAATAACCGGCTCGGAGGATTTTCCTCGCCAAGGTGAGTCCATTCATATGAGTACTGCAAACCCCAGCATGTACCTGTTCGAGAAGTTTCATAGCTTATGTGATATCAACACATCTAAGGAGACATAGATTTGGAGTCCTTTTATAAAGAATTCCCCGCTTGGGAAGAAGTTGTTAGCCATTTGGCGTATAGCCTTCTTCTAATTGGAAGTAGCATTTTCAGGATAAGTTCTGGTCTCTAAATATTTCTTTATGTCAAAGTACCAAGGTTTTCCTTCTGGTTCTGCTTCGACATACAAACAATGGGCAGGTTGCTCCTTCAAATCTATCTCCAAGGGATTAATATACACCATGTATGGATGTTGAATCATTGAGGAAATGGTGGCAAGGGCATCAACGAACTCATTCTGCACCCTTGGTGTGTGTTTGAACTCGTTCTTTCAAAATCTTTTACACAATCTCTGTACTAGTTGCACATACGACACGATATTTAGGTTCTTTATAGCCCATTCTCCTTGGACTGATGAATCAGTAGATCTGAATCCCCCATAACCAGCAACTCTTGAACATTCATGTCTATAGCCATTCTTATGCCCAAAATGCAAGCTTCATACTCAGCCATGTTGTTAGTGCAACAGAATGTGCAACAGAATCGAAGTTTTGTCACCATCGGATAATGCTGACCAAGATTCTGATACCAAAACCACTCCAATCCCGCTACCTTGGCAATTCATAGCTTCGTCAAAAAACATTCGCCAACAAGGGTATGCTTCGGAGATGTCTTCTCCCATAAACGATATCTCTTCATCTGGAAAGTAAATTTTGAATGGTTCATAAACATCATCAACCAGATTTTTTACAAGATGATCAACTAAAGCTTGTCTTTTGATCGCTTTCTGGGTCACATACACGATGTCAAATTCACTCAACAGCATTTGCCATTTGGCTAACCTTCTCGTGGGCATTGCTTTCTAAAATATATACCTTAATGGATCCATTTTTTAAATGAGGTATGTAGTGTACGAAGACAGATAGCATCTCAATGTTTGAGCAACCCAAGTCAAAGCACAACAAGTCTTCTCCAAATAAGTATATTGAGCTTCATATGGAGTGAATTTCTTATTCAGATAGTAGATTGCTTGCTCTCTCTGCTTAGTTTCATCATGTTGGCCTAACACACACCCGAATGCATTATCAAAGACAGATAAATACAACAACAGTGGACTTCCTTCTCGTGGAAGGACTAGTACCGGTGGATTAGACAAATAACTCTTGATGGTGTCGAAAGCAGTTTGACATTCTTTAGTCCATTTTGTCACTGCATCCTTTTTCAACAACTTGAAGATAGGATCACAAATCAACGTAGATTGGGCTATGAATCGACTGATGTAATTCAACCTTCCCAAGAAACTCATGACCTCTTTCTTCGTCTTCGGAGGAGGCAACTCCTGAATTGCTTTGATCTTAGAAGGATCTATCTTGATACCTCTTATACTAACAATAAATGCCAATAATTTACCAGCCGGTACTCCAAAAGCGCATTTGGTGGGATTCAGTTTTAGGTTATACCGGCGTAGACGATCAAAGAACTTCTTCAAATGAGTCAGATGGTCCGAACTCTCGTGGGACTTGATGATGACATCATCCACATACATCTTGATATCTTTGTGAATCATGTCATGAAAGAGAGTCGACATGGCCCTCATATACGTAGCTCCAACATTTTTGAGATCAAACGGCATCACCCGATAATCGTACACACCCCAGGGTGTGATAAATGTTATCTTTTCCACATCTTCTCCATCCATTAAAATTTGATGATATCCTGCGAAGAAATCCACAAACGACTGCACCTCATGCATGGCATAATTGTCAATGAGGATGTGAATGTTCGGCAATGGAAAATCATCTTTAGGGTTGGCTTTGTTGAGATCTCTATAATCAATACAAATTCTAATCTTTCCATCCTTTTTAGGCATTGGAACGATGTTGGCTAACCAAGTGGGGTACTACGTTACTTCCACCACCTTGGATTGTATCTGCTTAGTAATTTCTTCTTTGATTTTTAGACTCAGCTCTAGCTTAAACTTCCTGGTCTATTGCTTCGCCGGACTGAATTCTAGATTGATTGGCAACTTGTGAGAGACGATGTCCGTACTCAAACCAGGCATATCTTTATAGAACCATGCGAATATGTCCATGTATTCTTTGAGCAAACTGGTGAGTTCTCCCTTCTGAGCATCCGTCAAATGGACATTGATTCTGATTTCCTTGACACATTCTTCATCTCCAAGATTCACTGTTTCAGTCTCATCCAAATTAGGCTTATCCGGATTCTCAAATTGTCTCAATTCTTCGGCAAGATGTTCGGGTACTACGATTATTTCATCATAGTCACCGAGCTCATTGTCATCACTTTATTTTGTTCATCCAGCTTTTGACATGACATAACATTCACAGGTTTAAATTTATTTATACTGAAATCATAAAAAGACATAATTAGATAAAATTAATTGAAATGATAAGATGGATAGTAAGTGCAATTTAAAAATAAACGGAGGCTTTCATTCAACTTTAAAGGAAATATGCAAACTTTGGCCATGACCATGGGTCAATCTGCCTTTTTTTTAAAACATCACAAGGGAAATTACAGTAAAACCAAATAGGAGTAAAACAAAATAACTAGGTGTGTTTAGGGCCTCCGCCGAACTATCACCCATTTTAAAATAAGCAATTAAGCAAGCCTTCATCTACCAAGATGAATGAGAAATCAACGGCAGGGTAGATATCTCTTTCGATGCCGGTTCTGCATTCCGAGTGCTTGATGCCCCAAATGAGTCATCATCGTCAACTGCATCAATCTCCTCGACCATTGCCACTAACGTATTCTCATACTGGAAATGACTAATATAGGTGTTGTATTGGTCAGGCTAGTGCTTGATGATCCTTTTGATTCTGTGTCTCCCACTCATTCTCCTCTAGGATGTCATATCCCAAACCAAATTCCGAATGCCTTGTTGGCAACAGGATGGACTTAATAATACCTTGTAGGTACTTCCTTAGTCCAAAACTAGGCTTAAACTCATTTCTTAGCATAACTGTAGCTATCATCTTGTAAACAACAGGTATAGGAGGTTCGGGCGTCCAATCATCTTCAGTAGCATTCACTATCTCAACCGTGTAGAAATCAAACCCTCTGGTGACATTATTGACAATAGGTGCATACACATTCGAATAACTTCCCTTGCTGTAAATAACAACGTCAGATTCACTCCAAACGAACTTCGTCATCTGGTGGAGGGTAGAAGGCACAACTCTAGCCATATGGATCCAAGATCTCTCTAATAGCATGTTGTAACTGGTAGAGATGTCCATCACCTGAAATTCAACCACGAACTCAACAGGCCCCACATGAATCCCTAGGTTCACTGCTCCTAGTGTGTCTCTCCGACTGCCATCAAATGCTCTCACATTGACTTAGCTCTGATGGATTTTCCCAATATCAAAATTCAATAACCCGAGAGTAGACAAAGGGTATATGTTCAAACCAAATCCATCATCAATTAACACACAATTTAAGATCATATTTTGACACTTAATTGTAACATGGAGTGCCTTGTTAGCATCGGTCCCTCGAATGACAACTTTTCATCACCAAAACTGATGCGACGTCCTCGAGTGACTCGGCTTATCATAGCTGCCAAGTTACCGCTATCAGTTCCCACAGGCACGTAAGTATCCTCCAACGCTCTCATTAACGCCTGTCTACGACACTGTGAACTCATCAGTTATGCCAAGAAATTTGGGCAAGTGTCTTTTCCAAATGCTTCTTCATAGAATATTCTTCAGGCCGCAGTCTTCTCCAAAATTCTTCTGCTTCACTTATCGGCCTTTTACCCTGACCTCTTTTGCTCACTCCTTAAATTGACCTCTCTGTATCGACAGCTTTAATCACGAACTTCTTAGTAGGGACTCCTTTTGGTGCTGTAGCAATCACCTCGAGAGGTGTCAAAATCATAACCTTCGACTTCTCAGTAATACTCAAAGCTACTACACTCTTTTCCAAACTGGCACGTTATCCAAAACTATCATTTTGGATGTACACCAATCTTTCTCTCTCTCAATCATGTTGGTAGTGCTCTCTCCATGGTTAGGCAAAGGATTACAATTGACATTGGGAGTAACGGTCTAGAGAACAACTATGTCATAGTCAATTAAATCCTGAATCTTATGCTTCAGATTTATGCATTCTTCAGTGTCTTGTCCAACAATATTGGAATGGTAAGGACAAGTCTGATTGCTCCAGAGGAATCGAGAACTCGTATCCATTGCTCTTAGAGGGGCAGGCTGGATCAATCTTGCAGCTGACAATCTTTCAAATAATTTCATCCGGCTTTCGACGAGTGGAGTAAACACCCTAGGGGGTTTCTTATCTGTGTTCGAACGAGGAGGGTTGTAGTTATTTTGTGGAGGAAGGGGTACTTGATGGTAATTTTGAAGGTTTCGGTAAGGAGGTGTAAGAGTCTGGGGTCTTGGTGGCAGGGTATGATAATTTGGTAGTGGAGTTTGATTATTTGGAATATGGTAACTGGAAGGGAGAGTCTAATAAATAGATTGGATATTGGAGTAATTCGGGGATTGAGATTGGTAATTTGGGAGGATATTTGGGTATTGTGAGGCATGGTATTGAGGGGGAGGGGTTTGGTAATTTAGGGGTGAAGTTTGATGCCCCGGCTGGGTGTAGTAAATTGGGAATGAACTTGAGGTAAGTTGGAAATGGTTCTGAGCAGGTGTGGACTTTATGGGGTTACTACTAGATGTTCTCCTTTTGTCTTGTATATCGGAAACGGCTGACACGTCTTCCTTTCTCTTCTTCAATAGTCCCGTAGATCCGACTGAATTTGACATACAGGTGATCTTTCCCATCTTAAGTGCATCTTCAATGGTTTCACCAATTTTTACTATATGCGTGAATTTTGCCCCAACGAGCAACAATATCCTCTCATAAAACTCTAGCTCCTGGGAGCGTACAAACACTTCAACAACCTTTTTTTCCGACATAGGAGGCCGAACTTTGGCAGCCTCTTTCCTCCATCTGTAGGTGTACTAACGATAGCTCTCTGTGGCCTTCTACCTTATCCTTTCCAAAGAATAACAGTCCGGAACAACTTCCACATTATAGGCAAACCTTTCTACGAAATCTTTGGCCATGGCGTTCCATCATGCCCATTGGCTCACTTCTTGGGATGTAAACTGATCCAGAGCCTCTCCACTTAAGCTTTGACTGAGTAGTCTCATTAACAATGCCTCATTTCTGTCGGCACCACAAGTTGGTCACAATAAGCTCTCAAATGAGCCCAAGGATTTTTGGTTCCTTCAAAAGTGTCAAACTTTGGGATCTTGAACCTCTCTGGAAGGTCCAAATCAGGATGAATGCATAGATCTTCATAACTCAGGCCTGCGATATCTGGCGCTTAGTGATATTGTCTCAGGGCCTTTGCTATCCCTTCCTTTATTCCCAACTTGGTCATCTCCTCTTTGGCCTTCCATTCCTTCTCCTTCTCCTCATAATGGTCAATCTCAGAGTAAGTGGCATGGGGAATTTGTGGTTTAGTGAGGACCGGGATATGAAAAGGGGCTTTAGTAAGTAAGTTTAAGCGGTGGGAAGCTTGTACTGGTCTTGGGTTTGATTTTCAAGATGGATTATCTGGGGGTAAGTATTGTTGGGAATTTGAGAGGAACTAAAGGCTTGAGCGCTATTAATATTTGGGTTTTGGAGAGGAGGTGGTGCTTGGTGTAGTGGATTGGGATGACATGTATTGGAGGTAGTCAAATCAACGACATGAGTGTTTTAGACAGGAGTAATAGGTGGATTAGTTGATATAAGGATGGGTTGATATGCTGGATTAGGAGGAGGAAAATGGAATGGAGGCCTCCCCTCATCCGGACCGGAAAGATTAGCGGTAATAGCCAGATTCACTAATTCTTAAGTTTTCTTCATCTCAACCTTCATCTCAATAATCTACTGCATCAATTGCGCAATCAGTTTATTTTGCTCTGTGGTGACCGGATCTGTAACGAGGACCTCAACTAGGCCCATATCATCGTTGTTCTCTGCCATTACTTCTTTTTCATTCAACTAGCTTTGGTTGGGGAAGGAATCTTTACAGGCTTTTGATCTAGTAAAATAAGGATGATCGGCCAGTTTTATCAACACAGATCAATTCTTATCACCTGTAAGAAGAATTACTCAAACGCAAGTATGTTAGTTTTCTTGGATTATCAGGTAACACAAAATAGCACACATAAATCAGTAAACACACAATTGGTGTTTCATTCAGAGATAGACTAACCCATGGGTACAAGAGACATGATAAACAGGCAGGACTTTGCCTATATGATTTTGAAAATAGAATGTCACAGTATTTTGAGTTTTCTCCAATCTTGAATGCAAGTGCAATCCTTCCTGAGATGGAAGAGTAGGAGTATAGAGGTGCTTTAAGGGGTCTGGACTTTGTTGAGAAACTTGAAACTCGAAGAATATTTGGTCGTGCTTCTGGTAGTGACTGAGGTTCATGCTGAGAGGCTTTACAATTTTTTTTTGACAAGGAGTGAGCTAGAATTTCTCCGAATAAATCAACATAATCACATAAATCGCGTCCTAGAGAATATGTGACCCTTTTGTGCCAAGGGTTGGCTTATCGATTTGAAGGATGTATATGTCATTTTAAATGTTCCATTGTTCCCCAAAAGTAGAGTCTATAAATAAATAAAAGACATTACAAAGCGTAAATAATAAGGGATACATTTTAAGGAAAGGGGAAAATGCACATACAAAAGAAAACATTCCCACGTAGGGGATAAACTAACTAGAAGAAGATCCCGCTTCATTTCTAGCTCTATCTAGCTCTCCCCGGATGTGGTGTCCGTGCAACATCGAGAAACGTTCAGCTAGTAAGGCTCGACCGGGTAATGGCGTTTGCTGAAGAGTGGTGATCTGTCTTTCCAAACTCTGATCTAACTAAACCAGGCACGCTCTTACGTCAGCTAACTCTTGTGTCTGGAAGGCTAAAGCTCTGTAAATCTCATACTCCCTTTACTGAAACTTTTGCTCCCTTCGTAAGTAGTTCTGTTCTCTTCACTGATATTCCTGTTCCTTTTGCTGGATTTCCCATTCCCTGTCATCCCATTGCTGTTGAAAAAGTCTTTTATGGACCTGGATCTTTGCTTCTACGTCTTTTAGTCGGGGGTTGAGGTGGGGCCCTAGAATGATATCATTGTTTAAGTTTTCCTTTAACCACTCTTTGTACCCTTCCTCATAGCCCGCATCGTACATGTCCTCGATAATACTCTCCTTTTCTGAAAAGACACATGCGGACCATTCTTTGAGAACATCATCTGCATAGGGCACCTTTACACGGTCCTCATAGTCAATAACATATTGGCTGATATTTCCGGTCTTAGGTTCGACTTGCTTTCTCCCAAACTGTCTCATCACTCGATTTGGAGAGTAAGGCCTCATGCCTCGGATAGCCATAAGGACCAAGAAAGGAAACCGTCTCCCTTGCATTGCCACCCTTTCGGACATGAAGTCATCGAACATCCAAGAGACATTATCTTCTTCAGATCATAGAGAGTTTGTGCCCATCCTTCTTTTGACCTCCTCATCTTGAAATTTTGAATAGTCAACAGAAGTTCGTGGTGAGCTAAAACATTTCTCCCATCCCACTGTCTCAAGCCCTGTTTCCACTTTTAAACTTTTGTGGCCAAATGCAAAGACATCCACCATTGTAGCAGCAGGTTGCACCCTTGAAAGAACCCATACCTATTCTTACATATTCCAAGAGATCGGTAGATATCGGCAATGATGACTGGCGCCAGATCACAATACTTCTTTTGACCGTCATACCAAGGCCTTAAGATGGCGTGTGTGACAATGACAATTTTGGAATCTATTACGTTTGTCTGGTCCTAAGGGAACACCATGGTCCCTAAGAGGCATAGGGAAAAAGCTAAGGCTTGAGTACTGATCCAAGTGCCATAATCATCAAATTCGTTGGGGAATTTCCTGAAATAGCTCCTGTGCCCCCAACGCTCAAAGAACCTCAAGAAAGGAATTTTTGGAGTATCTAACAAATTGGCTTGTACAAGGAAGAGCATGTCTTTCATTTTCTTGCTGGTTGGTCTATTCGGTATCAGAATGTTATGGTCGAGGTCTTTCTTCCTTTCTTCACATAAGCCCTTAGACTCTAGACAATCTCGAATTTTTTCTATTGTAGGCATTAATTCAATATCCAAGAATTGAAACACCATCCTCTCATCATCCCAAAATCGGGTAATGACTTTGATAAATGCGGGGTATGCCTGAAGGTCTATTAGTGAGGGTAGATTCCCTAAATGCGTGGTGACTTGACTTTGTGCATATTTGCTAAGATTGTTCCACCAGATGCAAAGAAGATCCGGGGTCTTGGTAACCATGTCGAACTCAGGGAATTGATTAGCCATCTACAAAAAAGACTGTATTAGAAAAACCCCCCAAGCCCACGAACGCTGATTTATTTAAAACACATATACATTCTTCAAGATAAATAACATGATCGTCCAATTGGGTTGGAGGCCACTTTGGACTCAAGGTGGGCTATTAATGGGCCCAATACTCCTAGGCTATTAGGTCGACCTAGGCCAATGCACTTACAGGGTTTTGGTTTCTCTCTACCCTAAGTGTCTAAGAGTAGGTTTAATTTTGACTGTGAAAAGGCGACCCAGGAGGACAACTTGGGCTGGGAAAGTTAACGAATGTTGACCCCGCAGGATCAACTCATTTCGTCAGGGTACCCCAATGAAATTTTAGATTAAACGGCTGCGACCCACATAACTGTCATTTTAGTAATAAAATAAAAAGTGCTGGATGGCGGAAAATGATATGCAGGAATGACAGTTATAATAATTGATACTAAACAGGTAAAACACAAACAAACAAATAACGAAATAAAGGCAATTACTATAGTTAGTCAAAAACCTAATCTAGTGATTAGAACCTAATTAATTATTCCCCAGTGGAGTCACCATTTCTGTTATTTCGAAAAATGATCTTTGTTTCGAAAATTTGATTTATTACTTAATTGATTTAAGTAAATCAAATTTTTTAAAATTTTAGGAGTCGCCACTTATTTTTTAAGAAAAAATCAAGAAAAACTATTAAATTATTTTAAAAAAGACTTAAACAGAAAAAATCTTTTTAAAATCCAAAGAAAAAGGTTCGGGTTCACATTTCCACTTCGAGAAGGTTTTACGCACTCGAAATGAGCGCTAACATGCGGTTATCCGTCAATAAGAAAATTTTGACTAACTTTCAAGTAAAATAGGTGACTTTGAAAATTCTAAGTAAAATACTAGAAAATATTCTAAGACATTTAAAATCTATCTGCACCTTTTAATTTAAAAAATTTAGCAAAAGAGAAGGGCTTAAGTTACTAGAATTTAAAAATCTACCAAAATGGCTAAGTGTTAGAAAAAAGAAAACATTCATAAATCATTTCAAGGAAATACTTAAACTACTTTAAAGAAAATTCATAAAGTCTAATTTCCTAAAAAGAAGATTTTAACACCAAAATATGTAAAGTCATTAAAATAAAATATTATCATAAATGGTCGACTTTTGGGGAATTCTAATTAGATTTGACCCCCCCGCCCCCCCCCCCCCCCCCCCCAAAAAAAAAAAAAACACTAATGAATATTAAAGTTAGGATTAAATATACTCAAATACTACAAAAATAATAGATGTAAGAAAAGTCAATTAAATAGTAACTGCGTTTGGCAGGCCCAAATTGTCTATCTGTCTTGATTTCCAAGAATTGGGCCTGCTAGCCCATTAGAATTGGGCTTTTGGCCCTTTTTTGTTGTATACAATGGTTCATTTCCAGTGTATATACCATATATATTGATGTGTACACACCAATTTTCAGCTTCCTAAACCGGTACAACATTCATTTAAAACCATATTCGCTTCCTATCTCCAAAAAGTGACTCGGAAAAGAAGTTTGGCCTTTTATGGCTCAATGAAGTGCAAACGAGGGAAAAGAGCCCCTACGAGGCTCCAAAGTAAATTAACTTTTGTGGTGGCATCGAGCTGAGACGACGATATAGAAGCGAACTCTCACCTCCAATGGAATTCAATTTTCGAATTTGAAGCTTCCGGCTTCAGGAATCCCCCAAGATTGAGCCACTTTCTCAAAACAATTAAGGCTCTTTAATAAAAGTTTTATGGTCCTTTTCATGTTTCAAAATAACCTCCTCCCAACAGTAAGCAAGAAAGGGATTTTATAGTCCCAAAATTAGGGTAAAAATCGGGGTCAATTTGGGGAAATCCCTTTTGAAAATTCCTATTGGATTTTGGATTTTTCAATTCAAAATATGAAATTCAAACCTCCAATAGGTGGAATCCCTCCATGAATTTCATATCTCAACCATCGATTTGAATCAATGGCTTAGATATGAGACACGTAGAGAATTCCTGGAAGAGTCTCTGACGCGAGAGGATAAGGGGAAAGGAAAGAGGGGACACATAGGTACGAATTTGTACTAATTTCTGCGGGCTGATTTGCCATTTTGGTGCTGGAAATTGTTGGTTGTCTAGTGTGTTGCTGCGTCTGTTCTTCGTGAAGAAGAAGAGGGGAGAGGGGAGGGTGCGCGTTGGGGGGGGGGGGGAGAATGGGAAAGGGAAAGGGAAAGGGGACACGTGCGTGTGGCGTGTGAAGGGAGTATATATGTGTTAAGAGTTGGGCCGGGTCGGGGAATTGGGTTGGGCTTTAGGGTTTGAATTGGGTATTTAGGATTTGGATTGGGTATTAAGATTTGAATTGAGTATTAGGATTTGGTTGAAATTAAAAAACTGAAAGAATGGGTTAAGGAAAAATTTTAAAATTAGCCACTTTAATTGCAGTTGTGACCAATTAAATATAATCAAATCGAATTCGATTGGCTAATTTGATCACAAGGTGAATCAATACAAATTAATCGAAGAGCTTTCAAGAATTAACGACTTGAACTAATTGAATTAATTTATAAAATAATAAATCTTGAAAATAAAAGTGAAATTGATTTGAAATAAAATATTTATTTTCATTTTCAGAAGCTAGTTATTTCGAATTGCTAAAAATTAAAAGTTCGATGATTAATTTATACTGTGAAGGATAAAAATAAGACGTCAACATTTAGTACTTTAAAATTGCCAAGATAATTCACTTCTTAAATTGTTCCTTTTTTAAACTACATTAAATTTATTTATTTTTTCAAAATTACTAATATTCTGTTATTAATTACCACCAAATTCACACACGGTGAGACGGTCAGTTATATATAAACCAAACTCTAAGAACATTAGGATCTGACAATATTTCATATGAAGGGGATTTGTTTTCATATAAGGAAAATACATTTAAAAAAGTTACACGATACTTTATGAATTTTATTCATGAATGAGATATATATTTTTCATAAAAAATTAATTATAAACTTGAAATTAATTAAAATTCTAAATTCATTAATAGTTAGCAAGTATAAGTATCATGAGAATCTATTTTTTTTTTTTCGTTTCAAAAAATTTCATGTGACTAATATAGTAAATTTAACTTCTAGGATTCTATTGGTTTTAGTTTCAATTTTTCCAAGTTTCTTCATGGTAACTTTACTTTACAAGAGGTTTTTTTTTTCTATTCAAAAGTGTCCATGTGACTTGGTTAAAAATTAGTTTAATATTTTTAACCCCCCTTTTTTAGGAGTAGGAGCCCTAATTAGTTCTTCAATTCCTTTTTAATTTAGGCTATATTTGTGTTTCGTCTCAATTTAAAAGCACATTTAAATATTAAGATATTTATTATGAGTTAGAGTCTAAAACTGAATACATATCTGAATAGATATTGGAATAAAATCTAAATACTAAATAGTTTTTACTATATTTGTTTTCTCAACATTTGAATGTATAAAATTTATCTTTTAAAATAAATAAATATAAAATTCAAAATAAAATACTAAATTGATCTAATAATATACTAATAAATTATTTTAAAATTCTTATGTGGCATTTGGTAATGGTGATGCCTAAGAATGATGATTGTATGTATCGATTTGAGATGGTGTTGACTGATGGCATATGGCTGTGAGTATATCTCATAGTAAACTGGTGTGATGAACCATGAGTGCTGTTGTTGGGAGTTGTAATTAGTAGACTAATGATACTAAAGTTATGGTAAATATTGATGACGGTTAGTGATATATAATATTAAACAATAGTGATAATTATCAATAGAGATTAGTGAATATTTAATGAGTTGAGGGTGATAATTGCAAATGATGGTTAGTGGTAATTGTTGAGACCTAATTTTGACTGACCTACAATCTATTTTGGGTTGTCATTTGGTTAAATATGTATTTTTAAACTTTTTAAAATAAATGAATAATTACGTATTTTTAATATTTATTAACTTTCAAAAATGGTTCGTTATTTTATCATTTTAAAAAAATTATTTTATTATAAATTATTATTATTTATTTATTTTTATTATTATAATTATTTCAGTAGTAATAATAATAGTAGTAATATTTATTAATAATGATGATGATGATGATGATGATGATTGATGATGATGATGATGATGATGATGATGATGATGATGATGATATATCAATATCGTATTTTAAATGCATTATTTATTTTTAATATATTATTTTATCAATTTGTTAAATATAAAATAATTATTTTAATACGTTTAATATTTTTACATAATAATTTTAGCATATATTAAGTATTTTCTTTATATAAAAATTGTTATTAAAATATGTGTCTATTATATTTATGAATTAGATGACAATGTATTTGATTTCATCCAATTTGTTTAATTCATATCCTTTTCAAACCATTTATATGATGATGATGATGATGATGATGATGATGATGATGATATAACAATATCGTATTTTAAATGCATTATTTATTTTTAATATATTATTTTATCAATTTGTTAAATATAAAATAATTATTTTAATACGTTTAATATTTTTACATAATAATTTTAGCATATATTAAGTATTTTCTTTATATAAAAATTGTTATTAAAATATGTGTCTATTATATTTATGAATTAGATGACAATGTATTTGATTTCATCCAATTTGTTTAATTCATATCCTTTTCAAACCATTTATTTCAGATCTACCCAAATTCTTTACGATTTCTTTCAATTTTCACATAAATTAAGTCAATCTGTGGCTTAATTTTAAATACTCAACTTCTTCAATTAATCTTATCCATCGATTAATTTTAGTCCGACATCTAGGATTAAATCCCTTTCCTTGTCATTTTAACACCTTACAACTCCAATACCCATATCGTAAGAAACATTCGTCTTTGCCCTTGAACCACCACCGCTCCATTAGTGCCGCCCCCTTTTCTTGCCAACAAGACAACCACCACCGGCTCCCTTGTTATCGGCGAAATGACCCCTTTCTCCCTCACTTCTCCTAGTCGGCGAAACCACTGGCCGCACCTCTCTTCTCTTCCTCATTTCTTCTCCGACGACCCCATGCTGCCACCACACCAGCTACTACCTCACCCGTCGAACTCCATGCACTACCAAACGAGACCCCATTCTTTCTGAAAAGGCACTACCAAACCCCGGTGAACCCCCTTTTCGCTAGAAGAACCCGACCAAAACAGACCCCAGTTACCCCTTCCCATCGCCCTCTCACCAAAAAGACCTCCGTCGTCCTCCATCTCGCTGACCCCAACAATGTCTAGTGACCCCTCTCTATTTCTCAACTCCGGCGAACTCCATCTTATCACTCTCCTCCACCGTGCAACCGACTCCGGCTAGAGAATCAACAGCTCCGGTCAAATTATTTGAAAATTGTAAAGATCAAGTTATCGTTCAGAAAGATAAGTCGATCCTTGTATATTTTAAATTTATTTCTAAACCATTGTCTCGATCATATATCTGTTTTTGTAAAACTGATTTATGGTGTTTCTGATTCACATATTTCATTTTGTTTGAATTGTTGTGCTATCTCATGCAAATAGTAAGAAAAGAACATGAACTCTTTGTGATCCTGATTTCAAAGCTCATTGAATCTTCCTGTTTAGTATGTTATGATGATTCTTTTTTGTTTGCTCAAATTAGCTTTGATATTGTCAATCGTCACTTATTTGTTTTCATTAATCATGATGCATAGCGTATTGATTCTAGCATATGTCACGCTTCCTAATCAATTTCATAAGCTTATTTGGGTAAATCATGTGTTTAGCATAATTATTGTAAAATTAATCTAATTTTCTAAGTGATTGCCTAATTTCAGAATTAGATATGGTAAGGTATGATATCTTTTGAATGATTTCTTCCTTTTCAATATCTATCTATATCCAGAATTTGTTATTTTTGAACAATTTCAATTCTGATTGCTTTAGGATCTGTCTCACTCCCGTTATATGGTAAAACCTGTCTATGAATACGAAAATTTTGGGCATAAGATTTGGTGGGTATCATTATTTTCCTTTTGGCCTCGGATTATTTTACAAGCTTAATTTTACCATAGTATTAATTTTATTGACTGCTTATTAGTAATTACGTTTTGCTTATTTAAATATATTAAAAGATTTATGCTTACTTATTTTTGGTAACACTTTGCTAATTTGAGCTTTTTATGACATTTTTGTTAATTAAGAAAAATAATTCCCTTATGTGCTCTTAACTGATTATCCTTTCCTTATTGTGTGACTCTCTATTTTTCTTATATAAACAAGTCTCTCCATTCATTTTGGGACAAGACTTCATACACGACAGAGTAATATATTATTGCACAGACACATTCACAATTCTGTAGTGTTCCAGACACCAAAAAATCATATACTATATATTTCTTGCTTGATTACCTTGGATATATTCGAGATTCTGCATCCTTACTATTCCAAAATTCTCTTGACACAAGTATTGTGCGGAATTCTTGTGAACTTGATATGTCAAGAGTGGAAGGTGATTCTAAAAATTGATTTATTGTTAGTTTTCAGCTTCTACATGTATTTTTCTTCTTCTTCTTCTTGCTATTTATTCTCGAATATCATAATGTTTCATTTAGTGTTTGTCTGTGATTTAACAAACTTTTTTTCTAATCTCGTCAGGGATGAAGAGTTCGCGTGGATTGGGATTCAGACGTATTGGCATTATTATGATTCTTATTTATGCGTTTATTTATATTGTTGTTTCTTTAAAAGTTTTTTTTGTTTTGGCTTGTAGTAAGTTGTAAATACTCTATAATAATGATAAGTTCAGGGACTAAGGGGGAGGGGAATATATGTACTACTTGTTTATTTTGTTTATCTTATTATGTTCTATGTGTGTGTTTGAGAGCATGCTTTCATGTTTTAATTGTTGGTTATGATTTGCCTAGCTTTTATATATTCTCTTTGTCTATTTTATATTTTGAAACTATCATCTTATTTAAAAATTTTAAATGCCCCTTTACATCATAACAAGTCCTTTAATTAGAATTCATGCTTGTAGGTTTATATAATAACTGTCACATTAATTACGCAAATATCATGTTTATAGGACTTATTAAATAATTCTTAACTTGTGAATTGAACCATGTTATATTTGGCAATTTCTTATGGTTTTTGTAACACCTGGCTAAATTACCAAAATACCTCTAGAATAGAGATGTGCGTATAACGTGTCTACCCTATTTGGATGACAAATCCGAGGCTGAATTTGTAATCAACATGAAAAATTGAGTGAATAAGTGGTATCGGTTGATTTTTAGGGCAACCGGATCAAAAATAATTCTTCAACGTGAAAACGCGAACCAGTGTATGTGTGCGACAGGGCCGCGACGCGCAACCATCGCGGACCAACACTTGCTTTTATTCTAAAAGTTTTCTACAAGATTAGAAGCTTATTCGGAGAATTTTCGGCAAAAAATACCAAAAATAAACCCATTCCATGTCACGGACCCCATGTCCCAAGACAAACTTCTTTCAAATTTTGTGAGGGGCATTCTATATCTTTCTGAACTCCTCCTGGACTTAATATATGATCAGAACAGGTCATCATAAGTATAAAAAGGGTTTTAAACCTTATTCTAAATCCTTGTAAAAGACTAGGGCTAAAGAGGAGAGAAAAGGAGTGTAAAAATTGAGGAATTCAAGGAGAGTTCTTGAGGTCGATTGTTCAAAGCTTCTATCCAGGTATGTAAAGCTAACATAAAACATGGAATTGTTCTTCCATGTGCCCCTTGATTGAATTAAGTTGATAGTTGAATGTAATGAATTCTATATGTGAAATTCTTGATTATTCTATTGAAAATTATACCTATTTTATGTATTTTCTGAGGTTGATGATCATTATAAACTTAATTTTTGCCTAAATGATTTTCATGAATTATTTCACAAAACTGTATATGTTATTTTACTAAAGATTGCAAGAATAAACTTAAGGGGATGAGTCTAGAGCCTTGATGGTATGAATGTGCTTGTGGTTTATGATTGTGGTCCTAATTATGAGAATGTTGATAATGATGTTGAGTAAAATTGATGTTTATGGAGTCTTAAAAAGCATGAATTAATTCTAAAAGAGTTTTTCCTAATATAAGAGTTGAAGGTTGATGAGACGAGTTGATGTACTATGTCCAAATGAGACTAAAGGAGGAGAAATCCTGATGTTGATGTCTTATGAGCATGTTGAGTCCTAGGAGGAGTATTGAGCATCGAAATAAGTAAGAGTAAGTCCCACTCGCACTCATTAACTGCATGGCCAGCGTAGGGGAGGATTGAACTGTGAACTCAAATGTTTCCTTAGTCCCAAAAGAAGACTTGATGTTCTTTATTTGGGATCCATTGATGCCATGTCCTTTACCCCGACAAGGTACTGGATGGATGTGTAATGACATTGCTTCATTTTATCATCATTAGCTCATAGGTGATAGTTATTGGTTAGAAATACTCCCAGATAGGTTGCACACTGATAGTACTCTGATGTAGAGTTGATGGTATGGGTCTTGATTGATGTTGATGAGTTAATGTCTACTCCTTACCCCTACCCTAGATGGACATTTGGCATTTTAGAATGAGTATCTTACGAGTTGATGTCATCCTATGTTAGTTATGCCTGTATTGTTTCACTCAACCATTTTACATACGGTACATTCTACGTACTGATGCCATTGGCATTACATCATTTCATGATGCAGATACAAGAGATAGAGAACTTCAACAAATGCACCGTAGAGGTACAGAGTTCGCTAGTTCCAAAAATTTGTGAGTCCTCCCCTGCTTTTGGAGGATGCCATTTATTATCTTTCATTTGTTTTGAGCTAGACTTTTGAGTTTGTAGTAGCCATGGCCTGTCATGGTACCATCCTAGACTGTAGAAGTACAGGCTTCATAGACTAGAAGATGATGTTTTGATGTTGAGGTCCTTTCCTCTTTGAATTGAATTTCTTAAAATTGTTATTATGTCATGTCAAAGTTGTCGAGATTGATTCTTATTGGCCTACGACTATTATTCATTGATATAGAAGTAACTGAGGTGCCCACTGCCTTATTTTTCTTATTCTAATATTTTTCGTTGTATCTGATGATTGAATGACTGTGTTGATACCTAGTTGGTCACTTGGGGACTAGCAATAGTCTTTGAGTGTCGGCCACGTCTATGGTACCCTCCTAGAAAGTGACAAACTTAGTATCAGAGAACAGAGTTCAAGTGTCCTAGGGAGTCTACGAAGCAGTGTCAAGTAGAGTCATGTTTATGTGTGTGTTGTGCACTACTACACTTCATAAACAGGAGGCCATAGGACATTAGGAATGGTTACACTTCTTCTGTATTCTGAGTTCGTGCGATAAAGTTTAACTCTATAAAACTCTTTTCTAATTCGTGCATTATGCGTTTGCATATTATGCCTCCTAAAAGTACTGCTGCCCAAAGAGATGCCTTATCCCCAACACTGAGAATCCCCCACCAGAAGTCCTTACTCAAAGTGGGATGAGGAGATAGGGTCGACCTGCCAGAGCTGCTGAGATTCCACAGGTACCTCCTGCTCAGTCAGCCTCTACCTCACAGGCAGACTTCAAGGGATCCATTGATATTGTCATCAAGATAGTGGCCTTCTAGATTAATAGCCGAGTTCCCCACGCCCCTAGCTCCGTCTCCCAAGAGACCACAACTGCAACAAGGCTTAGAGATTTCTTGAGGATGAACCCGCCAATCTATATGGGGTCAAAGGTTGAGGAGGACCCACAAAACTATATTGATGAGATATGTAAGGTCCTGAGGGCTATGTAGGCGAATGAGGTTGAGGGAGTTGAACTTGCCTTCTATCAGCTTAAAGATGTTGCATACGTCTGGTATAACCAATAGGAAGATAGTCGAGGTGAGGATGATGAGCCTGCTGAGTGAGATGAGTTTGAGAATGCTTTCCTTGATCACTTCTTTCCCTAAGAGCTGAGGGAGGCAAAGGTTGATGAGTTCATGAACCTGAAGGAAGAGGGGTTGACTGTTAAGGAGTACAACCTCAAGTTCATTCAGCTGTCTAGGTATGCCCCAGAGATGGTCCTAGATATGAGGGCAAGAATGAGAAAATTCGTGTCTAGATTTGGAAGGCATGTAAAGAAGGAGCGCAAGGCAGCATTGCTAATCCCAAGTATGGACAACTCCAGAATTATGGTTTATGGCCAGCAAACCAAGGAGGATAAGAAGAAGGACAGAGAAGAGCATCTGAGCAAGAAAGCTAAATCAGTAGAGCATGAGCCTAGCTAACATAAGTTGAATAGGGGTGATAAAACTTACTTTCAGAAGAGATCTTCTAGTTATGCACCCTCTACAGCAAGTGCACACCCGTCCAACAAAATAGGTATGATAAAAAATCTTATGGTCACCGGAATTTCAGAGCTCAGGGTTCTCAGTCCTAAGCTAGCGTGACCTAAGGTTCGAGGGGAAAGCCACCCTGTGGCAAGTGTGGAAAACTTCACCTAGGTGTGTGCCGTGAGGACACAAATGCTTGTTACACATATGGATAGACTAGTCACTTCAATAATGAATGTCCTTGAAGAAGACAAGGTGATAAAAGTAACAAAGCACAGTCCTCCGCAACACTTCTAACTGGCAGTCATCAGAGGGGTACTACTACGGGTGCAGTAGGCGGGACAAACTGTCTGTATGCAATGGGTGATCGAAAGGATTAGGAGGTTGCACCAGATGTTGTTACGGGTATGCTTTGAGTCTTTACTTATGATTGTTATGCATTGCTTGACCTGGGTGCCACTTTATCTTTTATAACTCCCTATGTGGCCAATAAATTTGAGATTCTTCCGGAGTGTTTGTTTGAACCCTATACTGTTTCCACTCCTACTGGTGAGTCTATCCTAGCTGAGAGGGTTTATAGGAATTCTGTAGTATCCATCCATCATAGGGATACCTTGGCTGACTTTGTAGAGTTTTAGATGGTTGACTTTGACGTAATCCTTGGTATGAATTGGCTTCATGCCTGTAATGCCTCAATAGATTGTAGGAACCAAATTGTTAAGTTCCAATTTCCAAATGAACCAGTCCTAGAGTGACCTAAGGGTAAGTTTATTTCCTACCAGAGAGCTAGAAAGCTAATCTCTAAAGGCTGTATCTCCCATCTCGTGCGAGTTATGTCTAATGATGTTGAGCCTCCTACTTTGAGTAAGTCCCAATTGTGAATGAGTTTCCTGAGGATCTACCTGGAGTCCCTCCTAATAGGGAGATTGACTTTGGGATTGATGTTCTTTCTAATACCCAGCCTATCACAATTCCACCTTATAGGATGACCCCCGTTGAGTTGAAAGAGCTGAAAGAGAAAATGAGGAACTTTTTAGAGAAAGGACTTATTAGGCCAAGTGTTTCTCCTTGGGATGCTCCCATCATGTTCATGCGAAAGATAGATGGGTCTCTCAGAATTTGCATAGATCATAGGCAACTAAACAAGGTCACGATCAAGAATAAATATCCTCTCCCTAGGATATATGATCTGTTTGACCAACTTCAGGGTGCCTCATGCTTCTCAATGATAGACCTCAGAGTGGGCTACCATCAGTCAAAAGTGAGGGAGTATGACATCCAAAGACAACCTTAAGCACTAGATATGGCCACTTTGAGTTCTTGGTCATGTCCTTTGGGTTGAGGAATGCACCTGTAACTTTCATGGACTTGATAAATAGAGTGTTCAGACCCTATCTTGACATGTTTTTAGTCATGTTCATCCATGACATTTTGGTGTATCCAAAGGATGAGCGCGGAGCATGCCAATCACCTCAGAGTTGTCCTTCAGATTCATATGGACCATGAGTTGTATGAAAAATTCTCGAAATATGAGTTTTGGCTCAAGTCAGTGGCTTTCCTAGGCCATGTTGTTTCGGGTGATGATATTCGAGTACATGCCGAGAAGATTAAAGCGGTTAAAAACTGGCAAAGATCGACCTCTCCACCTGACAAAAGAAGTTTTTTGGGGTTGGTAGGCTGCTACCACAGGTTCATTGATGGATTTTCTTCCCTATCCGCACCATTGACCAAATTGACTCAGAAAAAGGTCAAGTTTCAGTAGTCTGAGGAATGTGAGAAGAGCTTCCAAGAGTTGAATACTAGATTCACTATTGCACCTATTTTAACTTTGCCCGATGAGATGGAGGATTTTGTAATATATTTTTTGATGCGTGAAGCGTTGGGTTGGGTTGTGTGGTGATGCAGAGGGGGAAGGTGATAGCCTATGCTTCCAGGAAACTTAAGGTTCATGAGAGGAACTATCAAACCCATGATCCTGAGTTTGCGGCAGTGGTGTTTGCACTTAAAATCTGGCGCCACTACTTGTATGGAGTGCATGTGGATATGTTCACTGACCACAAGAGCTTTCAGTGTATCTTCAGTCAGAGGGAGCTGAACCTGCGACAAAGGAGGTGGTTGGAGTTGCTCAAGGATTATGACATGAGCATCCTCTACCACCCAGGTAAAGCTAACATTGTTGCTGACGCTCTAAGCAGGTTGTCAATAGGTAGCATGACCCATGTTGAGGAAGGGAAGAAAGAGCTAGTGAAGGAAGTGCATAGATTGACTCGATTGGGAGTTCAACTCGAGGAGAATGATGAGGGAGGAATCAATGTTCAGATCGGGTTTGCATTATCCCTAGTAGCAGAGGTAAAAGAGAATCAAGATAAAGATCTTATCATACTCCAATTGAAGGAGGTTGTCCACAAACAGAAAGTGATGGTCTTCTCCAAAGGGGAAGATGGGGTATTGAGATACTAGAGTAGGTTTTGTGTCCCCGATGTTGATGGTGTTTGAGAGAGAATCATGGTTGAAGCTCATAGCTCTAGGTATTCCATTTATCCCGGCTCTACCAAGATGTACCATGACTTGAGGGGTGTCTATTGGTGGAGTGGAATTAAGAGGGATATCACTGAGTTTTAATCCAAGTGCTCGAATTGCCAACAAGTCAAAGTTGAGCATCAAAGGCCCTGCGGATTGGCACAGAACTTTGAGATTCTGGAATGAAAGTGGGAGATGATTAACATGGACTTCATTACCAGTCTATCGAGATCCCAAAGGCAGCATAATTTAATATGGGTGATTGTGGACCAGATGACTAAATTAGCTTACTTTTTGGCAGTCAAGACGACTAAAACTGTGAAGGAGTATGCCAAGTTGAACATCCAACAGATTGTGAGATTGCTTGGAGTTCCCTTGTCCATCATCTCAGATAGAGGAGCTCACTTGACCTCCTAATTTTGGAGATCTTTCCGGAAGGGACTAGGTACTAAGGTAAATTTGAATACAACCTTTCATCCATAGACAGATGGCTAGATAGAGCGCACCATTCAAACATTAGAAGATATGTTGAGAGCCTGTGTGCTTGACTTCAAAGGAAATTGGGATGACCATCTACCATTGATGAATTTGCATATAACAATAGTTATAATGTAAGCATTCAAATGGCCCCCTATGAGGCCTTGTATGGAAGGAGATGTAGATCACCAATTGGGTGGTTCGAGGTTAGAGAAGCTAAGTTGATTGGACCTAATCTTGTTCAACAATCAATGGAGAAGGTTAAGGTCATTAAATAAAGGTTAAAAACTGGACAAAGTCTCCAAAAGTCTTACACGGATGTGAGGAGAAGAGACTTAGAGTTTGAGGTGAGTGATTTGGTGTACTTGAAGGTGTCACCCATGAAGGGTGTCATGAGGTTTGGGAAGAAGGGGAAATTGAGTCCTCGTTATATTGGCCTTTATCAGATGGCTAGAAGGATTGGGAAAGTTGCTTATGAGTTAGAGTTTCCTTCTGAGATAGATGCAATTCATCCAGTGTTTCACGTCTTGATGTTAAAGAAGTGCTTGGGAGATCCTACCTTGGTGATCCCCATTTAAGAGTATTGGAGTGAAGAATAGCTTGTTCTATTAGGAGATTCCAGTCCAAATCCTTGATCATCAGGTTCACAAGTTGAAAACCAAAGAGATCGCCTCTGTCAAAGTCCTGTGGAGAAATCGATTCGTTAAGGAAGCCACGTGGGAAGTAGAGGAGGATATGAAAGCGAAGTACCCACACTTTTTCGTGTCCAATGAGGAAAATGTTGAAGGTAATGTTCCTATCCCTGACTTAATTTATTCTTGAGTTGATGTGTTCATTCTTGAGTCTAAGTGGAGTTTTTGAGAAGTCGAGAGTTTTAGTTGTTGAGTGAGTATTGAGATGAGTCTTGAGTCTATTCATGCTTTCAAACCCATCTTTGCTCATCATTCGAGGATGAATGATCTCAAGGGGGAGATAATGTAACACCCTAAAAAATTACCAAAATATCCCTAGAAGAGAGATATGCGTATGACGTGTCTTCCCATACTCTGATAGCAAATATGAGGCTGAATTTGTGATCAGCATTAGAAATTGAGTGGAAAAGTGGTCTCGGTTGATTTTTAGAGCAATCAGATCAAAAGATAATTTGTTAATATTAAAACATGAACAAGTGTAGTGTGTGATAGGGCCGCGATGCGCCACAGTCACGGTCCAACACTTGATTTTGTCCTAAAAATGTTCTACGAGATTAGAAACCTCGTTCAGAGAATTTTTGGTGAAAAACACAAAAAATAAATCTAGTCCACGTCGCGGTCCCATGTCCCAAGACATAGTTTTTTTGAATTTCGTGAGGGGTATTCTAGACCTTTTCGAACCCCTCCTGGACTTAATATATGATCAAAACAGGTCATTTTAAGTATAGAAAAGGTTTTAAAACTTATTCTAAGTCCTTTCTAAGTCCTTGAAAAAGACAAGAGCAAAAGAGGAGAGAAAAAAGAGCATAAACATTGAGGAATTCGAGGAGAGTTCTTGAGGTCGATTGTTCAAAGCTTCAATTCAGGTATGTAAGGCTAACTTAAAGCATGGAATAGTTCTTCCATGTTCCCCCTTGATTGAATTAAGTTGATAGTTGAATCTAATGAATTTTATATGTGAAATTCTTGCGTAATCTATTGAAATTATACCTATGTTATGTATTTTCTTAGATAGATGATCATCACAAACTTGATTTGCTACATAAAGAGATTTCATAAATTATTTCACGAAAATCTATATGCTATTTTACTAAAAATTGCAATAATGAACTTAGAGAATGAGTCTATAGCCTTGATGGTATGAATGTGCTTGTGGTTTATGATTGTGGTCCTAATTATGAGAATGTTGAGTAAAATTGATGTTCACGGAGTCTTAAAGAGCATGAATTAATTTTAAAAGAGTTTTTCCTAATCTAAGAGTTGATGGTTGATGAGACGAGTTGATGTACTATGTCCAAATGAGACTAAATGAAGAGAAATCCTGATGTTGATGTCTTATGAGCATGTTAAGTCCTGGGAGGATTGTTGAGCACCGCAATAAGTAATAGTAAGTCCCACTCGCACAAATTAACTATGTGGCCAACATGTGGGTGATTGAACAGTAAATTCAAATGTTACCTTAGTCCCAAAAGAGGACTTGATGTTCTTTATTTTGGGATCCACGAACGCCATGTCCTTTACCTAGGTGAGGTACTAGATGGATGCGGCAATGACATCACTTCATTTTATCATCATCGGCTCATAGGTGATGGTTGTCAATTAGAGAAACTTCCAGATAGGTTCCACACTGATAGCACTCTGATGTTGAGTTGATGGTATGGGTCTTGATTGATGTTGATGAGTTATTGTCTACTCCTTACCCTTACCCTAGATGGACATTTTTCATTCAGAGTGAGTATCTTGCGAGTTGATGTTATCCCATATTAGTTATGCCTATATTGTTTCACTTAGACATTTTACATACCGTACATTCCACGTACTGACGCCACTAGACACTGCATCATTTCATTATTCAGATACAGGAGATAAAGGACTTCAACAGACACACCATTCAAGTGTAGAGTTCCCTAGCTCCAGAAAGTAGTGAGTCCTGCCCTACTTTCGAAAGATGCCATTTATTATGTTTCATTTGTTTTGAGTTAGTCTTTTGAGTTTGTGGTAGCCATGGCCTGTTATGGTACCATCCTAGACTTTAGAAGTAGAGGCATCATAGACAAGAAAATGATGTTTTGATGTTGAGGTCCTTTCCTCTTTGCATTGAGTTTCTTAAAATTGTTATTATGTCATGTCAAAGATTTCGAGATTGATTCTTATTGGCTGCGACCCTTATTCATTAATGAAGAAGTAACTGAGAAGCATATTACCTTATTTTCCTTATTCTAATATTTTCCATTGTATCTAATGATTAAATGACTGTCTTTGGACCAAGTGGTTTGCTTGGGGACTAGCAATAGACTCTAAGTGCCGGCCGCGTCTAGGGTACCCTCCCGGGGCATGACAAACTTGGTCAGAGCACAAAGTTCAAGTGTCCTAGGGAGTCTATGAAGCCGTGTCTAGTAGAGTCTTGTTTATGTGTATGTTGTGGACCACACATCATAAACACGAAGCCATAGGACATTAGGAATGGTTACACTTCTTCTGTATTCTGAGTTCATGCGATAGAGTTTAGCTCCATAAAACTCTTTTCTAATTCGTGCATTATGCATTTGTAGATCATGCCTCCTAAATGTACTGCTGCCCAAAGGGATGCCTCAACTCCAAACACTAAAAATCCCTCACCAGAGGTCCCTACTCAGACTGGGATGAGGAGACGGGGTTGACTTGCCAAAGCTACTGAGATTCCAAAGGCACCTTCTGCTCAGTGAGCCTCCATCTCAGAGGCAGATTCAACAGAGCCATTGCTATGCTTGCCCAGTTAGTGGCCTCCTAGAATAATAGCCGAGGTCCCTAGAACCCTCTAGAACCATAGCTCCAGCTTCCAAGAGCCCACGACTGCAACCAGGCTTAGAGATTTCTTAAGGATGGATCTGCCTGTCTATATGGGGTCAAAGGTTAAGGAGGACCCATAAAACTTTATTGATGAGATGTGCAAGATCTTGAGGGCTATGTATGCGAATGAGGTTGAGGGAGTTAAACTTTCCTTGTATCGACGTAAGAATGTTGCGAACGTCAGGTATAACCAATGGGAAAAAGAGGTGAGCCTGCTGAGCTTGCTGAGTGGGATGAGTTTGAGAGTGCTTTCCTCGATCACTTCTTTTCCAAAGAGCTGAGGGAGGCAAAGGTTGATGAGTTCGTGAACCTGAAGCAAGAGGGGTTGACTGTCAAGGAGTACAACCTCAAGTTTATTCAGTTGTCTCGGTATGCCATAGATGGTCTAGGATATGATGGCGCGAATGAGAAAATTTGTCTTGATTAGGCAGGCATGTAAAGAAGGAGTGCAAGGCAGCATTGCTGATCCGAAGTATGGACATATCCAGAATTATGATTTATGCCCAGCAAACTAAGAAGGATAAGAAGAAGGACAGAGAAGAACAACTGAGCAAGAAATCCAAATCAGTAGGGCATGAGCCTAGACAATATAAGCTGAATACGGGTAATAAAACTTACTTTCAGAAGAGGTCTTCTAGTTATGCACCTTATGCAGCAAGTATGCGCCCGTCTAACAAAATAAGTATGATTGAAAATATTATAGTCACCAGAATTTCAGGGCTCAGGGTTCGCGGTCCCAAGCTAGCATGACCCAAGGTTCGAGGGGAAAGCCACCCTATGGCAAGTGTGGCAAACTTCACCTAGGTGTGTGCCATGAGGGCACAACCGCTTGTTACATATGTGGATACCATTTCAAGAATGAATGTCCTAGAAAAAGACAGGGTAATAAAAGTAATAAAGCATAGTCCTCTGCAGCACCCCAGCTGGCAGGCCTCAAAGGGGTACTACCAGGGGTGCAGTAGGCGGGACAAACCGGCTATATGCAATGGGTAATCAACACGATTAGGAGGTTGCACCAGATGTTGTTACAGGTATGCTTTGAGTCATTACTTATGATTGTTATGCATTTCTTAACCCTGGTGCCACTTTATCTTTTGTATCTCTTTATGTGGACAATAGATTTGAGATTCTTCCAAAGTGTTTGCTTGAAACCTATATTGTTTCCAATTCTACTGGTGAGTCTATCCTAGCTAAGAGGGTCTAAAGGGATTGTGTAGTATTCATCTATCATAGGGATACCTTGGCTGACTTGGTAGAGTTGGAGATGGTTGATGTTGACATAATCCTTGGTATGGATTGATTTCATGCTTGTTATGCCTCAATAGATTGTAGGACCCAAATGGTTAAGTTCCAATTTCTAAATGAACCGGTCCTAGAGTAGAATGGGAGTTCTGTTGCACCTAAGGGTGAGTGTATTGCCTATCCGAGAGCTAGAAAGCTAATCTCTAAAGACTATACCGACCATCTCGTCTGAGTTATGTCTGGTGATGTTGAGCCTCCTACTCTTGAGTCAGTCGTGATTGTGAATGAGTTTCCTAAGGATCTACCCCTAGAGTCCCTCCTGATAGGGAGATTGACTTTGGGATTAATGTTCTTCCCGATACCCAGGATATCTCGATTCCACCTTGTAGGATGTCCCCTACTAAGTTGAAAGAGTTGAAAGAGCAATTGAGGGATTTTTTTAGAGAAGGGCTTTATTAGGCTAAGTGTTTCTCCTTGGGGTGCTCCCGTCCTGTCCGTGCGAAAGACAAATGGGTCTCTCAGAATATGAATAGATTATAGGCAACTGAATAAGGTCACAATTAAGTATAAATATCCTCTCCCCAGGATAGATGAACTGTTTGACCAACTTCAGGGTGCCTCATGCTTCTCAAAGATAGACCTCAAATCGGGCTACCTTCAGTTGAAAGTGAGGGAGTGTTACATCCCAAAGACAATCTTCAAGACTAGATATGGACACTTTGAGTTCTTGGTCAAGTCCTTTGGGTTGACAAACCCACCTGCAGCCTTCATGGACTTGATGAACATAGTGTTCAAATCCTGTCTTGACATGTTTTTAATCGTGTTCATCCACGACATTTTGGTGTATTCGAAGGATGAGAAGGAGCATGCCAATCACCTCAGTGTTGTCCTTTAGAATCTTAAGGACCATGAGTTGTATGCGAAGTTCTCGAAATATAAGTTTTGGCTCAAGTCAGTGGCTTTCCCAAGCCATGATATTTTTGGTGATGGTATTCAAGTAGATGCCGAGAATATTGAAGCGGTTGAGAACTGGCCAAGACTAAATTCTCCAATTGACAAAAGAAGTTTTTGGGGGTTGGCAGGCTACTACCACAGGTTCGTTGATGGATTTTCTTCCCTATCCGCACCATTGACCAAGTTGACTCAGAAAAAGGTCAAGTTTTACTGGTCTTAGGAATTTTAAAAGAGCTTCCAAGAGTTGAATACAAGATTGACTATTGCACTTATTTGAATTTGCCCTATGGGACAGAGGATTTTATAATATATTGTGATGTGCCAAGAGTTGGGTTGGGTTGTGTAGTGATGCAGAGGGGGAAGGTGATAGCCTATACTTCCAGGCAACTTAAGGTTCATGCTATGAACTATCAGACTCATGATCTTGAGTTGGCGGCGGTGGTGTTTGCACTTAAAATCTGGTGCCACTACTTGTATGGAGTGCATGTGGATGTGTTCGCTGACCATAAGAGCTTGCAGTTTCTCTTCAGTCAGAGAGAGCTCAACCTGTGACAGAGTTAATGGTTGGAGTTGATCAAGGATTATGACATGAGCATTCTCTACCACCCAGGTAAAGCTAACATTATAGCTGACGCTCTTAGCAGGTTGTTAATGGGTAGCACGACCCATGTTGAGGAAGGAAAGAAAGAGATAGTAAAGGAAGTGCATATATTGACTCGATTCGGAGTTCAACTCGAATAGAATGACGAGGGAGGAGTCAATGTTCAGAGTGGGTCTACATCATCCCTAGTAGCAGAGGTAAAATGGAAGCAAGATCAAGATCCTCTCATACTCCAATTGAAGGAGGTTGTCCACAAATAGAAAGTGATGGTCTTCTCCAAAGGGGGAGATGGGGTATTGATATACCAAAGTAAGTTTTATGTCCCCGATGTTGATGGTGTTAGAGAGAGAATCATGGTTGAAGCTCATAGATCTAGGTATTCCATTCATCCTGGCTCTACCAAGATGTACTACGACTTAAGGAAAGTCTATTTGAGGAGTGGAATGAAGAGGGATATTGCTGAGTTTGTGTCCAAGTGCCCGAATTGCCAACAAATCAAAGTCGAGCATCAAAGGCCTTGCTTATTGGCACAGATCTTTGTTATTCTAGAATGGATATGGGAGAAGATTAACATGGACTTCATTACTGGTCTATCAAGATCCCGAAGACAGTATGATTCAATATGGATGATTATGGAAAGGATGACTAAATCAATTCACTTCTTGGAAGTTAAGACGACTAAAACTGTGAAGGAGTATGCCAAGTTGTACATCCAAGAGATTGTGAGGTTGCATGGAGTTCCCTTGTCCATAATCTCTGACAGAGGAGCTTAATTCACCCCCCAATTTAGGAGATCTTTCCAGAAGGGATTGGGTGCCAAGGTAAATTTGAGTACAACCTTTCATCCACACACAGATGGCTAGACAGAGCGCGCCATCCAGATATTATAAGATATGTTGAGAGCTTGCGTCCTTGACTTCAAAGGAAAGTGGGATGACCATCTACCATTGATTAAATTTGCACATAACAATAGTTATCATGCAGGTATTCAAATGACTCCCTATAAGGCCTTGTATGGGAGGAGATTTAGATCCCCAATTGGGTGGTTCGAGGTTGGAGAATCTAAGTTTATTACACCTGATCTTGTTCACCAATCAATGAAGAAGGTTAAGGTCATTAAAGAGAGGTTGAAAACTGCGCAGTCGCCAAAAGTCTTATGCTAATGTGAGGAGAAGAGACTTACTGTTCGAGGTGAGTAATCGGGTGTCGAAGGCGTCACCCATGAAGGGTGTTATGAGGTTTGGGAAGAATGGGAAATTAATTTCTCGCTATAATGGCCCTTATCACATCATGAGGAGGATTGGGAAAGTTGTTTATGAGTTAGAGTTGCCTTCTGAGTTAGACACAATTCATTTGGTGTTCCACGTCTCGATCTTAAAGAAGTGCTTGGGAGATCCTACCATGGTGATCCTTGTTGAGATTATTGGAGTAAAGGATAGCTTGTCCTATGAGGAGATTCTAGTCCAAATCCTTGATCATCAGGTTCAAAAGTTGAGAACCAAAAAGATTGTCTCAGTCAAAGTCTTATGGAGAAATCAATTCATTGAGGAAGCCACGTGGGAAGCTGAGGAGGATATGAGAGCCAAGTGCACGTACCTTTTCGTGCCCAATGAGGAAAATGTTGAAGGTAATGTTCCTTTCCTTGACTTAATTGATCTTGAGTTGATTTCTTCATTCTTGAGTCTAAGTAGAGTTTATGTGGAGTCGAGAGTTTGAATTGTTGAGTGAGTATTGAGATGAGTCCTGAGTCTATTCGTGCTTTCACACCCACCTCTGCTCATCATTCGAGGATGATGATCCTAAGAGGGTGATAATGTAAAACCTGGCAAAATTACCAAAATACCCCTAAAATATAGATGTGCATATAGTGTGTCTTTCAATGTTTTGATAGCAAATCCGAGGCTGGATTTGCGATCAGCATACAAAATTGAGTGGAAAAGTGGTCTCGGTTGATTTTTAGAGCAATCAGATCAAAAGATAATTTTTCAAAGCGAAAACGCGAACCAGTGTAGGTGTGCGATAGGGTCGTGACGCGCCACCATCGCGGACCAACACTTGGTTTTATCCTAAAATTTTTCTGCGGGATTATAAACCTCGTACGGAGAATTTTTGGCAAAAAATACTAATAATAAACCCAGTCCGCGTTGCGAACCCCACGTCCCAAGATAGACTTTTTTTGACTTTTGTGAGGGACATTCTAGACCTTTCTAAACCCCTGCTGGACTTAATATATGATCAAAACAGGTTGCCTTAAGTATGAAAAGGGTTTTAAACCTTATTCTAAGTCCTTGAAAAAGACTCGGGCTAAAGAGAAGAGAAAAGGAGCATAAAAATTGAGGCATTTGAGGAGAGTTCTTGAGGTCGATTGTTCAAAGCTTCAATCTAGGTATGTGAGGTTAAAGCATGGAATTGTGCTTCCATGTGCCCCTTTGATTGAATTAAGTTGATAGTTGAATGTAATGAATTCTATATGTGAAATTCTTGAGTATTCTATTGAAAATTATACCTATTTTATGTATTTTCTTAGGTTGATGATCATCATAAACTTGCTTTACTGCATAAATGATTTTCATGAATTATTTCACGAAACTATTTGTTATTTTACTAAATATTGCAAGAATGAACTTAGGGTATGAGTCAATAGCATTGATGGTATGAATGTGCTTGTGATTTATGATTGTGGTCCTGACTCTGAGAATGTTGATGATGATGTTGAGTAAAATTGATGTTCATGGAGTCTTAAAGAGCATGAATTAATTCTCAAAGAGTTTTTCCTAATCTAAGAGTTGATGATTGATGAGACGAGTTGATATACTATGTCCAAATAAGTCTAAATGAAGAGAAATCCTGATATTGATGTCTTATGAGCGTGTTCATCCTGGGTGGAGTATTGAGCACTGAAATGAGTAAACATAAGTACCACTCACACTTATTAACTACGTGGACAGCGTAAGGGAGGATTGAACAGTGAAATCAGATGTTTCCTTAGTCCAAAAAGAGGACTTGATGTTCTTTATTTGGGGATCCACTGAGGCCATCTCCTTTACCCCGGAAAAGTACTGGATGGATGTGGCAATAACATCACACCATTGTATCATCATCGGCTCATAGGTGATGGTTGTCGGTTAGAGAAACTCCCAGATAGGTTCCACACTGATAGTACTCTGATGTTGAGTTGATAGTATGTGTCTTGATTAATGTTGATGAGTTATTGTCTGCTCCTTACCCTTGCCCTAGATGGACATTTGTTATTCTGATTGATCATCTTGCGAGATGATGTTATCCCATGTTAGTTATGCATGTATTATTTCACTCAACCATTTTACATACCGTACATTTCACGTACTGACGCCACTCGACGCTGCATCATTACATGATGCAGATACAAGAGATAGAGGACTTCAGCAGATGCACCGTTGTGGTTTAGAGTTCCCTAGTATCAAACATTAGTGAGTCATCCCCAGCTTTAGGAGGATACCATTTATTATCTTTCATTTGTTTTGAGCTAGTCTTTTGAGTTTGTGGTAGCCATGGCCTGTCATGGTACCATCCTAGACTGTAGAAGTAGAGGTTTTATAGACTAGAAGATGATTTTTTGATATTAAGGTCCTTTCCTCTTTGAATTGAGTTTCTTAAAATTGTTATTATGTCATGTCAAAGATGTCGAGATTGATTCTTATTGGCCTGCAACCCTTATTCATTGATATTGAAGTAATTGAGGTGCCCATTGCCTTATTTTTCTTATTCTAATATTTTTTGTTATATCTGATGATTGAATGACTGTCTTCAGACCGAGTGATTCGCTTGGGGACTAGTAATAGTTTTTGAGTGCCAGCCATGTTTAGGGTACCCTCCCGGGGCGTGACAGTTTTAATAACTTTTCAAAGAATATTATGTCTTATTTATGCTTGTTAAATATTTTGAATATTTACATTTTATATAAAATCATGCCTATAGGATGTAATAATAATTTTGGGTACGGTATCATGTATCTTATGTGTTAAATTTTTTTACTCAAGTTTTAATATGTTTTTTTACCTACAAGACATGCTTTTAAAGTTAGAAAATAAATAATTTTTCTTGACATGTTATTCATATAGAAATCATGTTTAAGGATCGATCATAGTTATTGCATTATTTTAACAAGTCATATGATTTGGAAATCATGTTAACAAAATTTAGTAAATATTTTCTTTAGAAATTATGCCTATAAGCCTGGATAAATATTTTTAAATATGTTAATGCTTCAAAAGTAGTCAAAATCTTTTGGTTTTAAATACTTCTTGTATGATTAATAGTGCATTTGAATATTGATCTGTGCTGTACACACTTAGCATGTCATGCACCTTGCACTATTTTTGTGTGTTTTCAAGCATGCTAGTTAGTTAGAGGCAGGTACGAGACTTTACGTGCTAAATGCTCGTCTTCGTGTTTTGTATTGAGGCAAGTCCAATAGGAGCCCTATATTCTCTTTCAGTCTAGAACTGCCAAACTAGAAAAGTCCAATGCCTCTTGGACCTTAGGAGGGACGTTAGACACATTAGGTAATGCTAGTGTTTTTCATTTTTCTTTAGTACGCTCTCAAGATAATAATAAACAAACATATGAGGGGTAGTGTATATAGGACCCTCGAAAAGGATGAACTAAACTCGAGCTTTAATAGGACGAAACTTTTGTTTTTGTTCTTCGGCTTAGATAAGCCATGTGAAGCTAAACTGACAAAATCTAATTTTGTCTTCTGGAAACAAAAGCTGAGTGAACTGATTAGAGTGAAAAATAAAACATGTAGTTTTTGATATTTTTTTATGTGTTTCACTAAATGCTTGGGGTGGATAGTTATAATTTCTTTAACTTGTTTATTTAATTCTTATTTTAATTTTCACTTAGAATTAATTAGGATAATTTTCTAAAGGAAAAAGAGACCTTATTTGCAACCCCCACATAAATATGAGATACGGTTGGGACCAACATTTGCGAACCTCGAAGGATGCCTAATACCTTCTCTTTGAGGTAACTTGAACCTTTATCCGTTCTCTAGTGAATCAGACCCTTAGATCTAGTTTAGATAGAATGGTGTCCTAATGCACCTTAATTCATTAGGTGACGACTCATCAATCCTTTAAAAAATTCCAAAAGAGTCATTGCCACGACGTCGTCCAGGTTCTCGTTTTTGGCGGAAAAAAATGAGGCACAATAGAATGACATATCTTTTATGAATTTTACGTTCATCTATTATCTTAAAATCTTTTATACTAACCTTTCAACTTTCTTTTGTTATCATATTTTTGTGTTTCACGTTATCGCCGTTAAGTTAAACTTTTCATGTACAAATTAAACAGAATGAGATACGTAGTGACTGAGTAAAGATTTGAAATTCTTTCTCAATCCACAAATAAGAATAAATTGTACAATAACAATTATTTGAGAAAAAATAATAGTAAATGATAATTTTATTTTTAGAGTCTTTTAATAAAGAATAAAAAATTCAATTAATATTTCTAAGGTAAACTCAATCAATACCCACAGAGTTTTGATATCAACAATGCATGCAGTGTTCATTATATTTAATTTTATACCTTAATTGTTAGTGTAATGGTGAGTTATGTTCCTCTTTAAGTATATTCTTTTTTCTTAAAACAATTTATATATTTTTTAATATTTTGTATTAAATATTTCACGCAAACAACAAATTATAGAATGTTCTTTAAATTTTTTGCTCTCATTAAAATACCCTGCTTTAGACAAAATCATCTTCTCACTGTTTTTCTTCATTTATTATTTTATCTTTTATTTATTTAGTTTCCTAATTCACTTTTGAATTAGGATTTCTTTATAATTAGAACTCACTCTTGATTTAGGACTATATTATATAAATCATTGTCTAGGCTACGAAGGAAAAAGGAAATTTAGGCGTCATTTTTTGAATTAAATTTTTATCAATTAATTATTTGACTCCTAACTATTCAACTCCAAATTATTACTTTATGTATTTATAAACCATTAACATATCTCTATATTATAAGTAATCGTATTGATTTTCACATCTTTGTGCATTAATAGATAAAACTATTGCATCAAACCAATAAAATTATTTAGTTTTGTTTATATTAATATTGTATTTATTTTAATGGCAAGTGCAATTTATATATAATTTATAAAAAAATTGACACGACACATCCGTGAAAAGCACTTACACTAAACTAGGTATATTAAAAGCGTGAAGACTTTTAAAAATGTTGTTTAAATTTTTGCCCTTCATTAAAAGACTCATTCTTTTTAGACAAAATTATTTTTTCACCATTTTTTCCTTTATTATATTATCATTTTACAAATATTAAATATTGAATATAATAAACATAATAAAAATTAAATGGAGTAGATTTTTTTTATGGTTAAATTCCTGCAAAGAGAATTCTTTTCCTACTAAAATAGACTTGATCAAGAAAGAAAATAGTAAAAAAAAAAAATCAAATAATAATAAAAAAGAAAAAAGAAAACCTCCAGAAAAAAACCTGAAAAGTCCAAACAGGAAAAAAGGTTTAAAAATCGTCCAAAAAATAGGCAATTTTTTTTTAAAAAAATAGACTTGATCCAAAAAGAAAATAATGAAAAAAACTTTCAAAATAATAATCAAATTCTTTTTTCTAAAACGAAATAAATAAACCGTCCAAAGAAATAGGCAGAAGAAAAAAAAATCTAAAAAACATGAAAAAAAGTCCATATTTTCTACTAACAATTTACCTAATATTTAGGATTGAAACAAACTAATACATGAAACATAAAGTTCTACAATCATATACTAATTCCAATTAGACAAATAACACTAAAACACATATAATCTATATAAGGAGAAAATTTGTATTCACGTCAACGCAACACACTTATACATCGATGAGTTTAGAGGTAGTAATATTTTTCTTTTTTTTCATAATATTATATTTGTCACACCTCCCAAAGTGATCCAGAATGCCCTTATAATAGATTCTTGAAATAATACAATTTCTATACGTTTTTCGGCAAATCTAAGCTCGTATTCTTGTTCAGGAGGCAAAATTGTGTGGGAAAATGATCTCCTTCAAATAATAAGTCAACTGTATCGAAAAATAATTTTTCGCATAATTTTTCACTTTTCAGAAAAGTGTGCGGCCTGTTCGCATCGTAGAGAGGGTTTATGTTAGTATAAAAGTTACATAAACTCATTCATAGGTCAAAACAGGGGGAAATTAAAATTCGCACAAAAATGAATTGTGTGGGAACGCCTCTACGTCACACCTATGTTGTATCGTAGTTTAATTTTTTTCAAAATTTTTTAGATTTAAGTGCGGACAATTGGGACATATGCCCAAACTCTTATATGCGAGAATCCTCAAAAATACACTCATTTTGAGCCTATTCCTCTTACAAACACTCCCAAAACCTTCCAAGATTCCTCTTTCACGTTTGTCTAAATTCCTAGGGTTTCAAGGTTCTTCCATTGAAAGTCAAGCCTCAAGGTGATTCTCCAAATTTCTTTAAGTTTTTTCATCAATCTCAATACCTTAAGGTATGTGGGTCCTTCATGCATGGGTCCTTCCACCCGTGGAGCCCGAAAACCCTTTTTACTCAATCCTTTAATATTCAAGGTTGATTTCTTATGGGTACTTCTTATCATGCACGATTTATGTTGCGAATTATCATCTATTGAATCAAAATGGACGAATTCCTTTCTAGGGTTTATTATCTTGAACTATTTATGATATTCAAGTTATGCATGTTATGATACTATGAAGTGCTATGAAGTTGATGATTTTACAAGATGAATTTCATGTTACCACAATTATGTTTTGAAAGATGATATGAATGATTGTGGTGAGTTGCTTGAGATTGATTCATGTTAATGAGCTTCACTACATTTATGCATAATCCTCTTGAGTTGCATGATTTAAAGCTTACATGTATTAAACCCACACAATTTTCATATTAAGCTCTCTAATAAAGTATGATTCCAAATGATGAGGGTTTCTACTATATCTTATAAAAGTTTATGAAAGTTATGAAGTATTTATGAATCTCCCTTTGAATGTATAAGTTGGTGATAAGGACAATTCTCACCAAAAGAATGGATCGTATTGTGATGACGACAATTCTCACTTGATGGATCATAAGTTTTATGAGCTACTCCTTATACGATGATGCTATGTTTACAAACTTATGAATGAATATGATTATGCTTATATTTCTAATGTATTTCGAGGGAATAACTTAACACCAAATAAGGCATAGAGGTGGGGTTCGGTAAGAAAATCCTAGTAACAACCTCATGTTTCATTAATTATGAACTGCCATAGGAACCTTGTACGCTAGGCTAGTGGATCTACATAGGCCATTCTATTGATTAAAGATGCATACTTAAGTAGACGGAGTTCCACCGGGCAAGTGGTCTCCTCGTGCCAATGTAAGGGGTTATGTTGAATATCATATAGTAGCTCATATGGTTTTATATGTTGGTTACAGTCTCCTCCCATATATGTATGCTATAACATGAAATTATGTTTTACCTTCCATGCATGTTTTGACTAAGGCATTGATCATTCATGTCATATTGAGCTTATTGTCTTTGTGTATGATTATGCATCTTGTATATTGTCATGCCCTGGGAGGGTACCCTAGACGTGGCCGACACTCAGAAACTACTGCTAGTCCCCAAGTGAACCATTAGGCCTTATCATATTCATGCATCCAATAACTAATCAATCAGCAAAAGACTAAAGATAGAAATGGAAAATCTAAATCTCAAATATCATGTCAAATAAATAGGCTAATATGAAAGAAACTAGATTAACAAAGTCTCAACATCAATAACTTAACTCCAGTCTATGAAGCCTCTATAACTATCAGGTGGTGCCAATGACAGATCCATAGCTACCTCAAAACAAAATAAAGCTAACCCAAGTCTAACTCTATAAAGCTAGATTAAGGTAAAATAATGATCCTTCGAAGTAAGGGAGGTACAAATCTATTGATTTTGATAGATCCTCAATGATACGCTTGTTGACGATCTCTAGTAACTGCCTCTGCATTATAAAATGATGCAGTCAAAAAGGGACTTAGTACGTAGAATGTACAAATATGTAAAATGGCTGAATGAAACAGATAAAGGTTGAATAATATAGAAATAACATCAGCTCAGAAGATACTCAATCATACTATCAGACCTATTTGGAAGTTTCTCTTATCCGATAACAATCACTTATGAGCTAGTGATTGTACAACAATCACACTGATGTTGCCACAACCATTCCGTACTTGCCAAATAAAGAACAACTAGAGTGCATAATAGAAATCCATAATGGAAATAGCCTCAGAGCCATTGTTGTGATGGTTCAATCCTCACCTATATTTGGCGACATAGTTAATGAGTGTGAGTGGAACTCACTCTTACTCATTTCAGTGCTTGATACTCCTCCCAAGACTCAATGCTCATAAGACTCCTCACCTCCACAACTCATCTCAATAGGTCTCAAAGAGACCCTCATTAGCTCAATTAGTCTCATTAACTCAAACTCTAAAGTTCTCTAATGCTTTCAAGGACTTTAACTCATCTCAATTAACTCAATTCTCATCTAAGAACTCAAGTACTCAGATCATCATTAAGAAGAAATCGATTAGACAAAAATTAAGAACTGAATTATGAATACTCATGTAACCATCAAGCACAATTAACTCAACCTCATACTAACATCAAAACCACAATCAACATACTCAAGTCAAGGCTCTAGACTCAATTCCTAGGTTCATTCATGCGATCTTTATAAAATAACATATAGGATTTTTGCAATATCTTATGTAAGAGCAGAAAATTAGTAAGTCAAGTTTATGTTCATCAATATGTGAAAGTACATAAAAATATACATATAATTTACAAGAAAACTTTCGTGAATCATGTATGTAGACTCATTAGACTCTAAACTCCTCTATTACCATCAATGGAGCACAGGGAAGAATATTCTCATATTTTAGTTTAGCCTTACATACCTGGGATGAAGGTAGACAATCAATTTGGTACAAATCCAACTTGAATTCCTTGACTCCTCGCTCTTCTCTCTTCTCCTTAGCCCTAGGTCTTTTGTTAGAAGTTTTTAAAGGCTTAAGAATGGGGATTAAAACCCTTTTTATGCTAAAAATGAGCCATTTAGAAGTTTTTAAAGGCTTAAGAACGGGGGATTAAAACCCTTTTTATGCTAAAAATGAGCCATTAAGTTTAGGAGGAGTTGGGAAAGGTCTTGCCCTTCAAAACACTTCGAAAAAACGTTTGTCTTGGTGACAAGGGGTCTGTGAGCCAAACCTTGTACATTTTTGGTGTTTTTCGCTACAAATTTTTCAAATGAGTTTTCTAATCCCATAGAAAATTTAGGACAAAATCTAAGTGTAGGTCCACGGCAGGTGCGCATCGCACACCTGTCGTGCACTTATTCTGGAAATCATTTTCGCATCAAAAAATTATCTTTTGATCCGATTGCTCTAAAAATCAACTAAGACCACTTTTCCACTCAATTATTTTATGCTGATCACTTATTAAGCCTTGGATTTGCCATCGGAGCAAGGGAAGACGCATTATGTGAACATCTCTCTTCGAGGAGTATTTTTATAATTTTACTAGGTGTTACATCTATCTTGGCATATGATTTTCTTGTTGCATTGCATCTGATATACTAGTATATTTAAAGTACAAACACATACATCTGCCTACATGATCTAACCATGTAGGGACCAGAGCACTTCTCCATGCACCTCCTCGTGGCTTGTTCGATGTGAGAAGATCTTTTCTTTTGATGAGTCCTCTAGTTCGAGGGAAACATCTATTTTCTATCTTGCTTATGTTAAGATAATGTTATTTTACTTCTTATTTTAAGGGTGAGCCCAAGACATGTCTTGACACTCTCCCTATTCATGACTAGAGGTATTGTTGGATACTAATACTATGTACGTACTATGTGATGTTTACATTTCTATGGAGAATTCCCCCTTAGTCCTTATCCCTTGTATGTTGATGATTTTGACATTGTTAATGAGATGGTGAATTTTCCCTAAGTCCCTACTCCCCATAGAGTGCATCCCGTATTCCCTTTCCCTAGTATTGCCTATATAAGAACAAATGATGGTAATTCTTTGCCCCTTTTCACCATGGATTGCATCCTAAGTCCTGAATCTCCTTAGTGTGACTAATTGATGTTGGAATTACATTCCGCATCAAAGGATGTGCTTATGTATGCTATGAGTCTTGTTTGAGGTACCCTCGGGTTCCCATTTGCCATGTCGTTCCTAGGCCCTAGGCTTCAATCCTGACAAGCTTGGTATTAGAGCACTAGGTTTGTAAATGGTCGTTGGAAGTCCAACATACTGCATTGAGTAGAGTCTTGCTCATGATTGTGAAGCATGCCACAACTATGAATAGATGGCTATGAGGTTTAGCAAATGACTCACTTCTTGATGATTCATGTCGTGCCATTAAAGATGTCTAATGGTTTTCCCCTAACTAACGACACCCTCTTTGCCATTTCTAGATAATGTCACCAAAGAGAGAATCTTTGCCAAGGGATGTACCTAAATACCAAGTACCTCCCCTGCAACAAGGAGAGAATGTCACCTATACAGAGTTTAGAGTCGCCTTCACAATGTTGGCTCAAGTCTTGGCCAACCAAGAAAATAGGGAGGTTGCACTTCCTCCCTAAGAACCTTCACCGGTGACCAATGTTTGGGATTTTGTGAGAATGAACCCGCCGAAATACCATAGATCTAAAGTTGATGAGGACCCAATGGAATTCCTTGATGAGGCTTATAGAATTGTAGCCATTATGAGGGTAATTGGAGGAGAAGGTCGAACTTGTGGATTACCAATTGAAAGGGATGACAAAGGTTTGGTACAACCAAAGGGTTGATAAAAGAGGAGTAGAAGCGAGCCGAGTTGAATGGGAGGAGTTCAAAGTGGCATTTTTGGATAGATTCTTTCCATTGGAGTTAAGGGAAGAAAAAGTGCAGGAGTTCATAAATCTAAAGCAAGGGCACATGAGTGTGAGGGAATACTCCCTCAAATTAACAAAGCTTTCCAAATATGCACCATTTATGGTGGCGGATCCAAGGGCTAGGATGAGTAAATTCATATCCGGTGTATCGGAATTGGTATCCAAATAATGAAAAATGGCTATGCTAGTGAAGGAAATTGACATCTCCTGTCTAATGATTTATGCGGAACGAATTGAGGAAGAGAAGTTGAGAGAGGTCTAGGGAATTCAAGAGGGCTTGGATGGATGGCAGTGGATTATCCCACCAAAGGGCCAGTGGCCATGGTAAATTTCAAGGTGGTCAAAGGCAAGTGCATCAAGGATCATCAAATACTCCTCCTCCCAAGTTCAACAAAGATAAAGAGTCAAACCTAAAAATTGTGCAAAATATGGAAGGCCCTATAAGGGTAAGTGTTTAGCGGGCTTAAATGTGTGTTTCAAATGTGGCAAGCGCAGCCACCATGAAAAAGATTGTAGAAGAGGGAAAGCATGGTCCCAAGGCTAAGGTTTACAAGCACAAGGAGTCCCAAGAGCCAATAAGTTCTGTGCCTTTCATGGCCGCCAAGAAGTGGAGGAAGCTCCAAATGTGATTATCGATATGTTAAAAGTTTATGATTTTGATGCATCTGCACTATTATATCCGATGTAAAAATTTTGTTTTGTCACACATTTCTTTTTAATAAAGTCCATGCATGTCCTGAAATTCTAGATGAGCCTTTTAAAGTTAGCACTCTTGTCGGTGATTCCATTATTGAACAAGGTGTTTATAGAGACTCTCTCGTGTCTATCACACGTAAAATTATTCTTTGTGATTCGGTGGTAGAGCTTTTCATGGTTTATTTTGATGTTTTTCTATGGATGGATTTATTACATGCTTCTTATGCCTCTATTTGTCGGACTTGTAGTGTCAAATTTCAATTACCAAATGAATCTACTCTTGAGTGGAAGGGTAGTAGTTCTTTAGGCAAAGGTCATTTTTTGTCTTTTATCTCGAAACCCGCAAAATAATTTCCAAGGGGTGCATCTACCATTTTGTGAGGGTTAGAGATGTCACATCTAAAAGTCCGTCTCTTTAGTTGGTCCCCATAGTCAATGAGTTTTCCAATGGAGTTACCTGATGTCCCTCTCGAAAGGGAGATAGACTTTGTCATAGATCTTTTGCCTGTCACTAAACCTATATTATCCCTCCTTATAGAGTAGCCCTGGTAGAGTTAAAGAAGCTAAAAGAGCGATTGAAGGACTTGCTAGAGAAGGGTTTTATTAGACCTAGTAGGTATCATGTGGTGCCCCCAAAATTGTTTGTGAAAAAGAAGGACGCGTCTCTCCGCATATGTATAGACTATTGCTAACTCAACAAAATTACAATCAAGAACAAATATGCACTTCTGAGAATGGACATGTGGTTTGGGTATAACCAATTAATAGTGAGGGAATGTGACATTTCCATGACGACATTTCATACAAGGTATGGACATTTTGAATTTGTGGTGATGTCCTTTAGTTTAACTTATGCACCAGATATCTTTATGGACATCATGAATAGGATGTTCAAACCCTACCTTGATATATTTGTGGCAGTATTCATTGATGATATTTTAATCTATTCTCGGGATGAAGAAGATCACAAAGAGCATTTGAGGGTGGTCTTACTAACCTTGAGGGATGAGAGGTTGTTTGCCAAGTTCAATAAATGAGTTTTAGTTAAAAGAGGTTGCATTTCTTGGGAATATTATGTCAGGTGATGGGATAAAAGTTGACCCAAGAAGATAGAGGCAGTGAGAATTTGGCCAAGGCCATTGACCCCTACGAATCTTAGGAGCTCTTTGGGTCTAGCCGGGTACTATAGAAGATTTGTTGAAGGGTTCTCGTCCATCTTATCACCATTGGCTAGGTTGACTCAAAAGAAAGTGAAATTTGTGCAGATGGATGAATGTAAGAAGATCTTCCAAATTTTGAAGGATCGATTGACTTCAACTTCAATCTTAACCTTACAAGAGGATAGCGATGGGTTTGTTGTTTATTGTGATGTCTGAAGAATTGGTTTGGGTTGTGTGTTGATGCAATATAGTAAGGTGATTACCTATGCTTCAAGGAAATTAAAGTTGCATGAGAAGAACTACCCAACACATGATCTTGAACTAGAGACTAAGGTGTTTGCATTGAAAATTTGGCGTCATTATTTATATGGGGTCATGTTGACATATTCACCGATCATATGAGCCCCCAACATGTGTTTACACAAAGGGACCTAAACTTGAGGCAAATGAGATGGTTGGAACTCCTCAAGAATTATGACATGAGTGTAAAATATCATTTGGGTATGTCTAATGTGATAGCAGATGCACTTAGTAGAATGTCCATGGGTAGTGTATCACACCTTGAAGATGATGGAAAAAGGGAATTGGCAAAGGAAGTCCATAGGTTGTATGGATTGGGGGTAAATTTGAATGATGCTAAAAATGGTAGTATGATAATATTAAGTGGCTCTGAGTCATCATTGATTGAGGATATCAAGTCTAAGAACACCTTGACCCCATCTTGGTTGAATTGAAGACCTTGGTAAAGGAAGGAAAGATAGAGGTGTTCTTACTAGGGGGAGATGTGGTACTTCATTACCAAGGGAGGTTATGTGTACCAAATATTGACAGATTGAGACATTTGATATAGTAGGAAGCTCACAATTCCTTCTATTCCATTCATTCCCGTTCCACTAAGATGTATAGAGACTTGAGAAAAGTGTATTGGTGGAAAGGAATGAAGAAGTATATTGCTAAATTTGTGGCTGAATGCTCAAAATATTGAGATCCCCACTTGGAAATTGATAGAAGTCAATATGGACTTTGTAGTTGGGTTGCCTAAGACTAAGAGACATTTTGACTCTATATAGGTGATAATGGATAGGAGGACAAAGTCGGCTTAGTTCTTGCTAGTCAAGACAACTTTTGGTTCCAAAGACTATGCCAAGTTATATATCCAAGAGTGGGTGAAGTTGCATGGGGTTCCATTATCAATCATATCAGATCGTGGGACTCTATTCACTTCTCACTTTTGGAGGTCATTCCAAAGAGGTCTTGATACCAAAGTGAAGCTATGTACCTCTGTTATAAGGACCTGAACCATGGGAGGCCTTAACGACGCTTGAATTTAGAATTTTTGACTTTTTGTTCAAGGTGAAACTCCATGGTCACCTCTACAAGTCGTGGAGGTTGCCTATGAGTGGCCTTTGCCGCATGCATGGCATGACTTAGCTCATGGTGGAGTTCAAGACCAAGTGGCCCTCCACTGAGCCCTTCACAGCTCGTGGTACTCACCACTGGCTGTGAAAGTGGCTCATGGTACTCACTACTGGCTGCAAAAGTGGCTGTGGTAGGTGCCCTTGGCTTGAAACCTACTGTGCAGCTAAGGCACTTATAATGGACCCTTTTACGGGTAGTACAACCCACCACAGGTTGTGGTGGGGTCCCATGGAGATGTTAATCCTAAAAAATTCTATGTATCAAAGTACTGTCTCTAAACATTGAGACATTTTCACAGACTGTGGTACAATCAGTGGAACCATGTACGAACCATGAAGCCTTCAGTGGAAACATCCTTGGCCAAATTTTTCTAAGTGTCAAAGGAAGCATTTTCGTAGATCGTTGTATGGTTAGTGAACCTTTGTATGGTCCGTGGTGCTCTTGTACGAGACCCCTGGATAACTTTTTAAGTCCACTTCATCAATGGTCTTTTCGTAATTTTGGTTTATTTTAAAGGCATTTTAGGACCTTGCTACCCATCCTAAGCCCCTAAATCAGATTATTCTCACTCTTTACACTCATTCTCTAGCTCTCATTATACACTAAAACTCTAGAATTTTTTAATTCCTAAGTTCTCTCTTAAAAGTCTAGTGCTGGAGATTCAAGCTAGTATTTCAAGGGGGGTTTCAATTCAAATCAATTCCATCCTAATTCTTCTAGTTCTTCAAGGTATGTGCGATTGATTCATAATCCCCTTCCGATCATGAAGACCCAAAAGCCTATTCCTTCAATTTTATGATTTTCAAGTGTGAATTGCATGTGGGTTTTTTAAATTAGTTTTAATTTTTTAAAATTGATCTATGGACTAAACTTAATTATTTATTTTATGATGATTTGAATTTTATTATTATACATTTATTTTATGAACAATTGAATGTGCATGTCCCTTTAATCTATGAATCTATGCATGGATAATTTTAAATATGTTTTAATTATTGATTTCTTCATGAATTGCATATGATTTCATCTAATTATGTTGTTTTAATCATGAATTCCGAATATCCATAGAAAACGTTTGAAACAACCTGCTACAAAACTATCGAGCAGGGGTAAAAATATGATAAGAAGATACATAATTTCAAGTGTGATCAGACAACAAAAAATCAAACAATGACAGAGCGGCATACCTGAAAAAAAGGCAAGAAATAGGAACGAAAAACGAAAACGACAGCTTTTTCGTAGACGTTCGACTTTCCTCATTGCATATACATACATGAACAAGTATTTTTCATGAGATTTATAATGTGGTTTATTACCCAATTATGATTATGAATATGTCTTCAAGACAAATATAGTTATGACATGACAAGTGATCACCTAATATCTATGATATGGCCTTTAATAAATTATGGGTGTTTACACTACTATGTATATGTATGAATGAGCTATTCCTATGTATGTGTTCATGAATTGAGGTATGATTTGGCTTTTAAGCCTAAGTATGCATGATGATGATTTGAAAAGACTCATGCTCCTATTTCAAGAAAGTATATGTATATGTATTCCCGTGGGATTAGGACTTAGCACCGAATGAGATTGGAGGTGTGGGCTCGACCCAAGGGGTCCTTAAGTCAAGTCTTCTTTCTCATAACTACGTGTCAATGTAGGTTTATTCCCCATTTTAGGGATGGTTATTCCCCTTTTAGGGATGGTTTATCCCCTTTTTTAGGGATGGGGGCTACCTTTGGCAAGTAGCCTACCCTTTTCTTCGGTGTAGGGTGAACATTGAGATTCCAAGTGACAGTTCTCTTGGTGTTATATATCGGTTGAGGTCACATCCCGTATGTGTAAGTATTATGGAATTCATGTATCATAGAATTTAAGGCATATTGATATTATATTCTTTCATATATACTTCTTTCTATATATGGTCCCTTGTCATCTAACATTGGTTATAGGTAACCTATTTATATGTATTGCATGCCCGCATACTTAATACATTCGAACGTATTAATGCATACTTTTGGCCTACATGATATAATCATGTAGGGACTAGATACTACCTTCATCCACCCCTTGACGGTTATATTGGATTATGAGCTTGCTAGTGGTGAGTCCTTTACTCCAAGGACAAGACCCACCTCCTATCTACCTATTATGTTTTTTTCACTTATGTCTTTACTTTGAGGGTGACCTCAGGATATGTCTTATCCCCCGTCCTATTCTATGAACTAGAGGCATTATTGGGCATCATGTAAACCCTATGTATGGGCCTGCCGAAATGTGGAAAGTCCTAAGACCCTTTTATCTCCATAGTGTGAGTCATACTTACTCGCCCTATAGTTCTTATGTGCTACGCGAATTCATGCAATTCCCTTTTCCGATGACATACCCATAGCTTGAGTCCAAAGCGTTGTTTCCTTTAGAACTATGTGCTTGTTATTTAATTATGCGCTTTTGAACCGATGATGTGTATATGGATGCTATGAGACTAGTTTGGGAACTCTTGGGTTCTCATTTGCCATGTCACTCCTATGGCCCTAGGCTCGGTCATGATAAACTTGGTATCACATCACTAAGATTTTAAAATGATCTTTGGATCCCAATATGTCACGTGAAATAGAGTCCTATTCATGGGTGTGAAATGCACCATACCTATGTGTGGGAGGCTATAATGGCGTTTTAGGAATTGTCTCACTTCTTCATTTCTTATGTCATGCTATGGACCGTGTCTTATGAATTTCTATCTTTGATGATGCCCTTGATGCTCTTACAAAATATGCCACCCAGAAGAACTTCTCTATTAAGACAGGCCCTGATTAATAAGGACCAAGTCCCTCAAGAGCCTATGGGGGAGCCAATTATTTTGCCATCCTAGCTCAAGTGGTCAGAAACCAAGCTTGGCAGGCTAATCCTCCTCTTCATGGTCCCAATTCGACTGCTAGATTAAGAGATTTTACCTGGATGAATCATTCGGAGTTCTATGGGTCAAATGCTGATGAGGATGCCCAAGACTTCATTGATGAACTCTCTAAGGTGTTGACTATTATGGGGGATGACTTCAGAAGAGAAAGCTACACTAGCTGCTTATTAGTTGAAGAATGTGGCTCAGTGTGGTAGTCCCAATGGTTGATGGAAAGGGTTGGTGATAATGCGGTTGTTAGGGAAGAGTTTAAGTTTGGCCTTTTGGACCATTTCTTTCCTCTTGAGCTTAGGGAGGCCAAAATGAAAAAAATTATCAACCTCAAGTAGGGTGGTATGAGTGTGAGAGAATATGCATCTCCAATGCACGAAGCGCTCTAAGTATGCTCCTATGTAAGTGGCTGACCCCTGTGCAAAATGGCACAAGCTTGTTTTTGGGATATCTGATTTGGTTGTGAAAGAATGTTGTACGGCTATGGTTATTTGGGAGACAAACATTTCTAGACTTATGACTTATCCTGAATAAATTGAAGGAGAGAAACTGATAGAGAGGATGAAGGATTCTATGAGGGCCTGTTAAGATGGTGGGTTCACAAACTCTAGGAGTGGCAGTGGAAATGGTCGTTTCTAATAGGGCCAAGGTCCAAATTCAAAGGTTGCCAATGCTAGAGTACCTCCTTCTAAGGCTCGGGTTTAAGGGAGGGCAACACATCCTTGGTGTGATAAGTGTGGAAGGAATCACTCAGGTGTGTGCTGGAAGGCTACGGGTGCTTGCTTTGGGTGTGTTAGTACGACCCACAAAATCGCTGACTGTCCTAAGAACTTAATAAGAAGGGTACTAGGTGATCAAGGACATCAAAAGGATCAAGCAGGTGGTGCTCCAAGGAACAACAGGTTTTATGCTTTGCATGCTAGGAAGGAGGTGGAAGAGACTCTTGATGTTGTGACTGGTATGTTAAAAGTCTTTGATTTTGATGCTTATGCTTTGCTTGATCTAAGTGTATATTTATATTTTGTGGCTCCTTTTTTGGCTGTTAAGTTTTGTTTGAGTCCTAAAATCTTGTGGCAGCCCTTTTCAGTCTATACTCCCCTGGGTGAGTCTATTATTGGTTGAAGGGTCTATTGGGGTTTTCCGATTTCGGTCTTTCATAAGGGCCTTCCTTGTGATCTTGTAGAACTTGAGATGTTTGATTTTGATATTATTCTTGGGATGGATTGGTTGCATGTTTCTTATGCCTCTATTGATTGTAGAATCTGAAAGGTTAAGTTTTAGTTTCCGAATGAGCCTATTCTTTAAAGGGAGGGTAGTGACTCCGCTTTTAAAGGTGGGTTCATTTCCTATCTCAAAGCCCGAAAAATGATTTCTAAAAGGTGCATCTATCATATTGTGAGTGTTAGAGATGTGGAGTCATAGTCATCTACTCTTGAGTCGGTTTCGATGGCTAATAAGATTTTGGATATTTTTCTCGAAGATTCACCTAGTATTCCTCCCGAAAGGGAAGTGGATGGATACTTAACCTATTTCCATTCCTCCTCATCATATAACACCAGCTAAATCTAGAAGTTGAAGGATCAAATGAAGGACTTGTTGGAGAAGGGATTTCTTAGCCCAAGTATATTGCCCTAGGGTGCTCCGATGTTATTCATGAGAAAGAAGGATGGATCACTTTAAATGTGTATTAACTATAGGTAATTAAATAAAGTGACCGTCAAGAATAAATATCTATCGCCAAGGATCAACGACTGTTTTGATCAACTTCAAAGAGCTACTCATTTCTCAAAGATTGACCTCCGTTTAGGTTATCATCAGTTGACAGTCAGGGAGTACGAATTCCCTAGACAACGTTTTGGACTAGATATTGGCATTTTGAGTTGGTGGTAATGTCCTTTGGGTTGACTAATGCTCCGGTGATATTTATGGATCTTATGAATTAGGTGTTCAATCTATTCCATGATAGTTTTGTGGTTGTATTTATCGATGATATTCTGATCTATTCCCGAAGTGGGAGGGAGCATGTGGATCACTTGAGGTTGGTCCTTCAAACTTTAAAGAAGAAACAATTATTTGCCAATTTTAGTAAATGTGAGTTTTGGTTGGGTGAAGTGGCTTTTCTAGGCCATGTGGTATCCGACGATGGCATTAAGGTTGATCCAAAGAAGACCAAGGCCATGAAGAATTGGCCTAGACCATTGACTCCTTTTGATATTTGGATTTTTCTTGGCTTGGATAGTTATCATCAGAGGTTCGTTGAGGGTTTCTAATCCATTGCATCTCCATTGACTAAGTTAACTCAAAAGAAAGCCAAGTTTATATGGTCTAATGAGTGTGAAATAGTTTTTCAGACTTCAAAGAATCTACTTATATCAACACCTATTTTGACCTTATCAGATAGCTTAGATGGGTTTGTGATGTATTGTGATGCTTCTCGGATTGGGTTGGGTTGTGTGCTCATGTAACATGGTAAGGTGATAGCTTATGCATTGAGGCAGTTGAACGTGTATGAACAAAATTACCCAACTCATGATCTTTAGTTTGTGGCTGGGGTATTTGCTCTAAAGAGTTGGAGGCATTATTTATATGCGGTTCATGTTGATGTTTTCACTCATAACAAGAGTTTGCAATATGTGTTCACCCAAACAGATCTTAACTTGAGGCAAAGAAGACGGTTGGAACTTCTTAATGATTATGATATGAGTGTTCAATATCATCTCAGCAAGGCAAATGTTATAGCCGATGCTCTTAGTAGGCTATCTATGGGTAGTGTGACCCATGTTGATGAGGGAAATAAGGATTTGGTAAATGATTTTCATCACTTGGATAATCTAGGTGTTAGATTGACTGGCTCTAATTATGGTGGCATTTATGTTCAGAATGGAGCTGAGTCTTCTGTGGTTGTTGATGTTAAGGCAAAACAGGACCAGGATTCATATTTAGTTGAGTTGAAGAAGTTTGTTGCCAAAACAAAAGATGGAGGTTTTCTCCAAAGGGGGGGATGATTTGCTTCAGTATCAATACTAATTGTGTGTTCCGAATGTTGATGTTCTTAGAGATCCGGGATACATCAAGATGTATTGGGACTTAAGGGAGGTGTATTGGTTGCATGATATTAAGAAATACATGCCAAGTTTGTATCTGAGTATCAGAATTGTCAACAAGTGAAGGTGGAATACCAAAGGCCCGGTGGTTAGGCTAAAGATATTGAGATTCCTACTTGGAAGTGGGAGGATATAGATATGAACTTTGTAATTGGATTTCCCAGTAACCGGAAGAAATTTGATTCTATTTGGGTTATTGTTGATAGGATGACAAAATCGGATCATTTTGTTCCAGTAAGCCTACTTTCAATGCCGAAGATTATGCAAGGTTGTATATCCGAGAGTTGGTTAGATTGCATGGTGTACCTATGTCTATTATCGAATTGTGGTACCCAATTTTACTCACTTTTGAAATTATTTCACAAAGGGCTTGGCACTAAGGTAATGTTGAGTACCACTTTTCATTCTCAAATCGATGGACAAGCCGAAAGGATAATTCAAACTTTGAAGGACATGTTGAGGGCTTACGTGTTGGAATTCAAGGAAAATTTGGATGATCATCTACCACTCATCGAGTTTGCCTACAAAAATAGTTTCATGCCAACATTGGTATGTTCCTGGGTATGCTGTTGTTATTCGTATTGGTATGGCACCGTTTGAGGCTTTGTTTGGGAGAAGGTGTAGGTCCCTGGTCAGATGGCTCAAGTTGGGTGAGATGGCATTGATAGGCCCGGATTTGGTATTGGAGGTCATGGAAAAAATGAAGTTGATTAGGGAAAGGTTGAAGACGGCTCAAAGTCGTCCAAAAGTCCTATTCAGATGTTAGAAAGAGGGATCTTGAGTTCTATATCAGTGATTGAGTATATGTGAAGGTTTCTCCTATGAAAGGTGTAATGCATTTTGGTAAAAAGAGCAAGTTAAGTCCCCGGTACGTAGGTTCGTATTGGATGGTTGAGAGGATTGGCGAGGTGGCCTATAGATTGGATTTGCTTTTTTATATGAGTTCTACTCACCCGGTTTCCCATGTATCAAAGTTGAGGAAGTTGATTGGTGATCCTAGTTCGATTGTGCCTTTGGAAAGTGTTGAGTTTGAGGAGAACTTGACTTATGAAGAGGTGTTGGTCGAAATTTTCGATAGACAAGTGAAACAGCTTCATAACAAGGATATGGCTTCGGTTAAAGTACTTTGGAGGAATCAACATTTGGACAATGCTACATGGGAGGCAGAGTTGGACATGATGAGACCATATCCCTATTCTTTTCCAATCTACTCAAGCCTAAGGTATTAGGTTCTTCCTATTCTAAATGGTCCTAATTCTTTCACTCGTATGTTTCATGACATGAAATACATACATGTGCACGAAAATGGTTTAAATTACGTTTTGATATTGGTTTTAATGATTTTATAGTTTTCAAGTGATGGATTATACATTGTGTCTTCATGTTGAAATGTTTCATGTTCAAGTCAAGCTATTCAAGCTATATTTTAGCTCATTCAAGGATAAATGTTCCAAGGAGGAAATGATGTAAGGACTCAGACCTCGGGAGGCCTTAACGATACTTGAATTTAGAATTTCTGATGTTTTGACTAAGGTGACACTCCAGGGTCACCTCCATGAGCTGTGAAGGCTTCCTAGAAGTGGCTCTTTTCCTCGTGCATGGAATGACTTGGCTCATGGTGGAGTTCAAGACCAAGTGGCCCTCTACTGAGCCCTTCACCACTCGTGGTACTCACCACTAGCTGTGAAAGTTGCTTGTGGTAGGTTCCCTTGGCTTGAAAAACACTATGTGGCAAAGGCACTTACCACAGACCCTTTATGGGTCGTACGACCCACCACAGCTCGTGGTGTGGTCCTATGGAGGTGTTAGTCCTGAAAAATTCTAAGTGTCAAAATACTATATCGGAACTTGGAGACATTTTCACAGACCGTTATACGATCAGTGGAACTTCGTATGGACTGTGAAGCCTTCAGTTGAAACACACTTGTTCAAATTACTGTAAGTGTCAGAAGAGGCATTTTCACGGACCATTGTACGTCAGTGAACCTTTGTATGGTCCGTAGTGCTCTTATATAAGACCCCTCGATAACTATTTAACTCTCATTCATGAATGGTATTTTCATAATGTTGGTTTATTTTAAAGGTATTTAGAACCTTGGTACTCATCCTAAGTCCCTAAATTAGATTATACTCACTCTTCACTCTCATTATACACTCAAACTCTAGAATTCAATTCCTAAGTTCTCTCTTCAATTCTATTATTGGAGATTCAAGCTATGCTTTCAAGGGGGTTTTCAATTCAATCAATTCCATCCTAATTCATCTAGTTCTTCAAGGTATATGAGATTGATTCATGATTCCCTTCCAATATCGAGGACCCAAAAACCTATTTCTTCAATTTTATGATTTTCAAATATGAATTGCATATGGGTCTTTTAAATTAGTTTTAATTTCTTGAAATTAAGCTTTGGCTGAACTTAGTTATTGATTTTATGATTATTTGAATCATATTATTATGATTTACATTAATTTTATGAATATTGAATATGCATGCCCCTTTAGTCTATGAATCTATGCATGTGTAATTTCAAGTATGTTTTAATTATTGACTTCTTAATGGATTTCATATGATTTCATCTTATTATGTTGTTTTAATTATGATGTCCTAATACCCATGCTATTTCATCATTCAATATGGCATATGCATGCATGAAACAAGTAGTTTCATGAGATTTATGATGTGGGTTATTACCCAATAATGATTATGACTATGTTTTCAAGATAAGTATGGTTATGAAAAGACGTGTGATCACGTACTGTCTATGACATGGATTTTAAAAAATTACGGGTGTTTACACCACCATGTATATGTATGAATGAGCTATTCCTATGCATGCGTTCAAGAATTGAGGTATGATTTGGCTTTTAAGCCTAAGTATGCATGGTGATGATTTAAAAAGACTTATGCTCCTATTTCAAGCATGTATATGTACATGTATTCTGATGGATTAGGACTTAGCACTGAATTAGATAGGAGGTGGGGGCTCGACCCAAGGGGTCTTTAAGTAAAGTCTCTTTTTTCATAAATATGCACCAACGTCATTTAGTCCCCTTTTTAGGGATGGTTATTCCCCTTTTAAGGGATGGTTTATTACACTTTTAGGGATGGGGGATACCTTTAGCAAGTAGCCTATCCTTTTCTATATTGTAGGCTGAACGTTGGGATTCCAAGTAATATTTTGCTTGGTCCTATATGTCTGTTGAGGTTACATTCATGTATGTTTAAGATTTATGACATCCATGCATCATGGAATTTAAGGCATATTGATATTATATTCTTTCCTATATACTTCTTTTTATATATGTGCCCTTGTCATCTAATATTGATTGCAGGTTAACATGTTTATATGCATTGCATGCTCGCATACTTAGTACATTCAAATGTACTAACACATACTTTTTGCCTACATGATCTTACCATGTAGGGACTAGAGACTATCTTCATCCACCTCTTGATGGTTTGATTGGATTGTGAGCTTGCTAGTGGTGATCCTTTACTCCATGGACAAGACCCATCTCCTATCTACCTATTATGTTTCTTTCACTTATGTATTTACTTTGAGGGTGAGGCCGGGATATGTTTAGCCCCCCTCCTATTCGATGAACTAGAGGCATTGTTGGACAGCATGTAAACTCTATGTAAGGGCTTTCCATATGTGATACTTATTGCTTATGGAGACTATGTATATGTATATCTTATGATGTTCATATAATTATGATGAGATGTGAAAATGTGGAAAGTCCTAAGACCCTTTTACCCCCATAGCATGAGTCATACTTACCAGTACTTATGTGCTACATGAATTCATGCAACTCCCTTTCTCGATGACATCCCCATAGCTTGAGTCCGAAGCCCCATTTTCCTTAGAATTATATGCTTGTTTTTTAATTTTGTGCGTCCGAACCTATAATGTGTATATGGATAATATGAGGCTGATTTGGGAACTCTCGGATTCCCATTTTCCATGTCACTCCTAGGCCCTAGGCTTTGGTCGTGGCAATCTTCCATCTTCAAACTGATGGACAAGCCAAAAGAACAATTCAAATATTAGAGGACACGTTGAAGGATTATGTAATGGAATATAAAGGAAGTTAGGATGATCATTTACCTCTAATTGAGTCTTTCTACAACAATAGTTTTCACTCGAGCATTGAGATGACACCATTTAAGGCTCTATATTGCAGGTGATGTAGGTCATCATTTGGATTGTTTGAAATCAGTGAAATGTCCTTGATAATCAAATTTAGGTATGGATTCCATATATAAAGTGAGACTCATAAGAGACATATTGAAGACGGTTAAAAGTAGACAAAACTCCTATTCCGATGGAAGGAGAACAAATATTGAGTTTAGTGTTGGTGATTGGGTTTACTTGACGGTGTCACCCATGAAGGATGCGATTTAATTTGGAAAGAGAGGGAAGTTGATCCCTAAGTATATAGGGCCTTACAAAATCATTAGAAGGGTTGTCAAGGTGGCATATGAGTTAGAATTGCCATTAAAAATGAATATAATTCATTTGGTATTCCATGTGTCAATGTTGAAAAAATTCATGGGGGATCCAAACTACATAGTTCCATTTAAGTATGTGACTGTCGAGGAGAATTTGACTTATGATGAGATTCCGGTTGATATCCTAGACCGATAAGTGAAAATATTGAGAAAAAATAAGTTGCATCTATTAAGGTACTTTGGAGGAATCAACAAGTTGAAAGTGCCACTTGGGAAGCAAATGTGGATATGATGAAATGATATCCTTATCTTTTTTACTCCATTCAATATTAAGGTGATAAGGTAATCATGTCTATGGTGTCAAGTCATGTATTTCATCCCTTTGTGTCATGTTGCATGCATACATATTCATAGTGACATGTTATGATGATAATTGATGCATAAGTTTGAGATTTCCTGAAAAAGATTTTTAAGTTGCATTGATGCATTATGGAAGGGCTGAAATTTGTCTTGTTGCTCCTTTCAAGAGTGTCTCTAGTATATCCAAGGATGCATGTTCCAAGGGGGAAATATTGTAACACCTACCAAAGTGATTCAGAATACCCTTATAATAGATTTCTTGAATAATACAATTTTTGTACGTTTTTCAGAAAATTCGAGTTCATATCCATGTTTAGGAGGAAAAAGTGGGCGGGAAAATGGTCTCCATAAGTCAACTGTCTCAATAAATAATTTTTCGCATGATTTTGCATTTTTTCAATGAGTAAGCAACCTCTATGCATCACGGAGAGGGTTTATGTTAGTTAAAAAAGTAAACTAAACTTATTCCTAGGTCCAAACAAAGGAAAATTAAAGTTCGCGCAAAAATGAACTGTGTCAGAACGCTTCCACATCGCGCTTGTGCTCCACTATAATTCAAATTTTTCTGAAGATTTCTAGATTTAAGTGAGGTCAATTGGGACATATTTCCAAACCCGTGTATGCGGAATCCTAAAAAAGTCTCTCATTTTCAGCCTATTCCTCTCACAAACACTCCCAAATTACTCCAAAACTCTTCCAAGATTCCCTTTTCAAGTTCATCCAAATTCTAGGGTTTCAAGGTTTTCTCCATTGAAGATCAAGCCTCAAGGTGATTCCCCAAGTTTCTTCACGGCATTTTAATAAATCTCAAGACCTTTAGGTATGTGGGTCCTTCATCCATGGGTCCTTCCACCCATAGGCCCAAAAGTCTTTGTACTTAATCCTTTAAAATTCAAGGTTGAAATCTTATGAGTACTTTTTATTACTCTTATTATGCATGATTTATGTTGGAAATTATCATCTATTGAATAAAATGCATGAACTCCTTTCAGGGGCTTATTATTATGAACTATGTATGATATTCAAGTTATGCATGTTATGATACTATGAAGTGCTATGAAGTTGATGATTTTACAAGATGAATTTCATGTTCCCACAATTATGTTTTGAAAGATGATATGAATGATTGTGTTTGGTTGTTCGAGAACAATTAGGTTAATGAGCTTCACTACATTTATGTATAATCCTCTTGAGTTCATGATTTAAAGCTTACATGCATTAAACCCATCCTATTTTCATATTAAGCAACTCACTAATGAAGTATGCTTCCAAATGATGAGGGTTTCAAGTATATGTTAAGAAAGTGTATGAAATATTTATGAATCCCTCTTTTGAATGTTTAAGTTGATGATAAGGACAATCCTTACAAAAAGAATGGATCCTCTTGTTGATGCATACTCAAGTTGATGGAGTTCCACCCGGCAAGTGGTCTCTCCGTGCCAATGTAGGGGGTTAGGGGGATATGTTGGATTTCTTGTAGTAGCTTGTATGGTCGTATATATTGGTTATGGTCTTCTCCCACATATGTATGCTATACCATGAAATTATGTTTTACCTTCCATGCATGTTTTGTTTAAGGCATTGATTATTCATGTCATATTGAGCTTATTACCTTTGTATATGATTGTGCATCTTGTCTATCATGGATTATGATTTCCTTGTTGCATTGTATCTCACATACTAGTTCATTCAAAGTACTAACACATACTTTTTCCTAAATTATCTAACCATGTAGGGACCAGAGTACTTCCTCATCTACCTCCTCATGGCTAGTTCGACATAAGAAGATCTTTGCTTGAGGTGAGTCCTCTAGTTTGAGGGAAACATCTATTTTTTATCTTCCTTCTGTTATGAAAATGTTATTTTACTTCTTATTTTGAGGGTGAGTGTAACACCCCCTAATTCCTTCTGCCTAATCTAGAGTAGGGTGCATAGAGGATGTTGAGAAAAAGGCAAGAAGAAGGTTTACGAGGGCCATTTATGACTTATAAAGTGGGTTTCGTAAAACCAAAATGACTTGGTGAAATTTTTTAAGTCTAAGGACTATATACAAGATGGTATATGGCCCATAAAGTATTTCATGGCTCGTATATGGGTTTCATGTATTGATGGTCCAAATATCAACTTTGCAGTATCTTGAGTTACAAATTAGCAGACACTTCGTAGAACGGTTTACGACTCATAGAGGAGGTTTCATGACAAATTCCAGTAACTCAACTTTCCGGACCTCTAGTTTACGAGAGGTAGTTTATGACCCGTAGAATGGTCTACGTCCCGTAAATGAGGTCTCGTAGACTCAAACGACAATTTTTAGACGTGTATTTTCATCTATTCCAATCCCTATTTGATTAATCCTTGTTTATTTTAGGCTTAAATAAGGCCTTAAGATAGAACCCTACGTATATTTCTCACCATTGTTCACACCAAAGGTTTCTTGAGAACACTAGAAGAGGGAGAAGAACAAGAGTTCTTGATTTTAGCACGAGGATTGACTAGAGTTGGATTTTTTTTTCTTCTGTTTCCAGGCATGTGAGGCTTACTAAAGTGTAAAACTATATCCGTTCACATGCCCCTTTCATCTACTTAAGTCAAGATTTGGAAAAAGTTGAGATTTGGGAAATTCCATTACTCTAATACTGAAATTCTTGCATTTATTATGAGTTCTCCTAATAATGTATGAAGTACTTGCTGCATTGCTTAATTTCTGATATGAAATTGAGGTAAAGTTTCATACTTGCGAGCATGAACCCTAAATTGCATAATTCTATTCATGGATTGAGTTCAGGTCTGAGTTTGATGTTGAATTGATGAGTTGAGAAATTTGAGTATCATGGAGAATGAAAAGCATATTAAACATAATCACTTATACTACCATGACACTTACTTGCATTGCATGATTAAACAATATGAGTGAGTCTAAATGACCGTCTAAGTTTGAGTCGAGTGTTATTGTCTGCATTGATTAACTGAGTTGATGAGTAACTAAGATGAGATATCCCAAATGAGGTTGAGATTTGATTTGATTGACATAGCATTGAGGATTGATTTGAATGATGAGTTGAGCATATTTAAGTCTTGGGAGGAGTATCGAGCATCGAGCTGGGAGCGAGTAAACATCTACTTTGACCCACCAAACTATATTGCCTGTGTAGGATAGTCGTGCAGCTCATTATGGCGGCTCTTGTACAAAAAGTGGACATTTACTATAGATCCAAGAGTGAGGTTGACCGTCCTTTACCGTGGCAAGTTCAAGACGGGAGTGACAATGATGTTGCCTTCGTTGCGCATCACCAAATCAAAGGTGATGGGATTGGACGTTGATTAAGAGAAACTGCTAAGAAACATTGATTGAGCATGATGTTTTAAACTGAGTCTAATGTTACTGAGCATACTTTTAAAGGAGCATGAATTACTTTAAACTTGTATGTACTGAGTTGAGCATGAGTGGTTGAGTCGAGATGAGTGAGTTGAGCCTAAATTTCTTGAGCTATTTTACATACCAATATATTCCATGTACTGACGTCAATTTGGACCTGCATCATTTCATGATGCAGATACAAGTGATAGAGGACTTAAGCTGCGCACCGTTGAAGTCTAGATCAGTGCATTCCAGAGTTGGTAAGCCCTCTTTGCATTCCCGAGGGGCCCTTTTATCTTCTTGCTTTCATTGAGTATTTTATTTTCTTGATTTGAGGTGTTCATGGCCCATCATGGCACCATTTAGACTGTTGAGTAGAGGCTTCATAAACAATGAGTAGAGGATTTATTGAGCATTTTGTGTTTCCAAACTTATTCTTTGATGTTATGAGATAGTAGAGTTATGTTTATCATCGACGATGTCTTGATATCTGAGTTCTTCTTCCGCTGTTGAGTTGATATGACAATGAGGCCTGGTGGTTCTCTTGGGGAATGCATAATGGTTCTTCAAATGCCGGCCACGCCAAGGATACCCTCCGGGACATGACAGACTTGGTATAAGTGGACATATTTCAAGAGTCCTAGGGTTTCTATGAATCCATATCTAGTATTGTCTTGTTTATGGGTGTGTTATGCACCACACTTTATAAATATGAGGCTATAGTACATTAAGAATCGTTACCCTTTCTTGCATTCAGAGTTCATGCGAAAGAGTTGACACCCTACAAAACTCTTTTCTAACTCATGTGTTACGCACTTGCAGATCATGCCTCCTTAATGCAGTATGAACCAGAGAAATGTTGTAGCCAACGATGCTGAGAATCCCACTTCAGGTGTACCACCTCCGGTGAAAATGAGGGGTCGAGGTCGATCGACCAAAGCCACTAGAGTTCTCGAGACATCTGTTGCTCCACCTATTCCTACTACAGAGGCTGTTCAGAAGAGTTATCACCATGCTCACACAGTTGGTAGTTGCCCAGAGCGGGAACCAGGGCTCACAGGCTCCTAGTTCTACCTCACAAGAGCCAACAGCTACCACCAGACTAAGAGACTTTCTGAGGATGAACTCACCTACTTTCACTGGGTCAAAAGTTAAGGAGGACCCTTAGAACTTCATTGATGAGATGTGAAAGGTGTTGAAAACTATGCATACGACCTGAGGGAGTCTAGCTTGCTGCCTATCAACTCAAGGGTGTGGCTAATGTCTTTTACAATTAGTGGGAGGAGAGTTGGGGAGATGATGTTGAGCCTACAGTTTGGGATGAGTTCGAGAGTGAATTCCTTGACCACTTCTTTCCACAGGAGCTAAGAGAGGCTAAGGTTGAGGAGTTCATAAACCTAAAATAGGAGGGTCTAATTGTTAAAGAGTAAAGCTTGAAATTCATCTAGTTATCCAGGTATGCCCCAGAGATGGTCCAGGATATGAGAGCGAGGATAGTGAAATTCATATCTTGGTTGGGCAGAGATGTGAAAAAAGAGTGCAAGGTGGCATTGCTGATCCTAGGTATGAATATCTCTAGAGTCATGGTTTATGCCTGACAAACTAAGGAGGATAAGAAGAGAGACATAAAGGAGCATCTGAGTAAGAAGGCTAAGTCAGCAGGGCCTGAGCCTACCCAGACTAAGTAGGGTAAGGGAGATAGGTCCTACTTCCAGAAGAGGTCCTTTAGCTATGCACCATCTTTAGCCAGTGCACTAGGACTGAGCTACAGGTATGATCAGAGGTCCCAAGGTCGGCCAAACTTTAGGGCACAGGGTGCATAGTCTCAAGCAAGTGTGACTTTTGGCTTAAATGAGAAGCCACCTTGTGGGAAATGTGGCAGCATGCATCTAGGAGAATGTAAGGATGGAGAGAATGGTTTCTATAAGTATGGCCATCCTAGCCATTTTCAGAGAGAGTGTCCAATGTGGGGCAATAATACCCAGTCTTCTACCATAACACAAGCAGCGAGAGGTAACCAGAGAGGTGTTGTACCAGGGACAGGAGGTGGGATAAATCATTTGTATATGATGGGGAATCGACAGGACCAAGAGTTTGCACAAGATGTTGTGACAGGTATGCTTCGAGTTTTTACCTTTCCTTGTTATGCTTTACTTGATCTAGGTGCAACTTGTTCCTTTGTAACGCCATATATGGCTGGTTGATTCAAGATCATTCTTGAGTGTTTGCTTGAGCCATTTGTGTTTCTACTCTTGTTGGTGAGTCCATTCGAGCCGAGAGAATCTATAAAGATTGTGTGGTGTCCATGTATCATAGGGATACTCATGCTTATTTGATTGAGTTAGAGATGGTTGATTTTGATGTGATCCTTGGCATGGACTAGCTTTACGCCTATTATGCCCTGTTGATTGCAAAACTCGAATGGTTAAATTTCAGTTTTCGAATGAGCCTGTTATTGAGTGGAAGGGTGATTCCGTCGCACCAAAAGGTAGGTCTATTTCTTACCTCAAGGCCCAGCAACTGATCTCTACAGGATGTATCTACCACCTCGTGCGAGTCAAGTCTAACGATGTTGAGCCTCCAACTCTTGAGTCCATCCCAATTCCTTGCCGTATTTCTAGAGGATTTGTCTGGAGTCCCTCCTGATAGAGAGATCAAATTCAGAATTGATGTTCTTCCTAACACCCAGCCTATTTCTATTCTACCACACAGAATGGCCCCTACAGAGTTGAAAGAGTTGAAGGAACAGTTGAGAGATTTGCTAGAGAAGGGATTCATGAGGCTGAGTGTCTCTATATGGGGCGCTCCAATCTTATTCATGTGAAAGAAGGATGGTTCCATCAGGATGTGTAGTGACTATCGCCAGTAGAATAAGGTGACAGTCAAGAATAAATATCCCCTTCTGAGGATTGACAACTTGTTCAACCAACTTCAGGGTGCCACTGTTTTCTTCAAGATAGACCTCAGATCAGGCTATCACCAACTGAAAGTGAGAGAATGTGACATCTCGAAGATGGCTTTTCGAACTTGATACGGTCACTTCGAGATCCTAGTAATGTCCTTCGGGTTTACAAATGCACCTGCAGCCATTACAGACCTGATGAACAGAGTATTCAAATAGAATCTTGACATGTTCGTGATCATGTTTATTGATGATATCTTGGTGTATTCTAGAGATGAGGAGGAGCATGTCAATCACCTCAGAATCTCTTTGCAGATGCTTAGAGATAATGAGTTATATGCAAAGTTTTCAAAGTGTGAGTTTTGGCTCAAATCTGTGGCATGCTTAGGTCACGTCAATTTGGGCGATCGCATTGGAGTAGATACCTAGAAGATTGAGGTGGTTAAGAACTGGCCTAGTCCAACCTTGCTAACAAATATAAGGAGCTTTTTGGGATTGGCCTGCTATTAGCACATATTTGTTTATGGATTTTCCTCCACATATGCACCGCTGAATAGAATGACTCAGAAGGAGGTCAAGTTTCAATGGTCGGACGAGTGTGAGAGAAGCTTCCTAGAGCTGAAGACGAGGTTGACTTCTACCTCAGTGTTGACTTTGCCTAATGGAACTAAAGGATTTGTCATCTACTACGATGCTTCGAGAGTGGGATTGGGATGTGTGTTAATATATAGAGAGAAAGTTGTTGCCTATGCTTCTAGACAACTCAAAGTGCATGAGAAGAATTACTCCGCTTATGACTTCGAGTTGGCAGCAGTGGTGTTTGCTCTCAAATTATGGCACCACTACTTGTATAGGATACATGTTGATGTATTTACAGACCACAAGAGCCTCCAATATGTCTTCATGAGAAGGAGCTTAACTTGAGGCAGAGGAGTTGGCTTGAGTTACTCAAAGACTATGACGTGAGCATCCTCTACCACCAAGTAAAGCTAATGTGGTTGCTGATGCTCTTAACAGGTTGTCCATGGGGAGCACCGCCCATGTGGAGGAGGAGAAGAGGGAGTTAGCTAAAGAAGTACATAAATTGGCACGATTGGGGGTTCAATTAGATGAATCGAGCGAAGTAGAAGTTCTTGTGCATCATGGGTCTGCATCATCTCTAGTAGTGGAGGTGAAGGAGAAACAAGATCAAGATCCTATTTTGTTACAACTGAAGGGTGATGTGCATAAGCAGAAGGTGATGGCTTTCGCCAAAGGGGGAGATGGAGTATTGAGATACTAGGGGAGGTTGTGTGTTACAGATGTTGATGGAGTTCGCGAGAGGATCATGGCAGAGGCCCATAGTACCAAATATTCCATCCACCCAGGGTCAACCAAGATGCTCCTTGACTTGAGAGAAGTCTACTGGTCGGGTGGAATGAAGAAAGCATTGCTGAGTTTGTCTCCAAGTGCCCTAATTGCCAACAAGTCAAAGTTTAGCATCAAAGGCCATGTGAAGTAGATCAGAACTTTGAAATTCTAGAGTGGAAATGGGAGATAATCAACATGGAATTCATCACAGGTTTACCGAGGTCCCACATGTAGCATGATTTGATTTGGGTGATAGCTTATCGAATGACAAAATCTGCACATTTCTTAGCAGTAAAGACGACTGACATTGCAGAGGATTATGCCCTGTTATACATAAAGGAGATTGTTAGACTGCATGGATTCCCTTATTCTATCATCTCAAATAGATGAGCTCAATTAACCACCCAATTTTAGAGATCTTTTCAGAGGGGTATGGGTACGAAGGTGCACCTTAGCACTGCTTTTCACCCACAGATGTGTAACACCCCACCTTTTACATGTACTAGTCCAACGCAGATGAAACATGATATGGCAGGGACAAATCCGCACATATTTTTAAAAGTGCGTGAATTTTAGATTAAAGGGCTATATGTACGTCTAACCCTTAAGATGACCGAGTGTAAATAATTTTTAAGTCAAGTTAAGGAGAGTGTGACCTTAAATGAAGTAAAATAATTGAGGTGCTTGTGGGACTTAGGAAGCTAGTAGGTGAGTCACCTCGTGCTTAGCTTAAATAAGCTCGGTAAACGGAGACAAGGCCCAACACCGAATTTGTTCAAGTCCGATAAAGAATAAACCCCGAGTTAAGAATGCCATTTGGGCCCATGGTTTGGCATCATAAAAGGACAATATTTTCAGCCCAAGATGGATAGGAAAAGGGTCAAATTACAATTACAATCCAATTCAAAACTAGGGCCCAAACTAAGTGGGCTTAGGGGAGAAATGTTTGCAACAAAGCCCATCCCATTTGAAGCCCAATAAGGCCCAAATGAAAGGGCCAAACTGCTTCCCCATAACCTTAATAAAATAAGGTTGAAAACCCAAAAGAAAGTCGGCCAAAAATGGCCTATAAAAGGGAGCAACAAGCAGCAACTTTTAGTCATTTTCTCAAGCCAAAATTTCAGATTGCTCTCTAAGTTTCTTCTTGCTCTCTTCTCATTTTCTAAAGCAGCCAAGACACACTTCTAGGGTTCTTGAAGAAAACCTAATCCATGGTGGGTTAAGGTAAGATAAAATACCCATGGTTTGGTGTAATGTTTCCATGAAAAACATGAAGAGTATGTTGGTTGTATTGTGCAGAAATTTTGGGACAGCATGTGTTCCAAATATTGTGGTTCACTTTTCTTGTTAAATAAGAGACTTTTATCTTGTTGGTTGGCTGGGTTATGAAGTAATATGTATGTTTTTAAGAAGTCTTGGGTTCGGAAAGATGTGAGGAGGCTGCTGGACCATTTTTATCTTCCGCAAAAATAAGTTCTTAAATGATGTCTTAATTCCGCTCATTAGTAAGAATTCGTGGACTGTTTTTGAGAATTGTTGTCTCATGTTTTCCATCTACTTAGGGACTATTTTTTGGACTGTTTTAGGACTTTAATTGTGTGTAAATATGTTGAGGACAGCTTGGTTGAGGTTGAAACGGATTTGGAATGGTTGACGTCGAAGTGTAGCGGAAGGACGCAATGTTGTGTTGTCTACTTGCATGTTGTGTAGGGTTGTTGTATGATGTACTGTATGAGTTGTTGTAATGCTGTTATGGGACTAAACATAGCTGGATATGACATATATATGGGAATGTGTGTTAGAAAATACGATTAGGAGTGGAAATGTTGAAAGAATACTCTTTGGGTGCTAATTCCGAGCTTGCTTCCAGGATATTATTTTTGGGTGAAATTGGATTACTAAGATGTGCTTACTAACTTCTAACACTAGTTTTATCACCTTATATATTGTAGATAAGTGTTTGGAGGAAAAGGATACTACTCCGAGGTAATAACGACATAGTACAGCGAGGTATATAAGGCTACTTGATTTCCTATTACTTGGCATGAAATCTGTAATCTTCCTTAGCCCATAAAGGCACGTACAAACTCCGACATGGCTGCTAACCGTGTCCCCACTCTTTACCATGTTCATATCTACCCATACATAGTCATTGTCAACCTGTATATGTACCTGAATACCAAATATACATGAGTTCCTTCTTACCAAACAAAGTCTATGTGTTGTTTAATCTCCGATACGGTTCATTAGTTGTTATCTCTCTTTCCATTGTGGTATTACCTTGTATGGTTGTTCATATGTCACATGTCTATATTCCTACAGTTCTAAAGGTTATGACCACCAAAAGAACCATCTCAAAGTAAATAAAAGATAACTTACAGTTGCTTATAAATGGGTGGTAGCCCGAGGGGTGGAAGAATCACCTAGCCACGGTCGATCTCATTTACGGGTGGTAGCCCGAGGGGTGAAGGAATCATCTAGCCAGGGTCAATCCCATTACAGATTTACCACTGATCAGCTGGTCATTTACATGATATATTGTGTACAGATTATACAGTAAAGAAAGATACAGTAATAAAAAAAGACATAAAGTACATGACTCCACAGTATGACTAAAGGTGGTCTTTTCATCCTTACACACCAGTGAGTGATTTCATTTGAGTTCTTATTGCATATACAGTATTTCTTGTCTTACATATTCAGTACATTATCTCGTACTGACGTCCCTTACGGGGGACCTGCATTTCATGCTGCAGGTACATGAGCTACTAGATCTCCCAAGTAAGAGTACAGGACTTTCAGCTGTTATTACTAAGCTCCAGGTTGCTTCGGGGCTTATGTGTTTAGAACTTGTATTTTGAATTGTATAGTTGGCCATGAGGCGGGGCCTGTCCCGACCCATATGGTTATTGTTCCTTACTTAGAGGCTTTGTAGACTATGTAAATTAAAGTGTGGTCAAATAGTATATTATAGACATCGTGGCTCCAACGGCCTAGTCTTATGCATTTACTTTTGGTTTGTTAGTACATTTTACTTTCTTTTGACAGCATACTGAGTATGGAAACCTCTTAAATGTCCATAGCAGGGGTATAGTTATATGTTAGTTCTCCCGAGCCTTGTCGGCAATGGGTGCCAGTCCGCCTTAATGGGGCTTAGGGCGTGACAGAAGTGGTATGAGAGCGGGTGGTCCTAGGTAGTCTACAAAGCCGTGTCTATGTAGAGTCTTGTTTATGGATGTGTTGTGCACCACATTTATAAGTAGGAGGCTACGTGGCATTTAGGAGTTGTCACTTGCTTTTCATTCTTCAGATCGTGTCATAGAGCCAAGTGTTGTAGGTTGATTATTTCTAACCTCTAAATCTTTTTGTACAGTAAGCATGCCTGAAACAAGGAAAAGCAAAGGCAAGGGGAAGGAGGTGGAAGTGGTAATTGGTATGCCCAGTCGGGTGAGAAGACGAGATGAGGCCCAAGATGAGTCTCTGTCCCAAACATCTCCAACTCCTCCAGCTCCTGATGAACCAGGTCGTAATGAAACTCCCTTAGAACCACCTGCCGATGCTGTTGTGCAGGATCTGAGAAATGCAGTCCAATTATTGACCCGCATAGTTGCTAGCCAAAGCCAAAGACAAGAAGGCCCAGTTGTAGGTGCACATGGTGCGAATAGGGCAGCTAGCACGAGGATACGGGACTTCATTAATTTGGACCCTCCAGCTTTCACCGGGTCAGATCCTAATGAAAATCTGCAAGACTTCATCAACAAGATCCAGCGCACTTTAGATGTTATGCATGTAAGTGGTACAGAAGCTGTAGAACTGGCATCATATAGATTGAAGGGTGTGGCTATATTGTGGTATGAAGCTTGGAAGCAATCTAAGGGTATAGATGCACCTCCAACTATCTTGAAGGAGTTCAAAGAGGCCTTTCTTGACTAGTACTTGCCATACGAGATCCGATAGGCCCGGGCAGATCGGTTTCTGAATCTCCACCAAATGGGTATGAGCGTGAGGGAGTATAGCCTCCTGTTTAACCCATTGGCCAGGTATGCTCCTAATGTAGTAGCTACTATGGCAGATAGAGTTCATCGGTATGTGGATAGGTTGGATACGTATCTGGTAAGAGACTGTACTATTGCTTCATTGAATAAAGACATGGATATAGCAAGGATGCAAGCATTTGCACAAAAACTAGAGGATCAGAGGCAAAGGAGAAGGACACAAGAGATAGAAAGGGGCCAATCCAAGAGGGCCAGATCTACAGGGCAGTTTGTACCATCCCAAGGTGATGTTAGGCCCCGATTTCCTAGTAAACCACCTAGAACATCATCCTCCTATTTTGCAGTCAGTGCTCCGCCGCAATTTCAAGGGCCTAGAGGTAATCAGTTTAATCAAAGAAGTAAGGGACAAGGTGCACGGACAATAGGATATCCAGCCAGCCAACAGATTCCTCCTAGGCAGTCTTGTAAACAATGTGGGAGGAGTCATTCAGGTATATGCCGTGCTGGGACAAATGCCTATTATTTGTGTGGTGTACTAGGGCATATGATAAGTGATTGCCCCAGAAGACGTATGGGTGATATAGCACAACCTGCTGGGTCAGCTGTTGCATCATCATCATCAGTTCCTCCCTTCAGTAGGGGTCAGCAAACACCTACAGGCCGTGGTAGAGGTGGTAGAGGAGCAGCTAGCCCCAACGGAGCCCAGAATCGCACTTATGCTCTGGGGAGTCGGCAAAATTTAGAAGCTTCACCCGGTGTGGTCACAGGTACATTGTCCATCTTTTCACATAATGTGTATGCATTAATTGACCCTGGTTCTACATTATCATATATCACTCCACTAGTGGCTGGGAAGCTTGAAAGAACACCTAAATTATTGAATGAGCCATTTGAAGTGTCTACACCTACTGGTGAATCTATTACAGCTAGAAGGGTCTATTATAACTGTGTCGTAACTGTTTGTGACCGTGACACATTGGTGGACCTTGTTGAGTTAGATATGGTGGAATTTGATGTTATAATGGGTATGGATTGGTTAGCTTCTTTCTATGCTACTGTGGATTGCCGAACTAAGAGAGTGTATTTCCACTTTCTAAATGAGGCAGTCCTTGAATGGGAAGGTAATGTTGGGGAACCAAAGGGGAAGTTTATTTCCTATTTTAAGGCAAGTAAGATGATGTCAAAGGGGTATATATGTCATCTAGTTAGAGTAAGGGATATGGAGGCTGAATCACCAACTCTTCAATCTGTTCCGGTAGTGAATGAATTTGCTGATGTGTTTCCCGAAGAGCTTCCAAGTTTGCCTCCAGAACGAGAAATAGATTTTGGCATTGATTTACTCCCAAGCACTCAACCTATTTCTATCCCTCCATATAGAATGGTCCCCGCAGAGTTATGTGAATTAAAGGAGTAATTAAAAGATTTGCTAGAGAAGGGTTTTATAAGACCTAGTGTATCCCCTTGGGGTGCACCAGTGTTATTTGTACATAAAAAGGATGGCACCCTGAGAATGTGTATTGATCACCGGCAATTGAATAAGGTGACAATTAAAAACAAATACCCCCTCCCCAGGATTGACAATTTGTTTGATCAGTTACAGGGTGCCAAATGTTTTTCAAAAATTGATTTAAGGTCAGGTTATCACCAAGCGAGGGTGAGGGAGAATGATATACCCAAGACAGCCTTTAGGACACGCTATGGTCACTTTGAATTTCTTGTTATGTCATTTGGGCTAACCAATGCACCAGCAATTTTTATGGACTTAATGAACAGGGTATTCAAGCCGTTCTTGGACGTCTTTGTGATAATATTTATAGATGACATTTTGGTGTATTCAAGATCAGAAGAAGACCATGCAAATCACTTACGACAGGTATTACAAGTTCTTCGTGATCGGCAATTGTATGCCAAGTTTTCTAAATATGAATTTTTGTTGAAATCAGTGGCATTCTTGGGTCATATTGTATCTAATGAAGGAATAAGGGTTGATTCACAAAAGATACAAGCGGTGAAAGATTGGCCAAGGCCAACAAAACCCACAGAAGTTCGAAGCTTCTTAGGGTTGGCAGGTTATTATAGAAGATTTGTTGAAGGTTTTTCTTCTATTTCTGCACCTCTAACAAAGTTGACACATAAGGCGACCAAATTTCAATGGAATGATGCATGTGAAAGGAGCTTTCAAGAGTTGAAAAGCAGGCTAACTTTTGCACCTGTATTAGTGCTTCCAGAAGGCATAGAGGGGTATGCGGTGTATTGTGATGCTTCGGGGGTTGGCTTAGGGTGTGTACTGACACAACATGGTAGGGTAATTGCTTATGCGTCGAGACAACTGTGGCCACATAAGAAAAACTACCCGACACATGACCTTGAACTAGCAGCTGTTGTGTTTGCCTTGAAAATATGGCGCCATTATTTGTATGGGGTTCATGTTGACATATATACTGATCATAAGAGCTTACAGTACATATTTAAACAGAAAGACCTAAATTTAAGGCAGCGGAGGTGGCTGGAGCTAATAAAGGATTACGATGTTGATATACTATACCATCCAGGGAAAGCAAATGTGGTAGCCGATGCTTTGAGCCACAAGGCAATTGTGAATATTGATGATAAGACCGTAGTAAGTCAAGGAGTCGCTAAGGATCTACATCAACTAGCCAATTTGGGGGTACGCCTGATTGAAACTCCAACGGAAGGGGTTGTTGTGCATAATGCTGCAGAGTCTTCATTGGTAACAAAGGTAAGAGAAAAATAGTTCAAAGATCCTATTCTACGGCGACTTAAGGAGAAGGTGAGTCAAGGCATAATGAAGGGCTTTGAACTTACCCAAAATAGAGTAATTTACTGTCAAAATAGATTGTGTGTTCCTAATATAAATGGACTAAGAAGGAGGATAATGGAAGAAGCCCATCATTCAAGATATTCTATCCATCCAGGATCAACTAAGATGTATCATGACCTGAAGGGAATGTTTTGGTGGGAAGGCATGCAAAAGGACCTTGCAAAATTTGTGGCTCAATGTCTGAATTGCCAACAAGTTAAGGTAGAGCACCAAGAGCCGGGAGGTTATATGCAATGTATAGAGCTTCCAACATGGAAGTGGGATATGATTAATATGGATTTTGTTACAGGGTTGCCTCGCTCATTTCAGAAGTTTGACTCCATATGGGTAATCATTCATAGACTTACAAAGTCAGCACACTTCTTACGGGTTAGGAGTGATTATACAGCTGAAGAGTATGCAAAGCTATACCTCAAAGAGATAGTTAGGCTACATGGGATTCCAATATCCATTATGTCTGATCGGGGAGCTCAATTCACCGCAAAGTTTTGGAAATCCTTCCAGAGGAGCTTAGGGACACAAGTAAATTTAAGTACAGCTTTCCACCCCCAGACAGATGGTCAAGCAGAACGCACCATTCAAACACTTGAAGATATGTTGCGGGCGTGTGCATTGGACTTCAAAGGTAGTTGGATGGACCATTTGCCACTTATTGAACTATAATAATAGCTACCATTCAAGCATCAAGATGGCACCGTATGAAGCTTTGTATGGAAGGAAATGTAGATCACCAATAGGATGGTTTAAAGTGGGTGAAACCACCTTGCTTGGTCCAGATCTAGTCCAACAAGCCATGGAAAAAGTCAAGGTAATACGACAACGGCTAGAAAAAGCCCAAAGCCGTCACAAATCATATGCAGATACTAGAAGAAGAGGACTGGAGTTCTCAGTAGGAGATTGGGTATTCTTAAAGGTGTCTCCAATGAAAGGTGTTATGAGATTTGGTAAGAAAGGGAAACTAAGCCCACGTTACATAGGGCCATATAAGATTATTAAAAGGTTTGGACAAGTTGCATATGAATTAGAGTTACCCCAGGAACTTTCAATGGTTCATCCAGTTTTTCATGTCTCAATGTTCGAAAATGCATAGGTGACCCATCTCATAATACTCCTATTGAAGATATGCAGGTTACGAAAGATCTCACCTATGAAGAGGTACCTATTGCTATCCTAGATCGTCAAGTTAGAAAGCTAAGGTATAAGGAAATACTTTCAGTAAAAGTGCTTTGGAGGAACCAACAGGTAGAAGAGATAACGTGGGAGGTTGAGGAAGCAATGAGGTCTAAATATCCTTATTTATTTGAAGCTAAAGAGGAAGTCCAAGGTACAGAGTTGAGGGATTAGTAGGTACGTGAATATGAATTCTTATTATGTTTTCAAAAGTCTGTTTACACGTAAGTTCGAACTTGTTTAACCTATTCAATTATGCTTAAATTCGGGGACGAATGTTCCTGGGGGGAAGGATGTAACACCCCACATCTTACATGTACTAGTCCAACGCAGATGAAACATGATATGGCAGGGTCAAATCCGCACATATTTTTAAAAGTGCGTGAATTTTAGATTAAAGGGCTATATGTACATCTAACGCTTAAGATGACCGAGTGTAAATAATTTTTAAGTCAAGTTAAGGAGAGTGTGACCTTAAATGAAGTAAAATAATTGAGGTGCTTGTGGGACTTAGGAAGCTAGTAGGTGAGTCACCTACGTGCTTAGCTTAAATAAGCTCGATAAACGGAGACAAGGCCTAACACCGAATTTGTTCAAGTCCGATAAAGAATAAATCCCGAATTAAGAATTCCATTCGGGCCCATGGTTTGGCATCATAAAAGGACAATATTTTCAGCCCAAGATGGATAGGAAAAGGGCCAAATTACAATTACAATCCAATTCAAAACTAGGGCCCAAACTAAGTGGGCTAAGTGGAGAAATGTTTGCAACAAAGCCCATCCCATTTGAAGCCCAATAAGGCCCAAATGAAAGGGCCAAGCTTCTGCCCTATAACCTTAATAAAATAAGGTTGAAAACCCAAAAGAAAGTCGGCCAAAAGTGGCCTATAAAAGGGAGCAACAAGCAGCAACTTTTAGTCATTTTCTCAAGCCAAAATTTCAGATTTCTCTCTAAGTTTCTTCTTGCTCTCTTCTCATTTTCTAAAGCAGCCAAGACACACTTCTAGGGTTCTTGAAGAGAACCTAATCCTTGAGGGTTAAGGTAAGATAAAATACCCATGGTTTGGTGTAATTTTTCCATGAAAAACATGAAGAGTATGTTGGTTGTATTGTGCAGGAATTTTGGGACAGCATGTGTTCCAAATATTGTGGTTCACTTTTCTTGTTAAATAAGAGACTTTTATCTTATTGGTTGGCTGGGTTATGAAGTAATATGTATGTTTTTAAGAAGTCTTGGGTTTGTAATGATGTGAGGAGGCTGTTGGACCATTTTTATCTTCCGCAAAAATAAGTTCTTAAATGATGTCTTAATTGCGCTCATTAGTAAGAATTCGTGGACTGTTTTTGGGAATTGTTGTCTCATGTTTTCCATCTACTTAGGGACTGTTTTTGGACTATTTTAGGACTGTAATTGTGTGTAAATATGTTGAGGACAGTTTGGTTGAGGTTGAAACGGATTTGGAATGGTTGACGTCGAAGTGTAGCGGAAGGACCTAATGTTGTATTGTCTACTTGCATGTTGTGTAGAGTTGTTGTATGATGTACTGTATGAGTTGTTGTAATGCTGTTATGGGACTAAACATAGCTGAATATGACATGTATATGGGAATGTGTGTTAGAAAATACGATTAGGAGTGGAAATATTGAAAGAATACTCTTTGGGTGCTAATTCCGAGCTTTCTACCGGATATTATTTTTGGGTGAAATTGGATTACTAAGATGTGCTTACTAGCTTCTAACGCTAGTTTTATCACCTTATATATTATAGATAAGTGTTTGGAGGAAAAGGATAATACTCCGAGGTAATAACGACATAGTACAACGAGGTATGTAAGGCTACTTGATTTCCTATTACTTGGCATGAAATCTATAATCTTCCTTAGCCCATAAAGGCACGTACAAACTCCGACATGGCTGCTAACCGTGTCCCCACTCTTTACCATGTTCATATGTACCCATACATAGTCATTGTCAACCTGCATATGTACCTGAATACCAAATATACATGAGTTCCTTCTTACCAAACAAAGTCTATGTATTGTTTAATCTCCGATACGGTTCATTAGTTGTGTATCTCCTCTTTCTATTGTGGTATTACCTTGTATGGTTGTTCATCATGTCACAGGTCTATGTTCCTACAGTTCTAAAGGTTATGACCACCAAAAGAACCATCTCAAAGTAAATAAAAGATAACTTACAGTTGCTTATAAATGGGTGGTAGCCCGAGGGGTGGAAGAATCACCTAGCCACGGTCGATCTCATTTACGGGTGGTAGCCCGAGGGGTGAAGGAATCACCTAGCCAGGGTCGATCCCATTACAGATTTACCACTGATCAGCTGGTCATTTACATGATATATTGTGCACAGATTATATAGTAAAGAAAGATACAGTAATAAAAAAAAGACATAAAGTACATGACTCCACAGTATGACTAAAGGTGGTCTTTTCATCCTTACACACCAGTGTGTGATTTCATTTGAGTTCTTATTGCATATACAGTATTTCCTGCCTTACATATTCAGTACATTATCACGTACTGACGTCCCTTACGGGGGACCTGCATTTCATGCTGCAGGTACAGGAGCTACTAGATCTCCCAAGTAAGAGTACAGGACTTTCAGCTGCTATTACTAAGCTCCAGGTTGCTTCGGGGCTTATGTGTTTAGAACATGTATTTTGTATTGTATAGTTGGCCATGAGGCGGGGCCTGTCCCGACCCATATGGATATTGTTCCTTACTTAGAGGCTTTGTAGACTATGTAAATTAAAGTGTGGTCAAATAGTGTATTATAAACATCGTGGCTCCAACGGCCTAGTCTTATGCATTTACTTTTGGTTTGTTAGTACGGTTTACTTTCTTTTGACAGCATACTGAGTATGGAAACCTCTTAAATGTCCATAGAAGGGGTATAGTTATATGTTGGTTCTCCCGAGCCTTGTCGGCAACGGGTGCCAGTCCGCCTTAATGGGGCTTAGGGCGTGACAAGATGGGTGGCCAAGATGAGCGTACTATTTAGACCTTGGAGGATATGTTGAGAGCCTGCTCCATCGACTTTAAAGGTAATTAGGATGGCCATTTTCCTTGGATAGAGTTTGCTTACAATAATTGCTTCCATTCTAGTATTCAAACGACCCCATATGAGGCACTTTATGGAAGGAGGTGTAGTTTGCCGATTGGATATTTTGAGGTTGGAGAAGCAGAGTCGATTGGACCAGACTTGGTTCACCAAGCTATGGAGAAGGTAAATATCATTCGAGAAAGATTGAGGGCTGCATAGAGTCGCTAGAAATCCTACACAAATGTTAGAAGAAGAGACTTAGAGTTTGAGGTCAATAATTGGGTGTATTTGACAGTGTCGCCCATGAAGCATGTGAAGAGGTTCGGAAAGAAAGCAAAACTGAGTCTAAGGTACATTGGGCCATATTAAATCATAAAAAGAGTCGGTAATGTTGCTTATGTGTTGGAACTACCATCAGACTTAGCAGCCATGCACCCGGTCTTTCATGTTTCCATGCTTAAAAAGTGTTTGGGAGATCCACAATTGGTTGTGCCTATTGATAGTATTGGAGTCAAACACAGTATGAATTATGAGGAGATTACTTTCCAAATCATTGATCGTCAGGTTTGCAAGTTATGGACCAAAGAGATTGCATCTGTCAAAGTATTATGGAGGAACCAATTTGTAGAAGAAGCTACTTGGGAGGCAGAGGAGGATATAAAGGAAAAATACCCCCATTTATTCCGGCTTTCTGATGGTGAGTGAGTTGATGGTAATGATTTTTCTCTAAACTTTCAAATTCCCCTTTCCGTGAGTTCTCCTTTCATTCATAGTATGATGGATGATAGAGCTCTAGAGTCTGAGTGAGGATTGATGTGATGTATTGACTAATTGATTGTTTAACATGCTGAATTTCTTGATTAATTGATTGCATGGGTAAGATGAGAGTGATTGATTGTTAGAGTCCATAGAGAGATTCATGCCTTGACCTAAATCCCTAGGTTTCTCTTAATTCGAGGACGAATTATTCCAAGGGGGAGATAATGTAACACCCCCTAATTACTTCTACCCAATTTGGCGTAGGATGCATAGAAGATCCAGAGAAAAGACTGAGAAAAATGGCAAAAGAAGGTTCACGAGGGCCATTTACGACTCGTAGATAGGTCTATGACTCAAAAAGTGGGTTTCGTAAAATCCCAGATAACTTGGTGAAAACGGTTTAGATAGGTTTCGTGAATTGATGGTCCAAATATCAACTTTGCAGTATCTTGAGTTACGAATTAGTAGACGACTTGTAGAGGAGGTTTCGTGACAAATTCCAGTAACTCAACTTTAAGGACCTCTAGTTTACGCGAGGTAGTTCACAACCCGTAGAATGGTCTACGACCCATAAACAGGGTCTCATAGACTCAGACGACAGTTTTTAGAGGGGTATTTTTGTCGATTTCAATCCCTATTTAATTAATCCTTGTTCGTTTTAGGCTTGAATAAAGCCTTAAAACAGAACCCTAGGTATATTTCTCACCATTGTTCACACCCAAAGGTTTCTTAAGAACACTAGAAGAGGGAGAAAAGCAAGAGTTCTTGATTTTAGCAAAAGGATTGATTAGAGTTTAAAGCTTACTAAAATGTAGAACTACATCCATTCACACGCCCCTTTCATCTACTTAAGTGAAGATTTGGAAAAAGTTGAGATTTGGGAAATTCTATTACCCTAATACTGAAATTCTTGCATTTATTATGACTTTCTTTATAATGAATGAAGTACTTGTTGCATTGCATAATTTATGATATTAAATTGAGGTAAAGTTTCAAACTTGATAATATGAACCCTAAATTGCATAATTCTATGCATAGATTGAGTTGAGGTTTGAGTTTGATGTTGTATTGATGAGTTGAGAAATTTAAGTATCCTGGAGCATGAAAAACATATTAAATATAATCACTTATACTACTATGACACTTACTTGCATTGCATGATGAGTCAATTTGAGTTAGTCTAAATGACTTTCTCAGTCTGAGTCGTATGTTATTGTTGGCATTTATTGATTGAGTTGATGAGTAACTGAGACGAGTTGAGATGATATAACCCAAATAAGGTTGAGATTTGAGTTGATTGACTGAGCACTGAGGATTGAGTTGAATGGTGACTTAATCATGTTTTAGTCTTGGGAGGAGTATCAAGAACCGAGCTGGGAGCGAGTAAACATCTACTTTAATCCACAAAACTACGTTGCCAGCGTAGGATAGTCATGTAACTCATTTTGGGGACTCTCGTCAAAAGTAGACATTACTACAAATCTATAAGAGAGAGGTTGATTGTCCTTTATCGTGGCAAGTTTAGGATGGGTGTGGTAACGACATCTCCTTTGTTGTGCATCAGCAAACTAAAGGTGATGGGATTGGATATCGGTTAAGAGAAACTTCCGAGCAACATTGATTGAGCATGACATTTTAAATTGAGTCTAATTTTTACTGAGCATACTTTTAAAGGAGCATGAATTACTTTAAACTTGCATGTACTAAGTTGAGCATGAGTGTTGAGTCAAGTTGAGTGAGTTGAGCCTTAATTTCTTGAGCTATTTTATGTATACCTGTATATTCCATGTACTGGCATTCATTTGGACCTATATCATTTTATGATGCCGGTATAGGTGATAGAGGGCTTCAGCCCGTGCACCGTTGAAGTCGAGATTAGTGCATTCCAGTGTTGGTGATCCCTCCCTGCATTCCAGCGGAGCCCTTTTATCTTCATGCTTTCATTGAGTACTTTATTTTCTGTATTTGAGGTGTCCATGGCCTGTCATGGCACCATCTAGACTATTGAGTAGAGGCTTCATAGACATTGAGTAGAGGATTTGTTGAGCATTTTGTATTTCCAAACTTATTCTTTTGAAGTTATGAGAAAGTAGATTTATGTTTATCATTGACAATGTCTAAATATCCGAGTTCTTCTTCTGCTGTCGATTTGATGTGACGATGAGGCTAGGTGGTTCTCTTGGGGAATCAACAATGATTCTTCAAGTACAGGTCACGCCAAGGTTACCCTCACGGGGCGTGACAGTTAGCTCGGGACATGTCTTGGCCCCCACCCCATTCATGCCCAGAGGTATTATTGGATATTCATGTTTTATACATACTATGTGATGTTAACATTTCTATTGAGACTTTCCCCTTAGTCCTTATCCCATATATGTTGATGGTTGTGATGTTGTTAATGAAATGATAATTTTTTTCTCAGTCCCTACTTCCCATAGAGCGCGTCCCATGTTTTCTTTCCCTAGTATTGCATGTATGAGAACGAATGATTGTAATTCCTTGCCCCTTTTCCCATAGATTGCATCCTAAATCCCGAATCCCTTAATATAACTAATTGATGCTTGAATTACATTCCACAATCTAGGATATGCTTATGTATGCTATGACGCTTATTTCGAGTACCCCCGGATTCCCTTTCGCCATGTCGCCCCTAGGCTTGGGTCGTGTCAATACTATACCATAATTTATATGCAGTTTGGTTGATGATTTATCTACTTTTTTATTGGCTTCAATTTTTGTTTGTATGTATGCATGTTTGGAAGGAATATATGTGTTTATTTAAAAATTGAAGCAACTTTTAGAATATGACTCTATGGCCTTCACCTAAAGGAACTATAAATTGGTATTCAGTATAAATTATAGCGTTCAAGTATACGGCCCAAGTTATTGAAACCACTATGTTTGTTCTTTTGCTAAAAGTCTCAAATAAAAATAAATAAATAGTAAGTTAAATTTTTATTATTTGAATTATATTTTAATAGAAAATATAAACGTATTAATTTTAATTCATATCGAGGTAGATAGGAGGTGGACATGAATTTAAAGCTCAATAATAAACTAAGATATTCTTTTTCTTGAACACTATATGAACATCGAATTATCAACCTGGGTCGTAGTGCAATGGTGAGATTTCTCCATTCTTAAGACACTGGACATCGATGAGGGAAAAAAAGACATATATAGAATCAAACGTTTCAATTATTGTATCTACTATTATTGTCAAATAGAATGAAGTTGATTTGGATCCTGTAATAGGAATAGAAAAATGACGTATGTATAAACTTAATGATATGAGATAGTAATATTCACATAATTATTTATAATTGAGTGCTCAATAACATTAGTTATTTGCATAATAATTTATTTATTTTTTACTTTTCATGAATTAACATGGTACACACGTGCATATCACATACACTAAATTTGTATTATATTAAAAGCACCAAGACCCTTAGAAATATTGTTTGAATTTTTTTCTCCTCTTTAGACAAAATCGTATTTTCATCATTTTTTTAATTATTATGTTATTATTTTTAATAATATTAAATATAATAAACAAAAATAAAAATTAAATGGAGAAGATTTTCTTATCTATACTATATTAAAAACGTGAAGACCATTAATAATATTTTGAACTTTTTACCGTTTATTAAAATATTCTGCTTTAGAAAAAAAATCATCTTTTCACTATTTTTCTTAATTTATTATTTTGTATTTTATTTATTTGGTTTCAAAATTCACTTTTGAATAAGAATTTATTTATATTTAGAATTCACTCATGATTTTGGATTATTCTATATAAATAATTGTCTAGGCTATGAAGGAAAAATATATTATCGTTTCTCTAATATTTAAGACTTTAAAATTAACTAACATTTTGATCATCAAATTTTAAAAATAAAAAGAGTAATTAAAATTATGTTTGAAACATTAAACTACTCCTTTTATATTTAGGAGTCTTTTTTAAAATTAAATATTAATCTCTTAATTATTTAACTCCTAACTATTCAACTCCAAATTATAACTTTATGTATTCATAAACTATTAACATGTCACTATATTATAAGTAATTGAATTGATTTTCTTATCTTTACCTTTTCATAATAAATTTCAAGTAGTACATTAAACTAGTTTAATCAAATTAACTCTAAAATAGTTTAATCGAAACTGCATTAAACTAGTTTAATCAAATTCCACAAAATGATATTTTGCCTTTCTAAACAATAAATAATATTTTATCCGCTAATAGAAATACGATTTTTTGATTGGTTGGTTTAAAATTTGTCCATCTTCTTAGAGATCCACCATTCGAACCTAACAATGCATCTTTTGGTTTTATATAAGTCAAAATATTTAGAAATGCAGTACTTCAACCAATTAAACTACATCTTTCATGCAAGCAGCGTTACTGTTTTGTATTATTTTCATTTCTTTTACCCATTAATTATCTATCATACTTCCTCACTTAAAAAAAAAAAAAATGACCTGCTTTCTTTTTTGATCTATTTCAAAAAAAATATCTCATTTTCTGTTTTGACAAAACTTTAATTTTCAACTTTTTACGTAGCATATTTAAGCCCACAAGATTAAGGGTATTTTGATACGTTTAATATAACTTTAATTTAGAATCACAAGATTAAAAAATCTTCTTTCTTTTTCTAAATTCCATGCTAAGTCAAAGCAGATCATTTTATTTTAAACGAAGAAAGTATTTAATAATTTTTTAATGAAACAATGTCACATGACACCCTTTGGCCTAAGGTAAATCCACCAATGTACCAAATAATATTTCAAAGAATGAATGTGAAAAGCAACACCTTATGCTTTTGAGCATAAAAGGAGATTGTCTAACAAAGAAGATTCACGATATTTAGTGTGCACCAACTTTTGATGAAAATTTTTAGGCTTAACTCATAAAGAGACATCTAAACTTGTCCTCATTTTTCACTTAGACATCTAAACTAAGACAAGTTCCTAATAGACACTTCAACTGCTCAAATTTGATCCCATTAAACACTTTTATCCTACTTGGCACTCTTCGGTACTGTTTTTTTAATTTTTCAACCAAAAATAAACAGTTGCGGTCCAAAAAATTTTTTTTTTTATAAAAGTAGGTTCTCAAAATTCTCCGTTAACCATGTGCGGAAAAAATTATTACAATTTTAAATAAAAATTTTTTGCACATGGTTAACGGAGAATTTTGTGAACGTACTTTTAAGAAAAAAAAAATTTTTTTGGGACCGCAACTATTTATTTTTGGCTGAAAAATTAAAAAAATAATACCGGAGAGTGCCAAGTAGGATAAAAGTGTTTAATGGGATCAAATCTGAACAGTTGAGGTGTCTATTAGGAACTTCTCTTAGTTTAGGTGTCTAATTGAAAAAATGAGGACAAGTTTAGATGTTTCTTTATGAGTTAAGCCAAAATTTTAACTTTACAAGGAATTGAAATACTTATGAGAAAAGTTGTCATAAACTTGCATACCACATTTTCTTAATTATATACTAGTATAGTTTCTCGCATTATGCGTGGATAATATAATAATCTTGTAAAAGCTAATGTTCTCTACGATCGTTGGTGAGAAGTACAACAAAGTAATTTTGTCTGACCAACCAATTAGAAAATACAAGGTTTTCAATTGTCACACATTATATGCCATCTCCATGACATGAGTTTGTTGAACACATACAATATATTCTCAGAAATATAAAGGTGATTTTTGGTGCTCTCAAGAATAAAAAATGACATCAGCAGAACCAAGGGACCTGATAGAGTCACTTCAGTTGAGTTGTTAAAATATTATTTTCTAATATTGTAAGATTAACTCCAAAGTTATAAAGGAATGCTGGTCATGGGTCATAAGGTTTTGCTTCCTTGTATTCTTTGTTAGAGTTAATTTTGAACAAGCTTAAAAAGTCTACATTAACTAGAGTTAGTTTATGTAGTGAGTAATAGAGTTATTGCATAGACTCATTCTTGTGATAGAGTTATTGCAAGAAAAATGTTGAGGAGTTTTGTGTCTATTGTCTAATTACACGAGTTTGTAATAGGTGACTTTTCTCTTTGCATTTAATGAAGATTGTCTAGAAAATCCCGTGAAACAAGTCATGGTTTGTTCTTCCTTGATGTAATACCTTGTATGTTAAAAGTCAAAATATAGGAGAAAAGTGTAGAACTGAGTTTTGCTGCCAGGAACTATGAGCCCAATTAATGGCTTATAGATGATTCTACGAGTTGTAGAAAGGGTCTCATAGATGACTCTGACACTTGGATAATATTTCGAACTTTGGAGTTGATATAGAAACCTCCATTTATGGATCGTATATAGATGTACGAGTCATGGATAGAAGTCGTAGTTAGAGTTCAAAGAAGTGAAATTAGAGCTCAATAGGATGAGATCTCTTTATGGGTCGTGGTCTTACTGATGAGTCATAAAAAGGACTCGTGATTTTTATCAGTGGTAGTAAAATTTGGCTAAGTATCAGCAGAGTCTATGAGAGTTTATCTATGACCCATAAAACAAGTGCCGAGCCATAATTGATTTCAAATTTTTGACCCAAAATTTGAGTTTATGAAGTGTATCTATGAATGAACAGGATGAGCTCGTACATAGAACTACGGGCCATAAAATTCCCCTCGTGCTTCGAGATCCTGAAGCATTGGAAGTTGGACTTTTGTACGAGACTCTTATCTACGAATGGTAGATTTATATACGATGCATAGATCCACTCTGTAGGTCCTTTCGATAGATTTTTAAAAAAAAGTCTTTTTAGCTATTGTTTCCTATCCTAAATCCTAAACTACGTCATTTTGGTTTCTACAGACTACACTTCCAGCCCTATACTATCAAAATTCCTCATTACATTTCATTCACCAAAATTCTAAGTCACTAAAGGTTTTCTTTCTCCAAAATGTTTCCAAAGGTTAAAGAGCATAGCAGTTAGGGTTTCTTCAAGGTCCTCCACAATTTCTCAAGAATTTTGCTAGGTTTTCATCTCAAGCATATGGGTTTTCAGTCATGGGTACCTTTCACCCATGGAGCCCAAATATTTTTCAATTAAATCCCTTAATTATATTTATGTAATTCTATGGGCTTTTATGATTTTACTTCCATTGCAGGTATTTATGATTTGTTTTATGCTAATTGACCTATTTCGATATAAATTGATATCCATTTACATGGGAAATTCACCAGGTATATTTCTATATCAAGTTATTTAGGATTTAGATATTTTATGGTGGGTTGATTTCATAATGATTCTAACTGATGAATTTCATTATTTTTATGTATAATTTCATTGAAATGCATATTTTAAAAATGATTTGGAATTGAAACCACCTAGTTTGCCTTAGTTTCAATGAATGATGATTTGAATGATAAGGACTTCAAACAAAGGTTTATAAAAGCTATTGATATGATCATGGGTATCTTTTAATGAATAAGTGAATGTTGGTGAAAGATTTTCTCACCTAAATCATGAATTCTACTTGTGATAAGGACCATTCTTACATTGTTAAATCACTGAGTTTAATAAGCTACTCTATGAACATTATTCATGATTTATTGATACTTAAAGCTTATGATTTATCTTATTAATGTATTATTATTCCATGAGATTTATGTTATCATCGAGAAGTCTTGAGATGGAATTCATCCGGAGCCAAAGGTTTTCTTCCGAAGGAAATCCTTGTAGCAATTCTTGGTTAAAACTATGTGCACTATATGATTTCTTAAAGGCTAGGCCAGTGGATCTACATTTAGAACTCAATGTTAATAAATGAATGAATGTACCAAGATGAAGTCTACCTCGGCAAGTAGTCTCTCTTTCTCAATATAGAGGTTACATTAGATTTCAAGCAATAGCTCGCATGGTTTTATCAATGTAAAAGTTGCATTGGATTTCATGTTATAGCTTGCATGGTTTTATTGTGGGTCACAGTTACTTCCCACAAAATGTATGATCTTCTATGGTACACTACATGTTACTTCTCATGCTACTTTAGTTCAGTGATCATGTACTATAACCTATGCCTTTACTCATTCACTATAGTAAGTATTTTACTTGATCAGTTATACTTATGATTATTATTGCATTGCATGCTTACATACTTAGTATATTCAAATATACTAATATATACTTTTGCCTATATTATCTCACAATGTAGGGATATATGACCATCCTCCTCCTCGTACTCGTGGTTGATTACGTCTTGCTTTGGAGAGCCTAATTGGTGAATCCTCATACTTCGGGACAAGCTTCTTTCCTTCTAGCTTATGTTATATTCAAGACTTTGAGACTATTATCTTGCTATTTCTTTTGATGGTGAGCTAGAGACGGTCTTAGACCCCGTCTAGTCTTGTATTTAGAGGCATGTGTTGGACATAATATGTAAAAGTATGTTGTCTAGTATTCTAATGTTATTTTATGCTATAAAACTTTTGTCCCTTATCCCACATTCTCGTGTATGTTAATTTCTTATTACCTATGAATGCTTATGATATTCTAAGAAGTCTTGTTTAGGATTTCTAGGGGTATCTCATTTGTCATGTCACACCGAGGGCCTATCTTGAATTATAAAAACTTAGTACCTGAGCACGAGATTTTGAAATATCCTAGGGAGTCCAATATGCCGTGTCTAGTTGGGTTTTATTCATGGATGTGAAATATGCCACATTGATGGGAGACTATATGTCATTTTTAGGAATCTTTACATTTTTCATGATTTATGTCATGCCTTAAGAGTATGTCCTAAGACTTCCTGATTGTAATATTGTGTTCTTTGTGCTTTTCAGACGATCTCTCCTAGAAGAGAACCCTTTCCCAAGGAGGTCTGTGCCGATGAGGACCAAGCTCTTTCAACCCCTCAAGCTCCACAATATGACCTAGTTACTGATGTGGAGTTTTGGACCACCATCTAAATATTGGCACAAGTGGTTACGAGTCAAGACAACCAAGGTGTGGATCCTCCTCCTCATGTGCCTACCCTGAGTTTCAAAGTTCCGGACTTAATGAGAATGAACCCACCTGAGTTCCATGATTTCATGGTGGATGAAAATCCACAAGAGTTCATTGATGAAGCTTATAGAATTATGGACATCATGGGGATGCCTCCGGATGAAAAGGCTGAGCTAGCGGCTTATCAACTCAAAGGTACCCTAAGAGTGTGGCATTAGCAATAGATGGGTGAAATAGTTGAAGGTTTGGGTTTTATTGCATGGGAAGAATTCAAGAGTGCTGTTCTTGGTTTCTTTCAATTGGAGTTAAAGGAGGCCAAGATCCAAGATTTCATCAACCTTCATCAAGTAAGAATGAGTGTGAGGGAGTATGCCCTTAAATTTATCAATTGTCCAAGCATCTACCTTTCATAGTCTCCAATCCAAGGGCAAGGATGGGAAAATTTATCTTCGTTGTCTCAGACTTGGTGTCTAAGAAGTGCAAGACTTTTACAATGGTGAAAGAAATGGGCATCTCCCGACTTATGACCAATGCGGAGCAAATTAAAGTGAAAAGTTGAGAGAGCAAGCTAGAGACTCGAATAGGGATCGAGTTGATGGCGATGGATTCTCCCACCAAAGGTAAAAACAATGGTGGAAATGGTAAGAATCATGGTGTACAAAGGCAATTCGGACAAGGTCCAACTAACACTATGCCTCCAAGATTCAACAAGGTTAAACGGGCGAACCCCAAGGTTCAAGGGAAAGCTTTGGATGTTCAAGGTACTCTTACTTGTAAGGAGTGTGGATAGTCATAAAAAGGGATGTTTAGGTGGCTCTAACGTATGCTTTAGATGTGGTAAATCTTGTCATCATGCAAGGATTGTGTAGTGTTAGTGGTGGTAGTGCTAGGCCTTAAGGCCAAGTGGCCCAAGGTAGACAAAAAAAAGGGGGGTGGCCAAAACACAAATTATTTCTATGCCCTCCATGCGAAGAAAGTGGTTGAAGAGACTCTAGATGTTGTCATGGGTATGTTGAAGGTCCTTGATTATGATGTATATGCATTGCTTGATCCGAGTGTCAATTTGTCATTTGTTACTCCCTTTCTTGCTACTAGATTTGATTTGTGCCCCATAATCTTGTTATATCCTTTTTGGTATACTCCTATTAGTGAGTCAATTATAGCCAAATATTGTTCCTTGTTGATTTTACGTAAAGTTATTTCTTGTGATCTTGTTGAACTTGACATGATTGATTTTGGCATTATTCTTGGTATGAATAAGTTACTTGCGTCATATGCCTCTATTGATTGTAGGACTTGCAGGGCCAAGTTTCATTTCTCTAATGAGAGAATTTTTGAATGAAAGGGTAGTGACTCGATATTTAAGGGTCAATTTATTTCATATCTTATAGCTCATAAGTTAATTGCCAAGGGGTATGTCTATCATATTGTGAGGGTCAAGAATGTCAAGTTCGAAGTCCTCTCTCTTGAGCCAGTCCCCATTATAAATAGTTCCCCAATTTCTTTCGCGATGACTTATTTGGTATCTCCTAAAAGGAAAATTGATTTTGGCATAAATGTTCTTATTAATACCCAACCTATCTTTATTCCCCCTTATCATATGGCCCTAGTGGAACTAAAATAGTTGAAGGATCAATTTAAAGACTTGTTGGAGAAGGGTTTTATTAGTACAAGTAGGTCATTATGGAATGCTCCCATTGTTTTGTGAGGAAGAAGTATGGGTCACTCGGATGTGTATAAACTACCGACAATTGAACAAGGTGACTATAAAAAATAAGTATCCAATTGTGAGGATAGATGATTTATTCGATCAATTGCAAGGGGATAACCATTTCTCCAAAATTGACCTCCGGTTCAAATATTACCAATTACGTGTAAGGAAGTGTGATATTTTTATGAAGGAATTTTGAACGAGTTATGACCATTTGGAATTCCTAGTTATGTCATTTGGGTTGACTAATGCTCCGACAGTGTTAATGGACCTATATGAATAGGGTGTTCAAGCCTTATCTTGATATATTTATGGTGATCTTTATAGATGATATCTTGATCTACTCCGTAGTAAGGAAAAACACAAGGACCATTTGAGGGTTGTGCTTAAAACTTTGAGGGATAGGAAATGATATGCAAGATTTAACAACTGTGAATTTTGGTAAAAGTAAGTGGCATTTCTTGGTCATGTAATGTTTGGTTATGGAATTATAATTGATCTAAAGAAAATAGTAGTGGTGAGAAATTATCCTAGACTATTGTATCCTCCAAATATTAAGAGCTTCTTGGGCTGAGAAATTATCCTAGACTATTGTATCCTCCAAATATTAAGAGCTTCTTGGGCTTGGTCAAGTATTATAGGAGATTTGTTAAGTGGTTTTCATCTATTATATTGGCCTTGAAATAATTGACTCAAAAGAAGGTCAAGTCCAATGGATAGATGAGTTTGAGAAAAGCTTCCGAACCTTGAAAGATTGCTTACATGGATCCTATCTTGATACTTCTAGAAGGTTTTATTTTTGGTTTTTTATGATGTCTCACGTGTCGGGTTGGGGTATTTTTAATACAACATGGCAACGTCATGGTACATACTTTAAGGTAATTGAAAGTGTATAAAAGGAACTACCCACACATAATCTTGAATTGTTGGCGGTCATCTTTGCATTAAAAATTTGGCATCATTATCTTTATAGGGTACATGTTGATCTGCATACCAACCACAAGAGTTAGCAATATGTATTTACCTAAAGGGACCGAAAGCTAAGTAACAAAGGAAGTACCTTGAACTCTTTAAGGACTATGATATGAGTATGTTACATTACCAAGGCATAGAAAATATTGTAGCCGAGACACTTAGTTTAGTAACTATTGGTATTGTGGCTCATATTGATGATGGAAAGAAAAAGTTGGTGAAAGAGGTGCACCAACTGGCTTGATATTGAGTAAGGTTTAGTGACTCTACGAAGGGTGGTATCCATGTGCAAAATGGGTTTAAATCATCATTAGTAGTGGATGTCAAGCTAAACAAAGACTTAGATCTAACATTGGTTGAATTGAAGAGGTTGGTTGTTGGAAAAAAGGTAGAGATCTTCTCATAAAGGGGAGATGGTGTGTTTCGTTACCAAGACTAGTTATGTGTTCCAAATGTTGATGGACTAAGGGACTTGATTCTGAATGAAGCTTATATTCTTGATATTCTATTCATATGATATCTATCAGAATGTATATAGACTTAAGGAAAGTGTATTGGACGAGTGACATGAAGAACGACATCTCTAAGTTTGCCGGCAAAGTGTCAGAATTTCCAACAAGTAAAGGTTGAGCATTAAAGGCCAGGTGGCCTTGCCGAAGACATTGAAATTACTACTTAAAAGTGGGAGGATGTAAATGTGGGCTTTGTGACATGTTTACCTCATATCTAGAAGCAACATGACTCCATTTAAGTGATTGTGGATACAATGACGAAGTCAGTGCATTTTCTACTAGTTAACACTTCACCTAGTGCCAATGAGTATGATAATTCGTATATCTGGGAGTTGGTGAGATTTCATGGTGTGCCATTGACCATCATATTGAATTGTACTACCCAATTTACTTCTTATTTTTGAAAGTCATTTCCAAAGGTCTTGGTACCAAAGTGAACTGCTACTTTTCATTTTCAAACTGATGGGCAAGATGAATGAACGATTCAAACTCTAGTTCAAATGTTGAGGTCTTGTATGTTAGAGTTCAAGGGAAATTGGGATGACCACCTACCGCTTATTGAATTTGACTACAACAACAATTATCAGTCAAGTATAAAGATGTCAAAGTGTAAGTCCCCAATGGAATGGTTTGAAGGAGGTGAGATGGCCTTGATTGGTCCCTTTGTTTTACTTAATACTATGGAAAAGGTAAATATCATAAGAGAGAGGTTGAAGAAGTCTCAAAGTCATTATAAATCTTATTTGAATATCAGGAAGAGGGATCTTGAGTTTGATACGGGGGATTGGGTGTATTAGAAGTTGGCACCAATGAAGGGCGTGATGTGATTTGGAAAGAATGCGAAATTGAGATCTAGGTATGGGGACCTTATATATCTTGGGTTAGGTTGTCAAGGTGGAATATGAGTTAGACCTACCATTATAGTTGTCTATTGTTCATATAGTGCTTCATGTGTCCATATTGAGAAAGTTCGTGGGTAATCCAAATTCTATTATGCCATTGGATGATTTTGTGTTGAAGAGAATTTATCGTATGTGGAGGTCCTGATTGAAATTTTTGACTGACCAGTGGGGGAATATTTCCGTGATAATGGAATGCACGCATTAATAATCTATGATGATCTTAGTAAACAGGCGGTAGCATATCGACAAATGTCATTATTGTTATGCCGACCACCAGGTCGTGAGGCTTTCCCAGGGGATGTTTTCTATTTACATTCCCGTCTCTTAGAAAGAGCGGCTAAACGATCGGACCAGATAGGCGCAGGTAGCTTGACCGCCTTACCCGTCATTGAAACACAAGCTGGAGACGTATCGGCCTATATTCCCACCAATGTGATCCCCATTACTGATGGACAAATCTGTTTGGAAACAGAGCTCTTTTATCGCGGAATTAGACTTGCTATTAACGTCGGCTTATTTGTCAGTCGCGTCGGGTCTGCCGCTCAGTTGAAAACTATGAAACAAGTCTGCAGTAGTTCAAAACTGGAATTGGCACAATATCACGAAGTGGCCGCCCTTGCTCAATTTGGCTCAGACCTTGATGCTGCGACTCAGGCATTACTCAATAGAGGTGCAAGGCTGACAGAAGTATCGAAACAACCACAATATGCAACACTGCCAATTGAAAAACAAATTCTAGTCATTTATGCAGCTGTCAATGAATTCTGTGATCGAATGCCACTAGACAGAATTTCTCAATATGAGAGAGCCATTCCAAATAGTGTCAAACCAGAATTACTACAATCCTTTTTAGAAAAAGGTGGCTTAACTAACGAAAGAAAGATGGAACCAGATACATTCTTAAAAGAAAGTGTTTTAGCTTTTATTTCAATTTAATACAATACAAGGAAAGGAAAAAGGTCTCTTAGGGGTACCACAAAGAAAAGCTAAAAATAGCTAAAAAGAATCTGCTTCCTTTATAATATATATATATATGAGAAAGTAGATCACCTTATTTTGATAGTAGATCACCTTTTGTTTTGCTTAAAAAAAAGGTGATCTACTATCAGTTGTAGTCTTCTTGACATGACATATTCAAGTCAAGAGGGCGAGGCTCCTAGCAATGGGAGGGAAGGGGAGTGGGTAAGTGGGCTCCTTCCACCAGATTTTTTTGAATTCCACGTTCAAAAAACGGAGTCAATCCGGCACGTTGTATTGCTTTGATGGTCCATTGGATGATTCTGCCTAGTGTCTTACTGGACAAGGCTAGGTTAGCGACTCCTTGTAACATGTCGTCCCGCATGAGTCTTCCAATTAACAAGATCCGCATTCGGCATCTCTAGGGTTCGAACTCCGGTAACACAAAGGTTACTGGACTAAGCCACTACTCAAACAAGATTGAAACATCAGCGGTTTGAACATCACCTATGATAATTCAAAACAACATTTGTCTAATTAAATGACTTGAAAGATAGGTTCTCTTCTCTATATCTGGCAACGGTCAGCATTCCTCAAGAGGCGAAAGCAAAATCCCAAGTCAGATCAAGGTGATCAAAAGGTCATGATCCGGAAAGACGAGATGCTTACTTAAAGAACCGCGGGTTTCACACTGGGATTTACCCAATCTTCTACAGAGAGGCCGTTGGAGTAAACTCTGTCTCATCCCCCTGGTAAAGGGGATCTACGCTCTCCCCTCCGCCTAGGATTGCTATCACCTCATTTTTTGAAACACGGGTCCTCGCATGGGACGGACCCATAGATTCATTGTCTGCTGTGCGGAATCCTTCTTGCACCTGCATGCGCGCTTCCCCAAAAAGGGGGGAGACTGACCTCATTACTTGCCACTGGGTGAGAGGTGGGCCTCCCCGCTCATCAATCACGGTGTTCAGCTGACTTGCACCGATAGACCCCTATTGTATTGGAATTAGGCGCCCATCTTTTTACTATTGTCAATGAATCTCTTCCATGTTCGATTCTACTCTATGTTAGAACATTTCTGTGAATGCTATTCTGATCTAAGTGGTCTTATTCTTTGTCCCGTGCTAGGAAGCATTACTCCTCTTTTCATTCCAAATTCAAGAATACGACTGATACGATTAATTGGTCTGTGCGCCTCTCTTATTACTTTTTTGTATCCCCCTGTTCTTCGGATACAATTCAATCCTTCTACGGCCAAATCTCAATTTGTGGAAAGCTTTCGATGGCTTCCTTATGAAAACATCAATTTTTTTTGGGTATAGACGGTATCTCTTTCATCGTGATATTGACCACATTTCTGATCCCTATTTGCATTTTAGTGGGTTGTTCTGGTATGAGAAGTTATGGGGAAGAGTATATTACAACATTTCTAATTCATGAATTTCTAATGATCGCCGTGTTCTGCATGCTGGATCTTCTACTATTCTATGTTCTTCCCGAAAGTGTGCTAATCCCTATGTTGTGCGGAGCTGAGTATCTTCTATTCGCTGGGATAAAGCCTTTCCTCTGCAGGGGCCTTATGCAGTAAACCCCCTACGGGCGGTCGTCCGTCGTCCTAAAGTAGTCCCCGCGAAGCTTTCGGGAAGAGGGGTAGTCTTGTGTCTAAGCATAGCATTTCTGGTCGAACCCGCCCAACCAAACAAAGAAGAACCGAACCTGACAGACACATATTTTTCCTTTTGGGAGGGTACTCCGAGTAGTGGGTACCTCGTAGAACCTCAACTCGCCTACTCGGGTCTTGTATGGATATGCAGGAAGGGGTGCTCCTAGATGTGTGTAGGGGTTGTGTTTGTTCGCGAGAAAGATTCCTCGTCAAGTAAGTTTGGGGGGTGTGGACACACTTGCGCGAATTTGGGTAACTGATACAAGGGAGAAATTGAAAGGAAACTGTACCCGACCAGGGATGGACGTAAACTCATAAGCTACCGAAGGTAGGGATAATCGTCCAGGTCTTATTGTGAAAGAAAAAAGCCGCCCCGCCACAGCAGACGGGTTGCTTCCTCTGTCGTCGCAGGGGAGCTCTTGGCGAGGATACCTTAGTATAAGTTGCTAAAACAAACGGGATGGGAGGATCGACCCGTTCGGCTAATTCCGAAGAAAGACTGTTGGCAGCAGGTAGAGAGATTTCATTTCCTCTTCAAAACACAAGGAATGCGGGCAGGGTAGAGCTCGGCAGAGGGTTCGAGAATAGGGTAGGGTCCTGTCCTTAAGATTAAGATTCCAAACCTTTATGCTCCGTACAAGTGCTGCATACAACGGCCAGGATGATTGAGAAAGATTCAACCAATTTGAACCACTCACATCACAATAGTAGTAGCGTAAAGGCCGTAAGTCGGGGGGCGGCCATAACATAAGGCTATTACTTTCACACCTCTCTCTCTCTCTGAGAGAGTGATCCGCTTCGTGAGCAACCCGACTGTGCCTTACATGTGCTCTACAGGCCGCACATAATCTTTCATCCCAACGAGCCCTTTTTTTATTTGGAAGACGGGCATTGCATTCGGTTCGAAAGGCATGGTTTTCAGTATGTCTCCAGATAGGGCCCGCACTAGTACGGCTAGCTAGTGAGCGGTTCTTTCAGGTGGGAAGCAGGCCGGACCCTACGGGCGGGCATCTCCCGCAATGCAAGCACCATTGTTCGACACCACCCGAGAAGCAAAAGATTCGTCAGTTCAGGCTGAAAATACATGCATAGATAGTGGTTTAATGCCAAGGCCGACGACGGAAGCTCGGGACGGAGCCGTATGAGGCGGAAGTCTCACGTACGGTTCTTTGAGAAGGGAGTGGCTACCTACTGGAGCTTCGACCAAACACCACCAGTCAATTCCGCTTTGGAGCCACCCCTGACTCTACCATTATTATAGGGGTATGTGGTTCGAGACAAAGAAAGATCAAGGCAGCATATTAGTTGTTCCTTTATACTTTACTTGGATCTGTTTTTATGCTATTAGCTATTCTGTTGATTCTTCTCCAAAGAGGAAAAATCGATTTACAAATCTCATTAACCACAGAATTTAGTGAGCGGCGCCAAATCTTTCTATGGATTGCTTCTTTCGCCTCTTTTGCCGTCAAAGTGCCTATGGTACCAGTTCATATTTTGTTACCCGAAGCTCATGTAGAGGCACCTACGGCAGTATCCGTCATCTTGGCAGGAATTGCTTTAAAATTGGGAACCTACGGGTTTAGATTTTCAATACCCATGTTTCCCGAAGTGACACTTTGTTCCACTCCTTTCATTTATACTTTAAGTGCGATTGCTATAATATATACTTCCTCGACCACTTTAAGGCAGGTCGATGTAGCCGTAGAAAGCACTACTCCCACTTTTTGATGTAGTTGCTCCGCTTTTTCTTTCTCGATATGTTTTTAGTGCTCAATCTACTGATCATTGGTAGTAGAGAGAAAAAGTAAGCGGGGTGCTTTCTCTCCTCCCTCCCAGTATCCCCATTAGTTGATATAAGGAATTGGAAATGAATTCCGGATCATTCAGATTGAAGGCGGGATATGGAGACTTCCTCTTACTGTACTTTCCTAAGAATGAAAAAAGGATAGTTGTCTTTCGTTGGTTCATAAGAGTAAGCACACAATTAATCAAAGGTACCGAGAAAAAAGTCATGTTGATAAGAAGAATTCATCAGAATTCATTCCAAACATCAAAAGATAACTGGAAATCGAGACAAAAATCATTATGATTTCTTTGTTCCTGAAAGTATTTTATCCCCTAGACGTTGTAGAGAATTGAGAATTCGTCTTTGTTTTAATTCTAGGTCATTGGGGTTCCAAAGTTGTTGGATCGAAATTCGTTGAGCCAATCATGCACCCTTCTTGGCCTAGCTTTTGGCGGAATAACCGCAGTAACCTCCTTCACTTCATGCCTTTTATAGAACGGAGATGGGGGGGCTTGCCTCCTCGTTCCCTTTTACCTATGCCATGATGCTCATGGGCAGCTTATCTCTAATTGGATTTCCTTATCTTTCTTCTTCAAATTACGAGTTGAGATTTGGGGAGAGTGGATAGGACAGGGTGGTGGATGACGTAAAGGAAGGGAAGGCCCATCTCGTGCTTTCGAGCGATTCTTCCCGCAAAAGGTAGATCTTTTTCTTTCCGTCCCAAATAGAACAATTGAATAGGGACTTAGATGTGACCAAGGTGCTTGCAAGCTTAGGGTTAGCACGTTGTTGGCTGGGAGAGCTGGTAAAAGAATGAAACCTTCAAGAGACCATGGTTAACAAGCCAGCTGAGGAAGAACAATCTCCCCCAGCAATACCGACCTCCCTAGTTCAATCAGAATCGAGAACTGCGGAGAGGTTCTAACCGGCCTAGCCTAACCAACCGCTACATGCGGGCAAGAAATAGATGTGGTGGAGACTCAAGTCAAGGCGATGGATCACTATCACTATAGATGCTTTCCCTGGACTGTGTTCAATGGCACCTGATATGCCAACAACGGCTTACTAAGAGATCTTGCATGTTTTATAGGGTGCTTCTTATGTCTTTCCATAAGCAGAAGTATGAGTAGAGCTTCTCTTCCCCTATTCTGTCAACAAGAGCCCAGCCCCTGGTTCAATCGATAGATCAGTCGAAAACATATTTCTGGACAAATGAACAGACCTTTCCTTTTACCAACAAAGCGGTCAAACCAGTAACCAAGTTCATGCGTCAGTACCACGTCCAGGATCTTAGGTAAGGGGAAGCTCAAATGATATCTAATGGGATGGGCATGCTCCCCACTGCTCTATAATTTATTATAGTCATACTCTATTTCGTACCTGGTAGCTAGCCTTTCGCTTCCTCCTTGTACTAAATTTTTCCAAGAATTCCCCCTGAAAGCGAGAACGCACTATATGCCTTTAAAATAAAAAGAAGGCTGGAAAAAAGAGAGAGCTCCTTTCTTTTCTAGCTTTGGCGGGAGGAATGAAAATCCTATCTTATACGAAGGCCTATATACAAAAAAAGCACTTTTCCTAGAATCCCAAGTTGCCTCCCCTCTCCTCTGAGGCCGATCGCATTTACTTTTGGAGCCCCTCGCCTTAGAGTACGGCAGCAGCCCAGACATAGATCGAATTAGGGGCCTAAACTCTTGAGTAGATTACCCATGGAAAGGAGCTTACTCCAAGATCTGACTCCCCCCATGTAGGATTTTGGGAAGGCCAAAATTAAACAAAGAGCGGTAGAAGAGAATAAAATGTTGCGCCCATTCTTTTCTTTCATAGCTGGAGCGAATGGAAGGAGACGTCGTGCAAGCCGAAGACTTTGACAGGTGTCGGTAGGCACGCCTCTGATAAGGGCTCGATCCTGAGAATCAATCCCAATCGAATCTATGGAAGGGAGACCCTCTATCCTCTTAATCTTTAGAGTAGATATTATATATAGGATAATAAGTCCACTGCAGTGCCCAAGACAAGGCAAGATGAATGGGAATGTTGAAGGGACATAAGGCTCCGCTAAGGTAAGGAAAGACCCTGACCATCTAGGTCAACAATCTTCTTTTTTAGGGAGTCGTAGACGATCGAAGAGGCAGCAAAATAGGAACTTTCGATCAGGGAGAGCTCAACAAGGTCGAGACCAAGATGATGGATATTCCAAGGAAGATCGAAGAAGATGAATGAAGGTTTATACCTACCCCTAACTGGAACTATGAATCCAATCCCATCTACATAGATGTTCCTAGCCACGAGATGAGGGGGTTCTCTCATCTTCAACTCTTCTTTCTTTACTCCTTTCCGCATTGGGGATGATAATTGGATAAAATCTCCTTAAATAAAGAAAGGGGGCGTATAAATTGGGTTTTTGGCTCGCAATATAGCTAGGGTCCTGATTGAGCAACTAGAAGTCCTATCTATCCATCTCTCCAGACACAATATCTTGAGTGCCTATGATGGTGACCACCTCTGCTGGCATGTAATGTTTGGACATAGAATCAAGTCCTTGTGAATAGGCAAAGCCAGGTGTTCTTATTTTACGATGGTAGGGACGATTGCTTCCATTACTGACCAGAAAGACACCAAATTCTCTTTTAGGTGCTTTAACTGCGGTATAGGTAGAAGGAGCTGGTACGGAAAAACCTTCTGTATAAGGTTCGAAATGGTGAATTGAGGTAGAGTAGACCGATGATCCTGTAGTCATTTGGCCGGCTATTGAAAGAAAAAGCTTGCATCTGCTTCCCCTATTATATAACCGGTCCCATCTCTCTCCAAACCTAACGTGGTAGTTTCCCATCATAGGGCTTTCTATCTATAGATTAAGCCATTACAAAGGAGCTAATTCGTTCAGAACTCAGTTGACTGTTTCTATAGATAAGGCGGAGCGTCCTTGGCCCAGCATTATAGCACATAGGGCTTCGGCGCTACTACAACGCTTCGCTAACTCGAAGTGCCTCGCTATGAGAATCTAGCTTCGCTAACGCTCGGCTAAGTCTTGAACCTTCGCGCTGACCGTTCGCTTTATCAGTAGCAAAAGCGCTTCTCTTTGCCCCTTAAACTTAAGTAGAAGGACAAGAAAGAGATTATTGGTTTTCTTGCTCCCGCTTCCTCAACTGCGCTCATCAAGCCAACTTTGCTATTTGGGAGGTGAAAGAGCGGTTGAAGCGGACATTTCGAAATGACAGCGTCGAAGATATATTTCTATATATACATGGTTATGATTATCTCGGACTGCGTTCCGGAAAAAGCAGCCTACTTGTGGGGCACTGTGTACTTACAGCCTCTACGATAAGCAAGTGAATGTGGTCGGTGCGTGGCGAACGGTTCATCAAGCCATTTTTCGCCTCAACTCCCTAAATAGGAATAGGGGTAGTTTCCAAATTCGGGTAAGAAATTTGCACCTGACTGTGATAGCCCTCTCGATACCTTATGTTCACTTTGTAACTAGTGGCCGCTTTCCCGTCGCATCAGCCTTTTCCCAGTGCTCGGATCCCCAACGAGAAGGTGTTAGTGCTTTACCATTGGGTCAATAATGCTAATCTCTCTTTTTGTGCTACTCCTAGGGCGGGAAGAAGATAAGAAAACGCGAAGCGTTCTGTTGCTTTCCAAACCAGTTGTTTCTAAAGACTGCTCTCTCTCGGCTGGATCTTGGTCCAGCCTACTACGAGGATCCCGTATCCAGCAACCCAACCTATATAAAGGGCATCAAAGCCCCTTGACTAGGTTGGAGCTATAAAGCTTACCTTATTTATTATTACTAAAAAGGGAAAGGGCCTTTTCAGCTGGTGCGCAGGAGCGCACTTCCATTTTCCCTTTACTAGTAGGGGGTCCCGTGGTTCCTATGCCGCCGCGTTTCTCGGTCCTTTTCTTTTAGTGCTTCGACCTGAAGCGATAGCTTCTAGCTAGTTCAGTGGATGATATGGCTGTGCTCCAGCTCACTCAAGAATGGGACGGCGGTGGTCCGCCGGCAAGCTTGTTCTGATCTTGGACGCAGTACATTGGAATCCTGAAGCACCACCACGAACACTACCGCGTGTCCGCCTGCGGTGTGGTAAGGCACAACCCTATTGTGCCAGCAGCCAACTCTGGCGTGTCAGCTTAGTTATCCTCATCAAACCACTTACTTGATGTCTAGCTTCCCAAATGGTAGACGGTTCCCTTTCCCCCAAATCAATGAAGAAGGGAGACGTAAGTTGATTCTTCCGAAGAACCGGAAGCGAAGCGCTATGCCGGGGTGGGGGACGGAAAAAGAAATGGCTCCGAAGAAAGAAATTGGGGTTCCTAATGTTTTTCCACGCTCAACGAGATGCGCCAACCTCGGGATGCTTTACTCCTAACCCCACAAGGTTCCGAGATAGAGCTTAACCTGAGTCTCGGTTAAGAACGGCGATGATATACGTTTCACACGGTGCAAGATTCCATGGATAGTTTCATTCGAGATCGTGATGGAGGACATAGCTTACGATCATCGGCTTTGATCATGCCACTAGGCATTTGATTAAGACATTGCACAATGATCCGAACACTTTGTAGCATCTCTTCGATACGAATACATTAACGATCATAGCGATCTCCTCTGGTACCTACTGGTATGTCAGGATCCAATTGGTCATGAACATCGTAAGGTGCTGCTTTTTGCAAATCCCAGCATACCCCAGAACCTCTTAACATTACACCACTGAATCCCCAATCCTTTGCTAGCTGTGCAGTGGCAGTACCAATATCCACTAATCGTTGTTTCCAGATACAGTTGCCGGTTGACATCTCTTCTAATTCGCCGATACGAGAAGCAAATTGTTGTGTGAATGAATCAATATCTATACATAAGCCAAGAGGCAGATCTTGTGCCACTCCACCTGGTCGTATGAAACTGGCATGCATCCTGTCTCCCGAGACCCTTTCATAGAATTCCAAGAATTTCTCCTGCTTCTCAAAAGCCCACAGGAACGGAGTTGATGCTCCTACATCCATAGCATGAGTAGTTAAAGCAAGTGAATGATTTGAAATTCGAGTTATTTCACGGAATAACACTCGTATATATTGAGCTCATAATGGTACCTCGCAATTCAAAAGTCTCTCTACGGCTGAAGAATGGGCGTGTTCTTGGGCCATCATAGAAACATAGATAGGGTCGACGATAGAACGAAGAACGAAAATGACAGCTTTTTCGTAGACGTTCACTTGCATCACATACACAAGTGCTCTCTGAACCGTGCAATAAGGTCACCCATAACACGGCTCTCCCACTTGAGTTATCTTAGCCCCAGGCCATGCTATTCAATAATATTGGAAAAATAGCAGCGTAAGGTAACAACTAGTATGGAAAGCTGGTCACCTTTGGAAGCCTTCGCCGGTAACCAAAGCGTAGCGTTCCCGCAACCACTTTGGTACTTTGTTTATAGCTTTTTTAAGTTATGCAATAGAAGGGGGGGCTTGTGCTTGAATTGAAGTAGCGCCTTTGGAATATGAGTAGGGCTCCTAAGTGGCGCGTTCGTGGAGGCAAACCGAAGGAAGAGCAAAAGGAAGGTTGGGCGCTTGTGGGGCGCAGCCATCCGACCTCGAATAAGAGGGGGCAAGGCTCTGGATCCTCCCTGGTTGCAGAAATGAATGGATCAGAAAGGGGCTTGGTACTCTATTTCTGGGCGGAGGGTGAAGGCCATAAGAGAAGATTGCCTTATCGATAAGGAAGAGGGGAAAAAGGTGCTGCCATCTATCTCGACCAGTTTCCCGAGGCCTTGGAAATACAGACCGGCTCAGAGAATCACTCTCGCTATTTAGCCCTTCGTTCCGCCAACAAAGAAGTCATCCTTGACGATTTCCCATTCCTTCCATGCTGAGCCGCCTCTCTTCGCTATTCGATGCTTCCGCCTTCCCTTTCTATAACATACCCAGGCGTCCTCCTTTCCAATCACTAAGAAAAAAAAAGACCAATCAAAGCCCTATCTAAGTAAAGCTTCGTCTGTTATTTTTTCGGCCCTACGGGAGTTTATTCGACCCATTCCCCAGTCTCCTGCACTGCTCAAGTAAGTGTGCGACTCCGTATGACGACCTCCTTCTCTTCTGCCCACTCCCTGTTCACACGATTCTCAAAGCAGAGGAGGAAGGGTGGGCTGCAGGTACCACGAGCCCTCTATCCCACAAATCTATCCACAAGCAAGTGTAGTTCACCAGTTCCACCAAATGCTCCTATCTCTCGGCAAAGATCGTGTGAGTGTGCAGTTATGCTTCGGATGCTTCACCATAGAATAGATCGATCCAGTTCCCGTTCTTTTCTGGTGCACTCACTTTATATCTCGGACACACAAGGAAGGACGCGGTGGGAAGGAAGCAGCCCTAGCCTCTGTCTGGCCGATCATTCCGCTGGCATCTCGCATTCACGCCCCTGTTTGACTGCCGCTCGGGGACGTAGTTGTAGATTGGTTAGTCTTAGTGGGTCGTTGGCTCCACCTGTTATCTCCTTCTATGACATGCTGTTGTCGTCGCCATATTCCATATGTCACTTAGTCATCTCTGCCTCGCTGTGGGTCAGCACCTCCGAAAGAAATGGATGACTTCATTCAGTGACCCCGCGATCGCCCCTCTGAACGATCAGAATAAGGTAAAGCTTGAAGATAAGTTTTGTACTCAATTGATTTCTCAGTCCCTCTAGTCGGGTGGGCGCCGGCCGGTTTTTCGACCAGATCCCCCTAAAAACTGTACGTGCGGGTCTCCTCGCATGCGGCTCACGCCATTTAAGGTGGCCCAGCCAAGCATTGATTCGCAAATCCTATAGTGAAATTGAGACTGCTCATAGCTCGGAAGCTAATTCGCGTGTAGGCAGCGCTGTCTGTCATACCGTTGACTCTATCTATTCATGGAATTTTCTTTATTTCATTTTCGATTTTATATAGGCTCGCTCCCTCTTTTTCCAAGAATCATCCACTTCCCTTTACTCCATAGGGCCTTCTCTAATAGGGAAAAGCCTTTCATTTTCGTCAAACGAACCGGCCTCCCCTGGCTCTTCCACCGTCCGGGCTCCCTTTCCTCCCTATGGTATGCTCCCCCGGTGCAGGCCTACCACGCTTCGCGCCTGCGGCGTTTTTGCCAGACGGTCTTTGCCAGTAGTGCCATCCTCCCCGCTGGCTGTATGGGCGGGTTGTCCCTCACTGCTGCGTTCTTTTAAGCTATGGTATGGATTAAAGGAACAAATGTAGTTGAATGGAACAGCAGGGGGGTTACACGTTCCACTGTGCCGAGATGTGAGGTGCAGGTGGTGATGATCACCCCAGGGTATGCGCTAGCGCCCTTGATAGGGACTCCAGAACCCGCCAACGCTCATGAAAACCCGGGTCAGTCCTCCATACATCCGACTGGAGGTATGGATAACGAGGCCACCTTCACAACCTTCTCCCTTCTGTCCCTATGTTGGAATAAGGTAAGGCTGTTCGCTTGAATTGCTCAACCGCCCCTTAGCCCGGTGCTCATGACGTGCTACGGAACCTTCACCGTGCCGAGGGAGGGGGCTCGGCATCAGCGGCTTCATGTCGCACTAGAGTAATCAAATATATGGTTCCGCGCGTTCCACCACTTCTCCGTTCATTTCCAATACTGATCGTGAAACACCATGAGCAGCAGGATGTTGAGGTCCGAAATTCGAAGTGAAAATTTTCATTTGCCTGTTCTTAGTCGTCATGGGAAAGAAATACAGAAATAAGAAAGAGATTATTCCCTTAGAGCTTGTCCAATACCACCAGTACCAGAAATACATCTCCTTCGCCCGCGTGAGAGACTTCTATGCCAGCCGGGAATAACGGCTCTGTTATGAAAGAAAGCGGCAGACAGACTAATTTGGCCGGCATTCCCTAATGAGTAGCTTTAGGAGAGAAAGGTCCCCCTTATATTCTCTACCAATCAGCGGAGGGTTTCTGTATCCGTCTCCGCGGAGATCTCCAGATCGTAAGATATTATCGCCTTCGCGCCACTGGACTTTATTTCCGTCATTTCCGGAAAGTGCACGGACAACCGCCCTTTCCCCCTGTCCGTGTGTGGGCCACCCTTCTGAAAGGCGAAAAAGTGGGAGAACCCACTTAGACACAATAACGGGCAGCACGAAGCACCCTAAGATAGGGCACGCTCTACTGCGTACCCACCCGCTCGACCTGGGCCAAATACCTATTTAAGGTATTCTCAGAGAGAGCCACTCCACCACTAGTAGGGTGGTTAAAGAGGAGGTTGCAGAATTCTGACCTCCGAGCCAGAACTATCTGGGGGAAAGCCCTCCTGCACAAATCCGGCCTCGACCCTTTTTTCCAAGACGAATTGCTTTTCTAGGGTCCCCAAAAAGAGTGGCAGATGCCTAGGCTCGTTCCTCCCAATAAAATAGAAGGACAATCAGTGTTGAAGTTCGGCTCTCCTTTGGAGATCAGGAAGGAGAGGGTGTTCTAATTCCGGAACCAGAATGGCGCGCTGAATGGGCGCAACCTCGGGCTCGGGAATGTGCGCCTGTGCTTCTCTCTCAGGAGGATAAAAAGGGCCAGACGGAGAAGCCCTTCCCGCGTTGCACGCCAAAAGGAAGCCCTCCAGACTACCGTCCGAATAATAATTTAGAAGTACGAGAAGGAAAAGTGCGAAACCCAAAAGGGCGTTAATCTTGAGTCCCCGAATATAATAGAGCGAATATTTAACTCTACCTCCTCTTATTAAGAATTCGGGCGAAATAGTGGATCTACGTGACCAAATTTTCTTGTGAAAAAGAAGAGAGATCTTCTTCTTCATTCTCAAGAGGAATGCACCAACAAAACTGCCCTTCCATATAGATCGTCTTGACATGAACGATTTTCTTCGCTTCGATTTCGCTCCTAAAGCTAGCTCCTACTCCTCCTTCTCCTGATGGATAGGATCCTCCTTGGTCCTTCTTTTCTTTCACTAATGGTCTCACCATTTTCTAGTAGTAGTTCGCGCGAGGGACTATCCTTTCTATCGCTTGCCCTTGCCTTTCACTCTCATTTGGTCTCTTTCTTCTAAAAAATAAAGCGAAGCAAAGCGCATGGCAAAGAAGCAGCCAGCTGACTGCCCCCTTCCACTCGGCCTTTCTTCGCTGTGTGAATAAGGTCTTAGTATGTATGGGCATTCTGGGCAGGCCGCAATAAGTCGCTAGTCGAAGGTTTAGACCAATCGCAATTCATCACCATCTTGCCCGCCTCCAATTGATGACTGGCTATTATATAAGTGTTGACCTAAGCCCCTGCGCAGGGGCTCGGCTCGCGAACCGTACGTGAGCTGTCTCGTACGGCTCTTCCTAAGAACTTGAAGCCCCCTCTCTCTAAATAGAAAAAAATGCATTTACATGAAAAAAAAGACTTTTTCAAAAAGTCTTCGCCCGCCTATTCAACGGGGCTATTAGAGAAGCTGCTTCGTTCCTTGAATTCTTTTCTCAGTCAAGCTTCCTTGTTCCTTAGTGTAGTCTTGGTCCATAGTTTAAGACTCCGTTCCTTATAGCCTAGTCTATATCCACAGCTGACGTGACTCCGTACCGACGCCTTTCTATTTGTATAGTATACGGCTAAGTGACTAGCTTCGCACCACAACCGACCTCTTTGCTTACTGTAGAATAGGCCTTCGTCGGGCTTTCGTCCCTTCGCCTATAGATGGAAACTTGGCTTCTCTATCGTTCATGACTTGGTATAGAGCCGTGTAGTCGTCGGTTTTACCACTAGAATGCCTATGAGATAGTGGTCGGCCTTTCGAATGCCTTCTTCCTTACTTTTCTGAGAAGCCCTTTACGACTATACTATAAAGGACGGGGGTGTTCACCTTTGGAAACTTAGCTACTTAAGTCCTTCTCAGAAAGTCAAAGTAAGGGCGAACGTCATTCTGTTCTACAGCTACACCACTGAATATTTCTTATTAATATTAACATCTTAATAGTGGAACTACTTTCGTACTACTAAACAAGGAAACCTTCGGTTCCCTTTGTTTGAATAAACGCCGCTTAGTTTAGTTTACATTCAAACCAAAGTAAACCAAGCCTAAGCGGTCACGACATCTTGTTGATATTGATTGAGGAGTTTGATGGAGTTTAGCTGAATGAATCCATAAGCCAAGAAAGTCGCCGTCACTGGTACTTTTTTATCAGAATTTGACTCTATAGGTAGGTATCGGGGGGGCTTGCGTAATATAGTTGTAGTTAAGGCTGAAGTAGCACTTTTTATTTTAGAAGATCTACTGAAGTACCAAAGGCGAACGGGGCTCCCAGGCCGGGACGTCTGGGAGAATGCTTGGCCTCTTGCGCTGGAAGCGAGACCCGAAGGGTGAGCTTATGGCGGTTAGCTTCTAGCACTAAATAATAGGCATTAGGCATTCTGAGCTAAAAGGAGGCAAGCAAATGAAGGGAGGCATTACGGGCGGACTACAAGAAAAGCAAAGCTTCGTAGACTCGGTCAAGTCGCTTATAGAATGCCGACGGCGATTTTCCACTTAATAAGTGAAGGGGAGAGGGAAGCGAGGCTTAGCGAGCTTTATAAGGCCGACCACTACATAAGCCGCTGGCGGAGAAAGCTCGAAGAGCTTCCCTTCATTTATTACTAAGCCAAGGTCCCAGGTCTCCGAGTCAGCCGCGCTTTTTCGAAGAATCCTGCACCCATGGGCATACGGCCTGGCAGGCCTTCCCTTTCCGCCGGAGCTTTATTGGCGTTGCCCCGTTCCCCAATTAGATGTTTGGATGTGAGCTATACTCCGCGAGGAGCCAAACGGGTGTATGGCCTTTCCTTGCCATTTGACCTCTTTTCCCGTGCGTCTAGGAATGCTCAGTGACAACCTCTCAATAGTCACCGCCTGGCCTCTCTTGCTACCACGGTAGCCCCTAGTGTGGTCAGCACCAATCGTGTTCGGGCAACGAAGCTTACACTCATTCACATTGGTTCATCCTGCTATGCCTTGGCCCTTTTGCTCTTATAATGTAAAAGGTGGCCGGCCATTCGTCAAGGCCTAGGAATCTGCTGGACATCTCAGCGGCGAGATTTGATACCCGCATCCGATCGAAGTTGCATTTAAGTGCTCCCTTAACATAAAGGGGGGATTTTTCTAAGTGGGTCGCTTCGCGCAAGACATTGCTTAGGACCAACGGGTCACACGATAGGTGCACGATCTACTTTGCACGTTCCATCCTTCAGCTCTTCGCCTATCGGCTTGGCAGGCAAGCTACCTTGATCCGTCTTCGGCTTCCATTCGTTACGCTCAGAAGCTCCAACAAACCCTAAAGTCTCTTGCCGCCTCAAACTTTGCCAAGAGAGCGCTGCTTTACGTTTGATCCTATGTACCCATAGAATGCTATGCGTTCTCCACTTTCGGATCTCGCAAAGAGAGAACGTGTTTTTTCCTCTGACATTCTCTCTCATTCGCGGAGCGAAGAAAGCGGGCTTTGCCCCAGCTACCGCTATTCTTGGG